>OZ012737.1:307409948-308609948 GCA_963859935.3 Lathyrus sativus | reverse complement strand
AAGCCACCGCAACTATGCACAATCTCTTTTCCTAGCAGATCTCTATCAAACCAAGTGATATTGTCAGCAGACAAACCTATCAAACATGCAGACCAGGGCGAAGTCTCAGCAAAATCAATAAATGGACCCGTTTTAGGAAGATGGCTGGCAAACCACTTATACAGTAAAGGAGCGCAACACGCCACATTCTTCCCCATTCTGTTTTCATTTTTGTTGTGAACTGAATGATAAACATCTCTGAGAAGAGTGGGCACTGGATTCCCAGAAGCAAATATGTGGCAGGCGTCCATACCTACGAAGTCCGGGTGACTTGGGAATAGCAATATGTCGTATATGCAAAGGGCTAAGATGGAATTGAACACAACCCAACAACCCTTCTTGGCAAACCGTTGGTCCTTCTCCACTAGGAAAGGCAAAGAGAAACCATAAACTCCAATCTTTCTGAACAACATCCCTTTTAGCTCTGAGTCATCTAGATAAAGGGCAGCAGCCAGCTTACTCAAGTTAGGTTCACCATCCACACGATAATAAGGCATCTGATTCAACAAAGGTACCCCCAGCAAGTCGGAATACTCTTCTATGGTCGGAGCTAGGACGTAGTCTAGAAAAACGAAGCATCTGAGTTGTGGGTCATAAAACTGTAGGAGAGCGTAGAGGCCGTTCAACTCGTACGTAGAAAGCTTACACACAATATTCAAAAGTCTCCCATAGCTTTTCCTGAAGCCCTCTATCACTTTTTAATCAGCCAAAGAAATCAAACCTTGTAACTCTCGGATATCAGGTGCTGGTAGCTTGTAAGCCACTGTTTTCTTCAAAGATGCCATGTCAGCCATATGGATCAAGATCACTAGAACCAGGGGAGAAGTATACACCTGCAACACAGACACACGTTAATGAAATGCGAATGAGAATGCAAAAATGCAAAAATGCAAACATGTGGCAGGAGATTAAGATGATTGTGTTGTTGGTTGAGAAGGACCAAAATTCTTCTTTGGCGAGAATATAACACAGCTCTGACAATTAGGACCCATTGATACCAATGATACTGATTCAAACTATCAAGATAAAACCAGGTAGTCTGAAGGTAAAAGTTCCCTGCATAGCTCAGCCCCACTCACAGGTATGGACCTAATCCACTGTCACAGGTATGGCATCCTATGCGTTCCTCAGCGTCACAGACTTTCACAAAATGATGATACGTTCACCATTTTTGGTTTGGCATCATCACTCCCTGAAGAGACCTCACTTAGCTGAGTCACAAATGGTCGGTCCCTAGAGTCGAAAATCCTCAGATCCAAAATCCGCTCGAGTCCAAAGGACTGATAGGAAAATCATCAAAGAGAATCTCGTCTGAGTGTGGATTACATGGGAACTGGTGCAAGCAAAGCAAGCAAGTCCACCACTAATCCACTCTAATGCTATGTTTGCTCTCAAGCCTGGGTCTGGCTTATCACTCATCAGAATCAGTCCCTCCCACAACAGCACAACAAATAATCATATTATACTGAAAGTAAAGTGCAGGAAAGTAAAGTGCGATAAATAAATGCAAACCCAGCAGATAAACACGCAAGCGCTAGGATTACCTCGCATAGGGGATGGGAAATGGTCCCAGCATAGGGGATGGGAAAATTCCCCAGTAGCTATATGTCCCCAACAGAGTCGCCAGATGTCGCTACTGCGAAAATAAGGTGCCGGCATAGATAGAAGAGTCGCCACCCTTCGTTATTTATCCCACAGGAAGGGAAAGGAAACGATCAGAAAAACCTGATGAAAAGGTATAAGACAAGGTCATCGCAACCAAGTCTAGGTTTGGGAGTTGGTTACGCAAGGGGAAGGTATTAGCACCCCTCATGTCCATCGTACTCGATGGGATCCATGCTTGTTGTGTTTATCCGACGGGTTGGTTTAACTATTTACCTATCAAGGCTGGTTCAAAAAGAAAAGAAAAATGACTCGGCAAAGCATCGCGTTTCGTGCCTACGTATTCTCGTCAGAGAACGAAAAATCAGAGTCAACATAGTTCAGCTAACTACGAGTGAAGGGAAGGTTACTCGCCAAGATATCGCATCTTGTGCCTACGTACTTTGGAACCTAGATTTTCTTTTGCTTATACATCTTGGTGTTTTAGGGACTAAGTGACGATGGAAGAAAGCTTACTTGATTCCTTTTTATAGACGTGTTACATAATTGTCTTGAGTTTAATATTATTTAAGTATTGGATAAGTTTTATCAGTACTCTAATAATAACTATTGGAAATTTTATCTAGCAGTCTAACCTATTTAAGATTCTCTGAACAACTATGAGTTAATGTTTGATTAGTTTTACTGATGGTTCTGTTGTCAGTTTCACTTTGTTAATGTAACTTCAAAAAAATCTAAAGAAAAGTTACTAGAATGTACTTGCATGCTGAAGAAATCTTGATCAAAACAACAACTTCATTAATATTACGCATTTGGATTACAAAAATATTTTAAATAAAAAGGGACAAGATGTTTCTAGTAAAGATCCCTAGCTAGAGCATCTCGTGCCCAATGGCGTCCACTATTTCCATAATCCACCTCTCCATCTTCAGAGTCAATTTCTTATTCCTCGTCTATGACTGGGAGTGATCATTAAAACCACTTGTTGATCCTTTTTTCCTTCTTTGACTTTTTCATACTTTTTCTCTTTTGCTGCATAGAAGCTACTGGCGAACCTCCTTCTGAAAGTTGTTCTGAAACTGCTAGGTTTCCTCTTCAGAAGTAAGTGTTGCTGAGGGTAAAGGCTCAGTCATAGAAGATTCAAAAGCATCTCGCCTCTGAGGAAAGTGGACTTCTAAACTTGTAGAGCTCTCTGTTACATATGTTATGAAAGATGTATTATGACTCTTAGTTGATGACTCCATATCTCTAGGAAGATGTTGATAAAAATGACTTAGAAGTTGGGGGCTTTTATAATGGCTTCTGTGTATACCAAGAGTCTGACCACTAAAGAATTTAAAGCATGCACTTTACAAAACCTTAACGACCCTTGTTACTTGATTACTTTTCTTTCTTGAAACTGATCAAGTAATGATGATCTGAATTGCATTAATTAGTGGAAATTTTTCCTTTCCTTCTTTTCTTTTTTTTTCCTTCTTTTATTTTATTCTTTTTTATGTGACAAAAGGGGGAGAAATAATAGTAAGTATTTAAGTGGAAACTGAATCAATTGAGTACCTATTCAGTTGTACATATTGGTCATTTATTTTCTTGTAATTTATTTTCTGTTTTTATGGTTACTTTTCTCAGGGCGTTGTTGCAGGAAGCATTTTTAAATGAAGCAACTCAAGCAAACCAAGGAAAAGAAGCCGCCGAAGGATCTACAAGCAAGCAGACAACTTCAGAAGTGCTCTCCTTTTCAGCATCCTTTATGAAGACACACTGAAGAAGAAGATCCTCTGGATCTAGATGCAAAAATCAACTAAAAAAGGAGGCTTTGGAGTTTTCTAAGGAATAATGGCAAGATTTCTTAGATAATCTAGACATGTCAGATGATCCTAGGGAATTCCTTAGGGCCAATCCAATAGACTAGGAAACCTAATTATCTTGTAATAGCCTCTTTTCCATTAATGAAATAAGTTGCAAACATTGAGTACTTTTACCTAGTTAACTTTTTTTAGATTCTCATGAACAACAAAGAATAAATATTCAACAGTTTAAAACTGAACACAAGCATGAACAAACTATAAATTTATTAATAAGAAGCTTAATACAAAGATTTCAAAAAAAAAATACAAAGCATAAATATGCAGAAATCTAACATCAAAATATTTCATAGATAGCTTCAAACTTGTCTCTCCAAATCTTAGAAGAACTAGCCTCAGAACTTATGTAAACCCCCTGTTGGACAAGTATCACAGAAATAACTTGTCCATAAAGAATGTAGAATGTCTTTCCATTTTGAAAAGAAGAAAGAGACCTCTTCACATGGTCAAACATAACTTGAGGAAGATCAATCTTCAAATTTGAATTAAGAAGTAGAAACATATATTTTTCAATAGGGTCCACTTGGTCTAAATCCTTATCCTCAGGAATTAAGTTTGAATTTAGAATCTGATTCCAAACAACAGAATCAGGAAGAAGGTTTGAGACTAATGATGTATTAGATGGATCTACAAAGATACGCCAGTAAGAAGATAGTGTTCCCAAACAAGAATTCTTAGAATTTCTCCAATCTCCTCACAATTGATCACATTTGAAATCGCTTTAGAGGTTACTGTAATAGAAACACTAGTTACTCTAGACAGAATATCATACTCAGATTCCAGCTCAACAATGAAGGCATTAATCTAAAACTCTTTGATAAGATTTTGATAAGTGAAACCACATAGCATCTCAAAGGTATCATTCCAACCTTGTTTAGATACAGTCTTCCAGAAGTTGAAACCAATCTTAAGCAACTCATCAAAATCCACAAACTTTTCATTGATGATAGCCAATTGATTAAAAGAGAATGAAGTGAAGAACTCATCTTAGGTTTGGTTTGATCAGCACACAAACAAGAGGAAACCAAGAATAAGAAGAAGAAAAAGAAGTTTTGACAAGAATCCTACAAGAATAAGAATCTTGTCATAAAAAGGATACAATGATGTTTCACAAGACAGGGAATAGTAACAATAAGTACCAAAAGAGAGAACATCATTACCCAAAGGTTCTTTATCCAACAAATATTTCAATTCCACTAGATGGGTTTCACCTTTGTGAAAATTTACGTATTATAAAAGTTTTTGGAAATTTTTTACTTAAATTGTTTTGTCAGTCATAAAGAATCTTCTTCTGAATCTTAAAAGCTAACAACTTTCAGAAGCTATCATCCATCAGATTCTAGTAGATCTAGACTTAGACAGAGATATCATCTGTCAGTCACAATACTCTAAGATTCTATTCAGAATTAACACTTTATCTTGAAACAAGAGTCATGAGTGATAGATGAAGATTGAATTGAATTCTAGACAGCTAACACACAACAGTAATGACACAGAAGGTGAAGAAACTGTTTCCATAAATAAGATCGTCATATGGGTTAATAAGATATTTAGTATAGACAAACACAATAGAGTTTTCTCTTAAAGATTTATGGAGTTCTTCTTTTCAAAAGAAATTCTCTAGAAGTCGAACAGAAACTTTATATTTACATCTATAAAAAAGTTTCTTTTAATCAAAAGATAAACCAGAAAAGAACAAACATGCCTTTTTTTGTTGGCTAGATTCGATTCAGTATTCAGACTTGACCAATAGAGTATAAACACAGCTTTGAGTGGATTCTGATTCAATGGTTGTCTAACCAATGATTCTACTACTCTCACCAAATTTAGTACAACCAGTACTTGAATCTGGGTTGTTGGCTCTTGGCTCTTCCTCCAATAAATGTTAACTTTATGGAAGATTCCTCTACTTCTTTCCTTGATATATGTAGCAGATACATTATGATGCTTATATTTCTATAAGACCATACATATAAGTACAAACAAACTCTTCTTTACCTTATGTCTCAATCTAATAGAAAAATCATAAGTCACTCCAGAGTATAAGTCTAGGATGAGATATGATAGGAACAAAATCTTGTTCTAAGCAGAGTCACTAATCTCATTGTCTAGGATTAAACCTTTTGACTTTGAAATCATTGACAAACTCAGAACCCGATGGTGTTAGCTTACAGAAATTTACACAAAGCAAATAAAAATATTGTCTTAGTACGGCTGATAGAACTCAAAGAGAAATTGAATATCTTAGAAATGTCTTTTAAAAAAACTCCCATGATGATCCTCAATCAAGAAGCAATGCAGTTTCTTAAGATATCATCTTAAAGAACAGACTCCACATTATCAAATATTTTGAATCAAGATAGATTTGACAACACAAATGCTTCTTTTCATTTGTATCCTGCACTAATATTAGCTTCAAAAGTTTAGAAGTCGAAGAGCATCTGATATTAGGTTCTGGTAGTGTTTCTTCTTGCTTTCAGATCTGGGAGTCAGTTGAAATACAAGTATTTCAGAAGCTTTTGAAGTTACTCTTCTATCAACAAATATCACAATCCATTCAGCCAGTCTGGAAGTTCTTCTGACAAGAAACCTAAGTTTCTTATCATTAGTCATTCCAAAGAACTTGAGCTAAATTGAAAAGGTGATATGTTGAATAGTTTTGCATCATCTAACTCCATTTCTTTCCTTTGAATACTGTAAGACAAACCTTCAGAACATAATAGATTTAAGATGTAAACATCCTGATTAAATGTGATCTTAAATTTAAGTCTCAGACCAATCTTCTCAGAATTTGCTTGAAAATATTAGATGAAGTGTAACTGTTCAAGCTTCAAAAACCAATCCCCATAAATCCAACCGCAAGAATTCAAAGATTGTCCAAGCATCAGACACATCAATGATGTTGATATTCTCAGAAGTGAGATAGAGCATCTACCAAAATGCAACTACTTCTGAAGATATTCAATATGCATCGTTTGAGTTAGTGAAAGAGATTTTCAATAAGATCATCTTTACCTCATCAACTTCTATAGTAATACCTCTTTCAAGGATATTCTATAGACCTTCAGCAAACCTTTATCAAGACCAATGATTTAAAAATATATTTAGCTTTTTCATCATTTAAATTCAGTGGAATCATCCTTTGAATATGGTAGAAAAAGGCGTATGATATTTTTCATGTGGCAATTGATTCCTTCTTGAAAAAGAATTATACTTTTCTATTGGATCATTATTTGCGCCACTGTTAAGTGTTAAGCACATACCATGCTCTGATACAAATTAAAGGTGTGAAAAGTACACAAGAAGGGGGATTAAATTGTGTTTCGCAATTTCTTTAATTTAACTTCTGATCAGTGTTTTAGAATTAGAACTAATGTTTAGATTATGTTTTAATTCATTGACATCGGATAAAATAAAAGTAAACAAATAACAGCAGAAGACACAAAAAATTTATCCCGGTTCCTCCCTTAATTGAGAGTACTCCAGTCCCCTTGCCTCACAAGAGATTTTCATTATAACCACTTCATGATTACAATCGCTTATGCTTCTGCATAACTCTTTTACACTTGCTCAGACCAACTGTCTGAGACTTTCTTGCTTAGAGCGCATGTCTAAGACTTTCCTTGCTTACACCCTCTAACCAAGCCACCTGCTCCGAAGGTCTCTAGTTCAGAATTACCCTTTCTTAGAGCATATGTCTAAGACTTCTGCTCACATCCTTTAACCGAGCCACCTACTCTTCTGGCCATCCAAACTAAGACTTCTTAGCTCAAGCAGCATGTGAGACTTCCTTCTTAATCACCTCAAATAGAGACTTTCCCTTGCTCAATCAGACTAGCTGAATAAGACTTTCACAGCTCCAACACTTAAGCAATGAGACTTACGTGGCTTAAGCATATTGGCTTAAGACTTGTTGCTTGAATCCCAATGAGACAAGACTTTTGCTTAAGCACATATCAAGAGACTTTGATCTAAACTACTGAAGGCTCAGCAGAATAGATAACAAAGTGTACATGATACAAGCATCAGAGGTACATGAAATCACCATAACAAAGACCTAAAGCTCTTAAGATTTCTAAGACATTCAATGGTAAGAAATCTTAAGGCTTTTACAATTACAACCTATAACAAAAAATCTGCATATTACATTAGAGTTGATAATTGCTTGATCTTGCTACTCGTTCATCTGAAGAAACCTTATTAAGATTCAAACTTGAATCTTCGACTATATTTATAGCCATTTCAGAAACTAGCCGTTGAAAAGAGGTAACTTGATCAAGCGTCTTTGCCTTTACTCTATAGTACAAGAGCCGTTGAAGATCAATACACAACAAATTCTGAATCTAATGTGTAACGTGTTTAACCTTTGAGACTTCAAGAGGTTTTGTACTGATAGAATCGTTGAGAGAAGATATACATAGAGCATGCCAACCTTTCTTGAGCCTTGCAATCTTGTAGACTCTAGCTGACAAGCTGATAAGACAATACAACTTGCTTTCTGCAGTACAAATAACCACAACTTTGTCACCAACTCTGAATGGTACTAGATGCTGATATACAATTACCAAGTGTAGTAACTCGTTTGAATGTTGTGGCCTTCAACTCAGAGTTTGTACCAAGCCACACTAGCAATTGTTCTTCAGACTTTGCCACCAGAAGCTAGTAATGAAACAACTCCCAAGTGTGCCTAAGTAAAACATATGCTGATTATTTATGTACAAGAACCTGCATAAATAAAACACGCATCAAATAAACCTTAATTCTTTCAATACTTTTGCTATCATCAAAACTAAAATAAAATATGTCATGAACAAATCTTATTCTAACAAACACATCTTAAGTAACACAAACATGTATCAACAAAAATAAACACAAACAACAATTGACCTTAACAACACTACAACATACCTTAACAAAAACATGACATACTTCAACAAAAAGATATACAATAATACAACATCTACGACATATCTCAACAAAAACATCATCAAACTTCAACAAAAATATCTACAATAACACAAACATCTACACCTTACATCAATATAACATTTAGAATAACATAAACAACAACATTTATCAACAAAAACTAAGACTTACCTTTACAAAACAACAACATACATCAACAAAAACATCAAAATATACCTCAAATAAAACATCTGAAAATTCTAGCAAGCACACGATGGATGTTATTACCAAAGTTATAACATCCACTGTGACATCTGCTACTTAACAGTCAATAATCAATAATAATAATTAAAGTAGTAAATACACAACAATTGTTTACCCAATTCAGTGTCAACAACACCTACATCTGGGGGCTACCAAGCCAGGAAGGAACTTCACTATTAGCAGAACTAATTAAGAGTCAAACAACACAGTTTGCACTCCTCACTTAAAACCTACCCAATGACAATTCAGCCTAGAGACACTCTAGACCTTAGTATACCCACTCACTTCCCCTTAATCACACAACAGTGATATCAAACAATTACAGAAGACAATATGAAGAGACACTTCATACACACCTTGATATTGCTTCACAACTTTGATCAAGGCACTCACACACTCTTGCTTCACAACTTTGAGTGAGACACAACCTAGAATCTACCTATCCAATGCAAATCATTCACTAGACAATTGCTTGGAGTACAAGTATTCCTAGACAGAATTCACACGTGATGACTAGCCTTCTTCACTTACAAGGAATCTCTAATTTGCACTATATATTCTTCTGTTGTCAAGAGCTGCTGTTCAGGATTACTTCTTCTGATCTTTATAGCAGCTGTCAGTCCTTTTGGGCCTTGGTGCATTAATTAGGTTTTATCCATACCAAACCTATTTTCAATGATCTGCACGCTTGCCTCTTAATTCAGGGATCTTTTAGTTCGCCTAGGGCTTCTAGAAAAATCTCCTGATATCCAGCTTGAGCTTCTATTCTGTTTTCTGGTTTATAGATACCAGAAAAATAAACTTGCCGTTGGATGTCATACGTTCAGTGTTATGACATTCGGTATGATATTCAGCTTAACTAAGTTAACTTATAGTTAACTTACCTTGCACACACATCATTAAGTATGTCCTAACATTTAGCATGACATACATGCACACTCTAAAGTTTTTCCACAAAAAGCAGCAAATCAAGAGCACTTACAAACTCCCCCTTTGGAATTTTTTTAGCTAAATCAACCTGTTAACATATCAGAGTTTACCACAATAGAAGACTTATGATGTGTCCTGTCATGCAGCTAGTTCCTAGCTCAAGCCACTCTGAGTCCTCACAGTTAGCTCTTACTGTTATCTCACTCTGTTAACCATCTGGTAGTTATCACTACAGATGTCACATCTATTTGAGTAACACTCTGGTGTTCTCCCCCTCAACTGATCAGATCAGTTGGGCACACAACCTGCAGATCATTCTGCAGTCTGTTCTGGATGTCTTGACATTCAGGATGACTTCCTGAAGTCACACACACTTGCGCTACTCCCCCTGAAGGGTTGCACAAGACTCTCTGCTACTACTATCACGCAGACATACACAAGGTTAGCTCCTAGCTTCTTCAGCACAGAGCTCCTAGTTCTTACAAACATTCCTACTCAAGCTAGGATTTCCCATATCACATAGTATCAGCACAAGCACACTACTATACTAACAACACTAAGCAGCTGTTATCACACACACATCTTATCAGCATTTACAACTGTGGACATACCCTGCAAGCATGCACGTATAATATCATATGCACAATTAGCCATTCTTCAACATGTTCTTCCACCTGCTGTACCTACTGTCTTCCACCTGCTGTACCTGCTGTTTCCTCTCCCCCTTTTTAGCCATAAAGTAAGATCCAAATAGCATAGCTCATCATAGGTACCATTACAATTGTTAGGGGTTACATTTCACCAAAACTGCTCTTTGTGGAGCATTACAAATTCAAGTTGTCAACCACATTTTAAGAAAGTCTAACTGAAACAACAAAAAAACAGCAGCACCTCTTACTTATCAACTTAGCAACCAGCATCCTGAGCCACACAGTCAGGTTATCACCACATTAAACTTCTTCCTCAGAGGAAGAACTGGAACCAATGTTATTGACATTGGTTGGGACATTCTCACCATTGTCATCAGCCTCTTCTTCTGACATAACTCCACTATTATCTGCATTTCTTTCAAGCCTTTGGATAAGATCTTCTGGCTTGATTTTTTTGGCAGTAGCTGTACTGATGGTTTCTCCTAACTCCTTACAGGTGTCCTTCAATTCTGCAATCATCATTCTTTTGGAGATCTTAACTGTCTCAGCAGATGTAAACATCATATTTGGGACATGTCTTCCTTTAAATAGTTTGAAGTGAAGTGACAGTTCAGGCTCCCTCTTGCTGACAGCATCACTTAAGTTTAGAATTCCAGGATGTTGATTTAGGATGATCTCACAAATGAGGGAGGGAAATGCAATAGGTAACCGGATAGCACTGGTTGTGAAGTGCTTGACAGTCTGATTAAAGATGTATAGACCAAAGTCAAAATTAACTTTGGTACCTATGGCATGAATTATCTTGCCTAGTCCAACAACAATGGAGGATGTATGATTGTAGGCACCCAATTAGTAGCTCCAATTCTATGAAGAATGGCATAGTTTACACTAAGTAGTGTTGCAGACAACTTCCCTTTGGCTGGCCATTTTGTGACTTGATTTGCAGTGATGATCTTGAAGACCTGGTTGTCTGAAGTATCCAATTCTGTTGTACCATCATTTGCTCGCCCTAGATACCTATTGATCATAGCAGGAGAGAATTGCACACACTTTCCTCTAACAAATACCTTCATGAACTCCTTGTTGTTTCTGCTAGAGATTGAGTCAGGTATGTTTACAATGAACTCCTTGACCCGCCCCTCGTAGCATCTGGAAAATCCAGTGACTGTTTAAGTAGTCCAGCCTTGTTGATGAGTTCCATTACCTCCTTGATGTTTAGGGCATCCTTCCCTAATTCTCTCTCAAGGGCTATTCTCCTTTGATAGACATATCTCCATTTGGTTAAACTGTGAATGGAGTGAAAGGATATGTTGTCCAGAGGAGCAGTTGGCATGGGTTTAACTGGTCTCTCTCCCAATGAATGTTTGACATTGACGATGTTAGGAACATCTGTTATGACATCACCTTTAGACTCAGGGCTACTCTTAGTAACCTTCCTTTTCTTGGAGGCATTTTTGCTCCTAGGTTTGAAGGACCCAACATGAGCTCTTTTTCTCTGACTTTTGAGAGAGTTATCTTCCATACTAGGTTTTCCTTTCTTGGTCATTAGTTTCTGAGCTATACCCGGAGCAACATTCTTGAGGAATTCATCATCTGAAGATACATCAACATCATTGGCAGGAGCTTTATTCAGATCATCATCCTGTCCTTTCTCCTGTACTGCATGATTTGCTCGTTTTTCTGTGGTAGGGTTAGTCTTCTCAGAGGAGAACTCAGAATTGTCCTCAAGGTTCTTAGTCGATATTGGAGAAGAATTAACCCTATGCAGTGGAATGGTGATTCCATGCACATTATGACCTTCTTGGTCTGCATGTGAAGTAGCTGACGACTGGTCTTCACTCCTTCTCCTAGAAATCACATCAAGATGGCTCACATTCATCACAGAGGTGCTCTTGTGCTCATCAGGGTCGGGCTTGGTGGGGCTAGAGATATGTTGTTGAGACGTTGTAGAGGACTTAGGTTGTAACAAAAGAGGGTTTCTGATGGGTTTGTGTGAGATAAGGCAGGAGGTGGATTGAAAGACGAGAAAGGGTTTAGAAGGGTTTACTTGTAAAAGAGGAGGGAATTCAATATTTTGACCAATTCGAATGCGATTATTTTTCAAAATATAATTCCCTATTAATTGCTAGAATTCATCATTACTAGAGGTCCTCAATTTTCTTAGAGACTTTTTAAATTGAGACTCCTTGACACTTCTTGAAATCATGTCAGTACTTACATAATTATCAGGTTTAGTGCAACCCTCTTGCGATTTACACAAGTTACCCCTGAGCATGTCTCCTTTGAACTCATCAGAGCTTGTTTGGATGGTACTCTTGATGTCACAGAACAAGGTCATGACATCTGGAGTGACATTGCTTTCTTTATGCAGAGCAGCTTCCATGGATTCCATCAGGTTCTAATACAGCCTATCTAGCTTTCCCTGATGAACAATCTTTGGGCATCCCTTCTTGGCTTGTTTCCCCTCATGACTTTTCTTACATTATGTCCTTCTTTCTGAAGCACACTTTGCAGATCCACTTGCTAATGTGTTGGACCTAGTCCTATCCCTCTTTAGTGACTGTCTTCCTTTCTCCAGCCATAGTTGGTCCTTATTTTCCTCATTGACAAAGGCATTGAGGTTACATCTAGGTTCCCATAGATAACAATTATTCTTGGATCTAGTACCCCTCATTTCCTCCTTACCTTCTTCATTGATAACCACACACTTGTCTTTGGAAAAGTGAACTTTTAAACCTTGATCACATAGCTGACTTATGCTTATTAGATTAACAGTCAGTCCTTCAACTAGCAATACATCTTTCAATTTAGGAACTTTAGGACTATCAAGTTGTCCAACACCTGTGATTTCTCCTCTAGCTCCATCACCAAAGGTTACATGACTAGATGAATGAGGGTTAAGTTTAATCAATTGATCCTTAACTCCAATCATATGTTTGGAGCAACCACTGTCAAAGTACCAATCTTCATTGGTAGGCATCCTTGGAGAGGTCTGAGCTATTAATGCCACAGTTTTTGCAACCCATTGTCTTTTCTTGTAGGGAACATCATTCTTTGGTTTAGCATGATACTGTTTCTTGATTTGATGCTGCCATTTTCCATGATGCTACCTTTTGCCATGCGTACCCTGTTTGGTTTTTCTTTGGCTAGGGAATCCATGCAGCCAGAAGCACACAACTTTAATATGCTCAAGTTTTCCACAGTGGTAGCATCTATGCCCTTGGAATTGTCTCTTGACTTGATTCCAATTTCCGTGTGGAGGATGTTGTCACATTCTCTTTAACTTATGAATCTCAGGTTGTAATCTCTTGAGTTTCAAAACTGGATTCTGTCTATCAACACATCCCAGCCTAGACCTATTTCCTGAGTTCTGACCACTCTGCAGAATCTCTTCTAGAGTGTCAGCCCCAGGATTTAGCATCCTTATGGATTTTGCCATCTGCTCCATTTTGGACTCCAACAAGTTGACCTCACTTTTGAGTGAGTCTATTGTTGCTAGTTGCTTTATCTTCTCAGCCTCTAATTCCATTATGCCCTTCTTCTGGTGCTCCCATTGCTGATACAGTTCAATGCTTTTGATGGACAACTTCTTATATGATTCTGCTAGTTCATCATATGTTAGCTCCTCTTCACTTGAATCACCATTAGAAATACATACACTGTTAAGAGCAGTGACATGTTTAGCTGACTCTCCTTCTGATTCACTTCCTGAGTCTTCATCAGACCAAGTGACAGTTAGGCCTTTTCCCTTCTTTTTAAGGAATGTCGGACATTCCCTCCTAACATGTCCATATCCTTCACACTCATGACATTGGACTCCTTTGTTAGAACACAGATTGGTTCTTAATAATATCTCTATGTTTTGATGATAACTATTATGAAATTTTGTAATTAAGAATTATATACTCTAAAATTTGCTTAAGAATGTTTGCTGCAGATATTAAAGTAAATATCACTCCAGAAGCAAATCAGATCTGAACATAAGAAATATGCAAGGCTCTGAAGCATCAGAAGCATTCCTTAGAAGATTCTGAATGCTGCCATCAGAAGATTCTGAGCGTTGCCTCCAGAAGGATCTGAAGCAGAAGCTCCAGAAGAATCTGAAGCAAGTCAGAAGCATCTGAACCAATGAAGAATTCTATATGAAGAGTTTTTCAAGCATAGTTACTTCAGAAGACTCTGATAGTACTAACACTGCCAGTACTGAGGATCTGACCCAAAACTCTGATCTAAACTTATACACGCTAAAAGCACACTTGCTGCAAAGACTTTGATTCAGCAAAACTCTGATCAACATCAGAAGGCTCTGATCAAATTAGACTCTGATGATACTTGCTAAAAATTGTTGAAGAAGAATTCAAAGATTATGTCCGTTGGAATATCCAAACGACTCTTTCCTTATTTATGCTAGACACAAGAACACAGACAAAAAGGATTTCTCTGTGCTTTCTTCTTCTAGGAAAGGTCACTTGATGTGAAGACAAAAAGGGCTCAGACCTTTTGGTACACACCGCTCAACGTGAAAAAACTCTTTGATCACTGTGCCTATAAAAGCAAGTCTCCACTCATCTTCTTCAGTTGACGATATACTTGAAAAGAATTCATTATCAAAGCTCTTATACAACTCATATATTCTTTCTAGAATTATTTCTTTGTTCTTAATCTTAAGTGAAAAATCACAGTTGTGATAAAGCTTTATTAGAAGCATCTTAACACTTGTATTTAGTATTACATTTGATTGTAAGAAAACCTTAAGAAGATCCAGATATGATCCGTAGTTCTTGAGAAGACTTTGAACAGTTGTTCTTAGTGCTTACTATTGTAATCAGTTGATTAAATAGTGGATTAAGTCCTTGATTGAGAAAGGCAAATCACTCTAGAAAGGGTGGACTGGAGTAGTTGAGTTCAATGAACCAGGATAAAAATACTTGAGTTTTTACTTCTAAGTTTTTATCTTCATACTTATTCAACCCCCCTTCTAAGTATTTTCTCACCTTCAGTTGCCATCAGAGCTCCGATTCTGTGTGTGCTACCACTTCACAGTGACAGAAAAGATCCAGTGAGAAAAACTTTGATATATATTTGGTTGTTACTACGGCTGATACTTCAATATCTAACATTAACAACAAATATGAAGAAAGGGACAGAATCAGCACTAAACCCCCTATGTTTGATGGGGAGAAATTTGATTATTGGAAAGACATGATTGAAAGTTTTTTCCTTGGTTATGATGCTGAGTTATGGGATTTGGTCATAGATGGATATGTTCATCCCATTGATGGGAATGGAAAGAAAGTAGATAGAAAATCTATGACAGAAGCCCAAAAGAAGGAATTTAGAAATCACCACAAGGCTAGAACAATATTGTTAAATACAATATCTCACACTGAGTATGAAAAGATAACAAATAGAGAAACTGCATTTGACATGTTTGAGTCCTTAAAGATGACTCATGAGGGAAACTCTCAAGTCAAGGAAATAAAGGCTCTGGCTCTAATTCAAAAGTATGAAGCCTTCAAGATAGAAGAAGCTGAATCTGTTGAAGCTATGTTCTCCAGATTTCAAATACTTACAGCTGGACTAAAGATTCTGGATAAAGGATACTCTACTGCTGATCATGTAAAAAAGATCATCAGAAGCTTACCTACCAGATGGAGACCTATGGTGACTGCGCTGAAAATGGCTAAAGATCTGAACAAGATTTCCTTTGAGGAACTAATCAGTTCACTGAGGAGTCATGAAATTGAACTTGAGGAAGATGAACCTCAAAAGAAAGGTAAATCAATTGCCTTAAAATCTAATAAATCTGCTAAGGCATTGCAGGTAATAGAGGAAAGCTCTAAAGAATCCTCATCTGAAGATGAAGATGAATTGTCCATGTTGTCCAGAAGAATAAACAAACTTTGGAAGCATAAAGGAAAGAAGTTTAGAAACTTCAGGAAGCCTGACCAAAGAAAAGAATCTTCTGGACACAGAAGATCTGGCAAAAAGGAGGTTGTCTGCTACAAATGTAAAGAACCTGGGCATTACAAAAATGAATGTCCAAAGTTGTTGAAAGAAAAGCCTAAAAGAAAATCTGATAAGAAGAAGATGGTTCTAATGGAAACCTGGGATGATTCAGATACATCTGAATCTGAATCTAAGTCAGAAGAGGAATGTGCCAACGTAGCATTGATGGCAGACATAGAAGATCAGGAGGAAGGAATTTCAGGATCTGAATCTGACTCTGACGCTGAAGAGGTAATGGCTAAACTCACTAAAGATGAACTTATCAAAGTGTTATCAGAAGTTCTGAAGAGCTATAACAATATTAAGCTCAAATACAAGAAGCGTCAAAGCAATCTTGTATCTGAGAATAATATTCTCAAATCAGAAGTAGCTGAGCTAAATGAAAAGAACTTAAGATTGAAAAATGATTCTGAATTAGCTCAACAAGACTCTGATTCTGAAACTGAGTCTGAATGCAAAAATATTTTGGAAAAATATGACTACAGCTTTCAGAAGTTTCTTGTTAAAAGCATAGACAGAAGCAAAATGGCTTCTATGATCTATGGAGTCAGCAGAAATAACAGAAAAGGAATTGGATATAAATCTTCCTCTGGAAAGGATTTAAATCCAAAACCTGTTAATAAAATTATCATCAAGAAGACTCCTTTATATTCCCACTTTAAATTTGGTCACTTGAATGATATTGAACACACTCGTTCTGAAAAGAACATTCATGTGTTTAAATCTAAGGCTAGTCAGAATAAACCTTATGTTGAAAAACAGAAGTTTAGACAAACCTTCAGAACAACTAACCCAAAAGGACCCAAGATGATCTGGGTACCTAAAAGTAAAATAATTCATGTTGCAGATGTTCTTAGCAGCAAGGTTAGGACGCCAATCATGGTACCTGGACTCTGGATGCTCGCGAAACATGACAGGAGAAAGGTCTATGTTCCAAAGTCTGGAGCTTAGATCTGGAGGTGATGTGACATTTGGAGGGAATCAGAAGGGCAAGATCATTGGATCTGGCACTATTGGAAATGGTAAACTTCCCTCTATTACTAAGGTTTTACTTGTAGAAGGATTAAAGCATAATCTATTGTCCATAAGTCAATTAAGTGACAATGGTTATGACATAACCTTTAATCAAAAATGTTGTAAAGCTATTAGTCAAAAGGATGGCTCAATCCTATTTAGTGGAAAGAGGAAGAACAACATTTATAAAATAAATCTTTCAGAACTTAAGGTTCAAAATGTTAAATGTCTCTTGTCTGTTAATGAGGAGCAATGGGTCTGGCACAGAAGATTAGGGCATATTAATATGAGACGTATATCTCATATTAATAAACTTAATCTTGTCAGAGGACTTCCTAATCTGAAGTTCACCTCAGATGCTCTTTGTGAAGCATGTCAAAAAGGGAAGTTTTCAAAATCCTCTTTTAAATCAAAAAATGTTGTCTCTACTTCCAGACCATTAGAATTACTTCATATTGATCTGTTTGGACCAATGAAAACTGCATCCATCAGAGGCAAGAAGTATGGATTAGTCATTGTTGATGACTATAGTAGATGGACATGGGTAAAGTTCTAAAAACACAAGGATGAGTCACATTCTGTATTCTTTGACTTCTGCAAACAAGTCCAGAATGAAAAAGATTTCAAAATTATAAAAGTCAAAAGTGATCATGGTGGTGAATTTGAAAACAAATATTTTGAAAAATATTTTAATGAAAATGGCATTGCTCATAATTTTTCCTGTCCTAGAACTTCACAACAAAATGGAGTTGTAGAGAGGAAAAATAGAACTCTGCAAGAAATGGCCAGAACCATGATTAATGAGACTAATCTGGCAAAGCACTTTTAGGCAGAAGTAATCAACACAGCCTGTTACATTCAGAACAGAGTGTCTGTAAGACCTCTTTTGGAGAAGACTCCCTATGAACTATGGAAGAACAGAAAGCCCAACATTTCATATTTTCATCCTTTTGGATGTATTTGCTATATGTTGAATACTAAAGAAAATCTGAACAAGTCTGATTCTAAAGCACAAAAGTGTTTCATGCTTGGGTATTCTAAACGCTCTAAAGGCTACAGAGTATACAATACTGAGACACAGGTTGTGGAAGAATCTATTCATGTTAGATTTGATGATAAGCTTGGCATTAAAAAGCCAAAGCAGTTTGAAAACTCTGCTGATAGAGAAGTAGTCTTCACAGACTCTAAAGGCTCAGAGGCAGACAAAGCTCAAGTGAAGGAACCAGAAGTAACGCCAGATGCAATTCCTTTGACTTCTCAGATGAACAACTTAAACATTTCTGAAGAATCAACTGTTAGAGGATCATCTTCCAGAATCAAAGCTTCTCATCCAGAGAATGTTATCATTGGAAAGAAGGATGACCCTATTAGAACAAGATCCTTCCTCAGATCATCTGAAGCATCATTATTTGGATTGGTTTCAGTAATTGAACCAACATCTGTAGATAAAGCTCTGCAAGACAATGATTGGATTATTGCCATGCAAGAAGAGCTAAATCAGTTCACCAGAAATGATGTGTGGGATTTAGTTCCAAGACCAAAAGGATTCAACATAATTGGAACTAAATGGGTCTTCAGAAATAAGCTTAATGAGAAAGGAGAAGTTGAAATAAATAAGGTGTTGCACCCCAAAATTTTCCCAACATTTCTTTACCTAGCTTATGTTTCATTTCATGCACATTAGCATTATCATTTGCATTTCATTGACATGTATACATGAGATCAAGAGGTATGATTACCAATTAAGAGCTACACAAGACTTTGAAGCTAGATAAGGAGGCTTATTCAGGTGTTGAAGGGTTGATATCCTTGTCAGAGAAGTTAAAAGAACCCCAGAGAGAGTGATTGAAGCCAAGAGGGTGTGTCTCCTAACTTGAGAGTTGTGGGAAGTCATCAGATGATTATGAAGCCATGAAGTTAAACTTGAGGTCTTGAGAGAGCTCATGAGAAGATTTGAAGATCACTTTGAGGCCTAGAGAGGTCATTGTGCAAGATTAAGAAGGCTCAGCCATGAGTGGTGCAATTAGGGTTTGACTAGGTCAACCCTAGGTCAAATGAGGATTTGAAGAAGGTTGAGACCTAATTCAAGATCCATGTGATCATGGGTTGATACATTGAGATGTTATAAGGATGATTCCAAGGTTAACTCATCATGATTGAAGAGTTTGAGAAGTTTCAGGCTAGGGTTTCTAAGACTTGACAGTGTAAAATCCCCTAGTTTGACCCCTATCTTCAAAGCAATTTAGCTCAAGATGTGATTGTCATCCCATCTTGCCCCCATCATGATTGTTGTAGAGCATGGTATTAGCTTTAATTTGAGTGCTATAAGTCCTTGATAGGATTTGTAGAACTGAAGTTATGGCTTTGACAAGTTACAAGTCATCTGAGGTATGTGAATTTGGAGCTTGAAAGTTACCCAACTTGCATGACACCTTTGCCCTAGAAGGATGATTCCTATGAACTTTTGGTCAACACGAATGTTGTTCCTAATCCTCTTAGCTTTCCATAGAGTACTATAAATCCTTGATAGGATTTGTAGAACTCAAGTTATGGCTTTGACAAGTCAAGGGTATTTTGGGAATTTGTGATTATAGGTCATTTATGATCATGGGTCATTTTCACCAACTTAGGCACCTCAAATGAAATTTTGTTAAACTTGAAAGTTGCTCAAAATGGGGTTTTAACCTTGACTATGCATTAAGGAGACATTGAAATGGCTCAAGGAAGGATGTGGTTTGAGGAATTTTGAAAAAAGAAGAATTAAAGGCATTTAATGACCAAAAATTGAAATAATTCATTTTGTGTCCAAACAAGGCAAGATAATAGGTCATTTTGAATGGAAAAATCATTTTAGAAACTTTGGCAATGCTAGAATTTTGGTTTGAGTCCATTTTCATACCATTTCATGTTGTTACTTCATGATGAAACAACATATCAAACTCACACCATTGGATTGCAAACAAGGAAGAGAACATAACAAACCAATCCAATATCTCATGAGATGAATTTTCCAAGCATTTTCATGCCCAAAGAGAGCCAGAATCATGACTGGTGTGGGAGAGATTTTGGAGAGAAATTGAAATTGCAAAATCTCATTTGGGTGGTTACAGAACTTTCTAGATGATTCTAATGAGTTCTATATAAGATTTGGAGTGTGTTCAACCATTTTTTTGGGAAGCATTTGAAGCTGGTAGCAGAGATAGCAAGTGGAAATTCAGAGCTGCCACTCAAGATCGTGTTTGGAGTTTGAAGAGGAATCAAGCCAAATTGAGGTGTGCATTAGCTTCAGAGGAATATTTGGAGTGAATCTGGATCATTGTGGAGTAGGAATCGAGCAAGAATTGCACCTGTTCTTCATCTGAAACCAGGTTTGTACAAATTGAAATTGTGCTTAATTTAGGGAGAGATAGCTAGAAATCTTTATGTGGTTAGGCTCTTATCATGACATAGATGGATTTTGGTACACGAATTTGATGGATAGAGACACTCTAGGGTATGAACCATTTTCTGTTAAGCCTGATTTCTCAAGTTTCTTGATGATACATTCATGATTGGATAGTGGAAATTGATCAGGGAAGAGTGTAGATTAATTTAGGATCATTATTGTTGAGAATTTTGATGATCAAGATTTGGTGTATTTCTGAAAATCCTTTCGTGTTTGGAGTTGGAGAAGGAATTAATGAATTTGGAGATTAGATTCGTGTTCAGGATGAAAAATTGAGTAAGATGATGATTTGTTTTGTCATTTTTGATGACGTGAGACGAGCACCTCACCGGAGAAGACGGTGGCGCTGCAGCTCAGGCCACCGTCTGGTTATTTCCCTCCATCAGTTTGAAATTGGGGACGATGAACATGAGCCATTGGATGAGGGTTTGACATTTGACTCAAGCAATGGATGGATGGCCACGATTGGCTCTCAAACTCTGAAGAGAGATCTTTGAATGAAACGCACCGTTTCATTAATTGGTTTGGTTTGGGCTTAGTGCACAAATTGATATCCACACCCCCGTTTGGCCCAAATTCCTGAAGTGAACTGATGTGAATTGCTATTTGATACGCCAGTTTTATTATTTTCTTCTTATTTTCTTATTTTTCATCATTTCATGTAGTTTAGAAAATAATTCATAATAAATAGGAAAATAACTCAAATTGATCCAAGTTTTTTTCCCTGACTCATGATTGAGTCTAGAATTTTAGGAAATTAAAAGATTAGGAATTCATGCATTTGTGATTTTAATTGTATTTTTTGCATTTTAATTGACATTAATTTCATTATGGTTGACACCTTGTCTTGTGGAATTTTGTGTGATCATTTGATGATGATTTTTGAGCTGATTTTTTGTGTGAGGCTAGTTTAGACATGTATGCCCCCCTTAGATTTTTTCTCACATTTTTGTGATGAAATTAGGTGTTGGTTTTAAGTTGAGACTTTAGGTGCCCTAGTTTTAGGGTTTAAGCTTAGTACCTTGTGATTTAGGATTTATTTCTAGGACTTTTTGGGTGATTTAACCTCTGGATTTTGTATGGTAGATTCATGATTGACTTAGGTTCCCATAGTTATTTTTGTAGGATTTTAAAATTGGTTTTAGTATTTTAGTTAGGATTAACTTTAGTACTAGGTTTTAGGTGATCCTAACTTGCTAATTCAACTAGATTGATTTCTTTAGTTCCCTTAGATTAGGGTTTTGCTTCTCTTGCTCTTGGCTGATGTTGATGACTTGTGTGGGATGCTGTGGAATGCATGATGGAGCTTGGACTTGAAGTTTGCTCTTCCTTTGGAGTAGTTTGGTTTAGGTGTTAAGATTAGGGTTTGTAAGTAGAGCTTCTAGATAGATTCTCTTCTTTCATAAATATGGAAGGTATTGATCACTTCCATTCTTCCCTATGATGTAAGGTCCCCTTGTGAATGCCTCATCCCTCCTTTGGTAGGATGTGTGGCTCTTCACAGGCTGGTAGAACCTTTGAGGGTTCCTTTCTTTGATGGTGGAGTGTTTAGTGGTGACCTTTGGTCTTCACTTTGCTTTCCACTATCCAAACCTTGCTCTTGTTAGATGAATATTTCTCCCTTGCTAGAGGATGGAATTCCTTGTTA
Source organism: Lathyrus sativus (assembly GCA_963859935.3). Classification (NCBI taxonomy): domain Eukaryota; kingdom Viridiplantae; phylum Streptophyta; class Magnoliopsida; order Fabales; family Fabaceae; genus Lathyrus; species Lathyrus sativus. The sequence goes on along the minus strand of OZ012737.1, from coordinate 308,587,577 downwards.
GAAGATTGAAGATGCTAGGAGTTGCTACTTCTCTGTATTTGAAGACTGCCATTGGAGCTGAAGCTTAAAGACCAAGAAGAACAAGTTGACACTTGTGAAGAAAATCCAGTTGAGATCAAATGAAGAGCTGAAGCTTGAAGTTGGAGAACAAGTTGATACTTATGGTTGATGCATTGAAAGCTTGAAGAAGCAAGTTGACACTTGCTATTGAAGATGATAGCTTTCAAGAGCATTTGAAGACTGAGGACTGAACTGCTGTTAGAGGAGAGCTTTGCTATGAAGTTGTGAGGGCTGTTGATCTGCTTCCTTTCTTGTTTGTTTGCTTGCTGTGCAACTGTGTTGATGCGACTTGTTTGATTTGCTTGATGCATTAGAATAAGTTCATATTTAGATTGATTTAAGCTAGGAGCATGATTTCACTAGAGGTTGAGTTGCTCCCTCTGCTTGTATTTTTACTGTATGGCTTTGCTTGCGGGTATTCGGCAGAGCCCTGCTCCCTTGCCTATGTGGGTTGTGATTTGCTTGATGGCATTTTATTTCATTTCTTCTGTATGATTACAGTTATTCATATCTGGCTTGAGGTTGAGATGAGCTTGTGGAGGCTGATGCCCCATACACATTTCCTCCCTCACTTGCATTGCATGCATTTTACAGTCGTTTATTGTTTACTGTTTAAGCTGATGCTTTAGCTGTTCTGTTTACCTTGACATGATCCCCTAGGAATCTCACTTCCTTTGAAAAGGAAGTGATGATTAGAACTTTAGGTTGAAACCTATGCATGATAACTTCTAGGAGTCCCCTGTTTCAAACCTCAACCATAGGATGAATCCCTGGCATGACAACATTAGGACTTGATAGTCTCCCTATTAGTTGCAAACATCCATAAAAAACAGTTCTTTCGTAAAAGACGGAAAACAAACTTCAAACCTTTTTGCCCCGTGGGCCCATAATTCAAAGGAAGCTTTTCTGAAGAAAAGAGTGTCGTTAACTCCCAGTTCTACCGCAAACGGTAACGCCTAAGTCTCTAAGGGTCGAGCTGCGTACGCCAAACTGTTGGAACTGTTTGTTAACCCTACTCGATAAAACAGATGAATCTGAATTCCCGTAATCCGTATTATCCCGAACTATGTAACCTCTGATCTCTCATACCTGTTGAGAGTACGTAGGCACAATACTCATGTATTGGCGAGACACCTTCCCCATCACCCGTAGTTAGCCGAACTACGCTGACTCTGATTTCTCATTCTCTGGTGAGAATACGTAGGCATAAAGCGCGACGCTTTGCCGAGTTAGTTTCTTTTCTTTTTCAGACTGGCCTTGATAGGTAGATAGATAAAACCAACCCGTCAGATAAAAATAACAAGCGTGGATCCCATCAAGTACGATGGACGTGAGGGGTGCTAATACCTTCCCCTTGCGTAACCGACTCCCGAACCCAGACATTGGTTGCGATGACCTTGTCTTATACCTTTTCGTCATGTTTTTCCGATCGTTTCCTTTCCCGTTCTAAGGGATAAATAACGAAAGGTGGCGACTCTTCTGTTTTGCCGGCACCTTATTTTCGCGGAAGCGACAGCTGGCGACTCTGCTGGCGACTCTGATAGTTTCCTGGGATCCAACGTCCCTTATGCGAGTCAGTTTGGGGATCCAACGTCCCCTGCGAGAGTCAATCCTAGCGCTTGTATGTTTACTTGTTGGGTTGTGTTTACTTATCACATTTTATTTCCCGCACTTTATTTTCAGTATGATATGATTATCTGTGCTGTTGTGGGAGGGACATTCTGATGAGTGAGGAGCCAGACCCAGGCTTGAGTGTACCTAGCATTAGTTGTGGAAATTAGTGGGCGCGTGCTTGCTTTGCAGGCACTAGTGTCTCATGAAATCCATGCTCAGACGAGGTTCTCCCGGTTGACTTCTTTTCCGGCCCTTTGGGCCTGAGGGGCTGTTGGTTTGGAGGATTGTCGACTCTAGGGACCGATCATTTGGAATTCAGCTAACTGAGGCCGCTTCAGGAGATGGTGATGCCACACCTTCTGGGTATCGTATCATCTCTCTTGAATGTCTGTGACGCTGATGACCGCATAGGATGCCGAACTTGTGTCAGTTTAGGTCCATACCTGTGAGCAGGGTTGGGTTTGTTGCAGGAAACCTTAACCTTCAGACTACCTGGTTTTCTTGATAGTGAATCAGTTTTGTTGGTATCAGAGGTTCTCATCATCAGATATGTGTTTGTTCTTGACAGAGCATATTTATGGTCTGGTATCGGGGGTTCTTATTGTCTGAGATATGTTCGCTCTTGATAAAGCAGATTGTGGCCCTTCTCCGTAACAGCACAGTCGTCTTGATCTCCTGCTGCATGATTGCATTTTGCATTGTTTTGCATACTCATTTGCATGTCATTAACGTGTGTCTGTGTTGCAGGTATCGTTTCCCCCGGTTCAGGTTTTTTTGCCTTCTATTGTGCTATCATGGGTTCTCTGAGGAAGACCGTGTCCTACAAGCTCCCCACTCCTGATGTTGTTCAGCTGTCTAGTTTGATTGCTTTGGCAGATGATTCTCGGAGAGATGAATTCAGAAAGTCTTATGGGAAATTGCTCATCTTGGTTCGTAAACCTTCTGTGTTTGAGTTGAATGGGTTGTACGCCTTGCTGCAGTTCTACGATCCTCCTTTGAGATGCTTTACTTTCCCGAACTTTATTCTCGCACCTACACTAGAGGAGTATGCTGATTTGTTAGGTGTGCCTATCAAGAGTCAGATGCCCTTTGTTCATATGGATGTTGAGCCTAATCTGGCTAGTCTAGCTCTTTCGCTTCATCTGGATGCCTCTGAGTTGGTCTTATCTAGTTGGAACGGGGTTCCCGGTTTATCCTTGCAGTTCTTAGTGGGAAAGGCCCAGCAGTGTGCCAAAGACGGTTGTTGGATCGTGTTCAACGCTATTCTTGCTCTTTGCATATACGACATCATTATGTTCCCTAATATGCCTGACTTTGTAGACTTGGACGCCTTTCACATCTTTACAGCAGGGAATCCAGTCCCTACCTTGATTGGAGATGTCTATCATTCCGTCCACTACAAAAACGAGAACAGAAGGGGCAAGAATGTCTCGTGCTGTGTGCCCCTATTCTATAGATGGCTTGATAGTCACCTACCTAAGAAGGGTCCCTTTGCTTCATCTGCAGCCACAGTTGAGTGGTCTGAGCATTTGATGAGTCTATCAGTGGAGGATGTTGCCTGGTTTGATAGAGATAGGTTGGGTACTGAGATTATCTTCAGCTGCAACGGGTTTCCGAATGTGCCTTTGATAGGCAGGAAGGGTTGTATCAACTATAATCCATCCCTGTTGGTCCGATAATTTTCTTATACTTTGAGAGCTCCGCCGAAGGATGAAGAGGTGCAGGAATCTCTGTACCTCACTGGTCTTCTAGAGGGGGATATGTTATCTAAGCTTTATCACACTTGGAATGGTATTAGTAGGCGGGGGAAACCGTTGCTGGGAAAAAGTAATAGCCGAGCCTACGCTCCATATGTGACCTGGATCAGAGCCAGAGCAGATATCATAGGGATGCCGTTTCCTCCTGCCAAGCTAGAAAGTCCTCCAGTGATTGAAGAGCCTACCACAATGCCTATTCAGCAGTACAATCAGGTGTTAGCTGAGCGAGAGGAGCTGAAGAAGGCAAATGAAGAACTGGAAAAAGAATTGGCTCAGCTCAAGAGTGAGAGAAGCGAAGCCGTCCATTCCTTCAAGAGGCAAACAGAGCTGGTAAACAAGTTAGGTACGAATTTGACTAAGCAGTTGGCTGAGCGTGAGCGTTTGGGTCGGGACTTCAAATCTGTCAACGATGTATTGGCCACTAAGAAGCAGCACTTGGATGAAGCGTACCGGAGAATATCCAAGTTTAATCAGCATTGGAAGGCCACCCTAACCAACAGCAAGGAACGGGAGGATAAACTGAAGCAGCAGATCTCCAAATTGAGAGTCCAGGTGAAGGCTAGTGAGAAGAGGTTTGATGAAGAAACCGCTCGCAGATATGTCGCTGAAGGCCTGCTAAACAAGGCTCTTGCTAACCTGAAGGAGCGAAAACAGACGTTTGAATTCAAGAAGCGGAAGTTAGAAGATTGTTTCGGCGAAGGAGCATGGGAAGACTCAGTTGAAGGTCTTCAATACACTATTAGGCAGAGGGAGTTACTCGTCGAAGGGTTGCTCACTCAGCCTGATCATCCAGAAACGAGGGATCTGTTAGAAGAGTTTCGAGCCCGTGGCCGTGCTTGACTATATTTGTAATCCTTTTGTTTTGATCAGTGTTGTATGCTGACCATCACCAGGCTTGTTGGTCGAGGTCATGCTATTGATTCTGCTTGTACTCAGTGACGTTGTGTACCGCCTTGATGGGCTTTCTTTCTATATATGAGATGTTATTTCCATGACTGGACTCAGACTTCTTATTATGGCACTGGCACTCAGGCACTAGGATCGGGGGGGGGGGGGATCTCCCCAAGGCACAGACACACGTTTGCATTTGCATGAAGCATTTGCATAACGAGCACGTTGTCGTTTTTCTAACCCTTTGTGTATGCAGGTTGTTCCAGGATTGATCGAAGGCCAATCCACCGCTATCCGACCAGAGCAAATTAAGCTAGAGCAATGGAACAAGTGCAGATTGACGTTCAGGAACTCCGAGAGAGGATGGACCGCTTCATGGAGCTCATGCAAGTGGTTGCCAACGGCAAAGACCAGCTCAGGACATTGGTCCAGCCTCTGATCTCAAGGGTTGACAGCAACGGTGTACTCCATGGTGGGAATGTTCCAACCCCTCCACCTGTTGAAACTCCTCAGAATGGCATCCCCGTGACCAGGGGGAATGGCAGTGGTAACGACAATGTGATCACTAACATAGGGCTCAATGGTAATACGACTGGCGTCGGCAATGGAAATTTTGAAGCTAATGGCAATGTTGGACTGGGCAACGACAATACATGTGCGGGAAATCTGTATGGGCCTCAGCCATGGCTAGAAGATCGACAAGAAGATTTGTTCTCATAGAGGAGTGTTGAGGGAGAGCTGACTGCTGAAGCACGTCTGAGGTTTAAGGCACTCGAGGACAAAATGAGGAATTTCGAGAACCAGAACACTATGGGTGTCGACATGAGTAAATTGGGATTGATTGCTGATTTCAAGGTGCCTCCTAAATTCAAGGTACCCGACTTTGAGAAGTACAAGGGCACCACCTGCCTCGTGTCCACTTAAGGTCATACTACCGAAAGATGTCCGCTCACTCTGAAGTCGAGAAGTTGTTGATGCACTTCTTTCAGGATAGCTTGTCCGGGCCATCCTTGGAATGGTACATGAGTTTGGAACCTACCAGTGTGTGCACGTGGAAGGAACTTGCTGAGGCATTCATGCACCATTATCAGTATAACAGTGACTTGGCTCCGAACCGGGTTCAACTGCAGAACTTGTCACAGAGGAACAACGAGGGGTTCAAAGAATACGCCCAGCGGTGGCGTGAATTAGCAGCTAGAGTTCAACCGCCGATGGTTGAACAGGAGCTTGTTGAGATGTTTGTAGCCACCCTCCCAGGGGTTTATTACGAGAAACTAGTCAGCGGTATGTCAGGAAGTTTCTCAGATCTCATCATTACTGGCGAGCACGTTGAAAATGGGATCAAACTGGGAAAAATTCAAGGTGTTGATCTATCCTCAGCTGGAGGAGGTAAGAAACCATATGGTAGCAAAAGGCGTGAAGGGGAGACAAGCGCCGTGTCTAACGCTCGAAGGAAAGGTAAGGGCCCGCGCCAGCAGGTGGCTAGCATAACCATCCCTGCTGTCCAACAACCCCAGCCACAGCAGCAGCATCAACCAAATCAGCAAGGGTACAGAAAGTATCAGAACAGGGCACCTTTGTCAAGTCGTCACCTTGAGACGCCACCCATGTCTTATGCTCAACTGTTACAAACTCTGCTTCAGTTACAACTAGTCCAGAAGAGAACCCTGGCTCCCTTGACAGGGGCACCTCCGCCAGGTTACGACGCGAATGCAACATGTGAGTTTCACTCAGGGGCACCCGGCCACACGATAGAAAACTGCAAAGCATTCAAGCACAAGGTGCAAGACATGGTGGATGCTAAGATCATCAATTTCTCAGATAATGTGTCGAATGTCACAAAGAACCCTATGCCGAATCATAGGGGAGGTGGGGTGAATGGCATTATTGAAGACGAGAACTTGGATTTATTGACTGACGTCAAGGATCTGAAGACACCGCTTAGCTTCGTTAAAGCCAAGCTGATGAAGAGAGGCGTCTTTCCGGGCTGTGGAGAACTATGTATGGGCTGTGCGACTCGTCCTGATGGATGCGAACAGTTGACGAAGGGGATTCAAAGTCTGATGACCGAAGGAATCTTGCAGTTTAGCCGAAGGACCCAATGTGGATCTGGAGAGGTAATGCTGAAGTAAGATGATGAGGTTGCCACCATCACCATCCCTCGCCAGACGATAACCATTTCTGCACTCAGGCTGCCCACCATTACCATCACAAAGGCTGGGCCGATATCTTTTGAAAGCACCAACGCTGTCCCGTGGCATTATGGGGCAGACGTTTACTGTAACGGACAGAAATTGGAACTAGAACCATCTGGGCAGTCGGTGGGTAACCTAGTTGGAATTGGCGGAATCACGCGCAGCGGAAGAGTATTTGCTCCACTTGATGTTATGGCGGACAAAGCAGATAAAGCTGAAGAAACCGATAAGGGAAAAAGTAAATTCGTTGAGGAAACCCCTCGTGGGGTAGGGAAAGACTTACTTGTAAAGGGCGCTGAAGAGTTCATGAGGTTGATCAAGAAGAGTGACTACAAGATCATTGATCACCTCCATTAAACACCTTCAAAAATCTCCATTCTGAATTTGTTGTTGTTGTGTTCTGAGGCACATCGCAACGCGCTGTTAAAGGTTTTGAACGCCACGTATGTACCACAGGAGATCTCGGTCAACCAGTTGGAAGGGGTAGTAGCCCACGTGAATGCTGGAAACGGGTTAGGGTTCACTGACCTAGAGCTGACGCCGAAGGGAAGAAACCACAACAGCGCCCTGCACATCTCGATAGAGTGTAGGGGAACAGTCATGTCCCATGTGTTGGTAGACACTGGGTCATCGCTCAATGTTCTTCCGAAGAAGGCATTGATGAAGCTAGACACGAGAGGATTGATTTGCACACCTAGTGATCTGGTTGTGAAGGCTTTCGATGGAACCAAGCGTCATGTCTTTGGAGAGGTAACTCTGCCAATCCAAGTTGGGCCGAAAACTTTCGACGCAATCTTCTACATCATGGACATCATGCCCGCCTATAGCTGTCTGTTAGGCCGGCCATGGATCCACTCTGCTGGTGCCGTGACCTCCACGTTGCACCAGAAGCTCAAGTACGCTGTTGGAGGCAGCATCGTGACTGCATGTGGCAAGGAAGACATAATGGTGAGCCATTTGTCGTCCTTCAAATATGTTGAGATGGATGGGGAAATCCACGAAACCCTATGTCAGGCGTTCGAGGCTGTTAAAGTCAAGGACGTGGCTCCCGTAATGACTGAAAAGCCAGAGATGACTCTCTCTTCCTTCCAGGAAGCCTGGGCCGTTGTTCAAGCCAGATCTACCCCAGGCTAGGGGCAAGTGCTAGAAATACCTAACAAACAGGACCAGTTTGGGTTAGGATACTCTGCTGCGGCTGAAGCCTCCTCTTCTCATAGTGCGTCCCGGGGTAAAAGACCGATCCAGTTTACCAGTGGCGGGGTTATCTTCGAAAGTGTCAACGCAGTGTCTGAAGACGGCGAGGACAGCGATTGCGACCTAGACTCTTGGATCCAGCCAGGCAAACCAGGCCAGAGCCTCAACAACTGGTCCATCAGGGATACCATCCAAGTGACAGGCAAAGAGTAATGATTTACTTTCTCCAATCATTGTACAACCCTATGTCCTACTCGGGGCATAGTGGTTTTATTGTCAGGGCCTTGTTTGATTATGTACATGCATTTTACCAATAAATCAAAAGGCATTTTTCTTCGCATTCAAATGTTGTGATCTCGGTTATTCCTGTTTTATATTTGTTTTGAAAAACAATAAAATGGCAATAGGGTTTGTGCTAACCTGCATATCCTTGTTTTAAGCTTAACCCTTGTTATTGCAGGATCCACATAGCAGATGACATCGACTCTGAACCTTCTACGACTCACTTCGACTTCGATTGCCCGATCTATCAAGCCGAAGAAGAGATTGATGAAGACGAAGACCTTCCCGAAGAGTTGGCCCGCTTGTTGAAACAAGAAGAGAAAGTTATTCTGCCTCACGAGGAAGAGATTAAGATTGTGAATCTGGGTTCTGAAGAACTGATCAGGAACGTCAGGATAGGGGCCGCATTGCAGAGTGAAGTCAAGCAGAGATTGGTCAAGATGCTTCGAGAGTATAGTGACATCTTTGCTTGGTCATACGAAGATATGCCCAGACTTGATACTGACATCGTGGTCCATCACTTGCCGCTGCGAGAAGATTCTCCTCCTGTCAAGCAGAAGCTTAGGAGGACACGACCAGATATAGCCGTTAAGATCAAAGAAGAAGTGCAGAAGAAGCTTGATGCTGGCTTCTTAGCAGTCACCACTTACCCTCCGTGGGTCGCCAACATAGTGCCTGTACCGAAGAAGGACGGTAAGGTGCGAATGTGCGTCGATTATCGGGATTTGAATAGGGCGAGCCCTAAAGATGATTTCCCGCTCCCTCATATTGATGTGTTGGTCAATAATATAGCCCAGTTCTCCGTGTTTTCGTTCATGGATGGCTTCTCCGGCTACAATCAGATTAAGATGGCACCGGAGGACATGGAGAAAACTACGTTTATTACACCTTGGGGAACATTTTTCTACAAGGTAATACCTTTCGGTCTGAAGAACGCAGGGGCCACTTACCAACGAGCAATGGTTACTTTGTTTCATGATATGATTCATCATGAGATTGAAGTCTATGTTGATGACATGATTGCGAAGTCCCAAACAGAGGAGGGACATCTGGTCAATTTGCTGAAGCTTTTTGAGAGGCTTAGGAAGTTCAGGTTGAGACTGAATCCTAACAAGTGTACTTTCGGAGTACGGTATGGAAAACTACTGGGGTTTATTGTGAGCGAAAGAGGCATTGAGGTTGATCCTGCGAAGATAAAAGCAATACAAGAAATGCCAGCGCCAAAAACAGAAAAAGAAGTTCGTGGTTTCTTGGGCAGAATAAACTACATTGCAAGGTTTATCTCTCAGCTCACGGCCACGTGTGAACCGATGTTCAAACTGTTAAAGAAAGATCAGGCGATTATCTGGAACGAGGATTGCCAGAAGGCATTTGATAATATAAAAAAATATCTACAGGAACCTCCGATCTTGATACCCCAAGTGGCCGGAAGACCCTTAATCATGTACTTGACAGTTCTTGAGAATAGTATGAGGTGTGTTCTCGGTCAGCACGATGAGACAGGCAGAAAGGAGCATGCCATTTATTACTTGAGTAAAAAGTTCATGGACTGTGAATCTCGTTACTCGATGCTGGAGGAGACGTGTTGTGCACTAGCCTGGGCCGCCAAACGTTTACGACAGTACATGCTCAATCACACAGCCATGCTAATTTCAAAGATGGATCCGGTTAAGTACGTCTTCGAGAAGCAAGCGCTTTCGGGCAGGATTGCCAGATGGCAAATGGTGTTGACGGAATATGACATTCAGTACGTTTCCCAGAAAGCCATCAAGGGAAGCGTATTGTCTGAATACCTTGCCGAACAGCCGATCGAAGATTATCAGCCGATGAAATTTGAATTCCCTGACGAGGACATCATGTTTCTCAAAGCAAAGGATTGCGATGAACCGTTGCCCGACGAGGGTCCATATAGGAAATCCCAATGGAAATTGATATTTGACGGGGCGGTTAATTCTTACGAAAGTGGAATTGAGGCAATCATCACAACCCCCCATGGATCCCACATCCCGTTTACTGCGAGACTGACGTTTCTAGTCACCAATAACAAAGCAGAGTATGAAGCATGCATCATGGGGCTGGAAGAAGCAATTGATTTGAGAATCAAGAACCTAGATGTATATGGTGACTCGGCACTTGTGATTAACCAGATTAAAGGGGAGTGGGAGACTCGTCAATCAAATTTGGTGCCGTACATGAATTATACCAGAAGGCTGCTTCTGTTCTTTGATCGAGTGAAACTCCATCATGTGCCCAGGGCTGAGAATCAGATGGCTGACGCCTTAGCCACGTTGGCTTCGATGTATAAAGTCAATTTTTGGAATGAAGCTCCAAGAATTGTCCTCTCTCGTCTTGATAGACCTGCATTCGTCTTTGCGATCGAAGAAGCCTCCGATGGCAAGCCATGGTTCCATGATATCCAGACTTTCCTTATGACTAAGGAATACCCTGCGGGAGCGTCAACCCAGGATAAGAAGACTCTGAGGAGGCTGTCTGGAAACTTTTATCTCAATCCTGATGGAGTTTTGTATAAAAGAAACCACGATCTCGTGCTACTCAGATGTGTAGATGAGAAAGAAGCGAGTATGCTCATGGAAGAAGTCCATGAAGGCACATTAGGTACGCATGCCGGCGGGCATGCTATGACGAGAAAGATCCTGAGAGCAGGATGCTACTGGCTGACGATGGAATCGGATTGCTTTAAATTCGTGAAGAGATGTCATAAATGCCAGATTTATGCTGATAAGATTCATGTGCCGCCGTGCCCGTTGAATGTCATGTCCTCCCCGTGGCCGTTCTCCATGTGGGGCATCGACATGATAGGCAAGATCGAGCCCACCGCATCTAACGGTCATCGCTTTATTTTAGTAGCCATCGACTACTTCACCAAGTGGGTGGAGGCAGCCTCATATGCTAATGTGACCAAGCAGGTGGTGGCTAGATTCATAAAGAGGGTCATCATCTGTCGTTACAGAATTCCCGAGCGGATCATTACTGATAATGGTTCGAATCTGAATAACAAGATGATGAAGGAGTTGTGCCAGAGTTTCAAGATTGAACATCACAACTCATCTCCTTACCGGCCGAAGATGAATGGCGCTGTTGAAGCGGCCAATAAGAACATTAAGAAGATTGTACAGAAGATGGTTGTGACCTATAAGGATTGGCACGAGATGTTGCCATTTGCATTGCACGGTTTTCGTACAACGGTACCTACATCAACCGGGGCAACTCCTTTCTCACTGGTGTACGGTATGGAAGCGGTCCTACCGTTAGAAGTGGAGATCCCTTCTTTACGAGTTTTGGTTGACGTGAAACTCGATGAGGCGGAATGGATTAAGAACCGACTAAACCAACTCAGCCTGATGGACGAGAAAAGATTAGCATCGATTGCGTATGGTCGTCTGTACCAAAGCCGAATGAAGAAAGCTTATGATAAGAAGGTGCGTCCTAGAAGCTTTCAGACGGGTGATCTCGTCCTGAAGAAGATTCTTCCTCCACACTCCGATCACCGGGGCAAGTGGACTCCCAATTACGAAGGTTCGTACGTCGTCAGCAAGGTATTCTCGGGAGGAGCCTTGTTGTTATCCACGATGGATGGCGAAGATTTTGCATCCCCGGTGAACGCGGACGCAGTTAAAAAATACTTTGCTTAAAAAACGACCCGCTGGAAAGAAAAAGAATATCCTGGCAAAAAAGGGGCATCCCGGCAAACCATAAAAAAGGGAAAAAGGTTCGGGCAGAAATTAGGGATATAAAAGAAAAAATGTACACCCGCAAAGTTGAAAACCCGGAAGGGCGACTTTGGCAAAAAAGGGTATCCCGGTGAATCGAAAACCCGGAAGGGCGATTCAGGCAAAAGTTAGGGATTTGAAAAAGCAAATGACTGCGTTCCGCGTGTGGACTGTATTTGTTTAGTGGTTTGGAAGACCTGAGGGCCGTTTATCTGAATCAATCTCTTCTGAAGCTGAAGCGTCGAAGAAGTATCGAAGTCGAGTGGGGCATAGAGGGATCAACTCATGGTGTTCGTCTACGCCGCATTGCCGACATTTGTGTATATACTGATGTATATTTATGCTTTTATATTCGCGCAACTTCCTCATTCCAGGGGCTTGCATCTGTTGTAAAACATTGTTACCCATTCAGGGGTTCGTTATCAATAAAATGTATACTATTCAGCAATTTTGTTTGTTTGTTTGGCATCTATCTGTTTTGTTTGCGAAAAAGAACACCGATGTTTTTGATAAATGCGCATACATAAACTTACTGGCCTAGGCCACTAATTGTTGAAACAAGGAATTACTTGAACATTGTCACAAGATGATAACCTTGATAGGTCCCTTTGAGAAGGGTATCTTGTCTGTTTGTTTGTGTTGTTGCAGGTATAGCATATTCCAGGCAGTACGCCGTATGCGTTCCCAAGCAGGATGATTCCTTCCTCTCCAGCAAGCTCAGCAGCATCTCCCCGCGGAGTCTGAACATGAGATCGTAAGCATTGATGCGTATCTCCAAACAGAGAAGTTTCTCTCCCCAATCAGATGTATCCTGAAGGATCGTCGTCTCCCCAGCTGAGTCATGCGCTGAAGTGTACGTTCGTTCCCCAGCACTGGATCAAATTGCAGTTTTCGTAGAAGACCATTCGCAAGTGTGCAGCTTTCGATAGCTCAGACTGAAGTCTCCAGCGAAATTGAGATTCCCCACAGAGTTGTACTCTCCCCAGTAAGCAGGATGATTCCTTCTTCCCCAGCCGAGTTTGCAGTTCCCCAAGAGAGCCGAGTCCTTGGAAGCCGTTTGGGCCATGATTGGTCTTCCCCAGTAGAGTGTTGAATAGATGATGCTGTATTTCTCCACCGGAGTCGTTATCTCCAGGAAAGTTTTGTTGCGAAAGCCGTGCAGTTTATTTCTGCGATTGATATCGTTTCTTTGACAGTTTGTGGTTTAAATACCTGGTTGAACGGGTTCAGGTTCTCGTAGAACTTGGTTCCCCTGCAGCAGTCGGCTAAAGTTCGTTTCCCCAAGCGGAATCCAATTGAGATTGGTGTGACTTCTTCTCCTTGGCAGGATGAGTCCTTCCTCCACCAGAGTGGTCCTTTCTCCTTGACAGGAGGTTTTTCCCTTCAGCATTTATTTTGCTGATGGGGTCGTAGCATCTTGCATGATTGCATAGCATTCGCCCTAAACGCGTAGCATTTCCACCGTGTGGAGCATTGCGCTATTGTCAAAGCATATGCATACGAAACATGAGCTAGGTCGTTACCGTTCTTGTTTTGCAGGTGTTCCTCCGCAGAATGGTTTGCTCAAGATGATTCTTGAATTCCCCAGCGAAGTTGTATGCTTAAGATGATTCTTAAAATCCCTAGTGAAGTCGCTAGAGTTGGTTGCTCAAGTTGATGCTTAGAGTCTCCAGAAGAGTGTTTGCTCAGGATGGTTCCTGAAATCTCCAGCAGAGTTATTGGTTCAGGATGATTCTTGATGTCCCCGGCGGAATTATTTGTCCAAGATGATTCTTGTAGTCCTCAGCAGAGTTGATTCATCCAGAATGATTTTTGAACCCCTGAAGCAGAGTTACTTGATAGTTCTCTAGAATCCCTAGCGGAGATGAGTCATCCCCAGCAGGTTTCTGAACGTAGAAGTTAAAATTCCCTCGAAGACTTGATGATTGAAGTCTGGCAGTAATGCCAAAACTCCTGACTTATTGATGAAGTCTAACTGCAATGTCAAAGCAGTTCTCCCAGCTGACGCGGAGTGCCTGACGGTAAAAGAATGTATATCCTTATTGGTTCGTGGTTGATTCAGGATTCCATTTGAGGATTTACTGACGAAGTCCAACGGTGAAGTCGGCGCAGTTCTCTCAGCTGATGCGGAGTGCCTGATGGAAGAAGTTTGGATATCCCTATTTGGTTCATGATTGACCGAGGATTCTATTCCCGAATTACTAAAGAAGTTTGGGTGACGCCCGAGATGTTCTTTGAATGCCCGACAACATAATTAACTTGATTGTTAAAAGTTCCTAATGACCTGATGAGTCTCGAGGAATCCTTCTGCTGCAATGGTGCAGAATGCCTGACGACAATACCAGCTATGTATCACCGGTTACCGAGTGACCAGTGATCCCTTGATGACTTGAGGACAAAGATCTACAGCAAAATCAGATGATTATCCTGACGGAGATTTGAGCTTAGACCCTTCACCAATTACCGGGTGACCAATTCCCCAACAGAGTTGTCGTGCAATTGTCATATTCAGTTTTGAAGATGTTCCTACCAATCCAAGTATCGTTTACCTGTGCGGTTGGAAGATCACCCGTTACCGTGTAACCAGTGATCCCTCGATGATTTGAGGACGCAATGATATCAGATAAATCAGAGAATCATCCTGACGGGGGTTCAGATCAGTATTTCTCCAGCTAGTTGCCATGCAACTATTATTTCAGTTTCCGAAGATTTGTCCTCATCAGAGTACCGTGTACTTGTGCAGTTGGCAAATTTCTGGGTTTATTGGTATTCAACTGCCTTTTACCTTGATTGTTTTAGAGTCGTTCGCTTCTCACCCAGTCAGGTCCAAGCCGTTTGAGAAGGGGCAGTTGTTGCACCCCAAAATTTGCCCAACATTTCTTTACCTAGCTTATGTTTCATTTCATGCACATTAGCATTATCATTTGCATTTCATTGACATGTATGCAGGAGATCAAGAGGTATGATTACCAATTAAGAGCTACACAAGACTTTAATGCTAGCTAAGGAGGCTTATTCAGGTGTTGAAGGGTTGATATCCTTGTCAGAGAAGTTAAAAGAACCCCAGAGAGAGTGATTGAAGCCAAGAGGGTGTGTCTCCTAACTTGAGAGTTGTGGGAAGTCATCAGATGATTCTGAAGCCATGAAGTTAAACTTGAGGTCTTGAGAGAGCTCATGAGAAGATTTGAAGATCACTTTGAGGCCTAGACAGGTCATTATGCAAGATTAAGAAGGCTCAGCCATGAGTGGTGCAATTAGGGTTTGACTGGGCCAACCTTAGGTCAAATGAGGATTTGAAGAAGGTTGAGACCTAATTCAAGAGCCATGTGATCATGGGTTGATACATTGAGATATTATAAGGATGATTCCAAGGTTAACTCATCATGATTGAAGAGTTTGAGAAGTTTCAGGCTAGGGTTTCTAAGACTTGACAGTGTAAAATCCCCTAGTTTGACCCCTATCTTCAAAGCAATTTAGCTCAAGATGTGATTGTCATCCCATCTTGCCCCCGTCATGATTGTTGTAGAGCATGGTCTTAGCTTTAATTTGAGTGCTAGAAGTCCTTGATAGGATTTGTAGAACTGAAGTCATGGCTTTGACAAGTTACAAGTCATCTGAGGTATGTGAATTTGGAGCTTGATAGTTACCCAACTTGCATGACACCTTTGCCCTAGAAGGATGATTCCTATGAACTTTTGGTCAACACGAATGTTATTCCTCATCCTCTTAGCTTTCCATAGAGTACTAGAAATCCTTGATAGGATTTGTAGAACTCAAGTTATGGCTTTGACAAGTCAAGGGTATTTTGGGAATTTGTGATTATAGGTCATTTATGATCATGGGTCATTTTCACCAACTTAGGCACCTCAAATGAAATTTTGTTCAACTTAAAAGTTGCTCAAAATGGGGTTTTAACCTTGACTATGCATTAAGGAGACATTGAAATGGCTCAAGGAAGGATGTGGTTTGAGGAATTTTGAAAAAAGAAGAATTAAAGGCATTTAATGACCAAAAATTGAAATAATTCATTTTGTGTCCAAACAAGGCGAAATAATAGGTCATTTTGAATGGAAAAATCATTTTAGAAACTTTGGAAATGCTAGAATTTTGGTTTGAGTCCATTTTCATACCATTTCATGTTGTTACTTCATGATGAAGCAACATATCAAACTCACACCATTGGATTGCAAACAAGGAAGAGAACATAACAAACCAATCCAATATCTCATGAGATGAATTTTCCAAGCATTTTCATGCCCAAAGAGAGCCAGAATCGTGATTGGTGTGGGAGATATTTTGGAGAGAAATTGAAATTGCAAAATCTCATTTGGGTGGTTACAGAACTTTCTAGATGATTCTAATGAATTCTATATAAGATTTGGAGTGTGTTCAGCCATTTTTTTGGGAAGCATTTGAAGCTAGTAGCAGAGATAGCAAGTGGAAATTCAGAGCTTCCACTCAAGATCGTGTTTGGAGTTTGAAGAGGAATCAAGCCAAATTGAGGTGTGCATTAGCTTCAGAGGAAGATTTGGAGTGAATCTGGATCATTGTGGAGTAGGAATCGAGCAAGAATTGCACCTGTTCTTCATCTGAAACTAGGTTTGAACAAATTGAAATTATGCTTAATTTAGGGAGAGATAGCTAGAAATATTTATGTGGTTAGGTTCTTATCATGACATAGATGGATTTTGGTACACGAATTTGATGGATAGAGACACTCTAGGGTATGAACCATTTTCTGTTAAGCCTGATTTCTCAAGATTCTTGATGATACATTCATGATTGGATAGTGGAAATTGATCAAGGAAGAGTGTAGATTAATTTAGGATCATTATTGTTGAGAATTGTGATGATCAAGATTTGGTGTATTTCTGAAAATCATTTCGTGTTTGGAGTTGGAGAAGGAATTAATGAATTTGGAGATTGGATTCGTGTTCAGGATGAAAAATTGAGTAAGATGATGATTTTTTTTTTCATTTTTGATGACCTGAGACGAGCACCTCACAGAAGAAGACGGTGGCGCTGCAGCTCAGGCCACCGTCTGGTTATTTCCCTCCATCAGTTTGAAATTGGGGACGATGAACATGAGCCATTGGATGAGGGTTTGACATTTGACTCAGGCAATGGATGGATGGCCACGATTGGCTCTCAAACTCTGAAGAGAGATCTTTGAATGAAACGCACCGTTTCATTAATTGGTTTGGTTTGGGCTTAGGGCACAGATTGATATCCACACCCCCGTTTGGCCCAAATTCCTGAAGTGAACTGATGTGAATTGCTATATGATACGCCAGTTTTATTATTTTCTTCTTATTTTCTTATTTTTCATCATTTCATGTAGTTTAGAAAATAATTCATAATAAATAGGAAAATAACTCAAATTGATCCAAGTTATTTTCCCTGACTCATGATTGAGTCTAGAATTTTAGGAAATTAAAAGATTAGGAATTCATGCATTTGTGATTTTAATTGTATTTTTTGCATTTTAATTGACATTAATTTCATTATGGTTGATACCTTGTCTTGTGGAATTTTGTGTGATCATTTGATGATGATTTTTGAGCTGATTTTTTGTGTGTGGCTAGTTTAGACATGTATGGCCCCCTTAGATTTTTTCTCATATTTTTGTGATGAAATTAGGTGTTGGTTTTAAGTTGAGACTTTAGGTGCCCTAGTTTTAGGGGTTAAGCTTAGTACCTTGTGAATTAGGATTTATTTCTAGGACTTTTTGGATGATTTAACCTCTGGATTTTGTATGGTAGATTCATGATTGACTTAGGTTCCCATAGTTATTTTTGTAGGATTTTAAAATTGGTTTTAGTATTTTAGTTAGGATTAACTTTAGTACTAGGTTTTAGGTGATCCTAACTTGCTAATTTAACTAGATTGATTTATTTAGTTCCCTTAGATTAGGGTTTTGCTTCTCTTACTCTTGGCTGATGTTGAAGACTTGTGTGGGATGCTGTGGAATGCATGATGGAGCTTGGACTTGAAGTTTGCTCTTCCTTTGGAGTAGTTTGGTTTAGGTGTTAAGATTAGGGTTTGTAAGTAGAGCTTCTAGATAGATTCTCTTCTTTCATAAACATGGAAGGTGTTGATCACTTCCATTCTTCCCTATGATGTAAAGTCCCCTTGTGAATGCCTCATCCCTCCTTTGGTAGGATGTGTGGCTCTTCACAGGCTGGTAGAACCTTTGAGGGTTCCTTTCTTTGATGGTGGAGTGTTTAGTGGTGACCATTGGTCTTCACTTTGCTTTCCACTATCCAAACCTTGCTCTTGTTAGATGAATCTTTCTCCCTTGCTAGAGGATGGAATTCCTTGTTAGAAGATTGTAGATGCTAGGAGTTGCTACTTCTCTGTATTTGAAGACTGCCATTGGAGCTGAATCTTAAAGACCAAGAAGAACAAGTTGACACTTGTGAAGAAAATCCAGTTGAGATCAAATGAAGAGCTGAAGCTTGAAGTTGGAGAACAAGCTGATACTTGTGGTTGATGCATTGGAAGTTTGAATAAGCAAGTTGACACTTGCTATTGAAGATGATAGCCTTGAAGAGCAGTTGAAGACTGAGGACTGAACTGCTGTCAGAGGAGAGCTTTGCTGTGAAGCTGTGGGGGCTGTTGCTCTGCTTCCTTTCCTGTCTGTTTGCTTGCTGTGCAACTGTGTTGATGTGACTTGTTTGATTTGCTTGATGCATTAGAATAAGTTCATATTTAGATTGATTTAAGCTAGGAGCATGATTGCACTAGAGGTTGAGTTGCTCCCTCTGCTTGTATTTTTACTGTATGGCTTTGCTTGTGGATATTCGGTAGAGCCCTGCTCCCTTGCCTATGTGGGTTGTGATTTGCTTGATGGAATTTTATTTCATTCCTTCTATATGATTACAGTTATTCATATCTGGCTTGAGGTTGAGATGAGTGTTGCACCCCAAAATTTGCCCAACTTTTCTTTACCTAGCTTATGTTTCATTTCATTCACATTAGCATTATCATTTGCATTTCATTGACATGTATGTAGGAGATCAAGAGGTATGATTACCAGTCAAGAGCTATACAAGACTATGAAGCTAGCTAATAAGGTTATTCAGGTGCTCAAGGGTTGATATCCTTGTCAGAGAAGTTAAAAGATCCTCAGAGAGAGTGATTGAAGCCAAGAGGGTGTTTCTCCTAACTTGAGAGTTGTGGGAAGTCATCAGATGATTCTGAAGCCATGAAGTTGGACTTGAGGTCTTGAGAGAGCTCATTAGAAGTGTTAAAGATCACTTTGAGGCCTAGACAAGTCATTGTGCAAGATTAAGAAGGCTCAGCCATGAGTGGTGCAGCTAGGGTTTGACTGGATCAACCCTAAGTCAACTGAGGGTTTGAAGAAGGTTAAGACCTAATCCAAGAGCCATGTGATCATGGATTGATACATTGAGATGTTCTAAGAATGATTCCAAGGTTAACTCATCATGATTGAAGAGTTTGAGAAGTTTCAAGCTAGGGTTTCTAAGGCTTGACAGTGTAAAATCCCCTAGTTTGACCCCTATCTTCAAGGCAATTTAGCTCAAGATGTGATTGTCATCTCATCTTACCCCCAACATGAGTGTTGTATAGCATGATCTTAGATTTAATTTCAGTGCTAGAAGTCCTTGATAGTATTTGTAGAACTCAAGTCATGGCTTTGACAAGTTACAAGTCATCTGAGGTATGTGAATTTGGAGCTTGAAAGTTACCCCACTTGCAAGAAACTTTTTCCCTAGAAGGATGATTCCTATGAACTTTTATTCAACATGAATGTTGTTCCTTATCCTCTTAGATTTCTAGAGAGTACTAGAAGTCCTTGATAGGATTTGTAGAACTCAACTTATGGCTTGGACAAGTCAAGGGTATTTTGGACATTTGGTGATTATAGGTCATTTGTGATCATAGGCCATTTTCACCAACTTAGAGGCCTCAAATGAAATTTTGTTCAACTAGAAAGTTGTTCAAGATGGGGTTTTAACCTTGACCATGCATTAGGAATTCATGCATGAATCTAGAATTTTGTAGATTAAAAATATTAGGAATTCATGCATTTTTTATTTTATTTGCATTTTTTGAATATTAATTGATATTAAAATGGCCATGGTTGATACCTTGTTTTGTTGAATTTTGTTTGAGCATTTGGTGATGATTCTTGCCTTGATTTTTTGTGTGTAGCTAGCATAGATATGCATGTTCCCTTAGATTTTTCTCACATTTTTGTGATGAAATTAGATAGTGTTTTTAAGTTGAAACTTAAGGTGCTCTAGTTTTAGGGTTGAACCTTAGTACTTCATGATGTAGGTTTTATTTCTAGGACTTGGTGGATGATTCAACCTCTGAATTTCGTATGGTAGATTCATGATTTAATTAGGGTCCCATAGTTATTTTTGTAGGATTTTACAATTGGTTTTAGTATTTTAGTTAGGATTAACTTTAATACTAAGTTTTAGGTGATCCTAACTTGCTAATTCAACTAGATTGATTTCTTTAGTTCCCTTAGATTAGGGTTTTGCTTTGCTTGCTCTTGGGTGATGTTGAAGACAAGCTTGGGTTGCTGAGGAGTGCATGAAGAAGCTTGGATGTGAAGCTTTCCCTTCCTTTTGGTGTAGTTTTGTTTAGGTGTTAAGATTAGGGTTTGTAGGCAGAGCTTCTAGACAAATCCTCTTCTTTCATAAACATGGAAGGTATTGATCACTTACATTCTTCCCTATGATGTAAGGTCCCCTTGTGAAGGCCTTATCCCTCCTTTGGTAGGATGTGTGGCTCTTCACATGTTGGTAGAACCTTTGAGGGTTCCTTTCTCTGATGATGGAGTGCTTAGTGGTGACCTTTGGTCTTCACTCTGCTGTCTATCATCCAAACCCTGCTCTTGTTAGATGAATCTTTCTCCCTTGCTAGAGGATGGAGTTCCTTGTTAGACGATTGAAGATGCTAGAGGTTGCACTTCCCCTTTGTCTGAAGACTGCCATTGAAGCTGAGGCTTGAAGATCCAGAAGAACAAGTTGACACTTGTGAAGAAGATCAAATTGAGATTGAAGAAAGAGCTGAAGCTTGAGGAAAACAAGTTGATACTTGTGTTTGATACCTTGAGAGCCTGAAGGAACAAGTTGATACTTACTGAGGCTTGAAGAAGAAGGATAAGTTGATACTTATGTTGGATGTATTGAAAGCTTAAAGAAGCAAGTTGACACTTGCTATTGAAGATGATAGTCTTGAAGAGCAGTTGAAGACTGAGGACTAAACTGATGTCGGAGGAGCCTTGCTGTAAAGTTGTAGAAGTTGTTGATCTGCTTGTCTGTCTGTTTGCTTTATGTGCAACTGTATTGATGTGACTTGTTTGATTTGCTTGATGCATTAGAATAAGTTCATGTTTATATTGATTTAAGCTAGGAGCATGATTGCACTATAGGTTGAGTTGCTCCCTCTGCTTGTATTTTTACTGTATGGCTTTGCTTGCTGGTATTTGGTAGAGCCCTGCTCCCTTGCCTATGTGGTTTGTGATTTGCTTAAGGGAATTTTATTTTTCCTGTATGATTGCAGTTATTCATAGTTGGCTTAAGGTTGAGATGAGCCTGTGGAGGCTGATGCCCCACACAGATTTCCTCCCTCACTTGCATTGCATGCATTTTACAGTTGTTTACTGTTTACTGTTTAAGCTGATGCTTTATCTGTTTCTTTATCATTGACATGATCCCCTAGGAATCTCACTTCCTTTGATAAGGAAGTGATGATTAGAACTTTAGGTTGAAACCTATGCATGATAACTTCTAGGAGTTCCCTGTTTCAAACCTTAACCATAGGATGAATCCTTGGCATGACAACATTAGGACTTGATAGTCTCCCCTTTAGTTGAACCTGTTCGTTCTCCTCTCATCTTAAAACAAATTAAAATAAAATAATAAAGGTTAACTGACGTTGGACGTTACGAGCCTTAAGCTATCTGAGAAAGGATTGTCGGAGAGTTTCTTTTCAACAGTCTGGATGTTTAGTATGGCACCCTTTGGGTGACATGCGACGCATTCACTCTTAGGTCATAGTCTCTAGTGCGATACTAGTTGCAAACATCCATAAAAAACAGTTCTTTCGTAAAAGACAGAAAACAAACTTCAAACCTTTTTTCCCCGTGGTCCCGTAAGTCAATGGAAGCTTTTCTAAAGAAAAGTGTGTCGTTAACTCTCAGGTCTACCGCAAACGGTAACACCCAAGTCTCCAAGGGTCGAGCTGCGTACATCCAGCTGCTGGAACTGTTTGTTAACCCTACTCGATAAAACAGATGAATCTGAATCCCCGTAATCTGTATTATCCCGAACTACGTAAGCTCTGATCTCTCATACCTGTTGAGAGTACGTAGGCACAATACTGATGTATTGGCGAGCCACCTTCCCCGTACCCCGTAGTTAGGCGAACTACGTTGACTCTGATTTCATTCTCTGATGAGAATACGTAGGCATAAAGTGCGACGCTTTGCCGAGTCATTTTCTTTTCTTTTTCAGACCAGCCTTGATAGGTAGATAGATAAAACCAACCCGTCCGATAAACACAACAAGCATGGATCCCATCGAGTACGATGGACGTGAGGGGTGCTAATACCTTCCCCTTGCGTAACCGACTCCCGAACCCAGACAACGGTTGCGATGACCTTGTCTTATACCCTTTTCGTCAGGTTTTTCCGATCGTTTCCTTTCCCGTTCCGAGGGATAAATAACGAAAGGTGGCGACTCTTCTGTTTTGCCGGCACCTTATTTTCGCGGTAGCGACAGTTGGCGACTCTGCTGGGGATCTGAAGACAACTCAATTAATTCCAAACTTTTTTCCCCTGATTCATGATTGAATCTAGAACTTTGTAGATTAAAAATATTAGGAATTCATGCATTTTTTATTTTATTTGCATTTTTTGAATATTAATTGATATTAAAATGGCCATGGTTGATACCTTGTTTTGTTGAATTTTGTTTGAGCATTTGGTGATGATTCTTGCCTTGATTTTTTGTGTGTAGCTAGCATAGATATGCATGTTCCCTTAGATTTTTCTCACATTTTTGTGATGAAATTAGATAGTGTTTTTAAGTTGAAACTTAAGGTGCTCTAGTTTTAGGGTTGAACCTTAGTACTTCATGATGTAGGTTTTATTTCTAGGACTTGGCGGATGATTCAACCTCTGGATTTTGTATGGTAGATTCATGATTGAATTAGGGTCCCATAGTTATTTTTGTAGGATTTTACAATTGGTTTTAGTATTTTAGTTAGGATTAACTTTAATACTAAGTTTTAGGTGATCCTAACTTGCTAATTCAACTAGATTGATTTCTTTAGTTCCCTTAGATTAGGGTTTTGCTTTGCTTGCTCTTGGGTGATGTTGAAGAAAAGCTTGGGTTGCTGAGGAGTGCATGAAGAAGCTTGGATGTGAAGCTTTCCCTTCCTTTTGGTGTAGTTTTGTTTAGGTGTTAAGATTAGGGTTTGTAGGCAGAGCTTCTAGATAGATCCTCTTCTTTCATAAACATGGAAGGTATTGATCACTTCCATTCTTCCCTATGATGTAAGGTCCCCTTGTGAAGGCCTCATCCCTCCTTTGGTAGGATGTGTGGCTCTTCACATGTTGGTAGAACCTTTGAGGGTTCCTTTCTCTGATGATGGAGTGCTTAGTGGTGACCTTTGGTCTTCACTCTGCTGTCTATCATCCAAACCCTGCTCTTGTTAGATGAATCTTTCTCCCTTGCTAGAGGATGGAGTTCCTTGTTAGACGATTGAAGATGCTAGAGGTTGCACTTCCCCTTTGTCTGAAGACTGCCATTGAAGCTGAGGCTTGAAGATCCAGAAGAACAAGTTGACACTTGTGAAGAAGATCAAATTGAGATTGAAGAAAAAGCTGAAGCTTGAGGAAAACAAGTTGATACTTGTGTTTGATACCTTGAGAGCCTGAAGGAACAAGTTGATACTTACTGAGGCTTGAAGAAGAAGGATAAGTTGATACTTATGTTGGATGTATTGAAAGCTTGAAGAAGCAAGTTGACACTTGCTATTGAAGATGATAGTCTTGAAGAGCAGTTGAAGACTGAGGACTAAACTGATGTCAGAGGAGCCTTGCTGTGAAGTTGTAGAAGCTGTTGATCTACTTGTCTGTCTGTTTGCTTTCTGTGCAACTGTATTGATGTGACTTGTTTGATTTGCTTGATGCATTAGAATAAGTTCATGTTTATATTGATTTAAGCTAGGAGCATGATTGCACTAGAGGTTGAGTTGCTCCCTCTGCTTGTATTTTTACTGTATGGCTTTGCTTGCTGGTATTTGGTAGAGCCCTGCTCCCTTGCCTATGTGGTTTGTGATTTGCTTAAGGGAATTTTATTTTTCCTGTATGATTGCAGTTATTCATAGTTGGCTTGAGGTTGAGATGAGCCTGTGGAGGCTGATGCCCCCACACAGATTTCCTCCCTCACTTGCATTGCATGCATTTTACAGTTGTTTACTGTTTACTGTTTAAGCTGATGCTTTATCTGTTTCTTCATCATTGACATGATCCCTTAGGAATCTCACTTCCTTTGATAAGGAAGTGATGATTAGAACTTTAGGTTGAAACCTATGCATGATAACTTCTAGGAGTTCCCTGTTTCAAACCTTAACCATAGGATGAATCCTTGGCATGACAACATTAGGACTTGATAGTCTCCCCTTTAGTTGAACCTGTTCGTTCTCTTCTCATCTTAAAACAAATTAAAATAAAATAATAAAGGTTAACTGAGGTTGGACGTTACGAGCCTTAAGCTATCTGAGAAAGGATTGTCGGAGAGTTTCTTTTCAACAGTCTGGATGTTTAGTATGGCACCCTTTGGGTGACATGCAACGCATTCACTCTCAGGTCATAGTCTCTAGTGCGATACTAGTTGCAAACATCCATAAAAAACAGTTCTTTCGTAAAAGACAGAAAACAAACTTCAAACCTTTTTGCCCCGTGGGCCCGTAAGTCAATGGAAGCTTTTCTGAAGAAAAGAGTGTCGTTAACTCTCAGGTCTACCGCAAACGGTAACGCCCAAGTCTCCAAGGGTCGAGCTGCGTACATCCAGCTGCTGGAACTGTTTGTTAACCCTACTCGATAAAACAGATGAATCAGAATCCCCGTAATCCGTATTATCCCGAACTACGTAAGCTCTGATCTCTCATACCTGTTGAGAGTACCTAGGCACAATACTGATGTATTGGCGAGCCACCTTCCCCGTACCCCGTAGTTAGGCGAACTACGTTGACTCTGATTTCTCATTCTCTGATGAGAATACGTAGGCGTAAAGTGTGACGCTTTGCCGAGTCATTTTGTTTTCTTTTTCAGACCAGCCTTGATAGGTAGATAGATAAAACCAACCCGTCCGATAAACACAACAAGCGTGGATCCCATCGAGTACGATGGACGTGAGGGGTGCTAATACCTTCCCCTTGCGTAACCGACTCCCGAACCCAGACAACGGTTGCGATGACCTTGTCTTATACCCTTTTCGTCAGGTTTTTCCGATCGTTTCCTTTCCCGTTCCGAGGGATAAATAACGAAAGGTGGCGACTCTTCTGTTTTGCCGGCACCTTATTTTCGCGGTAACGACAGTTGGCGACTCTGCTGGGGATCTGAAGACAACTCAATTAATTCCAAACTTTTTTCCCTTGATTCATGATTGAATCTAGAATTTTGTAGATTAAAAATATTAGGAATTCATGCATTTTTTATTTTATTTGCATTTTTTGAATATTAATTGATATTAAAATGGCCATGGTTGATACCTTGTTTTGTTGAATTTTGTTTGAGCATTTGGTGATGATTCTTGCCTTGATTTTTTGTGTGTAGCTAGCATAGATATGCATGTTCCCTTAGATTTTTCTCACAATTTTGTGATGAAATTAGATAGTGTTTTTAAGTTGAAACTTAAGGTGCTCTAGTTTTAGGGTCGAACCTTAGTACTTCATGATGTAGGTTTTATTTCTAGGACTTGGTGGATGATTCAACCTCTGGATTTTGTATGGTAGGTTCATGATTGAATTAGGGTCCCATAGTTATTTTTGTAGGATTTTACAATTGGTTTTAGTATTTTAGTTAGGATTAACTTTAATACTAAGTTTTAGGTGATCCTAACTTGCTAATTCAACTAGATTGATTTCTTTAGTTCCCTTAGATTAGGGTTTTACTTTGCTTGCTCTTGGGTGATATTGAAGACAAGCTTGGGTTGCTGAGGAGTGCATGAAGAAGCTTGGATGTGAAGCTTTCCCTTCCTTTTGGTGTAGTTTTGTTTAGGTGTTAAGATTAGGGTTTGTAGGCAGAGCTTCTAGACAGATCCTTTTCTTTCATAAACATGGAAGGTATTGATCACTTTCATTCTTCCCTATGATGTAAGGTCCCCTTGTGAAGGCTTCATCCCTCCTTTGGTAGGATGTGTGGCTCTTCACAAGTTGGTAGAACCTTTGAGGGTTCCTTTCTCTGATGATGGAGTGCTTAGTGGTGACCTTTGGTCTTCACTCTGCTGTCTATCATCCAAACCCTGCTCTTGTTAGATGAATCTTTCTCCCTTGCTAGAGGATGGAGTTCCTTGTTAGACGATTGAAGATGCTAGAGGTTGCACTTCCCCTTTGTCTGAAGACTGCCATTGAAGCTGAGGCTTGAAGATCCAGAAGAACAAGTTGACACTTGTGAATAAGATCAAATTGAGATTGAAGAAAGAGCTGAAGCTTGAGGAAAACAAGTTGATACTTGTGTTTGATACCTTGAGAGCCTGAAGGAACAAGTTGATACTTACTGAGGCTTGAAGAAGAAGGATAAGTTGATACTTATGTTGGATGTATTGAAAGCTTAAAGAAGCAAGTTGACACTTGCTATTGAAGATGATAGTCTTGAAGAGCAGTTGAAGACTGAGGACTAAACTGATGTCGGAGGAGCCTTGCTGTAAAGTTGTAGAAGCTGTTGATCTGCTTGTCTGTCTGTTTGCTTTCTGTGCAACTGTATTGATGTGACTTGTTTGATTTGCTTAATGCATTAGAATAAGTTCATGTTTATATTGATTTAAGCTAGGAGCATGATTGCACTATAGGTTGAGTTGCTCCCTCTGCTTGTATTTTTATTGTATGGCTTTGCTTGCTGGTATTTGGTAGAGCCCTGCTCCCTTGCCTATGTGGTTTGTGATTTGCTTAAGGGAATTTTATTTTTCCTGTATGATTGCAGTTATTCATAGTTGGCTTGAGGTTGAGATGAGCCTGTGGAGGCTGATGCCCCACACAGATTTCCTCCCTCACTTGCATTGCATGCATTTTACAGTTGTTTACTGTTTACTGTTTAAGCTGATGCTTTATCTGTTTCTTTATCATTGACATGATCCCCTAGGAATCTCACTTCCTTTGATAAGGAAGTGATGATTAGAACTTTAGGTTGAAACCTATGCATGATAACTTCTAGGAGTTCCCTGTTTCAAACCTTAACCATAGGATGAATCCTTGGCATGACAACATTAGGACTTGATAGTCTCCCCTTTAGTTGAACCTGTTCGTTCTCTTCTCATCTTAAAACAAATTAAAATAAAATAATAAAGGTTAACTGACGTTGGACGTTATGAGCCTTAAGCTATCTGAGAAAGGATTGTCAGAGAGTTTCTTTTCAACAGTCTGGATGTTTAGTATGGCACCCTTTGGGTGACATGCGACGCATTCACTCTCAGGTCATAGTCTCTAGTGCGATACTAGTTGCAAACATCCATAAAAAACAGTTCTTTCGTAAAAGACAGAAAACAAACTTCAAACCTTTTTGCCCCGTGGGCCCGTAAGTCAATGGAAGCTTTTCTGAAGAAAAGAGTGTCGTTAACTCTCAGGTCTACCGCAAACGGTAACGCCCATGTCTCCAAGGGTCGAGCTGCGTACATCCAGCTGCTGGAACTGTTTGTTAACCCTACTCGATAAAACAGATGAATCTGAATCCCCGTAATCCGTATTATCCCGAACTACGTAAGCTCTGATCTCTCATACCTGTTGAGAGTACCTAGGCACAATACTGATGTATTGGCGAGCCACCTTCCCCGTACCCCGTAGTTAGGCGAACTACGTTGACTCTGATTTCTCATTCTCTGATGAGAATACGTAGGCGTAAAGTGCGACGCTTTGCCGAGTCATTTTGTTTTCTTTTTCAGACCAGCCTTGATAGGTAGATAGATAAAACCAACCCGTCCGATAAACACAACAAGCGTGGATCCCATCGAGTACGATGGACGTGAGGGGTGCTAATACCTTCCCCTTGCGTAACCGACTCCCGAACCCAGACAACGGTTGCGATGACCTTGTCTTATACCCTTTTCGTCAGGTTTTTCCGATCGTTTCCTTTCTCGTTCCGAGGGATAAATAACGAAAGGTGGCGACTCTTCTGTTTTGCCGGCACCTTATTTTCGCGGTAGCGACAGCTGGCGACTCTGCTGGGGATCTGAAGACAACTCAATTAATTCCAAACTTTTTTCCCTTGATTCATGATTGAATCTAGAATTTTGTAGATTAAAAATATTAGGAATTCATGCATTTTTTATTTTATTTGCATTTTTTGAATATTAATTGATATTAAAATGGCCATGGTTGATACCTTGTTTTGTTGAATTTTGTTTTAGAATTTGGTGATGATTCTTGCCTTGATTTTTTGTGTGTAGCTAGCATAGATATGCATGTTCCCTTAGATTTTTCTCACAATTTTGTGATGAAATTAGATAGTGTTTTTAAGTTGAAACTTAAGGTGCTCTAGTTTTAGGGTTGAACCTTAGTACTTCATGATGTAGGTTTTATTTCTAGGACTTGGTGGATGATTCAACCTCTGGATTTTGTATGGTAGATTCATGATTGAATTAGGGTCCCATAGTTATTTTTGTAGGATTTTACAATTGGTTTTAGTATTTTAGTTAGGATTAACTTTAATACTAAGTTTTAGGTGATCCTAACTTGCTAATTCAACTAGATTGATTTCTTTAGTTCCCTTAGATTAGGGTTTTACTTTGCTTGCTCTTGGGTGATGTTGAAGACAAGCTTGGGTTGCTGAGGAGTGCATGAAGAAGCTTGGATGTGAAGCTTTCCCTTCCTTTTGGTGTAGTTTTGTTTAGGTGTTAAGATTAGGGTTTGTAGGCAGAGCTTCTAGACAGATCCTTTTCTTTCATAAAAATGGAAGGTATTGATCACTTCCATTCTTCCCTATGATGTAAGGTCCCCTTGTGAAGGCTTCATCCCTCCTTTGGTAGGATGTGTGGCTCTTCACAAGTTGGTAGAACCTTTGAGGGTTCCTTTCTCTGATGATGGAGTGCTTAGTGGTGACCTTTGGTCTTCACTCTGCTGTCTATCATCCAAACCCTGCTCTTGTTAGATGAATCTTTCTCCCTTGCTAGAGGATGGAGTTCCTTGTTAGACGATTGAAGATGCTAGAGGTTGCACTTCCCCTTTGTCTGAAGACTACCATTGAAGCTGAGGCTTGAAGATCCAGAAGAACAAGTTGACACTTGTGAATAAGATCAAATTGAGATTGAAGAAAGAGCTGAAGCTTGAGGAAAACAAGTTGATACTTGTGTTTGATACCTTGAGAGCCTGAAGGAACAAGTTGATACTTACTGAGGCTTGAAGAAGAAGGATAAGTTGATACTTATGTTGGATGTATTGAAAGCTTAAAGAAGCAAGTTGACACTTGCTATTGAAGATGATAGTCTTGAAGAGCAGTTGAAGACTGAGGACTAAACTGATGTCGGAGGAGCCTTGCTGTAAAGTTGTAGAAGCTGTTGATCTGCTTGTCTGTCTGTTTGCTTTCTGTGCAACTGTATTGATGTGACTTGTTTGATTTGCTTAATGCATTAGAATAAGTTCATGTTTATATTGATTTAAGCTAGGAGCATGATTGCACTATAGGTTGAGTTGCTCCCTCTGCTTGTATTTTTACTGTATGGCTTTGCTTGCTGGTATTTGGTAGAGCCCTGCTCCCTTGCCTATGTGGTTTGTGATTTGCTTAAGGGAATTTTATTTTTCCTGTATGATTGCAGTTATTCATAGTTGGCTTGAGGTTGAGATGAGCCTGTGGAGGCTGATGCCCCACACAGATTTCCTCCCTCACTTGCATTGCATGCATTTTACAGTTGTTTACTGTTTACTGTTTAAGCTGATGCTTTATCTGTTTCTTTATCATTGACATGATCCCCTAGGAATCTCACTTCCTTTGATAAGGAAGTGATGATTAGAACTTTAGGTTGAAACCTATGCATGATAACTGTTGCACCCCAAAATTTGACCAACATTTATTTACCCATCAAGTGTTCAAAGGTTGATACCTTTGTCAGAAAGCTCAAGAGCTCCTCAGAGGAATTGGTTGAAACCAAGGTTGTGTGTCTCATAACTTGAGAGTTGTAGGAGCTCCTCAGATGATTCTGAGACTATGAGGATGGACTTGAAGCTTTTAGAAAGCTTATGGGATGTCTTGAAAGCCATCATGAGGCCTAGAGAGGTCATTGTACAAGAATTCAGAAGATTCAACTATGAGTGGTAGAATTAGGGTTTGACCGGGTCAACCCTAGGTCAACTGATGATTTGGAGAGAGTTGAGACCTAATACAAGGGCCATGTGATCATGGAATGATGTATTGAGATACTATAAGGATGATTCCTAGACCAACTCATCATGATTGAGGAGTTTGAGAAGTTTCAAGCTAGGGTTTCTAAGGATTGACAGTGTAAAATCCCCTAGTTTGATCCCTATCTGCCAGGCAGTTTTAGCTCAAGATGTGATTGTCATCTCATCTTCCCCATAACATGAATGTTGTAGAGCTTGTTCATAGATTTAATTTGAGTAGTAGAAGTCCTTGATAGGATTTATGGAGCTCAAGTTATGGTTTTGACAAATTACAGGTCATCTGAGGTATGTGAATCTGGGCCCTTGAAAGTCACCCAACTTGCAGACAACTTTTTCCCTAGTAGGATGATTCCTATGAGTTCTTGGTCAACATGAATGTTGAAGAGAATCTTCTTAGATTTCTATAGAGTACTAGAAGTCCTTGATAGGATTTGTAGAACTCAACTTATGGCTTTGACAAGCCAAGGGCATTTTGGTCATTTGGAAGTTATAGGTCATTTCAAGCATAAGGCCATATCTCCTACTTCCAAGCTTCAAATGGAAAAACCTTCAACATCAAACTTGCTTAGAATGATGTTTTAAGGCTAGTAGGGTGGTCATGAGATGTTGAAAAGGCTCATATCAAAAAGTGATAAAAATGGCCTAAAAATGAGGCATAAGTTAATTCAAGTGAAGTTGAAAATCATAAATCATAAGTTATAAGTCCAAACCATGTCATGTAATAGGTCATTTTGACTCCAAATGACATTCTAAGAACAATGGTTCAGCCAGAATTTTGATTTGAGGCTTGCATCATAGGGTTGCTTTGTAATTTGATTACTTGCACATGAAGGTACCATACCAAAACAAGAAATAACTCAATAAAAAAGGAAGATATGCATTGTATCTCATCCAAGATCTCATGTAAGGGGAAATTCAAATCAGTTACCCAAGTTACAAGGCATTTGGCATGAGATACCATGTTATGAGAAATGAGAATGCAAAATACCATGACATGAAAAGGTGAAATTCTCATTGGATTGTTCTAGGGGGTTCTAGACTGTTCTAAACCATTCTATATAACCATTGCAACTTGCATTGAGGCAAGGTTGGTGTTGATTGTTGTATAGAAGAGAGTGTGAGATCAAAAATTCCTCCATTGCAAGTTACATTCAAACTTCATATTCTTCTTCATTGCTATCCCATTTTTCTTCACAAATCTTCTCCATAGATATTTCTGAGTGTGTTCATACTGGTTTGAAGCTCCATCCATGGAAGATTGAAGGTGTTCACATTGAAATTGCAAGGAAGCAAATCACATTGGATCTTGAAGTACAAGCTTGGTACATCAAATCTTTTGCATACAAAAGAATATTCATCATCTAAGGAGTGTTCTTGAAGAGTTACAAGGCCTGAAAGCAAGGATTTCATCACCTACCAATCCAAGAAGCCATGTATGAAAAATCATTTCTACACCCTAATTTAGGCATGGTTAGGATGAATTGTTAGTTTAGATTGGTTAGAGACAATTAGGTGATCATGTATGAGGAGTTTAAGATCAATTGGAGAAGTTTCAACTATGGGTGTTAATTCTTGGATGAGCTAGAACGTGTGATTTAATGAGTTACAATGCAAGATTATTAGTTAGTTTTGATTAGGGTAACATGAGGATCATTTTGATACCAAGAAAGTTGAGTTTGGTTGAGGTCGAAGGTTGATGATATTTTGAGATCCATGGAGTTTCCCATTCGGTTTGAATGATAGAAGTCATTTCAATGCATTCTAAGATCATAGTCGTGTTCATGGTGAAATTCTGAGCAAGATTGGTTTTTACATCATGGAAATTGATCAAGAGACGAGAGAGCACGAGTTGGACGAAAATCTGTGCATGGAAGTAGAGTTTTCATGGAGTTGCAGAAACCCTAGGGCGTGAGGTTGAAGATGACTCACGGACCGTTGATGTGCACGCTGACCTCTTGACCAAGGAGATGATCCAACGGCCCAGATTCAAATTCGTTTGGAGGGAAGAATGAAAGCAGCGTAAAACACTGCGTTTCATTAAAGCACCATTCTGGGCTTTAGTGGATTATTGCTAACGCCACCCCCATGCAAGGCCCACTTCATATTTGAACTGTGTTTTCCTGCTATTTGCACCGCTCGTTTCTCTTTTTTCTTTTAATTTTCTTAATTTTTTTCTGAAATAACTGGGCCCTAGCGTATTTCCTTTCAGTACCCCCAATTGAAGCCCAATTGCATTTTTAACTAGAATCTGTTTCTATTCGCACCATAGTTTTTCCATTTTCTTGTTGATTTTACCATTTAATTTCTGTTTTGATACTGGGCTTAGCGTATTTCTATACGCACCTCCCAGTTAAGCCCAAGTTTGATTTGCAGTGCATTGTCTTACTTCCCACACCCCATGCTTCATGTTCATATTATATTTTCTCCATTTTTTTCCAATCTTTAAAAATTCATAATAAAATGAAAAATCAATATTTTTTCATGGGAGTTTTTTCTCCCTTTTCATATTTTTGTCTAGAAAAATATAAAGTGAAAACATTTTGTATATCATGCATTTTAATATTTTTTGCATATTTTCTTCTTTTATTGCTTTTTAATGCTTTTATGTTGATAACTTAATTTGTAGAATTTAGTTTAGGTAGATCCCTTTAGATTTTTAGTTCAATCTTTTTAGGATAGTTAGATATATGTTTTAGGTTCCCCCTGGATTAATTCCATATTTTTTTGATGATTTGTTTAGGATAGTTTTGATTAGATAATTCTAGGTTGTGTAGAATTAGGTTAAAACTTCAACATAGGTCCATAACAACTTTAGATTTTGGGTTTTTAGGACAATTTAGACTATGGGGCATATATGGGTATTAAGGGTAGGTATGTAGGATCCCTTAGAAATTATATTAGGATTTAATATAATAGAGTGCTATTTTTAGTTGATTTTTGTATTGGTTGATTGTTTGTGTTGCCTTTAGGGCATGTTTGTTTTGTTTGCTTTGCTTTGTGAGCTCGGGAAGCTTGATCTTGTCCAAAGGAGCATTTAGGAGCATAG
Organism: Lathyrus sativus; assembly: GCA_963859935.3. Lineage (NCBI taxonomy): Eukaryota > Viridiplantae > Streptophyta > Magnoliopsida > Fabales > Fabaceae > Lathyrus > Lathyrus sativus. Next base: position 308,554,210 of record OZ012737.1, on the reverse strand, counting down.
TAGAAGACTTGAAGATGCATTGAGGAGCTTGTTCTTATTTTCTTTTTTGTTGTTTTAGGGTTAGGGATTAGGAAGAGCTTAGATGTAGATAACTTCTTTCTCAAACATGGATGGTATCATTCACCTCCATTCCTCCCTATGATTCAAAGTCCTTCCATGGTATGCACCTCTCTCCTTTGGAGGGATAAGTGATGTACCTAGGAAGTAGAACTTTTGAGGGAACCATTCCTTTTATGTTGAACCTTTATAGGTCACCTTTGGTGGTCAAATAAGCAGTTCAATATCCCCCAGCTTATCCAGTAAGTGATTTTCTCTGGTTTGATTGTCTTGAGAGATGTTGAGCCTGAGCATGAAGATGAAGACTTCATTGAAGATTATTGAAGAGGATGAATCCTTGAGCATTGCCATTCCAGCTGAAGCTTGAAGAACATGAAGATCAAGTTGATACTTGAAGATCCCTGAAGATTAGGTGAAGCCTGAAGGTGGAGCTGATCAAGAAGCTGAAGCTTAGGGGAGAAGATGAGTTGAAACTCATATTGTAGGGTTGAAACCTGGAAAAGCAAACTGATGTTTGTCAAGTATTTGAAGTCTGAAGACTGAGTTGCTGTTGGAGAAGCTGAGGCTTGGAGTTGAGAGAGGAGTTGATCTGTTTCTTCTTTTTCTTTTCTATATTGTTGTGTTTTGTTTGACTTGTATGTTGCATTAGAATAAGTCCATATCTAGAATAAGTAGAATCTAGGAGCATGATTGCACTAGAGGTTGAGTTGCTCCCTCTGCTTGTATTGTTACTGTGTGGCTTTGCTTGCGGGTATTCGGTAGAGCCCAACTCCCTTGCCCATGTGGTTTGTTTGCCTGATGGCATTTCATTTCATTTTATCTGTATGATTGCAGTTTACTGTTTATTGCTTGATAGCATGTCGTTTATATTTCAGTATGATTACTGTTATTTCATTCTGGCTTGAGGTTGAGATGAGCTTGTGGAGGCTGAAGCCCCACACACATTTCCTCCCTCACTTGCATTGCATGCATTTTACTGTTAAGCTGATGCTTTGTCTGTTTTGGTGTATCATTGACATGATCCCTTAGGACTCTCATTTCCTTTGATAAGGACTTGATGATAGAATTTTAGGTTGAAACCTATGCATGACAACATCTAGGAGTTCCCTGTTCAAACCTCAACCATAGGATGAATCCATGGCATGATAACAGTAGGACTTGATAGTCTCCCTCCTAGTTGGGCCTGTTCTCTTCTCATCTCAAAACAGTTTAAGATACAGTAATCATGAATGATTTCTTTCGTACATTACGAGCCTTAAGCTATCTGAGAAAGGATTGTGGGAGAGTTTCTTTTCCACAGTCTGGATGTTTAATGGTACCCTTTGGGTGACATGCGACGCATTCACTCTCAGGTCATAGTCTCTAGTGCGGTTGAAATCGCAAACACAATAAAAAACACTTCTTTCGTAAAAGACAGGAAATAAACCGTAGTTTCCCGAACTACGTGAGCTCTGATCTCTCATACCTGTTGAGAGTACGTAGGCACAAGATGGCGATGTCTTGGCGAGTTACCTTCCCCCATAACCCTTTGTAGGCCGAACTACGTTGACTCTGATTTCTCATTCTCTGATGAGAATACGTAGGCATAACGCGCGACGCTTTGCCGAGTCATTTTTCTTTTCTTGTTCAGCCAGCCTTGATAGGTAGATAGAATAAAACCAACCCGTCCAAGTAAACACAACAAGCGTGGATCCCGTCGAGTACGATGGACGTGAGGGGTGCTAATACCTTCCCCTTGCGTAACCGACTCCCGAACCCAGACAACGGTTGCGATGACCTTGTCTTACCCTTTTTCATTAGGTTTTTCCGATCGTTTCCTTTCCCGCTCTGAGGGATAAATAACGAAAGGTGGCGACTCTTCTATTGTGTCGGCACCTTATTTTCGCGCAAGCGACAGCTGGCGACTCTGCTGGGGACTATCCATCAGTTCCCTGAGAGTCAATCCTAACGCTTGTATGTTTACCTGTTGGGTTGCATTTATTTATCGCATTTTACTTCTCGCACTTTATTTCCCGCATTTTATTTTCAGTATAATATGATTATTTGTGCTGTTGTGGGATGGGAGTTCTGATGAGTGAGAAGCCAGACCCAGGCTTGAGTGCACCATAGACTTAGAGTGGAAATTAGTGGGCGCGTGCTTGCTTTGCAGGCACTAGTGTCTTATGAAATCCACGCTCAGACGAGGTTCATCCGGTTGGCTTCACTTTCAACCCTTTGGGTTGAGACGGTTGCTAGTTTGGTGGATTGTCGACTCTGGGGACCGATCATTTGTGATTCAGCTAAGTGAGGCCGCTTCATGAGCTGGTGATGCCGCACCTTCTGGGTATCGTATCACCCCTCTTGAAAGTTTGTGACGCTGATGAACGCATAAGATGTCGTACCTTGAGTCAGTTTAGGTCCATACCTGTGAGCGGGATTGGGTTTATTGCAGGAAACCTTGACCTTCAGACTACCTGGTTTTCTCGACAGTGAATCAGTTATGTTGGTACCAGGGTTTCTCAGTTGCAGATTTGTCTGTTCTTGATAGAGCAGGTTTTGATCAGAGGATCTTATCATCAGGCGTATGTCTGTTCTTGACAGAGCAGGTTTTGATCAGAGTATTGTCATCAGTGGTTTGTTCTTGATAGAGCAGATTTTGGGGTCTGAAGATCTCATCAGCAGATGTTGTTTGTTCTTGATAGAGCAGATTTTGAGTGGGGTCTGAAGATCTCATCAGCAGATATTGTTTGTTCTTGATAGAGCAGATTTTGAGTGGGGTCTGAAGATCTCATTAGCGGCTGTATGTTTGTTCTTGATAGGGCATATTTTTGATTTGGGGTCTGAAGACTTCGTCAGCAGATATTTCTTGATCATACATCCGAGGTCCTTATTATCAGACATTTGTTCTTGACAGAGCAGAATTATGATCCTATGTATATGGTCCTGTCAGATGGTTGTTCTTGGCAGATCAGATCTGTGGTCCTACACCAGGGTTTTCTTCTCATCAGTGGTCGTGGCTTTGTTGATACAGAATCTCCACAACAGCAGTTACCCGGATATATTACTGCATGACTGCATTTTGCATTAGTTTGCATGACCATTTGCATTTCATTAACGTGTGTCTGTGTTGCAGGTACCGTTTCCCCGATCCAGGATTTCTTGCGTCCTATCGTATTGTTATGGCGTCTCTCAGGAAGACCGTTGTGTACAAGTTTCCTACCCCTGATGTGGTTAAGTTGACTGGTTTGATAGCTCTAGCAGGTGATTCTGTGAAGGATGAGTTCAGAAAATCTTATGGCAGGTTGCTCAGTTTGGTTTGTAAGCCTTCTGTGTCCGAGCTGAACGGGTTGCACGCTCTGCTCCAGTTCTATGACCCTCCGCTGAGGTGTTTCACTTTTCAGGACTTCGTTCTCGCGCCGACGCTGGAAGAGTGTGCTGATTTGCTAGGTGTGCCTATCAAAAGGCAGATGCCTTTTGTCCACATGGATGTTGAGCCTGATCTGGCTGGTTTAGCTTCTTCACTTTATTTGGACGCCTCTGGGTTAGTACTGACTAGTTGGAACAAGGTTCCTGGGTTCTCCTTGCAGTTTCTGGTGGTTAAGGCTCAGCAGTGTGCCAAGGACGGATGTTGGGACGCGTTCAATGCCATCCTCGCTCTATGCATATATGGCATTATTCTGTTCCCTAACATGCTCGATTTTGTAGACTTTGATGCGTTTCACATCTTTGCTTCAGGGAATCCAGTCCCTACTTTGATCGGAGATGTCTATCACTCAGTCCACTACAAGAATGAGAATCGGAGAGGGAAGAACGTCTCATGATGCGTACCCTTGCTGTACAAGTGGCTTGATAGCCATCTGCCCAAGAGGGGTCCTTTTGTCTTGTCTGCAGCCACAACTGAGTGGCCTGAGCGTCTGATGAGTTTATCTGCAGAAGATATTGACTGGTTCGACAGAGACAGGTTGGGTACTGAGGTGATCTTCAGTTGCAGCGGGTTTCCAAATGTGCCTCTGATAGGTAGGAAGGGCTGCATAAATTACAATCCGTCGTTGCTGGTTCGACAGTTCGCGTATGCTTTGAGGACTCCGCCGAAGGAGGAAGAGGTACAGGAATCTCTGTACCTCACGGGTACTTTAGAAGGGGATTTGTTGTCCAAGCTTCAGCGTGCATGGAATAGTATCAGTAAGAGAGGAAAGCCTTTGCTGGGAAAAAGCAACAATCAAGCCTACCCTCCGTATACAGCTTGGATCAGAGCCAGAGCCAATGCTATAGGGATGCCATTCCCTCATGCCAAGCCAGAAAGTCCTCCAACAATCAAAGAGCCTACTACTGTGCCCATTCATCAGCATAACCAGGTATTGGCTGAGCGGGATGAATTGAAGCGGGCGAACGCAGAACTGGAGAAGGAGTTAACCAACTGGGTACAGACCTGACGAAGCAGATAGCCGAGCGGGAACGCATGGGTTAAGACTTCAGGGCTGTCAACGACGTACTAGCTACGAAGAAGCAGCATTTGGACGAGGCATATCGGAGGATATCCAAGTTCGACCAGCACTAGAAGGCTTCCCTGGCCACCAGGAAAGAGCGGGAGGATAAGCTGATGTTGCAGATCTCCAAGCTAGAAGCCGAGCTGAAGGACAGTGAACAAAGGTTTGATGAAGAAACCGCCCGCAGATACGCCGCCGAAGGCCAACTCAACAAAGCTCTTGCTACCCTGAAGGAGCACAAGCTGACGGTTGAGTCCAAAAAGCGGAAATTAGAAGATTGCTTCGGCGAAGGAGCATGGGAAAGTTCAGTTCAGGGACTTCAGTATACCATTGTGCAGAGGGAACTACTCGTCGAGGGGTTGCTCACTTTCCCAGATCATCTAGAGACGAAGGAGTTATTAGCAGAGTATCGCGCCCGTGGCCGTACTTGACTAGTTGTATTCCTTTTGTTTTGATCTTTGTTGTATGCTGACCATCACCAGGCTTGTTGGCTGAGGTCACGCTGTTGATTTGTCTTGTACTCGCTGATGCTATGTACTGCCTTGATAGGCTTTCCTTTATATATGAGATTGATGTTTCCACGATTGGGCTCGAACTTCTTCTTCTTATTATTATCAGCACTGGCACTAAGGCACTAGGATCGGGGGAAATCTCCCAAACACACAGACACACGCATGCATCTGCATGAAGCATTTGCATGGCGTACATTTTGTTGTTTTTCCTAACCTTTAGTGTCTGCAGGTTTTTTCAGGTTTACAGGTCCCAGACTGTTTCCGGTGACTCCAGGATTGATCAGAGGCTAATTCACCGTTATCCAACTCGAGCTAATCAGACAAGGATCATGGATCAAGTGCAGATAGATGTTCAGGAGCTCCATGAGCGGATGGATCGTTTTATGGAACTGATGCAGGTGGTCGCCAATGGTCAAGACCAGCTTCGAACTTTGGTTCAACCTTTGATCTCCAGGGTTGATAGTAACGGCATACTTCATGGCGGGGTTGTGCCTACTCCTCCACCAGTTGATACTCCGCAGAATGGTGTTCCTGTTGCTGGGGGCAACGGCAGTGCTAATGGCAATGTGATGGCCAACATCGGACTCAATGCGACGGGCGTCGACAATGGGAGTCTGGAAGCTAATGTCAACATCAGGCCGGTCAACGGCAATGCTGGCGTCGGGAATCTGTTGGTGCCTCAACCGTGGCTTGAGGATCATCAGGATGATGTGTTTTCACAAAGAGGTGCGGAAGCGGAGCTGAATGCTGAAGCGCGGCTCAGATTCAAGCACTGGAAGATAAAATGAGAGATATTGAGAATCAGAATACTTTGGGCGTTGATATGTCCAAGCTGGGGTTAATTGCTGATTTCAAGGTACCTCCTAAGTTCAAGGTGCCTGTCTTTGAGAAATATAAGGGCACTACTTGCCCTCGTGTCCACCTGTGATCGTACTATAGAAAGATGTCTGCCTATTCCGAAGACGAGAAGTTGCTGATGCACTTCTTCCAAGATAGTCTTTCTGGGCCATCCCTCGAGTGGTACATGGGCCTGGAGCCCACTAGCGTGCGCACCTGGAAAGATCTCGCTGAAGCGTTTGTCCTCCACTATCAGTACAATAGCGACTTGGCCCCAAACCGAGTCCAGCTCCAGAACCTTTCGCAGCGGAATAATGAAGGATTTAAGGAGTACGCCCAGCGGTGGCGTGAGTTGGCTGCTCGGGTTCAACCCTCGATGGTTGAGCGCGAGCTCGTGCAGATGTTTGTTGCCACCCTCCCAGGGGTCTACTATGAAAAGTTAGTCAGCGGTATGTCTGGGACGTTCTCAGCTCTCATTACCATGGGCGAGCACGTCGAGAATGGTATCAAGATCGGGAAAATCCAAGGTGAGTCATCCTCAGCTGGAGGAGGTGGAAAGAAACCTTATGCTGGTAAACGACGAGAAGGAAATGCGAGCGCTGTAACCAAAGCTCGGAGAAAGGGCAAGGGCCCTCAGCAGCAGATAGCCAGTATAAATATCCCAGCAGCTCCGCAGCACCACCAGCAGCAGCAGCAACCGAATCAACAGGGATATAGAAAGTACCAGAATCGGGCACCTTTGACAAACTGTCACTTCGAGGCACCGCCCATGTCGTATGCGCAACTCTTGCAGACTTTGCTTCAGCTTCAGTTGGTTCAGAAGAGGACGATGGCACCCTTGACAGGGGCACCTCCACCAGGGTACGACGCAAATGCCACTTGCGATTTCCATACAGGGGCACCAGGCCATACGATCGAGAACTGCAAAGCCTTTAAGCACAAGGTGCAGGACCTGGTAGATGCCAAGATTATTAACTTTTCCAATAATGTGCCCAATGTCACGAAAAACCCTATGCCGAATCATAGGGGAGGCGGAGTGAACGCCATTATCGAAGAAGAGAGTGCAGATCTGTTGACTGATGTCAAAGACCTAAAGACGCCGCTTAGTTTCGTCAAAGCTAAGTTGTTGAGGAAATGGTTCTTTCCAGGATGCGGAGAGTTATGCATGGACCGTGCTACACATTCTGATGGATGTGAGCCGCTGGTAGAAGGAATCCAAAGTCTGATGACTGAGGGTATTTTGCAGTTCAGCCGGAGGGCTGAAAGTGTATCAGGAGAGGTAGTGTTGAAGCAGGCCGATGAAGTCGCCACCATCACCATTCCTCGCCAACCAATAACTATTTCTGCGCCCAGACCGCCTACAATCACTATTACCAAAGCTGGGCCGATCCCATTCGAAAGCACTAACGCCGTTCCGTGGCATTATGGAGCTGAAGTCTATTGCAACGGTCAGAAGCTAGAGCTGGAGCCGTATGGGTCGACTATGGAGAATCTCGCAGGAATCAGTGGTATTACCCGTAGCGGAAGAGTGTTTGCACCGCCGGAAGTCGTGGCAAAGAAAGCGGTCAGAGCTGATGCGGCCGATAAGGGTAAAAGCAAAGTCGTCGAAGAGGCCCCGTGTGGGGCAGAAACAGATTTGCTGGTCAAAGATGCCGAGGAGTTTATGCGGTTAATCAAAAAGAGCGACTACAAGATTGTAGACCATCTCCATCAGACGCCTTCGAAGATTTCTATTCTCAACTTGTTGCTGTGTTCTGAAGCACACCGCAACGCGCTACTGAAGGTATTGAACGCTGCCTACGTACTGTAACACCCCATTTAAATTATTCAGTCGCTTTGGTATTTTCTGTGATGTGTAGTTGTGTGGTGTCCTTAATTAAGGGTATGAGGTTAGGAGTAAGGGAGAGAGGTGACCTTAGTTGGGGTACTGTGGACCTAGATAAAGGAGTAAGTTAATTATGATATCGAGAGCATTATAGTGATTAATATTATTCCAACTATTATTAATAATAATGTTAATGAGATTATCATTATTATTATTATTATTATTATTATTATTATTATTATTATTATTATTATTATTATTATTATTATTATTATTATTATTATTCGTATTAATAATATTATTTGGTGGAATATTATTATTATTCATATTATTACTATTAGTATGAATATTATTATTAGTGGGAGAATAATAATATTATTATTATTATTATTATTATTATTATTATTATTATTATTATTATTATTATTATTATTATTATTATTATTATTATAGGATTTAAATAATAAAATAAGAAATAAGGAATTAAAGGAAATAGAGAAGTTTTTTGGGGAAAGAGAATTAGAACACGATAAACTGCCAGAGAAAGGTTTTGGGAGAAAAAGTGAGAAGAAGAACAAGGAGGAAGAGAAGGAGGCAAGGGCTGTCAATCCTTCAAGATTCTTCAACGATTGAGCAATGAATCGAGGTAAGGGGGGAGAATGAATTTCAATATGGGTGAATTAACATGAGAGGGTAGTGAGAGGTCCTTTCTCTCATAGGAATTATGTGTTCTTGAGGATTCTTGATCTAATTTTCGTAGCATGATAAATTCAATAAAATTGTTGCTGTTCTTGAATGATTATTGTATGGGGAGTATTGCTTTTCATAGTTTTCTATGTATACCTTTCGGTATGTTGTGGTGATGTAAGATTTAGGGATTTGGGTAAATATGTAGAAATGAATGTGTTATATTGTTATATGTCTGACCCTGAAGGGATTGAATATTAGATAGTGAGTAATTTTAATGTCGTAGAGTGTAATTGAAGGAAAAATTGTAATATGTTGTCCCTATAGGAATAGGAATATTCAAATGTGAGTAACTCTGAGGTACTCAGAGCAATTGCAGGAAATAGTGTTTAATGTGTTGCAAATGTTGCCAGATGAGCCTAATAAACCATAGAAGTTGTGCAGTTATTGTCGTATAACCTTAGGAATGTTTTGGTGATGTTTTGGGTGTTTTGAGTAAGTGATTCGCAAGAATAATTGGGTGAATATCAGTTCCGGAGCGTAACAGCGTCTTTCTGTCCGTCACGGATGTTCATGTTTTCGGTCGAAATTGTTTTGGACGTAACTGTGGATCCGTAAGTCCGTTTTGATCCCTGTTCAAAGCGTTGGAAAGCTAATGAACAGAGCTATAACATAGGATAGATAATGGAATTGTTTTCCCAATATTTTATATCTAATTATGTTTGAGAAGTCAATTGTGTATATGTTTTAGTAACGAATCATATTCTGGTTCAATGATGTCTTGGTGTTTTGATAGATGTGGGACAAGATGGTCGAATATGGACAATCTTATGCGATTGTGGTAATTCCCGAGAGGATTACGGTGAGCGGATGGCTCGTGTGGATCAAGATTGATCGTGAATTATGCATGATGTATTACATTGCATAATTGTGTTGACATGCATTTCATATCATGTGTCTTGTGGAGATGGCTAGGTGGGAATCCATGATGGGTGCCTAGTTTCTTCCGGACTCCATTGTGGAAGTCGTTGTGGAGATAAGTTGTAGTTCAGAGGAACGTATATATGACTTATCCGGATTCCGACGGGAATCGGGTTCTGGTGTGAACCGTATGAGATTGTGTTGGTACCACATGCATTGTGTCGAGTCAGTGAGTCACATTGCATTATTGTAATTGAATGTGGGCTATGAATGCCAAGTGATTGAGGTGGCACGTGTATGTGCGTTATTTGTGCTTATTTTATGTGTGGTGTGTAACTACTCCTTAGCATGTGTATTTCACAGTTTATTTATTGAATGTAGTTCTCACCCCTTTTTGTTGTTGTGTTTGTGCTCTCTTGGGAGTACAGGTGACCAGGTACCTGAGTAGTGCTTGGAGTGTGTTGCTATTTGATCGAGTCTTAGGAGTCACTCTGATACGTAACATGGGATGATGGGGTTACGTTGTTAATTGACTACTTTAATTGTTTATTGTTACGTATCTTTATTTGTTGGACTTATGTTGTATGACCTCGTGTCGAGGAGAATTATATTGGAGAATTGATTTGTATTCCGCTGCTTACTTGAAAACTAAATAATATTGATTATTTTAATAAAATGAAGTGACTTAGTGTGATATCCCACTGTGTTGGAGAACTCTGATGAATTTCATGAATTATTCCTGTATATTTATTATATTCCGTGTACGAGGTAAAGTGGGGTGTTACAATTGGTATCAGAGCAGGTCGGTCCGTCCGGCCAGTGTTGTAGTAGAGTCTGACTATAGAATGTTTATAGTCATGTGTGTGTTTGAATTGTCCAGTGTCGATCTTTGGTAAGGATTTTGGAGTGGACTTGATTTGTTTACCACTCAGCGAGTTGGATGTTATTTTAGGAATGAATTGGTTTGAGAGTAAGATGCGAGAGTCGTATCCGGAACCGTTCTCATCAGATACATTTTTGAGGACGAAAATATTTTAAGTGGGGGAGAGTTGTAACACCCCATTTAAATTATTTAGTCGCTTTGGTATTTTCTGTGATGTGTAGTTGTGTGGTGTCCTTAATTAAGGGTATGAGGTTAGGAGTAAGGGAGAGAGGTGACCTTAGTTGGGGTACTGTGGACCTAGATAAAGGAGTAAGTTAATTATGATATCGAGAGAATTATAGTGATTAATATTATTCCAACTATTATTAATAATAATGTTAATGAGATCATCATCATCATCATTATTATTATTATTACTATTATTATTATTATTATTATTATTATTATTATTATTATTATTATTATTATTATTATTATTCGTATTAATAATATTATTTGGTGGAATATTATTATTATTCATATTATTACTATTAGTATGAATATTATTATTAGTGGGAGAATAATATTATTATTATTATTATTATTATTATTATTATTATTATTATTATTATTATTATTATAGGATTTAAATAATAAAATAAGAAATAAGGGATTAAAGGAAATAGAGAAGTTTTTTGGGGAAAGAGAATTAGAACACGATAAACTGCCAGAGAAAGGTTTTGGGAGAAAAAGTGAGAAGAAGAACAAGGAGGAAGAGAAGGAGGCTAGGGCTGTCAATCCTTCAAGATTCTTCAACGATTGAGCAATGAATCGAGGTAAGGGGGGAGAATGGATTTCAATATGGGTGAATTAACATGAGAGGGTAGTGAGAGGTCCTTTCTCTCATAGGAATTATGTGTTCTTGAGGATTCTTGATCTAATTTTCGTAGCATGATAAATTCCATAAAATTGTTGCTGTTCTTGAATGATTATTGTATAGGGAGTATTGCTTTTCATAGTTTTCTATGTATACCTTTCGGTATGTTGTGGTGATGTAAGATTTAGGGATTTGGGTAAATATGTAAAAATGAATGTGTTATATTGTTATATGTCTGACCCTGAAGGGATTGAATATTAGATAGTGAGTAATTTTAATGTCGTAGAGTGTAATTGAAGGAAAAATTGTAATATGTTGTCCCTATAGGAATAGGAATATTCAAATGTGAGTAACTCTGAGGTACTCAGAGCAATTGCAGGAAATAGTGTTTAATGTGTTGCAAATGTTGCCAGATTAGCCTAATAAACCATAGAAGTTGTGCAGTTATTGTCGTATAACCTTAGGAATGTTTTGGTGATGTTTTGGGTGTTTTGAGTAAGTGATTCGCAAGAATAATTGGGTGAATATCAGTTCCGGAGCGTAACAGCGTCTTTCTGTCCGTCACGGATGTTCATGTTTTCGGTCGAAATTGTTTTGGACGTAACTGTGGATCCGTAAGTCCGTTTTGATCCCTGTTCAAAGCGTTGGAAAGCTAATGAACAGAGCTATAACATAGGATAGATAATGGAATTGTTTTCCCAATATTTTATATCTAATTATGTTTGAGAAGTCAATTGTGTATATGTTTTAGTAACGAATCATATTCTGGTTCAATGATGTCTTGGTGTTTTGATAGATGTGGGACAAGATGGTCGAATATGGACAATCTTGTGCGATTGTGGTAATTCCCGAGAGGATTAAGGTGAGCGGATGGCTCGTGTGGATCAAGATTGATCGTGAATTATGCATGATGTATTACATTGCATAATTGTGTTGACATGCATTTCATATCATGTGTCTTGTGGAGATGGCTAGGTGGGAATCCATGATGGGTGCCTAGTTTCTTCCGGACTCCATTGTGGAAGTCGTTGTGGAGATAAGTTGTAGTTCAGAGGAACGTATATACGACTTATCCGGATTCCGACGGGAATCGGGTTCTGGTGTGAACCGTATGAGATTGTGTTGGTACCACATGCATTGTGTCGAGTCAGTGAGTCACATTGCATTATTGTAATTGAATGTGGGCTATGAATGCCAAGTGATTGAGGTGGCACGTGTATGTGCGTTATTTGTGCTTATTTTTTGTGTGGTGTGTAACTACTCCTTAGCATGTGTATTTCACAGTTTATTTATTGAATGTAGTTCTCACCCCTTTTTGTTGTTGTGTTTGTGCTCTCTTGGGAGTACAGGTGACCAGGTACCTGAGTAGTGCTTGGAGTGTGTTGCTATTTGATCGAGTCTTAGGAGTCGCTCTGATACGTAACATGGGATGACGGGGTTACGTTGTTAATTGACTACTTTAATTGTTTATTGTTACGTATCTTTATTTGTTGGACTTATGTTATATGACCTCGTGTCGAGGAGAATTATATTGGAGAATTGATTTGTATTCCGCTGCTTACTTGAAAACTAAATAATATTGATTATTTTAATAAAATGAAGTGACTTAGTGTGATATCCCACTGTGTTGGAGAACTCTGATGAATTTCATGAATTATTCCTGTATATTTATTATATTCCGTGTACGAGGTAAAGTGGGGTGTTACACGTACCGCAAGAGATATCGGTGAATCAGCTAGAAGAGGTGGTAGCCCATGTTAATGCTGGCAATGGGCTAGGTTTCACAGATTTAGAGCTGACTCCTAAAGGGAGATATCACAACAGCGCCTTGCACATCTCGATAGAGTGCAGGGGCACAATCATGTCGCATGTCCTGGTGGACACGGGTTCGTCGCTTAATGTGCTTCCGAAGAAGGCATTAATGAAGTTGGACACTCGTGGATTGCTTTGCACACCCAGTGATCTGGTGGTGAAAGCATTTGACGGAACTAAGCGCCACGTTTTCGGAGAGTTGACCCTGGCGATCCAAGTCGGTCCGGAAACGTTCGACACGGTCTTTTATATCATGGACATCATGCCTGCCTATAGTTGCCTCTTGGGCCGGACGTGGATCCATGTTGCTGGTGCCGTGACCTCCACGTTGCATCAAAAGCTCGAATATGCTATCGGGGAAAGCATAGTCACCGTATGTGGTGAGGAGGATATAATGGTGAGCCATTTGTCATCCTTTAAGTATGTTGAAATGGATGGCGAAATCCATGAAACTCTCTACCAAGCATTTGAAGCCGTCAAGGTGAAAGAGGTAGCTCCTGTCGTCACAGAGAAGCCAAAGATGAATCTCTCCTCATTCAAAGAAGCTCGGGCCGTCGTCGAAGCCGGTTCTACCCCAGGCTGGGGGCATATTTTGGAGATACCGATCAAGCAGGATAAGTTTGGATTGGGGTATTCTCCTGAAGCTGAAGCTTCATCTTCTGCGTCTAGCAGTGCGTCACGGGGTAAGGGGCCGATCCTATTTACCAGTGGCGAAGTGATCTTCGAAAGCATCAACGCGGCATCTGAAGACAGCGGGGATAGCGATTGTGATCTCAACTCTTGGATACAGCCAAGCAAGCCAGGCGAGCGCCTCAACAATTGGACCATCAAGGATATCATCCAGCTGACAAGTGAAGAGTAATGATTTACTTTTTACAATCATTGTACAACCCTATGTCCTACCCGGGGCATAGCGGTTTTATTGTCAGGGCCTTGTTGGATTATGTACATGCATTTTGTTAATAAATCAAAGGCGTTTTCTTCGTATTCAAATATTGTGATCTCTGTTATTCCTGCTTTATATTTGTTTTGAAAAACAGTAAAATGGCAATGGGGTTTGTGCTAACCTGCATATTCTTGTTTTAAACTTAACCCTTGTTATTGCAGGATCCACATAACAGATGACATCAACTCTGGACCTTCTACGACTCACTTCGACTTTGATTTCCCGATCTATCAAGCCGAGGAAGAGATTGATGAAGACGAAGACCTTCCTGAAGAGTTGGCCCGCTTGTTGAAACAAGAGGAAAAAGTTATTCTGCCTCACGAGGAGGATATTGAGATCGTAAATCTGGGTTCTGAAGAGTTCGTCAAAAATGTCAGAGTAGGGGCTGCGTTGCAGAGTGATGTCAAGCAGAGATTGGTCGAGATGCTTCGAGAGTATAGTGACGTCTTTGCTTGGTCATACAAAGATATGCCCGGACTTGACACGGACATCGTGGTCCACCACTTGCCGCTACGAGAAGACTGCCCTCCCGTTAAGCAGAAGCTTAGGAGGACGAGACCAGACATGGCTGTAAAAATCAAAGAAGAAGTCCAGAAGCAGTTGGACACAGGATTTTTAGCCGTCACCACTTACCCTCTGTGGGTCGCCAACATAGTGCCTGTACCGAAGAAGGACGGTAAGGTACGCATGTGCGTCGATTATCGGGATTTGAATAGGGCGAGCCCTAAAGATTATTTCCCGTTGCCTCATATCGATGTGTTGGTCGACAACACAACCCAGTTCTCCGTGTTTTCGTTCATGGATGGCTTCTCCGCTTACAATCAGATCAAAATGGCGCCGGAGGACATGGAGAAAACGACGTTTATCACCCCCTGAGGAACATTTTGCTATAAGGTAATGCCCTTCGGTCTGAAGAACGCAGGGGCCACTTACCAGCGAGCAATGGTAACTTTGTTTCATGATATGATTCATCATGAGATCGAGGTCTATGTTGATGACATGATTGCAAAGTCCCAAACGGAGGAAGAGCATCTGATCAAATTATTGAAGCTTTTTGAGAGGCTTAGGAAATTCAGGTTGAGGCTGAATCCTAACAAATGCACTTTCGGAGTGCGGTCCGGAAAGTTATTGGGGTTTATCATTAGTGAACGAGGTATCGAGGTTGATCCTGCGAAAATAAAAGCCATTCAAGAAATGCCAGCGCCGAAAACAGAAAAAGAAGTTCGTGGTTTCTTGGGCCGAATAAACTACATTGCAAGGTTTATCTCTCAGCTCACGGCCACCTGTGAACCGATGTTCAAGCTTTTAAAGAAAGATCAGGCAGTTACTTGGAATGAGGATTTCCAGAAGGCATTCGATAAGATAAAGCAGTATCTTCAAGAACCTCCAATCTTGATACCCCCAGTGGTTGGACGGCCTTTAATCATGTACCTGACGGTTCTGGAGAATAGTATGGGGTGTGTTCTCGGTCAGCACGACGAGACGGGTGTTGCACCCCAAATTTTGACCCCTTATATCCTCATCATAATTGTAGCATCATACTCACTTGATTAACTAACCTTAACCCATTTCAAGTTTATCTTTGTCAAGATGCAGATGAATCAGGGTTCCGTACCGTCAAAAATCGAGGCTTCAATGGTTTGATCAATCAATGTATTGGATTGATTCAACTATAAACAAGATCAAGAATACTACATTGGATCAAGTATGAATCTAATTCGAGGTTGTCACCCAGGAATTAAGAACAGTGCAGTTCAGGATACCCGATTAGGGTTTTCGATCAGGAAAAGTCAACTGTAGTTTGACTTTTAATTTAAAAGGTGTTCCAATGGTGGGATCATGGTCAATGAAGTTTCTATGCCTTAGTAAAGTCTACTCAAGAAGTTTCAAGGCCTCAAAATACCCGGAACATCAACAGTCGACTCGGTAGCCACCGATCGATCGTTCGGTTGACCGAAAAGTCAACTCTTCACTCATGAGGAATTTGACCTCGAGATGGGAATAAAAAATGGTCCTAATGACATATTACACCTACCCATGAAGTTTCATGACCATTGGATCAAGGGTTAGGGAGTAATCGCAAAAGTTGGGAAATTAAGGTTTTGAAAAGGGCAAAGCCATAACTCCTTAACCACACAAGGGTTTTTGACCTAGTTTCAAGGGGAATGAGTTCCTAACATAAGCATAAATATTTTAGTACCTAATTGGGGCTTTCTAAAAAGTACAAGTGGGTTCCATAACTCTTCCTGGTTAGAGAGAACCGAGGTCCACAAGTTGGCAAAAACTCACATTGGCAAAACCAGGTCAACATGAGTTTTTTTGATTCCAAAACCTCTCCAAATTGATGCTAATCAAAGACTAAGCCTCATTTATGATGTTTACATTGTTCATAAACATGTTTAACATCAATTCCCACGAAAATGGACCAAAGATCAAAGGAAATCATTATTTAATGCAAGTTGTAAAAGTGAATAGTGAAGAAAGAGAAAAAAGGTGGCTACCCTTGTCAAATCATCAACTTTAACTCTACAAGTCACCTCCCATCCTATGAAGCATGATGAAAAAATCTATAGGACATGGGGAATATCTTAGTAGAGTGGCTTAAAGATAAAGGTGAAGATTTGATTGGAAAACTCAAAGATTTTCATGATGGAAGGTTAAAATTGACAATTTGCTACACTTTTGCCCATACCTTGATCCAAGGCCTTTGGCTATAAATAGAAATCACTTCCTACATCAAAAACACACAAGTTCCATGCTAGAAACCAGCTAGAACTTTCTTCCTTACACAATCACAAGTTCTTACAAAATCTCATTAAGTTTCCAAAATCCCTCAAAATTTGCTTTTGAAAAACACCTTTCAAAACCATTTCCAAACTTCTTCCAACTCAAGAAACACTTCAAACACATAAAGTATGATGTATTGAAGTTATCCAAGTCACTTCCACACTTATGTAACAAGATCTTGGAAGAGCTCTCAAGATCTCTGGTTTTCTTATTGCTTAAGCTTGCTTCAAGAGGTAAACCTAAAACTCATAAATGTGAACTTTCCACTTGCATTCCACATGTTACCATGATTGTTTTTTTTACCATGATGATCTTGAAAATTTTCAACTTGTAACTTGATTTTTCTTGTGAGATTGATCTTGTATTATTCTTAAAATTTTGTTAACATGTTTAAATAATCAAATTTGTTTGATTCATTGTCTTACCATGTGCATTTTATTCCTTTTATCATTTAGATTTTCATGTTTTGTTCATCCAAACTTCAAAAAATCATAACTCATCCATTTTTCATCATTTTGAACCTATTCTTTTTGCATTGTGTTTGTCTTGATGCCTACTTTCATGTGATATTTTTTAATTCCATGTTTGTTCATATTTTCATGCCTTTTGTTTGCTTGTAAGTTGCCTTTGTATTGAGATCGTTATCTCGCGTATGCAGATGAATTTCTTTTTCACCGTGATCATTTGTGTTATGATATTCACTCATTCTCATTTATACTATGTTAGTTAACATGCTAGGGTACTCTCCCTTGGTTGTTACCATGATTTCATATTGCTTTCCTCCTAAATTATGAGGTTAAACTGATTTACTTGTATTTGATTGTCATCAATACATATGGGTTGTTACCTTCATCTTTGTTAAGATATGCCTACATATTTGTTAAGACACATTCATTCTTAGTTGTAACCATTTATCTTGATTTAAATCCTTGCTTATTGTAATATGCATGCTTGTTTGGTTGTAACCATAATCCTTGATTGCTTTGTTAAGTTCTCCTCCCCAAGTGATGGAACTTTTTTAGTTCTCATCCAAGTTGCCTCATCTCCTACCTTCCAAAGGAAAGTCTCTCTATTGACCCTTGGGTCATAGATAGCTCAATACCCTCATAGGCCTCGAAAGAGCCTTAACCCCCTTTTTGGTCTGGATAGAACCAATAGGATATAAACTCATAGGTCTGGATAGAACCTTCCCCTCTTTTGGTCTGGAAAGAACCAATTGATTCCTTAGTTCGAGCCCGAACTACGACCGCTCTGATTTCTCATTGGACAATGAGAATACGTAGGCACAAGATGCGATATCTTGACAAGCAACCTTCCCCCTCACTAGGAGTGTTTACAACTAGAATCCTAGGATAGAGTTGTTAACTCTATGTAAGGATCATGGATATGATCACTTACTTCCCCCTTTGAGTGTTACAACATAGACATAGAGAGTTTTGTGAAACTCTACACAAACATTATTATGTTTGTTCCCCTTTGAACCTTGATCGCAATCAAGCGTTCTTCAACCCTAGTGAGGTGAACTACGATTGCTCTGATTCTATCCTAGTTAGGATACGTAGGCAGAGGACGCGATGTCTTTGCGAGCAAACTTAGAAACAATCTTAGGTCTTCATCTATCATAACCTTCACCTTTTTACCCAATACCCAAACCTTAGCAAATATTTAACAAACTTAGCATACAAACAAACAAAAGGTTCCTGTAGAGTACTACAGATGTTTAGGATGTGTGATACCTACCCTATGCATAACCAACCCCCGATCCCCGATTCTCTTAGCGTTGTTGTTACATCGCGCAAAAGGTTCTTTCTTTCTTTAGACCTTTCCTTTGGATAAATTAAAGACCGGTTGTGAATTTAAGAATTAAAGATTCAAGTTAATCAATAGCTTGGTATCACGATTCTCACCGCAACAGAAATGGCGACTTCATTGGGGAAAGCTTACTTAACTTGAGGGTTTAGCCTATTTTGTTTGATTGTATGCTATATTTCTAAATATTTGCTTAACATGTATATTTGTCAATATATTTGTATGTTGGATATTGGGTGCTTTGAGCGGTGAGACGGTCCTATACCCGGACTCGAGTGCAATTATGATAGGATGGTGGTATATTCAAGAAGGCTTATAGGGAGTTAATTCCCGACCAAGCTAACTTGAGAAACCACCGCTCGGTGTAGGCCCTCTTGAAAGTTTAGTATCGTTGATCAAGTATTCGTGAAAACAATGCTACTTTCAACGAAGGAGCCTATGACACTGTGGACTTTTAGAATACATTCTACCCCACTTTGGCCTTATTAGGACGTAGTGCGATGGCTATAAGGAAGTATTTCCGAAATAGTTGATACGCGATACTACACTCAGACGAGATTCTCTTGAGAATATTATCGATTACCAAGTGATTTGGGAAATTGATAATATCCGAAAGATGGGTTGATGACTCTGGGAACTCTGTAGAACCCGTTCGGCAGGTGCAAATTTACCCATAGTACAAATCCTTGGGGATGGGTAGACCTTTGACTTCTTGCTTTGATCTTGAGCCTAGGATTTCTTTGTATATGCTTTGTATTTGTGAATACTTGTCTTTGTGTTATGTGTGCATCATCACATCATATCACCATAAGCATATCATGTCGCAACTAGTTTTGTAAAATTCAGTCGATCTCTAGTATTTTTAAAAGTTGTAACTTTTTCAACGATCAATGAAATGAGGGTTTTAACCTAATCAAACTTCTGGGTTTTGTAAAACCAGTTGCGTTTTTTCACTTGCATCAACATTTTACATATCATACTTCGTTGCATTGGTTTTTTTGGTTCATTCTGTGTTCCGTTGACATCATAAGGGGGATATCTAGCATAAATAGGCAACAATGGAAGGACTTTTGAAAGCCCAGGAAATGCTGAAAGAGGACATCAGAATTCTCAAGTGTCAGATGAATTGGGTGCTTGAAACATTGTAGAATATGATGAAGAAAGAGGGTCACTCTGACCATGTTGCGTCCAGAGAAACTAGGGATGCATTATCTCCGATGATTCCTCCAACTCAAGGACATTCTCGGTATCAACCACCAGATAACCGTCAATCGCGTCAGCACGCCCAACGAAAACCAAGGAAACCAGAAAGTCCGCTTCCAATGTTACACAATCAGATATTGCCAGACTTGATCCAAGGCGAATTGATAATACCAAAGGAGATGAAACCAGTAATTCCTCCTTACCCTCTGAACTGTGGTACCAACGCTAAATGGGACTATCATACTGGGGCACTAGGGCGTTCAACTGAAGTCTCTCACCAGTCGGTGTTTGTTCCTCCTCAAGGTTCTCAAAGCCGGAGATTGAACAAGAAGAATCATGTCAGGAAAAGTAAGACTTATGGTAGACCAACTCTAGTACCGTTAAGTAAACTTCACCCGCTACTGATTCAGAACTCACTAGTGACTCCACGATTATCCAATCCTGTGCCAGGACCATGGCATAATGCGAACCTGAACTGTGAATTTCACAAAGGAGCTGAAGGACACAACTTAGATGCATGTATAACATTGAGTTATCTTGTGCAAGAGCTAATCATTGACAAACGCTTGATCCTCGAGGAAGACCATCCAAGAGTGGATTGTGGATATCATACTGGAACAACAGGGCACCTAGTTGAAGAATGTGAAGGTTTTAAACTAAGATTGCAAGAGTTGCTGAAACCTCGGGAGGATAAATCAAAGGACAGTGCTGCGATTCCTGAATCTAAAGGCAAAGGACCCGTGAGACCCCTCATAATTCTATATCACAAGGAGCATGTGGTTGTTGAAGGTGTTTCCCCGCATGGGCCTAAAATTTGAAATTTGTTTTGTTAAACAATTTTAATTCCCTAAAGCTGCAGCTGTAGACTGTTTCAGCATTTTGTTGTGTTTTCTTTGCATTTGTGTTGCTTGTAAACTGTTGTTTATTTGAATTTGGCAATATTTAATGAAACTTTTGTGCATCTTTTGATTAAGTCCATTCGTTTCACTCTTTCTTTTTCTTTCATTGTTATGAAATACCAAAAATGCAAGAAAATTTCTTTTGTTTACTAAACTGTTGTTTAAAGCAAAGATTGGGGAGGATGATGAAAATTATATCCATAACTGCTGTTGATATGCTTTCAATTTAAATTTGCCGATGATGTGAGGCATTGTTTCAATCCCTAAACACTGGAGAAATAAGGAAGATAATCCCTCATCAACCCCTTTGAGCCTAGAAGTAGGAGTTTTCTTTCTTTAAAAAAAATAAAACCTTAAATCTCAAACCTGGGGTGGGTAGTCCTCGGTTAACTTAAAGATCTGTGCATACAAGATACTTTTCATATAAAGGTGGTGCACTCAGGTTTTCCTTCGCACACAACAAGAAAGTGTCGAAGATGCTTTTCAACATAAAAGACGATGATGGTTCACCGTATCCATTAAACTAGGTAGTCACCTCCTTTCCCAAAAGAAAAAAAAGGAAAAGTGAAAAAAAAAGCCCGCTAAGTCGAAACCTATGAAGGAGACTTAGGCAAAAATGGGGCATCCCATTGACTGTATATTCGAACAAAGCAGTTCAGACAAAAGTCAGGGATAACAAAAGAGAGGAATTCTGTAAGAGTTATCACTCTTAAAAATCCTCAAATAGCAAAAAGCTATCAAATACTGTAAGGGAGTTGTGACTACCTTAGGTTTGTAAGCCATCACCAACTATCATCAGTCCAATTCTTAAGCCTGTAAGAACCTGAATATATAGTTTGAGTTAACTGAGTGTAGGATTGGAGTTCATCATGGAGAGTGGGTGGGACAAATAACTTTTGAGCCTTTATCCTTTGTTTCATGAACCATGAACCAAGCCACGATACAACCCTTAAAAGACCTAATTGAGGTAAGGTTGTTTTGAAAGCATATTACAGCAAGGTTGGATAACCTGACTCCTAATGATCTTTGATTGTATGTGTTCATCACTTTATCCATCATTTGTAAAATGATTGGATCACTTTCACTTTGATCACTTGATCACTCCGCCGTGTGTGTTTTATTAAAAAAAAATGTTTTCAAAAGCTTGCATGAATTTTACATTGAAAATTGCCAATTTTTAATGAACAACATTGTGTGCAAGACAATCCAATGTCAAAGGAATCCCAACAAAAGCTTCCAGCTAGGGAAATTGACTTGATAAAAAAGGCTCAGCCTGGGGCAATCAATTTGAAGGATTTGTTAATCATTTGTTACAACGTTCAGCTAATCAAAAAAAGCTAACCAGGTCAAGATCAGATGAAGCTCTCAATGAACAGTTTAGTCTGGGGCAAACCTTTTGCAGTTACCAGCTAGCAGGGGCAAGTTTGTTCCCCAGTCGTTACTTCCACAGTCCGAGACTTTGTTGTGCAAGCACCGTTAAACTGGGGCAATCACGTCGAGATTTGTAAATCTCTCTCTATAAGAGTTTAAAGACATTGAAGCATCTTTATGCTAGTTCTCTCGATGGTTTCTTCCCACAGACCATGTAATCTGGGGCAGAAAAGGTTAAAGACTGTTTGTCACAATAGTCGTTGCTCACTGAAAGAGGATTGTTATACTATCAATGGGGCAGAAATATTTTGGTCTCATGATACCCTTTGTCAGCTCTCTGATTAAGTTGTTACTTCGGTTGATCTTGGAACTTCCCTTGGTGATTTTCCTTCAACAAAGAATTCAAACTCATGATGGCAATCCAAGTGAAGTCATGATGTTGTGTCCTAAGTAGATTACTCTCTCCCAGAGATGGTTGTAACTTTGAAGTGGAATTGTTGTTCTTCATGATCATCCCTTTGATGTCCAATTTTGGTTGGGTCTCCGTGTCGAGATGCTTATTTCATCTCCAGTTTTGTTTTGTCTAATTTGTCAGCATAAACATAAGCATGGCATAAAGCAAATGCATAACATCCGTGCATTTTTTCTATCTCTGGTTGTCACTTATTCCTGTTTCACTTTGATTCCCTCCTCGGTGAATGGGTATGTTGTCTCTCTCCAATAGAGTTGTCAGGCCTTAAGCATAAAATGTCCATCCTTTATCAATTCCCCACAGAGTTTAATCCTCGTGGATGATGGTTGCTTCAGTTATCTTTTTCCATGATTGGATAAGATGGGTCCCCATTCGAGTTCATTTCTCAATGGTTGGAGTCTTGTTTGAAAGTTTCTTTCTAGCTTAATCCTAGATTGAACTTCGGTCCCTGTCGGTCGTCGAACCTACCTAGATGTGCATTTATTTTTCACTATCTATCAAGAAGAACATCTTACATGGTAATACAGATAAGTGGCAATCTTTGACAAGAAGCTTATCGTCTTCAGCGATAAATGGCAGTCTCTTCGGAGAAGTTTAATCGTCTTCAGTGGTAAGTGGCAGTCTCTGTAGAGAAGCTTAACCTTCATCAACGATAAATGGCAGTCTCTTCGG
Source organism: Lathyrus sativus (assembly GCA_963859935.3). Lineage (NCBI taxonomy): Eukaryota > Viridiplantae > Streptophyta > Magnoliopsida > Fabales > Fabaceae > Lathyrus > Lathyrus sativus. The sequence continues at coordinate 308,531,195 of OZ012737.1, read as the reverse complement.
AGAAGTTTAATCGTCCTCAACGATAAATGGCAGTCTCTTCGGAGAAGTTTAATCGTCTTCAGTGGTAAGTGGCAGTCTCTGTAGACAAGCTTAACCTTTCTCAACGATAAATGGCAGTCTCTTCGGAGAAGTTTAATCGTCTTCAGTGCTAAGTGGCAGTCTCTGTAGAGAAGCTTAACCTTCATCAACGATAAATGGCAGTCTCTTCGGAGAAGTTTAATCGTCCTCAACGATAAATGGCAGTCTCTTCGGAGAAGTTTAATCGTCTTCAGTGGTAAGTGGCAGTCTTTGTAGAGAAGCTTAACCTTTCTCAACGATAAATGGCAGTCTCTTCGGAGAAGTTTAATCGCCTTCAGTGGTAAGTGGCAGTCTCTGTAGAGAAGCTTAACCTTCATCAACGATAAATGGCAGTCTCTTCGGAGAAGTTTAATCGTCCTCAACGATAAATGGCAGTCTCTTCGGAGAAGTTTAATCGTCTTCAGTGGTAAGTGGCAGTCTCTGTAGAGAAGCTTAACCTTTCTCAACGATAAATGGCAGTCTCTTCGGAGAAGTTTAATCGTCTTCAGTGGTAAGTGGCAGTCTCTGTAGAGAAGCTTAACCTTTCTCAACGACAAATGGCAGTCTCTTCGGAGAAGTTTAATCATCCTCAACGATAAATGGCAGTCTCTTCAGAGAAGTTTAATCGTCTTCAACGATGAGTGGAAATCTTAACCTTCATCTCAACGATAAATGGCAGTCTCATTTGAGAAGTTTATCTTAAGGATGTCGACGCACGGTTGTAACCAGAATTGTTTGAAAATCCAGTGGATACTGGTATAAGTAATTTGGTGGTGACCAATCATATTTCAAGTAAGGCCCGTTAGTAACTGGCATTATGAAAATCCATGGACGACGAATACTAACAATTTGGTCATGTATCATTCCAAACTAAGTCACGATGATTTCCATCCTAAGCTCAGGTTTCGTACCTTTGGAGATGTATTGTTTGATTCCAAGCACAGATTTCGTACCTTTGGAAGAGGTTTGTTTCTATCCCGAGCACAGGTTGTGTACCTTTGGAGATAGATTGTTTGATCCCAAGCTCAGGTTGTGTACCTTTGGAGATGTATTGTTTAATTCCAAGCACAGGTTTCGTACCTTTGGAAGAGGTTTGTTTCTATCCCGAGCACAGGTTGTGTACCTTTGGAGATAGATTGTTTGATCCCAAGCTCAGGTTGTGTACCTTTGGAGATGTATTGTTTAATTCCAAGCACAGGTTTTGTACCTTTGGAAGAGGTTTGTTTCTATCCCGAGCACAGGTTGTGTACCTTTGGAGATAGATTGTTTGATCCCAAGCTCAGGTTGTGTATCTTTGGAGATGTATTGTTTAATTCCAAGCACAGGTTTTGTACCTTTGGAAGAGGTTTGTTTCTATCCCGAGCACAGGTTGTGTACCTTTGGAGATAGATTGTTTGATCCCAAGCTCAGGTTTCGTACCTTTGGAAGATGTTTGTTGCCAGTCCAAGCACAGGTTTTGTACCTTTGGAAGATGTTTGTTGCCATCCCAAGCTCAGGTTGTGTACCTTTGGAGATGTATTGTTTGATCCCAAGCTCAGGGTTCGTACCTTTGGAGATGTATTATTTAATTCCAAGCACATGTTTCGTACCTTTGGAAGAGGTTTGTTTCTATCCCGAGCACAGGTTGTGTACCTTTGGAGATAGATTGTTTGATCCCAAGCTCAGGTTGTGTACCTTTGGAGATGTATTGTTTAATTCCAAGCACAGGTTTCGTACCTTTGGAAGAGGTTTGTTTCTATCCCGAGCACAGGTTGTGTACCTTTGGAGATAGATTGTTTGATCCCAAGCTCAGGTTGTGTACCTTTGGAGATGTATTGTTTAATTCCAAGCACAGGTTTTGTACCTTTGGAAGAGGTTTGTTTCTATCCCGAGCACAGGTTGTGTACCTTTGGAGATAGATTGTTTGATCCCAAGCTCAGGTTTTGTACCTTTGGAGATGTATTTTTTAATTCCAAGCACAGGTTTTGTACCTTTGGAAGAGGTTTGTTTCTATCCCGAGCACAGGTTGTGTACCTTTGGAGATAGATTGTTTGATCCCAAGCTCAGGTTTCGTACCTTTGGAAGATGTTTGTTGCCAGTCCAAGCACAGGTTTTGTACCTTTGGAAGATGTTTGTTGCCATCCCAAGCTCAGGTTGTGTACCTTTGGAGATAGATTGTTTGATCCCAAGCTCAGGTTTCGTACCTTTGGAAGATGTTTGTTGCCAGTCCAAGCACAGGTTTTGTACCTTTGGAAGATGTTTGTTGCCATCCCAAGCTCAGGTTGTGTACCTTTGGAGATAGATTGTTTGATCCCAAGCTCAGGTTGTGTACCTTTGGAGATGTATTGTTTAATTCCAAGCACAAGTTTTGTACCTTTGGAAGAGGTTTGTTTCTATCCCGAGCACAGGTTGTGTACCTTTGGAGATAGATTGTTTGATCCCAAGCTCAGGTTTCGTACCTTTGGAAGATGTTTGTTGCCAGTCCAAGCACAGGTTTTGTACCTTTGGAAGATGTTTGTTGCCATCCCGAGCACAGGTCGTGTACCTTTGGAGATGTATACTTTGGATCCCGAGTTCAGAAATTCCCAGAAGCTAAAGTGGTTACATTTGCATGAGTATTATATATCCTAATGTATTGAGGATGTATTTTGATCCTAAATCAGTGAGGGTCTTCACCCAATCCTATTGTGTTGAGGGTTGTGTCTCTGATGTATTCTAATGTATTGAGGGTATTAGTTTTTGTTCCTAAGGTATTCAGGGATATATTCGGTATCTTGATTTGGTCGTCACCAACAATTTTCCAAACCCAGTCGTCACTGATTTTGTTATAAAGCCAACCAATCGTCATTGGAGTCCTTTTGATTCGGTTTTCACCAATCTTTGCTAAAAAACCTAGTGGTTACTAGTATTGCCTTCTAAAACCAATGGTCATTGGTACTTGAGTTGGTCGTCACCAAAATTCCCTAAAAAGTCCAATAATTATTGGCATCGCCTGGAATCCAATAGTTATTGGTACCTGTTTGATTTGGTTATTACCAGTCTTTTTGAATCTAGTAGTTACTAGTATTACCTTCAGATCCAATTGTTATTGGTGGCTTTTGATTTGGTTATTACCAATCTTTCTAAGTCTAGTGGTCACTAGCATTGCTTGGAAAATCTAGTTTTCACTAGCAGTATCCAGTACCAGTTGTTATTGGTATACCCATGGATTTGGCCATCACCAGTTACCATAAGTCCAATGATTATTGGCATCGCTTAAATCAGATTGTTATCACCACTTTGGTCTGGTCGTTACCAAACTCTGTGAAAATCCAATGGTCATTGGTCTCCTAGGACTCGGTCGTTACCAATTTCTCCATTTAAGTCTAGTGGTTACTGGCATTATCCAGAATTAGTTGTTATTGGTATATCCTGATTTGGTCATCACCAGTCTCCTCTAAGTCCAGTAGTTACTGGCATTGCTTGAAAGCTAATTGTTACAAGTTGATCGTTACCAACTTCCCCAACCGAAGTCCTGTGTTTTACCAATATTGTTTGGGATTTCCCAATTGAAATTGGAACTTCGATTTGGTTGTCACCATATCCCCAGGAAGTCTAGTAATATTTAGCACGTTTTGGAAACCGAACTTTGGATTGGTCATCACCATCCTGCCCAGTAAGTCTAGTGGAAACTAACACTGTTTGAAGCTATTTGTTATTCTGGTCGTCACCAGTTTCCCCGGTTGAAGCTTTTGCTTTTCCAGTCGAGTCTCGGAGAACTAGTGGGTACTAGTTTCCCCGGCACGTCCGGTCTTGTTTCTAACCTTTTCTTGAAGATCCCGTTTGAACTCTTCGTTATAGGAAATTTCTCATCTGGTTATCCTCAGTGAGACTCGTGTCTCCATTCTGTCTTTTCCCTGTTGAAGTTGTGCTTCCCCAGTGGATTTATTCCCCAACGAAGTTTTCCCCATTGGGTTTCTTCCCCAGTGTGGTTTGCGTTTCTTTTCTTTCGTTTCCCCAGTGAAGAATTATTATCTTCCCCGGTGGACTTCCTCATCTGGTTATCCCCAGTGAGATTCGTTTCTCCTTTCCCCAATGAAGATGTGTCTTCCCTGGTGGAATTTGTGTCCCCTGTGTGAAAGATTTCCTTGATAAGCATCTTTAGTCATGTCTGAACTATCTTGCTTACTTGGTCTTGAATCTTTCCCCAATGTGTTGGGTCCCTCGTGAGTGGTTACTCGTCTTATTGTCGTTCTTTTAAATTTGCTCGTGTGTCTGAATTTGTCTTGCATTCAAGCATCATAAAACACCATTTAGAACTCATTGCATTTCAGTATTGGTCCTTTTGCATACCATCGGATCTAAGGGACAAAATTTTTGGTTTGCTATATTTAAATACCTTTCACTACGATTCTATGAGGATTGTCATCTCTCATTGCCATCTAGTGAAGATATTTAAATAGGGGCAACTGTTGCACCCCAAATTTTGACCCCTTAGATCCTCATCATAATTGTAGCATCATACTCACTTGATTAACTAACCTTAACCCATTTCAAGTTTATCTTTGTCAAGATGCAGATGAATCAGGGTTCCGTACCGTCAAAAATCGAGGCTTCAATGGTTTGATCAATCAATGTATTGGATTGATTCAACTATAAACAAGATCAAGAATACTACATTGGATCAAGTATGAATCTAATTCGAGGTTGTCACCCAGGAATTAAGAACAGTGCAGTTCAGGATACCCGATTAGGGTTTTCGATCAGGAAAAGTCAACTGTAGTTTGACTTTTAATTTAAAAGGTGTTCCAATGGTGGGATCATGGTCAATGAAGTTTCTATGCCTTAGTAAAGTCTACTCAAGAAGTTTCAAGGCCTCAAAATACCCGGAACATCAACAGTCGACTCGGTAGCCACCGATCGATCGTTCGGTTGACCAAAAAGTCAACTCTTCACTCATGAGGAATTTGACCTCAAGATGGGAATAAAAAATGGTCCTAATGACATATTACACCTACCCATGAAGTTTCATGACCATTGGATCAAGGGTTAGGGAGTAATCGCAAAAGTTGGGAAATTAAGGTTTTGAAAAGGGCAAAGCCATAACTCCTTAACCACACAAGGGTTTTTGACCTAGTTTCAAGGGGAATGAGTTCCTAACATAAGCATAAATATTTTAGTACCTAATTGGGGCTTTCTAAAAAGTACAAGTGGGTTCCATAACTCTTCCTGGTTAGAGAGAACCGAGGTCCACAAGTTGGCAAAAACTCACATTGGCAAAACCAGGTCAACATGAGTTTTTTTGATTCCAAAACCTCTCCAAATTGATGCTAATCAAAGACTAAGCCTCATTTATGATGTTTACATTGTTAATAAACATATTTAACATCAATTCTCACGAAAATGGACCAAAGATCAAAGGAAATCATTATTTAATGCAAGTTGTAAAAGTGAATAGTGAAGAAAGAGAAAAAAGGTGGCTACCCTTGTCAAATCATCAACTTTAACTCTACAAGTCACCTCCCATCCTATGAAGCATGATGAAAAAATCTATAGGGCATGGGAAATATCTTAGTAGAGTGGCTTAAAGATAAAGGTGAAGATTTGATTGGAAAACTCAAAGATTTTCATGATAGAAGGTTAAAATTGACAATTTGCTACACTTTTGCCCATACCTTGATCCAAGGCCTTTGGCTATAAATAGAACTCACTTCCTACATCAAAAACACACAAGTTCCATGCTAGAAACCAGCTAGAACTTTCTTCCTTACACAATCACAAGTTCTTACAAAATCTCATTAAGTTTCCAAAATCCCTCAAAATTTGCTTTTGAAAAACACCTTTCAAAACCATTTCCAAACTTCTTCCAACTCAAGAAACACTTCAAACACATAAAGTATGATGTATTGAAGTTATCCAAGTCACTTCCACACTTATGTAACAAGATCTTGGAAGAGCTCTCAAGATCTCTGGTTTTCTTATTGCTTAAGCTTGCTTCAAGAGGTAAACCTAAAACTCATAAATGTGAACTTTCCACTTGCATTCCACATGTTACCATGATTGTTTTTTTTTACCATGATGATCTTGAAAATTTTCAACTTGTAACTTGATTTTTCTTGTGAGATTGATCTTGTATTATTCTTAAAATTTTGTTAACATGTTTAAATAATCAAATTTGTTTGATTCATTGTCTTACCATGTGCATTTTATTCCTTTTATCATTTAGATTTTCATGTTTTGTTCATCCAAACTTCAAAAAATCATAACTCATCCATTTTTCATAATTTTGAACCTATTCTTTTTGCATTGTGTTTGTCTTGATGCCTACTTTCATGTGATATTTTTTAATTCCATGTTTGTTCATATTTTCATGCCTTTTGTTTTCTTGTAAGTTGCCTTTGTATTGAGATCGTTATCTCGCGTATGCAGATGAATTTCTTTTTCACCGTGATCATTTGTGTTATGATATTCACTCATTCTCATTTATACTATGTTAGTTAACATGCTAGGGTACTCTCCCTTGGTTGTTACCATGATTTCATATTGCTTTCCTCCTAAATTATGAGGTTAAACTGATTTACTTGTATTTGATTGTCATCAATACATATGGGTTGTTACCTTCATCTTTGTTAAGATATGCCTACATATTTGTTAAGACACATTCATTCTTAGTTGTAACCATTTATCTTGATTTAAATCCTTGCTTATTGTAATATGCATGCTTGTTTGGTTGTAACCATAATCCTTGATTGCTTTGTTAAGTTCTCCTCCCCAAGTGATGGAACTTTTTTAGTTCTCATCCAAGTTGCCTCATCTCCTACCTTCCAAAGGAAAGTCTCTCTATTGACCCTTGGGTCATAGATAGCTCAATACCCTCATAGGCCTCGAAAGAGCCTTAACCCCCTTTTTGGTCTGGATAGAACCAATAGGATATAAACTCATAGGTCTGGATAGAACCTTCCCCTCTTTTGGTCTGGAAAGAACCAATTGATTCCTTAGTTCGAGCCCGAACTACGACCGCTCTGATTTCTCATTGGACAATGAGAATACGTAGGCACAAGATGCGATATCTTGACAAGCAACCTTCCCCCTCACTAGGAGTGTTTACAACTAGAATCCTAGGATAGAGTTGTTAACTCTATGTAAGGATCATGGATATGATCACTTACTTCCCCCTTTGAGTGTTACAACATAGACATAGAGAGTTTTGTGAAACTCTACACAAACATTATTATGTTTGTTCCCCTTTGAACCTTGATCGCAATCAAGCGTTCTTCAACCCTAGTGAGGTGAACTATGATTGCTCTGATTCTATCCTAGTTAGGATACGTAGGCAGAGGACGCGATGTCTTTGCGAGCAAACTTAGAAATAATCTTAGGTCTTCATCTATCATAACCTTCACCTTTTTACCCAATACCCAAACCTTAGCAAATATTTAACAAATTTAGCATACAAACAAACAAAAGGTTCCTGTAGAGTACTACAGATGTTTAGGATGTGTGATACCTACCCTATGCATAACCAACCCCCGATCCCCGAATCTCTTAGCGTTGTTGTTACATCGCGCAAAAGGTTCTTTCTTTCTTTAGACCTTTCCTTTGGATAAATTAAAGACCGGTTGTGAATTTAAGAATTAAAGATTCAAGTTAATCAATAGCTTGGTATCACGATTCTCACCGCAACAACGGGCAGAAAAGAGCATGCCATTTACTACTTGAGTAAAAAGTTCACTGAGTGTGAATCTCGATACTCGATGCTGGAGAAGACGTGTTGTGCACTAGCTTGGGCTGCCAAACGTCTATGACAGTACATGCTCAATCACACCACTATGCTAATTTCGAAGATGGATCCGATCAAGTACGTCTTCGAGAAGCAGGCTCTTTCGGGCAGGATTGCCAGATGGCAAATGGTGTTAACAGAATATGATATTCAGTACGTGTCCCAGAAGGCCATCAAGGGAAGCGTATTGTCTGATTACCTTGCCGAACAGCCGATCGAGGACTACCAGCCTATGAAGTTCGAATTCCCTGACGAGGATATTATGTTTCTCAAAGCGAAGGATTGCGATGAGCCGTTGCCCGGTGAGGGGCTAGATAGGAAATCCCTGTGGAAGTTGATATTCGATGGGGCGGTTAATTCCTATGGAAGTGACATCGGGGCTATCATCACGACTCCCCACGGATCCCACATCCAGTTTACTGCGAGACTTACGTTTCCAGTCACCAACAATGAGGCGGAGTACGAAGCATGCATCATGGGTCTAGAAGAGGCAATTGATTTGAGGATCAAGAATCTAGACGTATATGGTGACTCAGCGCTTGTGATCAACCAAATTAAAGGGGAGTGGGAGACTCGTCAATCAAATTTGGTGTCGTACATGAATTATGCCAGGAGGCTACTTCCGTTCTTCGATCGAGTGGAACTCCATCATGTGCCCAGAGCGGAAAATCAGATGGTTGATGCCTTAGCCACGTTGGCTCCAATGTATAAAGTCAATTTTTGGAATGAGGCTCCAAGAATTGTACTTTCGCGTCTTGATAGACCGACATTTGTCTTTGCAATCGAGGATGCCGCTGACGGCAAGCCATGGTTCCATGACATCCAGACTTTCCTTATGACTAAGGAGTATCCTGCGGGTGCGTCAACCCAGGATAAGAAGACTCTACAGAGGCTGTCTGGAAACTTTTATCTCAATCCTGATGGAGTGTTGTATAAGAGAAACCACGATCTCGTGCTACTCAGATGTGTAGACGAGAAAGAGGCGAGTATGCTCATGGAGGAAGTCCATGAAGGCACATTTGGTACGCACGCCGGCGGGCATGCTATGACGAGAAAGATCCTGAGAGCAGGATACTACTGGCTGACGATGGAGTCGGATTGCTTCAGATTCGCGAAGAGATGTCATAAATGCCAGATTTATGCTGATATAGTTCATGTGCCGCCGTGCCCATTAAATGTCATGTCCTCCCCGTGGCCGTTCTCCATGTGGGGCATCGACATGATAGGCAAGATCGAGCCCACTGCATCTAATGGTCATCGCTTCATTCTGGTAGCTATCGACTACTTCACCAAGTGGGTGGAGGCAGCCTCGTATGCTAATGTGACCAAGCAGGTGGTGGCTAAATTCATAAAGAGGGACATCATCTGTCGTTACGGAGTTCCCGAGCGGATCATTACTGATAATGGTTCGAATTTGAATAACAAGATGATGAAGGAGTTGTGCCAGAGCTTCAAGATTGAACACCACAACTCATCTCCTTACCGGCCGAAGATGAATGGCGCCGTCGAAGCCGCCAACAAGAACATAAAGAAGATTGTTCAGAAGATGGTTGTGACATACAAAGATTGGCACGAGATGCTTCCGTTTGCGCTGCACGGTTATCGTACGACGGTACGTATGTCGACCGGGGCAACTCCTTTCTCCTTAGTGTACGGTATGGAAGCAGTCCTACCGTTAGAAGTGGAGATTCCTTCTTTGCGAGTTTTGGTTGATGTGAAACTCGACGAGGCAGAATGAATTACGAATCGCTTGAACCAGCTCAGCCTGATGGACGAGAAGAGGTTAGCATCGATTGCATTTGGTCGTCTTTACCAAAGCCGAATGAAGAAAGCTTATGATAAGAAAGTGCGTCCTAGAAGCTTTCATACAGGTGATCTCGTCCTGAAGAAGATTCTTCCGCCACACTCCGATCACCGAGGCAAGTGGACTCCGAATTACGAAGGTCCGTACGTCGTCAGCAAGGTTTTCTCGAGAGGAGCTTTGTTGTTATCCACGATGGATGGTGAAGATTTTGCATCCCCGGTGAACGCGGACGCAGTTAAAAAATACTTTGCTTGAACGACCCGCTGGACAAAAAAGAAAGAGTCCAGGCAAAAAAGGGGCATCCCGGCGAACCAAAAACAGAATAAAAGGTTCGGGCAAAAATTAGGGATATATTGAAAAAAATGCACACCCGCGAAGTCGAAAACCTACACTGGGCGGCTTCGGCAAAAAAGGGTATCCCGGTGAACTGAAAACCCGCAAAGGGCGGTTCACGCAAAAGTTAGGGATTTGATAAGCAAATGACTGCGTTCCGCGTGTGGACTTTCATTGTTTAATGGTTTGGAGGACCTGAGGGCCGTTTATCTGAATCAATCTCTTCCGAAGCTGAAGCGTCGGAGAAGTATCAAAGTCGAGTGGGTCTTAGAGGGATCAACTCATGGTGTTCGTCTACGCCTCGTTGCCGACATTTGTATATACTGATGTATATTTATGTTTTATTTGTGCGGCTTCCTCATTCCAGGAGCTTGCCTCTGTTGTAAAACATTTTTGCCCATTCAGGGGTTCGTTATCAATAAAAATGCCTATCATTCAGCAATTCTGTTTGCCTGTTTAGCATTTATCTGTTTTGTTTGCGAAAGAGAACGTCGATGTTTTTGATAAAATGCGCATACATAAACTTACTGGCCTAGGCCATTGATTGTTGAAACAATTAATTACCTGAATATTGTCACGAGATAATAACCTTGATAGGTCCCTTTGAGAAGGGTATCTTGTCTGTTTGTTTGTGTTGTTACAGGTGTAGCATATTCCAGACAGTGCGCCGTGCGCATCCCCGAAGCAGGATGATTCCTCTTTCTCCAGCAGAGTTCAGTAGCCTCTCCCCGCAGAGTATGAACGCGAGATAATGAGCATTGATATGTCTCCCCAGGCAGAGATGATTCTCTTTCCCCAACCAGATGCGTCCTGAAGGAACATCACCTCCTTAGCTGAGTCACGCGCCGAAGCATGATTCCATCCCCCCGCACCGGGTCACAAGTGCAGATTTCGTAGAAATGTTCGAGCGTCGAAGCTCGTGTTCATCCCCCCGCACCGGGTCACAAGTGCAGGTTTCGTAGGAAACTGTTCGTACACCGAAGTATGCAGTAACTAATGGTGCCAGACTGAAGTCTCCAGCGGAATTGAGATTCCCCACCAGAGTTGTACTCTCTCCCGAAGTCGGATGATTCCCTCTTCCCAAGTAGAGCGTTGGAACAGCTGATGCTGTATTCCCCTGCAGAGTTGTACTCTCCCCCGAAGTCGGATGATTCCTTCTTCCCCAGCAGAATTGAGATTCCTCATCAGAGTCGTACTCTCTCCAGCGAAGCCGTTGGGACCATGGGTGGTTTTCCCTAGCAGAGCGTTGAACAGCTGATGCTGTATTTCCCCCAGAGTCATACTCTCTCCAGAAGCAAAATGATTTCTCCTTCCCCAACCGAGTTTGCAGATACCCAAGAGAGCCGAATCCTTGGAAGTTGATCAAACCATGATTGGTTTTTCCCCAGTGGAGTGTTGAGCAGCTGAAGTTGTTTCCCCACAGAGTTGTTATCCCCAGAAGAGTAGCCATGACGGCCACGCAGTTTACGTCCGCGATTGACATCGTGTTCCCTCAGCAGGTCCAGGTTCTCGTAGAGCTTCGTCCCCCTGCAGCAATCAACTGAAGTGGTTTCCCCCGCAGCAGTCAACTGAAGTTGTGTCCCCTGCGGAGTCCAATTGATATTGGCGTGACCATGTTCTCCTCAGCAGGATGATTCCCCTATCTGAGTAGTTCTTTCTCCTCGACAGGAGGATTCTCCCTTCAGCATTTATTTTGCTGACGGGATCGCCTCATTGTGCATGATTGCATAGCATGTATCATAAACGCATAGCATTTCCACCGTGTGGAGCATGGCGCCGAAGCATATGCATAATAAACATGATCTAGGTTGCTACCGTTCTTGTTTTGCAGGTGTTCCGCCGAAGGATCAGTGGCTCAGGATGATTCCTGACATTCTCCCCAACGAAGTCGCTTGCTCAAGATGATTTTTGAGATCCCCAGCGAAGTCTTCAGTTCAAGATGATTCTTGAATTCCTCAACAGGGCCGTTTGCTTAAGATGATTCTTAAAGCTCCCCAGTGCAGTCCCCAGTGAAGGTTGCCCAGGATGATTCCTAAAACCCCAAGAGAGTCGAATCCTTGGAAGCCGCTCAAGCCATGATTGGTTTGTCCCCGGCAAGAGATGCCCAGGATGATTCCTGGAATCCCCAACAAAGTGTTTGCTCAGAATGGTTATCAGTTCAAGATGATTCTTGAAGGTCCCCGACGGAGTTATTTGTCCAAGATGATTCTTGAAGTCCTCAGCAGAGTTGATTCATCCAGAATGATTTCTGGACCCCCGGAGCGGAGTTACTTGATAGTTCTCCAGATTCCCCAGCGGCGAAGCATCCTCCCCAGCAGCTTTTCTAACGGCGAAGTTGAAACCTCCCTTGAAGACTCCATGATTGAAGTCTGACCGTGTTAATGAGGAAGCTATCTCAGCTAACGCGGAATGCCTGATAGCATGACCAACCTGATGGTTGAAGTCCGGCTGATGCCCGACAATCCCTGCGGAGTGCCTGATGGCATGATCAACCTGATGGTTGAAGTCCGGCTGATGCCCGACAGTTTCTTTGGATGCCTGATGGCATGATCGATTATGTGTTACTGATTACCGTGTGACCAATCCCCCAATGTATGGTTGTTCTGACGGCGAGGTCAGATTATGTTTGTTTCCAGCGGCGATGTTGGATGGTTGTTTTGACGGCGAGGTCATATCAGGTTTGTTCTCCAGCTGCGATGTTGGATGTTTGTTTCCCAGATTATGTTTGTTTCTGGCGGCGATGTCAGAGATTCTTTAGTTCTCCAGCGGCGATGTTGGATGTTTATCATATCATGTTTGTTCCCAGCGGCGATGTTGGATATTTGTTTTGACGGCGAGGTCAGATTATGCTCGTTTCCAGCGGCGATGTTGGATGTCTGTTTCCAGCGGCGATGTTGGATGTTTGTTTCTGGCGGCGATGTCAGGAGATTATGTTTGACGGCGATGTCAGACTCTTTAGCTCCCCAGCAGAGATTATGTTTGTTCGACGATGATGTCGAGTGTCTCTAAGAGTTATAGTTTGTTTCTGGCGGCGATGTCAGGTGAGTCAGTTTTCCAGCGGCGATGTTGGGTATTTTTAGCTGATCTAGTTCTCCAGCGGCGATGTTGGATGTTTGTTTCCAGCGGCGATGTTGGATATTTGTTCTGGCGGTGATGTCAGGAGATTATGTTTGACGGTGATATCAGACTCTTTAGCTCCCCAACAGAGATTATGTTTGTTCGATGGTGATGTCGGGTGTCTCTCAGAGTTACGATTGTTTCTGGTGGCGATGTCAGTTGATCCCGTTTTCCAGCGGCGATGTTGGATGTTTGTGTCTGACGGCGATGTCAGATTATCCTTTAGTTCTCCAGCGGCGATGTTGGGTGCTTTGGTCAGATTCTTCAGTTTTCCAGCGGCGATGTTGGGTATTATGTTTGTTTCTGGCAGCAATGTCAGGTGTTGGCGTGCCAGCGGCGATGTTGGGTATGTTTGTTTTTGACGGCGATGTCAGGTGATTTAGTCTTCCAGCGGCGATGTTGGGTGTTTTGGTTGTCCGATGACAATAGAATTTAATGTGGATAACTGACGGCGATGTCAGATCAGTATTTTTCCAGCTAGTTGTCGTGCAGCTAGTATTGCAGTGTTCAGAGATTTGTTCCCCTCAGAGTACCGTGTGCTCGTGCAGTTGGCAAATTTCCGGGTTTACCGGTATTCAACCGTCTCGCACCTTGATTGGCTGAGAGTCGTTCACTCCTCACCCAGTCAGGTTCAAGCCGTTTGAATAGGGGCAGTTGTTGCACCCCAAAATTTGACCAACATTTATTTACCCATCAAGTGTTCAAAGGTTGATACCTTTGTCAGAAAGCTCAAGAGCTCCTCAGAGGAATTGGTTGAAACCAAGGTTGTGTGTCTCATAACTTGAGAGTTGTAGGAGCTCCTCAGATGATTCTGAGACTATGAGGATGGACTTGAAGCTTTGAGAAAGCTTATGGGATGTCTTGAAAGCCATCATCGGGCCTAGAGAGGTCATTGTACAAGAATTCAGAAGATTCAACCATGAGTGGTAGAATTAGGGTTTGACCGGGTCAACCCTAGGTCAACTGATGATTTGGAGAGGGTTAAGACCTAATCCAAGGGCCATGTGATCATGGAATGATGTATTGAGATACTATAAGGATGATTCCTAGACCAACTCATCATGATTGAGGAGTTTGAGAAGTTTCAAGCTAGGGTTTCTAAGGATTGACAGTGTAAAATCCCCTAGTTTGATCCCTATCTTCCAGGCAGTTTTAGCTCAAGATGTGATTGTCATCTCATCTTACCCACAACATGAATGTTGTAGAGCTTGTTCTTAGCTTTAATTTGAGTAGTATAAGTCCTTTATAGGATTTATGGAGCTCAAGTTATGGTTTTGACAAATTATAGGTCATCTGAGGTATGTGAATCTGGGCCCTTGAAAGTCACCCAACTTGCAGACAACTTTTACCCTAGTAGGATGATTCCTATGAGTTCTTGGTCAACATGAATGTTGAAGAGCATCTTCTTAGATTTCTAGAGAGTACTAGAAGTCCTTGATAGGATTTGTAGAACTCAACTTATGGCTTTGACAAGCCAAGGGCATTTTGGTCATTTGGAAGTTATAGGTCATTTCAAGCATAAGGCCATATTTCCTACTTCCAAGCTTCAAATGGAAAAATCTTCAACATCAAACTTGCTTAGAATGATGTTTTAAGGCTAGTAGGGTGCTCATGAGATGTTGAAAAGGCTCATATCAAAAGGTGATAAAAATGGCCTAAAAATGAGGCATAAGTTAATTCAAGTGAAGTTGAAAATCATAAATCATAAGTTATAAGTCCAAACCATGTCATGTAATAGGTCATTTTGACTCCAAATGACATTCTAAGAAAAATGGTTCAGCCACAATTTTGATTTGAGGCTTGCATCATAGGGTTGCTTTGTAATTTGATTACTTGCACATGAAGGTACCATACCAAAACAAGAAATAACTAAATAAACAAGGAAGATATGCATTGTATCTCATCCAAGATCTCATGTAAGGGGAAATTCAAATCAGTTACCCAAGTTACAAGGCATTTGGCATGAGATACCATGTTATGAGAAATGAGAATGCAAAATACCATGACATGAAAAGGTGAAATTCTCATTGGATTGTTCTAGGGGGTTCTAGACTGTTCTAAACCATTCTATATAACCATTGCAACTTGCATTGAGGCAAGGTTGGTGTTGATTGTTGTAGAGAAGAGAGTGTGAGATCAAAAATTCCTCCATTTCAAGTTACATTCAAACTTCATATTCTTCTTCATTGCTATCCCATTTTTCTTCACAAATCTTCTCCATAGATATTTCTGAGTGTGTTCATACTGGTTTGAAGCTCCATCCATGGAAGATTGAAGGTGTTCACATTGAAATTGCAAGGAAGCAAATCACATTGGATCTTGAAGTACAAGCTTGCTACATCAAATCTTTTGCATACAGAAGAATATTCATCATCTAAGGAGTGTTCTTGAAGAGTTACAAGGCCTGAAAGTAAGGATTTCATCACCTACCAATCCAAGAAGCCAACTATGCAAAATCATTTCTACACCCTAGTTTAGGCATGGTTAGGATGAATTGTTAGTTTAGATTGGTTAAATACAATTAGGTGATCATGTATGAGGAGTTTAAGATCAATTGGAGAAGTTTCAACTATGGATGTCAATTCTTGGATGAGCTAGAACGTGTGATTTAATGAGTTACAATGCAAGATTATTAGTTAGTTTTGATTAGGGTAACATGAGGATCATTTTGATACCAAGAAAGTTGAGTTTGGTTGAGGTCGAAGGTTGATGATATTTTGAGATCCATGGAGTTTCCCATTCGGTTTGGATGATAGAAGTCATTTCAATGCATTCTAAGATCATAGTCGTGTTCATGGTGAAATTCTGAGCAAGATTGGTTTTTACATCGTGGAAATTGATCAAGAGACGAGAGAGCACGAGTTGGACGAAAATCTGTGCATGGAAGTAGAGTTTTCATGGAGTTGCAGAAATCCTAGGGCGTGAGGTTGAAGATGACTCATGGACCGTTGATGTGCACGCTGACCGCTTGACCAAGGAGATGATCCAACGGCCCAGATTCAAATTTGTTTGGAGGGAAGAATGAAAGCAGCGTAAAACGCTGCGTTTCATTAAAGCACCATTCTGGGCTTTAGTGGATTATTGCTAACGCCACCCCCATGCAAGGCCCACTTCATATTTGAACTGTGTTTTCCTGCTATTTGCACCGCTCGTTTCTCTTTTTTCTTTTAATTTTCTTAATTGTTTTCTGAAATAACTGGGCCCTAGCGTATTTCCTTTCAGTACCCCAAATTGAAGCCCAATTGCATTTTTAACTAGAATCTGTTTCTATTCGCACCATAGTTTTTCCATTTTCTTGTTGATTTTACCATTTAATTTATGTTTTGATACTGGGCTTAGCGTATTTCTATACGCACCTCCCAGTTAAGCCCAAGTTTGATTTGCATTGCATTGTCTTACTTCCCACACCCCATGCTTCATGTTCATATTATATTTTCTCCATTTTTTTCCAATCTTTAAAAATTCATAATAAAATGAAAAATCAATATTTTTTCATGGGAGTTTTTTCTCCCTTTTCATATTTTTGTCTAGAAAAATATAAAGTGAAAAAATTTTGTATATCATGCATTTTAATATTTTTTGCATATTTTCTTCTTTTATTGCTTTTTAATGCTTTTATGTTGATACCTTAATTTGTAGAATTTAGTTTAGGTAGATCCCTTTATATTTTTAGTTCAATATTTTTAGGATAGTTAGATATATGTTTTAGGTTCCCCCTGGATTAATTCCATATTTTTGTGATGATTTTTTAGGATAGTTTTGATTAGATAATTCAAGGTTGTGTAGAATTAGGTTAAAACTTCAACATAGGTCCATAACAACTTTAGATTTTGGGTTTTTAGGACAATTTAGACTATCGGGAATATATGGGTATTAAGGGTAGGTATGTAGGATCCCTCAGAAATTATATTAGGATTTAATATAATAGAGTGCTATTTTTAGTTGATTTTTGTATTGGTTGATTGTTTGTGTTGCCTTTAGGGCATGTTTGTTTTGTTTGCTTTGCTTTGTGAGCTCGGGAAGCTTGATCTTGTCCAAAGGAGCATTGAGGAGCATAGTAGAAGACTTGAAGATGCATTGAGGAGCTTGAGAGCTTGTTCTTATTTTCTTTTTTGTTGTTTTAGGGTTAGGGATTAGGAAGAGCTTAGATGTAGATAACTTCTTTCTCAAACATGGATGGTATCATTCACCTCCATTCCTCCCTATGATTCAAAGTCCTTCCATGGTATGCACCTCTCTCCTTTGGAGGGATAAGTGATGTACCTAGGAAGTAGAACTTTTGAGGGAACCATTCCTTTGATGTTGAACCCTTATAGGTCACCTTTGGTGGTCAAATAAGCAGTTCAATATCCCCCAGCTTATCCAGTAAGTGATTTTCTCTGGTTTGATTGTCTTGAGAGATGCTGAGCCTGAGCATGAAGATGAAGACTTCATTGAAGAGTATTGAAGAGGATGAATCCTTGAGCATTTCCATTCCAACTGAAGCTTGAAGAGCATGAAGATCAAGTTGATACTTGAAGATCCCTGAAGATTAGGTGAAGCCTGAAGGTGGAGCTGATCAAGAAGCTGAAGCTTAGGGGAGAAGATGAGTTGAAACTCATATTGTAGGGTTGAAACCTGGAAAAGCAAACTGATGTTTGTCAAGTATTTTATGTTTGAAGACTGAGTTGCTGTTGGAGAAGCTGAGGCTTGGAGTTGAGAGAGGAGTTGATCTGTTTCTTCTTCTTCTTTTTTGTATTGCTGTGTTTTGTTTGACTTGTATGTTGCATTAGAATAAGTCCATATCTAGAATATGTAGAATCTAGGAGCATGATTGCACTAGAGGTTGAGTTGCTCCCTCTGCTTGTATTGTTACTGTGTGGCTTTTCTTGCGGGTATTCGGTAGAGCCCAGCTCCCTTGCCCATGTGGTTTGTTTGCCTGATGGCATTTCATTTCATTTTATCTGTATGATTGCAGTTTACTGTTTATTGCTTGATAGCATGTCGTTTATATTTCAGTATGATTATTGTTATTTCATTCTGGATTGAGGTTGAGATGAGCTTGTGGAGGCTGAAGCCCCACACACATTTCCTCCCTCACTTGCATTGCATGCATTTTACTGTTAAGCTGATGCTTTGTCTGTTTTGGTGTATCATTGACATGATCCCTTAGGACTCTCAATTCCTTTGATAAGGACTTGATGATAGAATTTTAGGTTGAAACCTATGCATGACAAATCTAGGAGTTCCCTGTTCAAACCTTAACCATAGGATGAATCCATGGCATGATAACAGTAGGACTTGATAGTCTCCCTCCTAGTTGGGCCTGTTCTCTTCTCATCTCAAAACAGTTTAAGATACAGTAATCATGAATGATTTCTTTCGTACGTTACGAGCCTTAAGCTATCTGAGAAAGGATTGTGGGAGAGTTTCTTTTCCACAGTCTGGATGTTTAGTATGGTACCCTTTGGGTGACATGCGACGCATTCACTCTCAGGTCATAGTCTCTAGTGCGGTTGAAATCGCAAACACAATAAAAAAAACTTCTTTCGTAAAAGACAGGAAATAAACCGTAGTTTCCCAAACTACGTGAGCTCTGATCTCTCATACTTGTTGAGAGTACGTAGGCACAAGATGGCGATGTCTTAGCGAGCTACCTTCCCCCATAACCTTTCGTAGGCCGAACTACGTTGACTCTGATTTCTCATTCTCTGATGAGAATACGTAGGCATAAAGCGCGACGCTTTGCCGAGTCATTTTTCTTTTCTTGTTCAGCCAGCCTTGATAGGTAGATAGAATAAAACCAACCCGTCCAAGTAAACACAACAAGCATGGATCCCGTCGAGTACGACGGACGTGCGGGGTGCTAATACCTTCCCCTTGCGTAACCGACTCCCGAACCCAGACAACGGTTGCGATGACCTTGTCTTACCCTTTTTCGTTAGGTTTTTCTGATCGTTTCTTTCCCGCTCTGAGGGATAAATAACGAAAGGTGGCGACTCTTCTGTTGTGTCGGCACCTTATTTTCGCGCAAGCGACAATAACTTCTAGGAGTTCCCTGTTTCAAACCCTAACCATAGGATGAATCCTTGGCATGACAACATTAGGACTTGATAGTCTCCCCTTTAGTTGAACCTGTTCGTTCTCTTCTCATCTCAAAACAAATTAAAATACAATAATAAATGTTAACTGACGTTGGATGTTACGAGCCTTAAGCTATCTGAGAAAGGATTGTCGGAGAGTTTCTT
Source organism: Lathyrus sativus (assembly GCA_963859935.3). Taxonomy (NCBI): domain Eukaryota; kingdom Viridiplantae; phylum Streptophyta; class Magnoliopsida; order Fabales; family Fabaceae; genus Lathyrus; species Lathyrus sativus. Next base: position 308,511,919 of record OZ012737.1, on the reverse strand, counting down.
TTCAACAGTCTGGATGTTTAGTATGGCACCCTTTGGGTGACATGCGACGCATTCACTCTCAGGTCATAGTCTCTAGTGCGATACTAGTTGCAAACATCCATAAAAAACAGTTCTTTCGTAAAAGACAGAAAACAAACTTCAAACCTTTTTGCCCCGTGGGCCCGTAAGTCAAAGGAAGCTTTTCTGAAGAAAAGAGTGTCGTTAACTCTCAGGTCTACCGCAAACGGTAACGCCCAAGTCTCCAAGGGTCGAGTTGCATACATCCAGCTGCTGGAACTGTTTGTTAACCCTACTCGATAAAACAGATGAATCTGAATCCCCGTAATCCGTATTATCCCGAACTACGTAAGCTCTGATCTCTCATAACTGTTGAGAGTACGTAGGCCCAATACTGATGTATTGGCGAGCCACCTTCCCCGTACCCCGTAGTTAGGCGAACTACGTTGACTCTGATTTCTCATTCTCTGATGACAATACATAGGCATAAAGTGCGACGCTTTGCCGAGTCATTTTCTTTTCTTTTTCAGACCAGCCTTGATAGGTAGATAGGTGAAACCAACCCGTCCGATAAACACAACAAGCGTGGATCCCATCGAGTACGATGGACGTGAGGGGTGCTAATACCTTCCCCTTGCGTAACCGACTCCCGAACCCAGACAACGGTTGCGATGACCTTGTCTTATACCCTTTTCGCCAGGTTTTTTCGATCGTTTCCTTTCCCGTTCCGAGGGATAAATAACGAAAGGTGGCGACTCTTCTGTTTTGCCGGCACCTTATTTTCGCAGTAGCGACAGCTGGCGACTCTGCTGGGGATCTGAAGACAACTCAATTAATTCCAAACTTTTTTCTCCTGATTCATGATTGAATCTAGAATTTTGTAGATTAAAAATATCAGGAATTCATGCATTTTTTATTTTATTTGCATTTTTTGAATATTAATTGATATTAAAATGGCCATGGTTGATACCTTGTTTTGTTGAATTTTGTTTGAGCATTTGGTGATGATTCTTGCCTTGATTTTTTGTGTGTAGCTAGCATAGATATGCATGTTCCCTTAGATTTTTCTCACATTTTTATGATGAAATTAGATAGTGTTTTTAAGTTGAAACTTAAGGTGCTCTAGTTTTAGGGTTGAACCTTAGTACTTCATGATGTAGGTTTTATTTCTAGGACTTGGTGGATGATTCAACCTCTGGATTTTGTATGGTAGATTCATGATTGAATTAGGGTTCCATAGTTATTTTTGTAGGATTTTACAATTGGTTTTAGTATTTTAGTTAGGATTAACTTTAATACTAAGTTTTAGGTGATCCTAACTTGCTAATTCAACTAGATTAATTTCTTTAGTTCCCTTAGATTAGGGTTTTGCTTTGCTTGCTCTTGGGTGATGTTGAAGACAACCTTGGGTTGCTGAGGAGTGCATGAAGAAGCTTGGATGTGAAGCTTTCCCTTCCTTTTGGTGTAGTTTTGTTTAGGTGTTAAGATTAGGGTTTGTAGGCAGAGCTTCTAGACAGATCCTCTTCTTTCATAAACATGGAAGGTATTGATCACTTCCATTATTCCCTATGATGTAAGGTCCCCTTGTGAAGGCCTCATCCCTCCTTTGGTAGGATGTGTGGCTCTTCACAAGTTGGTAGAACCTTTGAGGGTTCCTTTCTCTGATGATGGAGTGCTTAGTGGTGACCTTTGGTCTTCACTCTGCTGTCTATCATCCAAACCCTGCTCTTGTTAGATGAATCTTTCTCCCTTGCTAGAGGATGGAGTTCCTTGTTAGACGATTGAAGATGCTAGAGGTTGCACTTCCCCTTTGTCTGAAGACTGCCATTGAAGTTGAGGCTTGAAGATCCAGAAGAACAAGTTGACACTTGTGAAGAAGATCAAATTGAGATTGAAGAAAGAGCTGAAGCCTGAGGAAAACAAGTTGATACTTGTGTTTGATACCTTGAGAGCCTGAAGGAACAAGTTGATACTTACTGAGGCTTGAAGAAGAAGGATAAGTTGATACTTATGTTGGATGTATTGAAAGCTTGAAGAAGCAAGTTGACACTTGCTATTGAAGATGATAGTCTTGAAGAGCAGTTGAAGACTGAGGACTAAACTGATGTCAGAGGAGCCTTGCTATGAAGTTGTAGAAGCTGTTGATCTGCTTGTCTGTCTGTTTGCTTTCTGTGCAACTGTATTGATGTGACTTGTTTGATTTGCTTGATGCATTAGAATAAGTTCATGTTTATATTGATTTAAGCTAGGAGCATGATTGCATTAGAGGTTGAGTTGCTCCCTCTGCTTGTATTTTTACTGTATGGCTTTGCTTGCTGGTATTTGGTAGAGCCCTGCTCCCTTGCCTATGTGGTTTGTGATTTGCTTGAGGGCATTTTATTTTTCCTGTATGATTGCAGTTATTCATAGTTGGCTTGAGGTTGAGATGAGCTTGTGGAGGCTGATGCCCCACACACATTTCCTCCCTCACTTGCATTGCATGCATTTTACAGTCGTTTACTGTTTAGTGTTTAAGCTGATGCTTTATCTGTTTCTTTATCATTGACATGATCCCCTAGGAATCTCACTTCCTTTGATAAGGAAGTGATGATTAAAACTTTAGGTTGAAACTTATGCATGATAACTTCTAGGAGTTCCCTATTTCAAACCTTAACCATAGGATGAATCCTTGGCATGACAACATTAGGACTTGATAGTCTCCCCTTTAGTTGAACCTGTTCGTTCTCTTCTCATCTCAAAACAAATTAAAATACAATAATAAAGGTTAACTGACGTCAGACGTTACGAGCCTTAAGCTATCTGAGAAAGGATTGTTGGAGAGTTTCTTTTCAACAGTCTGGATGTTTAGTATGGCACCCTTTGGGTGACATGCAACGCATTCACTCTCAGGTCATAGTCTCTAGTGCGATACTAGTTGCAAACATCCATAAAAAACAGTTCTTTCGTAAAAGACAGAAAACAAACTTCAAACCTTTTTGCCCCGTGGGCTCGTAAGTCAAAGAAAGCTTTTCTGAAGAAAAGAATGTCGTTAACTCTCAGGTCTACCGCAAACGGTAACACCCAAGTCTCCAAGGGTTGAGCTGCGTACATCCAGCTGCTGGAACTGTTTGTTAACCCTACTCGATAAAACAGATGAATCTGAATCCCCGTAATCCGTATTATCCCGAACTACGTAAGCTCTGATCTCTCATACCTGTTGAGAGTATGTAGGCACAATACTGATGTATTGGCGAGCCACCTTCCCCGTACCCCGTAGTTAGGCGAAATACGTTGACTCTAATTTCTCATTCTCTGATGAGAATACGTAGGCATAAAGTGCGACGCTTTTCCGAGTCATTTTCTTTTCTTTTTCAGACCAGCCTTGATAGGTAGATAGATAAAACCAACCCGTCCGATAAACACAACAAGCGTGGATCCCATCGAGTACGATGGACGTGAGGGGTGCTAATACCTTCCCCTTGCGTAACCGACTCCCGAACCCAGACAACGGTTGCGATGACCTTGTCTTATACCCTTTTCGTCAGGTTTTTCCGATCGTTTCCTTTCCCGTTCTGAGGGATAAATAAAGAAAGGTGGCGACTCTTCTATTTTGCCGGCACCTTATTTTCGTGGTAGCGACAACTGGCGACTCTGCTGGGGAATTTTGATAGTTTCTTGGGATCCAACGTCCCTTATGCGAGTCAGTTTGGGGATCCAACGTCCCCCGCGAGAGTCAATCCTAGCGCTTGTATGATTACTTGTTGGGTTCTGTTTGTTTATCGCATTTTATTTCCCGCATTTTATTTTCAGTATGATATGATTATCTGTGTTGTTGTGGGAGGGGCATTCTGATGAGTGAGAAGCCAGACCCAGGCTTGAGTGTACTTAGCATTAGTTGTGGAAATTAGTGGGCGCGTCCTTGCTTTGCAGGCACTAGTGTCTTGTGAAATCCACGCTCAGACGAGGTTCTCCCGGTTGACTTCTTTTTCGGCCCTTTGGGCCTGAGGGGTTGTTGGTTTGGAGGATTGTCGACTCTGGGGACCGATCATTTGGGATTCATCTAAGTGAGGCCGCTTCAGAAGATGGTGATGCCACACCTTCTGGGTATCATATCACCCCTCTTGAATGTCTGTGACGCTAATGACCGCATAGGATGCCGAACTTGTGTCAGTTTAGGTCCATACCTGTGAGCAGGGTCGGGTTTGTTGCAGGAAACCTTAACCTTCAAACTACCTGGTTTTCTTGATAGTGAATCAGTTTTGTTGGTATCAAAGGTTATCATCATCAGATGTATATGTGTTCTTGACAGAGCAGATTTATCGTCCTGTACCAGAGGTCCTGGTCTTCAGATATGTGTGTTCTTGATAGAGCAGATTTATGGTCCGATATCTGGGTTTTCTTCTCATCAGAGATATTGTTGTTCTTGACAGAGCAGTGTTGTGGTTTTGTTGATACAGAACCTTCATATCTTCAACAGCACAGTCGTCTTGATCTCCTGCTGCATGATTGCATTTTGCATTGTTTTGCATACTCATTTGCATATCATTAACGTGTGTCTGTGTTGTAGGTACCGTTTCCCTCGGTCCAGGTTTTCTTGCCTCCTATTGTGCTATTATGGGTTCTCTGAGGAAGACTGTGGCCTACAAGCTCCCCACTCCTGAGGTTGTTCAGCTGACTGGTTTGATTGCTTTGGCAGATGATTCTGTGAGAGGTGAATTCAGAAAGTCTTATGGGAAATTGCTCAGCTTGGTTCGTAAACCCTCTGTGTCTGAGTTTAATGGGCTGCATGCCTTGCTGCAGTTCTACGATCCTCTTTTGAGATGCTTTACTTTCCCAGACTTTATTCTCGCACCTACACTAGAGGAGTATGCTGATTTGTTAGGCGTGCCTATCAAGAGTCAGATGCCCTTTGTTCATATGGATGTTGCGCCTAATCTGGCTAGTCTAGCTCCTTCACTTCATCTGGATGCCTCCGAGTTGGTCTTGTCTAGTTGGAACAGGGTTCCCGGTTTCTCCCTGTAGTTCTTAGTGGGAAAGGCCCAGCAGTGCGCCAAAGACGAATGTTGGATCGTGTTCAACTCCATTCTTGCTCTGTGCACATATGGCATCATTCTGTTCCCCAATATGCCTGACATTGTAGACTTCGACGCCTTTCACATCTTTGCAGCAGGGAATCTAGTCCCTACCTTAGTTGGAGATGTTTACCATTCTGTCCACTACAAAAACGAGAACAGAAGGGGCAAGAATGTCTCGTACTGTGTGCCCCTACTCTATAGATGGCTTGACAGTCACCTGCCCAAGAAGGGTCCCTTTGCTTCGTCTGCAACCACAGCTGAGTGGTCCGAGCGCTTGATGAGTCTGTCAGCGGAGGATATTGCCTGGTTTGATAAAGATAGGTTGGGTACTGAGATTATCTTCAGCTGCAGTGGGTTTCCGAATGTGCCTTTGATAGGCAGGAAGGGCTGTATCAACTATAATCCATCTCTGCTGGTCCGACAGTTTGCTTATGCTTTGAGAGCTCCGCCGAAGGATGAAGAGGTGCAGGAATCTTTGTACCTCACTGGACTTCTAGAGGGGGATATGTTATCTAAGCTTCAGCACGCTTGGAATGGTATCAGTAAGCGGGGAAAACCATTGCTGGGAAAAAGTAACAGTCAAGCCTACCCTCCGTATGTGACCTGGATCAGAGCCAGAGCAGATATCATAGGGTTGTCGTTTCTTCCTGCCCAGCCAGAAAGCCCTCCAGTGATTGAAGAGCCTACCACCGTGCCTATTCAGCAGCATAATCAGGTGTTAGCTGAGAGAGATGAGCTGAAAAAGGCAAATGAAGAACTGGAGAAAGAATTGGCTCAGCTCAGAAGCGAGAGAAGCGAAGCCGTCCATTCCTTCAAGAGGCAAACAGAGCTGGTGAACTAGTTAGGGACAAATTTGACTAAGCAGATGGCTGAGCGCGAGCGTTTGGGTCGGGACTTCAAAGCTGTCAATGACGTACTGGCCACTAAGAAGCAGCACTTGGATGAAGCGTACCGGAGAATATCCAAGTTTAATCAGCATTGGAAGGCCACCCTAGCCAACGGCAAGGAACGAGAGGATAAACTGAAACAGCAGATCTCCAAGTTGAAAGCCCAGGTGAAGGCTAGTGAGAAGAGGTTTGATGAAGAAACCGCTCGCAGATATGTCGCTGAAGGCTTGCTCAACAAGGCTCTCGCTAACCTGAAGGAGCGCAAGCAGACGTTTGAACCCAAGAAGCGGAAGTTAGAAGATTGTTTCGGCGAAGGAGCATGGGAAGACTCAGTTGAAGGTCTTCGCTACACTATTAGGCAGAGGGAGTTACTCATCAAAGGGTTGCTCACTCGGCCTGACCATCCAGAAACGAGGGATCTGTTAGAGGAGTTTCGAGCCCATGGTCGTGCTTGACTATATTTGTAATCCTTTTGTTTTGATCATTGTTGTATGCTGACCATCACCAGGCTTGTTGGTCGAGGTCATGCTATTGATTCTGCTTGTACTCAGTGACATTGTGTACCGCCTTGATGGGCTTTCTTTATATGTATGAGATGTTATTTCCATGACTGGACTCAGACTTCTTATTATCAGCACTGGCACTCAGGCACTAGGATCGGGGGAGAAATCTCCCTAACACACAGACACACGTTTGCATTTGCATGAAGCATCTACATAGCGAGCACTTTGTCATTTTTTCTAACCCTTTTGTGTATACAGGTTGTTTCAGGTTGTTCCAGGATTGATCAAAGACCAATCCACCGCTATCCGACCAGAGCGAATCAAGCTAGAGCAATGGAACAAGTGCAGACTGACGTTCAAGAACTCCGAGAGAGGATGGACCGCTTCATGGAGCTCATGCAAGTGGTTGCCAACGGCCAAGACCAGCTTAGAACATTGGTCCAGCCTCTGATCTCAAGGGTTGACAGCAATGGTGTACTCCAGAGTGGGAATGTTCCAACCCCTCCACCTGTTGAAACTTCTCAAAATGGCATCCCCGTGACGGGGGGGGGGGGGGGGGAACGGTAGTGGTAACGACAATGTGATCGCTAACATGGGGCTCAATGGTAATACGACTGGCATCGGTAATGGGAATTTTGAAGCTAATGTCAATGTTGGGCTGGGCAACGCAGGTGTTGGAAATCTGTATGGGCCTCAGCCATGGTTAGATGACCGTCAAGAAGATTTATTCTCCCAGAAGGGTGCTGAAGGAGATCTGACTGTTGAAGCACGTCTGAGGTTTAAAGCACTCGAGGACAAAATGAGGAATTTCGAGAACCTGAACACTATGGGTGTCGACATGTCTAAATTGGGATTGATTGCTGATTTCAAGGTGCCTCCCAAATTCAAGGTACCCGACTTTGAGAAATACAAGGGCACCACCTGCCCTCGCGTCCACCTGAGGTCATACTACCGGAAAATGTCCGCTCACTCTGAAGACGAGAAGTTGCTGATGCACTTCTTTCAGGATAGCTTGTCCGGGCCATCTTTGGAATGGTACATGAGTTTGGAGCCTACCAGTGTGCACACGTGGAAGGAACTTGCTGAGGCATTCGTGCACCATTACCAATATAACAGTGACTTGGCTCCGAACCAAGTCCAACTGCAGAATTTGTCACAGAGGAACAACGAAGGGTTCAAAGAGTACGCCCAGTGGTGGCGTGAATTGGCAGCTAGAGTTCAACCGCCGATGGTTGAACGGGAGCTTGTTGAAATGTTTGTAGCCACCCTTCCAGGGGTTTATTACGAGAAATTGGTCAGCAGTAATGTCTAGAAGTTTCTCAGATCTCATCATCACCGGCGAGCACGTGGAAAATGGGATCAAACTGGGGAAGATTCAATGTGTCGATCTAGCCTCAGCTGGAGGAGGAAAGAAACCGTATGGTGGAAAAAGGCGGGAAGGAGAGACGAGCGTTGTGTCCAACGCTCGAAGGAAAGGTAAAGGCCCTCGCCAGCAGGTGGTCAGCATAACCATCCCTGCAGTCCAACAACCCCAGCCACAGTAGCAGCCAAATCAGCAAGGGTACAGAAAGTATCAGAACAGGGCACCTTTGTCAAGCCGTCACCTTGAGACGCCGCCCATGTCGTATGCCTAGTTGTTACAAACTCTGCTTCAGTTACTGATAACACGAAATCGTATATATATATATATATTGATGCATAATTCAACTGATGTTTGACTGTTTTTGATCCGATTTCGGGTTCTTTCCATGTTATTTGGCTGATATTTTGCAGGTATTTGAAAATCATGTCTAAACAAAGCAATGTGAAGAAAAGAAGCAATTACAGATGAAATATGGACGAAAACCAGATGAAAACAACATGGAAAACGCAGAATGCATATTTTGTTGCTGTAACGACCGTCACAGCTCCATGACGACCGTCACACGGGTGACGACCGTCACACACCGTGACGACCGTCATGCCGGCAAAAACGCCCAACTTCAAATGAACGTGCAAAATACAGTTCCAAGTCCCAAATAATGGACCACTACTCCCTGATATTTCTGCCTCTAAGTCCACCTTCTTCAAATTACAACCATTAGAATTCTATTTCTATAAAAGGGGAAGGAGGGGAGCGGAGAAAGGGAGCCGCATTCAGACAACGAAGTGCTGCCCAATTTTATTTCCAGAGCAAAAGTTCAGTTTTATTTCTTTCTAATTTTTTGTTTCCTTTCCTTATTCTTGTATTCCATTTCGACAATATTCGTTTGTGCGCTCTATTGGTTTGAAGACATAATCCTGCCGACATCGTTGGGATTTGGCCAAAAGCCAATTGGATACGTTACATGTTTTTCATTATTTCGTTAATTTTAACTTTTATTATCAGTAATATGAATGTTCTAAGTTTCTGTTTTTATTTATGTTTTACCTTTCCCAAATCCATGTCTAGCTAAATCAGAGTAATCGATATGTAATAATAATTCAGACGGGATTTGATAATAACCGGTTGAAAACTTTCTTTTTCAAAAGTTGTTTATGGTCTGAGTGTTTAAACTTATTTACTGAATAAACTTCGTCGCGAAAGTGAGAACTTATTTAAAAGTAGTTTTGCCACGACAGTGGGAAATTAATTAAGGTACAAACCAACAAGCGACAGCTGCGGTAAGACCAGATAGTAAACACTAGGCATTTGTTTTAATAACAGCGAAAGCACTTTAAAATGGATTAGAACTTAGAGATTTCCAAAAAGTAGTTTTAACCCCGAATGGGACAGCGAAAGCGTACATTTGGCCCTTAGAATTATGACTAGCGTCAACAACCATCGCGAGACGAAAGTCTTCAGATCACTATTTTCTGCTTAAATAAATTCTGAAGAATATTTCATATACCGGTAACTTGTCAAATCCCCGAAGAACATAATTACTGCATATCGATTCACGTAATTATAATTCAAGTAACGCTTTTAGTTCCCTTTAGTGACAAAAATTATTCCCTTAAACATTATCTACCTAGCTAAACATAGTAACTCCCGAGAACACTAGTTTGATTACGAGTCCCTGTGGGATCGATATCTTTTATTACTACGCGATAGACTGTGCACTTGCAGTTAAGTTGTATTAGACATAGAAAGTCGCGATCAAGTTTTTGGCACCGTTGCTGGGGAACCGTTTAGTCAATAGTATAACCTTCTGTTATGCCGTATAGACTAGGTTAACAATTTCATTTTTCCTTTACTAGTTCTGTCGATTGTATGCCAAGTAATCGCCCACAAGGCGATATCTTAAAACCTTCAGTCGCAGAACTAGAGCGCTTCTTACATTTAAGAAGTCGCATCATTGAGTACCAACTAAAACATAACATTCCCGATCCTCTCACTCCCATTCCCAAATCAAAAGAAGAATCAAAGATGACCGAAGGACCTCAAAACAAACCGTTGAAGGCATACTCTACACCCTCTCAGATGGAGCCTAGAAGTAGCATTGTTGCCCCAACTATTACTCGAAACGATTTTGAGCTGAAACCCTCATTGCTGTCAGCTGTACAACAAAACCAATTCTCAGGAAATGCAACTGAGGACCCAAACGAACATCTAACGAAGTTTGTACAATACGCAGACATAGTGAAAGCAAATGGAGTAACTCCAGACGCAATAAGACTTCGTCTTTTCCCTTTCTCTCTTAGAGACAGAGTGTGGACATGGTTACAATCCTTACCATCCAACTCCGTTACGACGTGGGAACAGTTGAAGAACGTTTTCTTAGCGAGATATTTTCCGCCAAGCAAGATTGCTATGCTTAGAGCTGAAATCAACGGATTTCGACAAAAAGATACTGAATCTCTTTACGAATCATGGGAACGATTCAAAGATATGATGAGAACATGTCCTCACCACGGTCTAGAAGACTGGGTGACAATCCATACTTTCTATAATGGGCTTTTGTACGACACCAGACTAACGATAGACGCCGCCGTGGGCGGTGCACTTATGGATAAGCCATACGACGAAGCCTATCAACTAATTGAAAACATGCCTCAGAACCACTGCCAATGGGGAGGTGAACGCATTCCAACAGAGAAACCCGCAGCGAAAGGTGGGATGTACGAGATCAGCAGCCTTGAAAAGTTCAACGCTAAAGTAGATGCTCTAGCACAGAAGATTGACAGTCTAACCGTTAACCCCACTGCAACCGTCGCTGCCGTAACTCGAAACTGCGAGTTATGCGGAATTACCACTCATAATGTGCCCGAATGCCCATTGCTAGCCGGAATCCCACCAGACCAAGTAAATTATGCTCAAGGAAATCCTTACGCAAATACCTATAACCCAGGTTGGCGAAATCATCCAAACTTTTCTTACAAAAGCGATAATGCATTGCAAATGCCTACTGCTCCGCCAGGATATCCGAAACCAGCCACTGCTCAGACTGCACCTAGGAAATCAAACCTCGAGTTGATGATGGAAAAATTCATAGCTACTCAAGCTCAAACAAACAAGGAATTCCTGAATCAAAACATACACACTAGCGAGCAAATTAAACAGCTGACCGGAAAAGTAGACACTTTAGCCACCCACAACAAAATGTTAGAAACACAGATATCACAAGTGGCTCAACAACAAGCCTCTGCTGCCGCACCCGCTGGCACATTTACTGGACAACCCGAACAGAATCCAAAAGGTCAAGCAAATGCTGTCATATTAAGAAGTGGAAAAGAATTGGACGAACCGATCAATTCGAGGACCGAAAGCTCAGCCATGCAACAAAAACCAACTGAACAAGCAGAAAAGAAATTCGAGTTAGAGAAGAAGGAAGACAACGAGAAGGAGGATACAGCAAGTGAAAAAACGCAAGCACCTCCAGCGCCATATAAACCACCATCCATCCTGATGACCAAGAAAAGACTACATTCACAGAAGCGCATTATAGAAAGTATGGATTGTCCAAATTTGTAGAGCTCAAAGATTAATAAACTCCAAAACTTCAGGACAGTTTACGAAATTTGTAGAGCTCCTTAAACACTTGAATATCACTATTCCTTTTACAGAAGCGATAACTCAAATGCCGTCATACGCTAAATTTCTCAAAGAAATCCTGTCAAATAAGAGAAAGATCGAGGATAACGAAACAGTTACACTTACTACGGTGTGTAGCGCTATTATTCAAAACCGCATGCCTCCTAAATTAAAAGACCCAGGTAGTTTCTCCATACCCTGCATCATAGGAAAGTTCGTAATAGACAAAGCTCTAGGCGATTTAGGAGCCAGTATCAGTGTTATGCCTTTATCTATATGCAAAAATATGAATATGGGAGACCTAAGACCAACCAAAATGTCCGTACAATTAGCTGACCGATCAGTAAAATATCCCGTCGGAATACTGGAAAACGTTCCAGTACGCATAGGACAATTCTACATCCCAACCGACTTCATAATCATGGACATCAAAGAGGACTCTGTTACCCCAATTATCCTAGGAAGACCGTTCCTAGCTACAACCGAAGCTATTATAGACGTGAAGAAAGGAAGGCTAACATTCGAAGTAGGAGAAGAAAAGATAGAGTTCATTCTCACCAAGTTCTTACAAGCACCAGCCATAGACGATACCTGCTATTTAGTAGATGTAATTGACGAATGCATAAGAGAACTTGAAAATGAAGAGACCACATATTCAGAAATAATAAAGATTCAAATACCCGATATTTCTGAAGACGATGATTAGCATAAACCGTATAAAGACGACAGCCTAAGCGAAAGCTTAGCACTGACCCCAAACCATATGCCAGGTCCGAAGAACCCATCTTTAGAACTTAAAACACTACCCAAAAATCTTAGATATGAATTCCTAGACGATGAACTAAAAAGACCAGTGATAGTCAACGCTGACTTAGGACAACTAGAAACCGAAAAGCTATTAGAAGTTCTAAAGAAGTACCCCACCGCGTTAGGCTATAACATAAGCGATCTAAAAGGTATAAGCCCTTCAATCAGTATGCATCGAATTACAATAGAGGAAGACTGTAAAACTCCAAAACGAAACAGTTACCTAATGGTTCCTTTCTTATCTTTGATTTCTAAGTCCAACAACGTTCTCTGTTCCTTTCTTATCTTTGATTTCTAAGTCAAACTCTTGTAATAACAGGATCCATCTCAATAATCTTGGTTTGGCATCCTTTTTGCTTATTAGGTACCTAATGGCAGTGTGGTCTGTGTATATGATAATTTTTGCTCCTACTAAGTAAGAACAGAATTTGTCAAGCGCAAATATAACTGCTAGAAGTTCCTTTTCTGTTGTAGTGTAGTTCATTTGGGCAGGATCTAAGGTTCTACTGGCATAGTAGATGGCATAGAGTTTCTTGTCCTTCCTTTGTCCTAGAACTGCGCTTACGGCATAATCACTCGCATCGCACATGATTTCAAACGGTAGTCGCCAATCGGGTGGTTGCATAATTGGTGCGGTGATAAGGGTTGATTTTAATGTTTCGAATGCTTTTAGACAGTTTTCGTCAAAGACGAACTCAGCATCTTTCATCAACAGGCCGGTCAAAGGTTTTGTGATTTTTGAAAAATCTTTTATAAATCTTCGGTAGAAACCGACATGTCCTAGAAAACTTCGTATTTCTTGTACGGATTTTGGAGGTTGGAGATCTTTTATAATCTCTATTTTAGCTTTGTCGACCTCAATTCCTTTATTTGATATGACATGTCCTAGAACTATTCCTTGTTGGACCATAAAATGGCATTTTTCCCAATTTAGGACGAGGTTCACTTTTACACAACACCATTTCTAAGTTTTGTAGGCATCCTTCGAAACTTTGTCCACATACCGAGAAATCGTCCATAAATACTTCCATAATGTCATCTATGAAATCTGCGAAGATTGCCATCATGCATCTTTGGAAGGTTGCTGGAGCATTACAAAGTCCGAACGGCATTCGGCGGTAAGCAAAAGTACCATAAGGACATGTGAATGTAGTCTTTTCTTGGTCATCAGGATGGATGGGAATTTGGAAGAATCCTGAATAGCCATCTAGATAGCATAAATATGAATGTTTGGCTAATCTTTCCAACATTTGGTCTATGAAGGGTAACGGGAAGTGATCTTTTTGTGTGGCTTTGTTAAGCTTCCTATAATCAATGCACATCCTGCTTCCAGTCACGACTCTTTTTGTTATTGATTCGCCTTTTTCGTTCTTAACTACTGTGACTCCTCCTTTCTTAGGTACGACATGAACTGGGCTAACCCATTCACTATCGGAGATTGGATAGATGATTCCTGCATCTAGCAATTTCTTTACTTCATCTCTGACTACAGTGCTTAGGATGGGGTTCAGTCTCCTCTGATGCTCTCTAGAGGTTTTACAGTCTTCCTCTATTGTAATTCGATGCATACAGATTGAAGGGCTTATACCTTTTAGATTTCTTATGTTATAGCCTAATGCGGTGGGGTACTTCTTTAGAACTTCTAATAGCTTTTCGGTTTCTAGTTGTCCTAAGTCAGCGTTGACTATCACTGGTCTTTTTAGTTCATCGTCTAGGAATTCATATCTAAGATTTTTGGGTAGTGTTTTAATTTCTAAAGATGGGTTCTTTGGACCTGGCATATGGTTTGGGGTCAGTGCTAAGCTTTCGCTTAGGCTATCGTCTTTATACGGTTTACGCCAATCATCGTCTTCAGAAGTATCGGGTATTTGAATCTTTATTATTTCTGAATATATGGTCTCTTCATTTTCAAGTTCTCTTATGCATTCGTCAATTACATCTACTAAATAGTAGGTATCGTCTATGGCTGGTGCTTGCAAGAACTTGGTGAGAATGAACTCTATCTTTTCTTCTCCTACTTCGAATGTTAGCCTTCCTTTCTTCACGTCTATAATAGCTCCGGCTATAGCTAGGAACGGTCTTCCTAGGATAATTGGGGTAACAGAGTCCTTTTTGATGTCCATGATTATGAAGTCGGTTGGGATGTAGAATTGTCCTATGCGTACTGGAACGTTTTCCAGTATTCCGACGGGATATTTTACTGATCGGTCAGCTAATTGTACGAACATTTTGGTTGGTCTTAGGTCTCCCATATTCAGATTTTTGCATATAGATAAAGGCATAACACTGATACTGGCTCCTAAATCGCCTAGAGCTTTGTCTATTACGAACTTTCCTATGACTCAGGGTATGGAGAAACTATCTGGGTCTTTTAATTTAGGAGGCATGCGGTTTTGAATAAAAGCGCTACACTCCGTAGTAAGTGTAACTGTTTTGTTATCCTCGATCTTTCTCTTATTTGACAGGATTTCTTTGATAAATTTAGCATATGACGGCATTTGAGTTATCGCTTTTGTAAAAGGAATAGTGATATTCAATTGTTTAAGGAGCTCTACAAATTTCTTAAACTGTCCTGAAGTTTTGGAGTTTATTAATCTTCAACTGTTCAAAGACTACATTCACAGAAGCCCATTACCAACGAGAAGGAGGATACAACTATTCAGGATTCTTCCAAATTCCCATCCATCCTGATGACCAAGAAAAGACTACATTCACATGTCCTTATGGTACTTTTGCTTACCGCCGAATGCCGTTCGGACTTTGTAATGCTCCAGCAACCTTCCAAAGATGCATGATGGCAATCTTCGCAGATTTCATAGATGACATCATGGAAGTATTTATGGACGATTTCTCGGTATGTGGACAAAGTTTCGAAGGATGCCTACAAAACTTAGAAATGGTATTAGAACGTTGTGTAAAAGTGAACCTCGTCCTAAATTGGGAAAAATGCCATTTTATGGTCCGACAAGGAATAGTTCTAGGACATGTCATATCAAATAAAGGAATTGAGGTCGACAAAGCTAAAATAGAGATTATAAAAGATCTCCAACCTCCAAAATTCGTACGAGAAATACGGAGTTTTCTAGGACATGCCGGTTTCTACCGAAGATTTATAAAAGATTTTTCAAAAATCACAAAACCTTTGACCGGCCTGTTGATGAAAGATGTTGAGTTCGTCTTTGACGAAAACTGTCTAAAAGCATTCGAAACATTAAAATCAGCCCTTATCACCGCACCGATTATGTAACCACCCGATTGGCGACTACCGTTCAAAATCATGTGCGATGCGAGTGATTATGCCGTAAGCGCAGTTCTAGGACAACGGAAGGACAAGAAACTCTATGCCATCTACTATGCCAGTAGAACCTTAGATCCTGCCCAAATGAACTACACTACAACAGAAAAGGAACTTTTAGCAGTTATATTTGCGCTTGACAAATTCCGTTCTTACTTAGTAGGAGCAAAAATTATCATATACACAGACCACGCTGCCATTAGGTACCTAATAAGCAAAAAGGATGCCAAACCAAGATTATTGAGATGGATCCTGTTATTACAAGAGTTTGACTTAGAAATCAAAGATAAGAAAGGAACCGAGAACGTTGTTGCAGGTCACTTATCCCGAATAGAAGGCATCAAACATGAACCAGTACCGATAAATGACGATTTCCCGTACGAACATCTGATAGACAAATTAGAAAGTGACATGCCTAACTTAATCTCGGAAGATCCAGAACTCGAAAAAACCGTAGAAGCTGTCTATGCCCAAGTCACATTACCTTGGTATGCTGACATAGTTAATTACCTAGCTGCAGGCGTGCTTCCACCGGATCTCACTTATCAGCAAAAGAAGAAATTCTTCCACGATCTGAAACACTATTATTGGGACGAACCTCTACTCTTCAAGAGAGGGGCCGACAAGATATACCGTCGCTGTGTCCCAGAGGAAGAAATAGAAAATATCATTTCCCAATGCCATTCAGCACCATATGGTGGTCATGCTAGTACATCCAAGACGTGCGCTAAGATTCTCCAAGCCGGCTTATTCTGGCCTAACCTCTGGAAAGACGTTCACATCGCTGTGCTAAAATGTGATCGATGCCAACAAACTGGCAACATCTCACGACGCGATGAAATGCCTCAGAAAGGAATCTTAGAGGTAGAAATCTTTGACGTATGGGGAATAGATTTCATGGGACCATTCCCGCCTTCTTTTGGTAATAACTACATACTCGTTGCTGTAGACTATGTGTCTAAATGGATAGAAGCCATTGCTGCTCCAACAAATCACGCACGAGTAGTAATCAAACTCTTCAAAAACACAATCTTTCCTAGATTCGGTTTACCCAGACTCGTCATTAGTGACGGCGGATCACACTTCATATCGCGAATATTTGATAAACTTCTTTCTAAATATGGAGTCCGACACCGAGTAGCTACACCCTATCATCCGCAAACTAGCGGCCAAGTAGAGGTCTCGAACAGGGAAATAAAACAGATATTGGAAAAGACTGTCGCTACCTCAAGGAAAGATTGGTCATCAAAGCTAAATGAAGCTTTATGGGCTTATAGGACCGCTTTTAAGACACCAATAGGTACTACACCCTACAAATTAGTTTACGGTAAATCCTGTCATCTCCCTGTAGAATTAGAGCATAAGGCCTTCTGGGCCATTAAAACACTAAATTTCAACTACACCGAGGCAGGAGAAAAACGAATCTTGAACTTACACGAATTAGAAGAACTTCGATTGGACGCTTACGAAAATGCCCGTATCTACAAAGAACGAACCAAAAAGTGGCATGATAAACGTTCAGTCAAGAAACAATTCAGTGTGGGAGACATCGTACTGCTATTTAATTCAAGATTAAAACTCTTCCCAGGTAAACTAAAATCTATGTGGTCTGGACCTTTTGAAGTGACTAAAGTACTTCAGAGTGGAGGGCAACGTCTAAAACATTATAATAAGAACGAAAACAGCCCTCAAGTCTGCAGTATAGCATTGCTTGAGCTTCCAGCCCAAACACCCGAATAGCTTGTCACCAAGCTATCGTCAGGCTTTAGACGTTAAAAACAACGCTTACTGGGAGGCAACCCAATTTTTCCCGCATTTTCCTCGTTACTGTATTTCATTCTCATTTTTTATTTAAAATTCTACTTTGAAACTTTAACAAATATTCTAAACTTAAAATTGCTACTATTTTTACTTTCTTTTATTTTCATATTTTATTTTATTTTTCTTTTTTTTTTTATCTTTTGTTTTTACCGCCTTTCGTTTTTAAAAATCCTGACTTCAAATTTCTGTTTTAAACTTTTCAGGATTTTAAAAGTCTTTAAAACTTCCTCCTGTTTTTCTCCGACTTACCTGCGAGTATGGCCGCGTATGACTTCACAAAGGTTCATTTTCGAGGATTAGCTCAAAAGGCAAGATTTGAAGCATTAACTGAAAGAGAAATAGCCTTAACGCTGTATTATGATAAGTCTACCATGGAGAAACTAGGAATTACTGATAGCATCCAATACTTGTTTAATCAATTAGGCTGGGAGAACACTGCTTTGAAAACCCGTTTTGCTACCTATAAGGACCTCACCTGCGAATTCCTTAGTTCCTTCAGGTACTTACCCAACTATGGTTTTGGATCCAACACAGAGCTGATCACCTTTAGGATGTTTGGAATGGACCAAACCCATAGCCGGATGTCATTAGCTAACCTCCTAGGATTTCCTAGCGGAACACATGTGTTCATCAGTGCAGAAGATGACGATCTTGATTTTGAACTCAACCAGTTCTGGGGTAGAATCACAGGCGGCTATCACCCTGAACCAGACAGAATGTATAATGATGATATTCATAACCCAACTTTCAGATACTAGCTCACACCCTTTTTGGAAAAGAAGAAAATATTACTACAGTATCTAAAGAAGAGTTATTTATCATGTTTTGTGCTTCTCAGGGTCGTACAGTGAATGCAATACCTTTTATGATGAGATCTTTCTGACGCCTCACTCAGGACCCACAATCACCTATTCTAATAGGAGGCCTCATGACAATGATTGCCCACGAGCTTGGCCTTAGATTCCACCTAAATGCAAGCACTAGTTTTGGCACCATCCGACCCATGAATATCCAGTTTTTCTTTAACAAGCGCATTTTAAGAACTATGGGACCTGGACCTTACGAGTACCTCATCAATGACAAACCTGTCCAGCTATTCACATTGCCAAATCATCAGATGACAAGTATCCATAACAAGGACAACTGGCTTTATGAATTGGATGAGCCTATGGGACCTCCTTCACCTCAATCAACACCACAAAATTACATGTAGGACAGTGATCACATCTCTGAAGCACATGATTATATGTACTATGAGGATGCTGTATCAGAAGCTGAGGTAGACCCTACGACCCCTCCGCATTACAACACCTATCCTGAGCCCATTCCTGAGGAAACCACTGTTCTACACCGATTGGACAACGTTGACGCAGCTCTGACCACAGTAAAAGAAGACATTGCAAGCATACACAGCGAACTCGTAGTCTTCATGGACTTAGTCTGTGACCAGCTCGACTACTACGCCCAGAAGTTTGATGAATTGAAGGCACGAAAAGACTAGATATTAGCTTTAGTTTAGTTTTTCTACTTTCCGTCCGTTTTCAATTATTTTGATTTTTGCATTGTTAATTTCCTTTATGTATTACATTACAAACAATCATTTCAATTACATGATATTTCCATTTTATTCTTTATTCATCGATTCTGTTTTTTTTTACGTTATCCTATGCTTCTTAACCGATATAATACATTGCCATATCATTTATACCCCTAAAATTCATTGCAAGAACACCCCTAAAGCAAAATTCTGCGTTCTGCAGATTTTGCTGGTGTGACGACTGTCACAGAAGCCTGACGCTCGTCACACGGGTGACGACCGTCACAGATACGTGACGACCGTCACGAGCCCAAAACTGTTATCTGCTATAGCAGGGGTTGCATTTTCTCTCCCACTCATATCCTTTCAACTCCCAATCATCACAAACTCACACCCCACTTCCAATTTTCGTTTTCCTCACCTTGCTCCATATATTCCAACTCCCATTTCAACTTCCTAATCCACTTTTGTAACATTTTTCACTCCACAGAACCAACTCAATCCACAGCATCCTCCAACAATGGCGAGAAACAACGAAACCCCAAACCTCAGCAACATCGTGTTCAGCGACGGCGACTCCGGAGACAAACAGCGGGCCAACTATATCGCCTTCCATCAACGGTCGCTACAGCCGACCCACTACCCACATATCCCCTCGCTCACGGAGCTCGGCCTCCTTGACGGCGTCACTTAGATGCTCCAAAGAGCCGGCATCTGGAACCTCTGCACAAATCTGCAGCCGACGTACGAACAACTCACCCTCGAGTTCCTCAGTTCGTTCACCTACTTCACTTCCAGGGGCGACCTCAGCCAACACTCCAATGCCGCATGCTTCCGTATGTTCGGCACGAACTATCAACTGAACCAGAACCAGATTGCCGCCATCTTACAATTCCCTCGCGGCGACAATGCTCACCGCCGCCTCACTGAACAGTTCCAGCACGAAGCCTTCACGCTCTGGTACCAGTTAACCGGAATCAATGCCGATGGATGGGATTCTCTGCATGCAACGCATATCCACAACCCGACCATCCGGTATTTCCACCAAGCACTGAGCAACACCATCTTCGCCCGGGATAGCAACCATAAGGTGAACTCGAAAGAGCTCTTCTTTCTCCGCTGTGTCTGCAACAACGAGCCCATCAACGCTGCTCCGTTCCTCCTGGCCCACATCCAGGCCAACTGTAACCGTGGCTCTAAGCCATTTTACTTTGGCGGGATTGTTACTTCCATTGCACTCGGGCTGAACCTCGGTGACCCCTCCAACATCTCCATGCCATTCCCTTGGTGTTCCTCGACACCGACCACTGCAGAGCTTCTCACCTCATCCGTTCTAGGGCCGATGGCAAGTACCACCCGATCGTACGTGGCAAAACCGTCAGAAGTATCATCCTATCATCACGCACCCGGATGCATCCAGAGGATCGTGCCAACTGGCTATTTGACCTCAATGCCCCTGCTGCTGCCGCTGTTCCAACTCAAACTCACACCCAAGATTCTGGTGACGAAATCCAAGATGAGTTGGACAGACCTGAGCAACCGGAGGCATCACAACCACTTCCTTCTGAGGGCACATCCTACCGCCGCCGCCGCCATCGTCCAGAGCCCGACTACTCCGAAGAAGACCTCCGCCGATCTCTCGACCAGCAGGCCCAGATACTCGCTATGATGCAGCAGCAGAATCAGCGAGCAGAGCAGTTCGAAGCTTGGCATCGGACCCAAATGCAACAACTCCAAATCGGCCAGGAAACCATTACTGAGAACTTGGCGAATCTTACCTTGCAGTTCGAAGGACTCCGCGACTATGTCTATCACACCGGAGCACTGGACCTTGAGGCCCGTCGCGACCAAGTCAGAGCCAGAGGACGCGAGAGAGGACGTGACCGCGGCAGAGGCCGTGATTAGTTATTTCTTTCCTTATTTGTTTACTATATTTTCAGTTTCTTTGTATTTTCATTTCCCTTGTATTTCCCTCTCGCATTCTTTCAAATCAGTGGGGACACTGATTGAGATAGTGTGGGAGCAGAGCGTTTATTTCCCATTCCCTTGTATTTTTAATTCCGTAATTTCAATTCGAGCATTTTCACGTTTTAGCAAATAAAAGCTCTTTTATATATCTTCTTCCGTTATGCAAACATCCCCGCTTTATCCGACATAACCAAAAAAAAAATGTGTTCGTTCCTTAAGAGCAAAAGCATCACGAGAATGCGCCCAAGTTCAAACCAAGTTTTGAAACTCCGAGACGACAATTCTAACAAAACCAGTACCGTCCTGACACCTTAGACCTCCGGTTTATACGAGTCGGTTTCACTACCTACGTGTACCAAAGTTTCAAGTCTCTACGCAAACTCAGCCCCAAGTAGTTTATACTAGCAGTCAGCACCATCCTAAAACACTTCTAAGCAAGCGACCAATGCAAATAAGTGTATGATCTCCAAAAAGATGAACAATCATGAAAAGAAAGCCATATAGCCCAAGGATAGAGACATGTTCCCTCTAAGTTAGGTGCTCCTCACCCGAGCATTTAACCCAACGGTACAAAAACTCATTGAAAAAAATCAATGGTATAAGCTTATGAGCAATGAAAAAAAAATCAAAACAGAAAAAGAGATCATATTCACTAACAGGTTGACTTGCCATGAAAGTGTATGGACAACGGGCTTAATGTGATTGCGCTAGAACAAACAGGGTGAACTTGACACGAGAACCTTGACACCAAGCTACAGTAGCATGACTGGGACCGATTTGCATAAGAAGGAGACCTCAGAAGACTTGTAGTCCAGTGTCGTCACCGTACTCGTTTTGTTCTTACTAAGAATCCCGGTTTTTCCCAACTTTGTGAATGAGGAAGCTGCCTCGTGCTTGCCGACTTTTTCCTGTTTTACTTGAGGACAAGCAAAGATTCAAGCTTAGGGGAGTTTGATAACACGAAATCATATATATATATATATATATATATATATATATATATATATATATATATATATATATATATATATATATATATATATATATATATATATATATATATATATATATATATATATATATATATATATATATATATATATATATATATATATATATATATATATATATATATATATATATATATATATATATATATATATATATATATATATATATATATATATATATATATATATATATGTATATATATATATATTGATGCATAATTCAACTGATGTTTGACATTTTTCGATCCAATTTCGGGTTCTTTCCATGTTATTTGTCTGATATTTTGCAGGTATTTGATAATCATGTCTAAACAAAGCAATGTGAAGAAAAGAAGCAATTACAGATGAAATATGGACGAAAACCAGATGAAAACAACATGAAAAATGCAGAATGCATATTTTGCTGCTGTGACGATCGTCACAGCTCCATGACGACCGTCATGCAGGCAAAAACGCCCAACTTCAAATGAACGTGCAAAATACAGTTCCAAGTCCCAAATAATGGACCACTACTCCCTGATATTTCTGCCTCTAAGTCCACTTTCTTCAAATTACAACCGTTAGAATTCTATTTCTATAAAAGGGGAAGGAGGGGAGCGGAGAAAAGGGAGCCGCATTCAGACAACGAAGTGCTGCCCAATTTTATTTCCAGAGCAAAAGTTCAGTTTTATTTCTTTCTAATTTTTTGTTTCCTTTCCTTATTCCTGTATTCCATTTCGACAATATTCGTTTGTGCGCTCTATTGGTTTGAATACATAATCCTGCCGACATCATTGGGATTTGGCCAAAAGCCAATTGGATACGTTACAGGTTTTTCATTATTTCGTTAATTGTAACTTTTATTATCAGTAATATGAATGTTCTAAGTTTCTGTTTTTATTTATGTTTTACCTTTCCCAAATCCATGTCTAGCTAAATCAGAGTAATCGATATGTAATAATAATTCAGACGGGATTTGATAATAACCGGTTGAAAACTTTCTTTTTCAAAAGTTGTTTATGGTCTAAGTGTTTAAACTTATTTACTGAATAAACTTCGTCGCGAAAGCGAGAACTTATTTAAAAGTAGTTTTGCCACGACAGTGGGAAATTAATTAAGGTACGAACCAACAAGCGACAGCTGCGGTAAGACCAGATAGTAAACACTAGGCATTTGTTTTAATAACAGCGAAAGCACTTTAAAATGGATTAGAACTTAGAGATTTCCAAAAAGTAGTTTTAACCCCGAATGGGACAGCGAAAGCGTACAATTGGCCCTTAGAATTATGACTAGCGTCAACAACCATCGTGAGACGAAAGTCTTCAGATCACTATTTTCTGCTTAAATAAATTCTGAAAAATATTTCATATACCGGTAACTTGTCAAATCCCCGAAGAACATAATTACTGCATATCGATTCACGTAATTATAATTCAAGTAACGTTTTTAGTTCCCTTTAGTGACAAAAATTATTCCCTTAAATATTATCTACCTAGCTAAACATAGTAACTCCCGAGAACACTAGTTTGATTACGAGTCCCTGTGGGATCGATATCTTTTATTACTACACGATAGACTGTTCACATGTAGTTAAGTTGTATTAGACATAGAAAGTCGTGATCAGTTACAGCTAGTATAGAAGAGAACCCTGGCTCCCTTGACAGGGGCACCTCTGCCAGGTTATGATGCGAATGCAACTTGTGAGTTTCACTCGGGGGCACCAGGCCACACGATAGAACACTGCAAAGCCTTCAAGCACAAGGTGCAAGATATGGTGGATGCTAAGATCATCAACTTCTCAGATAATGTGCCAAATGTCACGAAGAACCCTATGCCGAATCATAGGGGAGATGGGGTGAACGCCATTATTAAAGACGAGAACTTAGATGTGTTGACTGGCGTCAGGGATTTGAAGACACCGCTTGGCTTCGTCAAAGCCAAGCTGATGAAGAGAGGCTTCTTTCCGGGTTGTGGAGAACTGTGTATGGGCTGTGCGACTCGTCCTGATGGATGTGAACAGTTGATAGAAGGGATTCAGAGTCTGATGACCGAAGGAGTCTTGCAGTTTAGCCGAAGGGCCGAATATGGATCTGGAGAGGTAATGCTGAAGCAAGATAATGAGGTTGCCACCATCACCATCCCTCGCCGGACGATCACCATTTCTGCACCCAGACCGCCCACAATTACCATCACCAAGGCCGGGCCGATACCTTTTGAAAGCACCAATGTTGTCCCATGGCATTATGGGGCAGACGTCTACTGTAACAGACAAAAGTTAGAATTGGAACCATATAGGCGGTCTGTGGATAACCTAGTGGGAATTGGCGGAATCACGCGCAGTGGAAGAGTATTTGCTCCACTTGAGATTGTGGCGGACAAAGCGGATAAGGTTGAGGAAACTGATAAGGGAAAGAGTAAAGTCGTTGAGGAAACCCCTCGTGTGGTAGAGAAGGACTTACTTGTAAAGGACGCTGAAGAGTTCATGAGGTTGATCAAGAAGAGTGACTACAAGATCATTGACCATCTTCATCAAACACCCTCGAAAATTTCTATCCTGAATCTATTGCTGTGTTCAGAGTCACATTGCAACGCGCTGTTAAAGGTTTTGAATGCCACGTATGTACTGCAGGAAATATCGGTCAACCAGTTGGAAGGGGTCGTAGCCCACGTGAATGCTGGAAACGGGTTAGGGTTCACTGACCTGGAGCTGACGCCGAAGGGAAGAAACCACAATAGTGCCTTGCACATCTCGATAGAGTGTAGGGGAACGATTATGTCTCATGTGTTGGTGGACACAGGGTCGTCGCTCAATGTTCTTCCGAAGAAAGCATTGATGAAGTTAGATACTCAAGGATTGATTTGCACACCCAGTGATCTGGTTGTGAAGGCTTTCGATGGAACAAAGCGTCATGTATTGGAGAGGTAACTTTGCCAATCCAAGTGGGGCCGGAAACTTTCGACGCAGTGTTTTTACATCATGGACATCATGCCTGCCTACAGCTGTCTCCTAGGCCGGCCATGGATCCATTCTGCTGGCGCCGTGACCTCCACGTTGCACCAGAAGCTCAAGTATGCTGTCAGAGGCAGCATCGTAACTGTTTGTGGCGAGGAAGACATAATAGTGAGCCATTTGTCGTCCTTCAAGTATGTTGAGATGGATGGGGAAATCCACGAAACCCTATGTCAGGCATTCGAAGCTGTTAAAGTCAAGAACGTGGCTCTAGTAATGACCGAGAAACCAGAGATGACTCTCTCTTCCTTCAAGGAAGCCCGGGCCTTTGTTCAGGCCGGATCTACCCCAGGTTGGGGGCGAATTCTAGAAATACCTAACAAACAGGACAAGTTTGGGTTAGGATACTCTCCTACGGCTGAAGCCTCCTCTTCTCACAGTGCGTCGCGAGGTAAAGGGCCGATCCAGTTTACAAGCGGCGGGGTGATATTTGAAAGTGTCAGCGCGGTGTCTGAAGACGGCGAAGACAGTGATTGCGACCTAGACTCTTGGATCTAGCCAAGCAAACCAGGCGAGAGCCTCAACAACTGGTCCATCAGGGATACCATCCAAGTGACAAGCAAAGAGTAATGATTTACTTTCTCCAATCGTTGTACAACCCTATGTCCTACCCGGGGCATAGTGGTTTTATTGTCAGGGCCTTGTTTGGTTATGTACATGCATTTTACCAATAAATCAAAAGGCATTTTTCGTATTCAAATGTTGTGATCTCTGTTATTCCTGTTTTATATTTGTTTTGAAAAACAATAAAATGGCAATAGGGTTTGTGCTAACCTACATATCCTTGTTTTAAGCTTAACCCTTGTTATTGCAGAATCCATATAGCAGATGTCATCGATTCTGGACCTTCTACGACTCACTTCGACTTTGATTGCCCGATCTATCAAGCCGAAGAAGAGATTGATGAAGACGAAGACCTTCCCAAAGAGTTGGCCCGTTTGTTGAAACAAGAGGAGAAAGTTATTCTGCTTCACGAGGAAGAGATTGAGATTGTGAATCTGGGTTCTGAAGATTTGGTCAGGAACGTCAGGATAGGGGCTGCATTGCAGAGTGATGTCAAGCAAAGATTAGTCGAGATGCTGAGAGAGTATAGTGACATCTTTGTTTGGTCATACGAAGATATGCCTGGACTTGACACTGACATCGTGGTCCATCACTTGCCGCTGCGAGAAGATTGTCCTCCCGTTAAGCAGAAGCTTAGGAGGACGCAACCAGATATGGCAGTTAAGATCAAAGAAGAAGTGCAAAAGCAGCTTCATGCTGGCTTCTTAGCGGTCACTACTTACCCTCCGTGGGTCGCCAACATAGTGCCTGTACCGAAGAAGGACAGTAAGGTGCGAATGTGCGTAGATTATCGGGATTTAAATAGGGCGAGCCCTAAAGATGACTTCCCGCTCCCTCATATTGATGTGTTGGTCGACAATATAGCTCAGTTCTCCGTATTTTTGTTCATGGATGGCTTTTCCGGCTACAATCAGATCAAGATGGCACCGGAGGACATGGAGAAAACTACGTTTATCACTCCTTGGGGAACATTTTGCTACAAGGTAATGCCTTTCATTCTGAAGAACGCAGGGGCCACTTACCAACGAGCAATGGTTACTTTGTTTCATGATATGATTCATCATGAGATTGAAGTCTATGTTGATGACATGATTGTGAAGTCCCAAACGGAGGAGGGACATCTGGTCAATTTGCTGAAGCTTTTTGAGAGGCTTAGGAAATTCAGGTTGAGGCTGAATCCTAACAAGTGTACTTTCGGAGTACGGTCTGGAAAACTACTGGGGTTTATCGTGAGTGAAAGAGGCATCGAGGTTGATCCTGCGAAGATAAAAGCGATACAAGAAATGCCAGCGCCAAAAACAGAAAAAGAAGTTCGTGGTTTCCTGGGCAGAATAAACTACATTGCGAGGTTTATCTCTCAGCTCACAGCCACGTGTGAACCGATGTTCAAACTACTAAAGAAAGATCAGACGATTATCTGGAACATGGATTGCCAGAAGGCATTTGATAAGATAAAACAGTATCTACAGGAACCTTCGATCTTGATACCCCCAGTGGCCGGAAGACCCTTAATCATGTACTTGACAGTTCTTGAGAATAGTATGGGGTGTGTTCTCGGTCAGCACGACGAGACGGGCAGAAAGGAGCATGCCATTTACTATTTGAGTAAAAAGTTCACAGAATGTGAATCTCGTTACTCGATGCTGGAGAAAACGTGTTGTGCACTAGCCTGGGCTGCCAAACGTTTACGACAGTACATGCTCAATCACACAACCATGCTAATTTTGAAGATGGATCCGATCAAGTACGTCTTCAAGAAGCAAGCGCTTTCGGGCAGGATTGCCAGATGGCAAATGGTGTTGACGGAATATGACATTCAGTACATTTCCCAGAAGGCCATCAAGGGAAGCGTATTGTCTGAGTACCTTTCCGAACAGCCGATCAAAGATTACCAGCCGATGAAATTTGAATTCCCTGATGAGGATATCATGTTTCTCAAAGTGAAAGATTGCGATGAACCGTTGCCCGACGAGGGTCCAGATAGGAAATCCCAATGGAAATTGATATTTGACGGGGCGATTAACTCTTATGGAAGTGGCATTGGGGCAATCATCACGACTCCCCACTGATCCCACATCCCGTTCACTGCGAGACTGACGTTTCCGATCACCAATAACGAAGCGGAGTACGAAGCATGCATCATGGGTCTAGAGGAAGCAATTGATTTGAGAATCAAGAACCTAGATGTATATGGTGACTCGGCACTTGTGATTAACCAGATTAAAGGGGAGTGGGAGACTCATCAATCGAATTTGGTGTCGTACATGAACTATGCCAGAAGGCTGCTTCCGTTCTTTGATCGAGTGGAACTCCATCATGTGCCCAGGGCTGAGAATCAAATGGCTGATACCTTAGCCACGTTGGCTTCGACGTATAAAGTCAATTTTTGGAATGAAGCTCCAAGAATTGTCCTTTCTCGTCTTGATAGACCTGCATTTGTCTTTGCGATTGAGGAAGCCTCCGACGGCAAGCCATGGTTCCATGATATCCAGACCTTCCTTATGACTAAAGAATATCTTGTGGAAGCGTCAACCCAGGATAAGAAGACTCTGGGGAGGATGTCTGGAAATTTTTATCTCAATCCTGATGGAGTTTTGTATAAAATAAACCACGATCTCATGCTACTCAGATGTGTAGATGAGAAAGAAGCGAGTATGCTCATGGAAGAAGTCCATGAAGGCACATTTGGTACGCACGCCGGCGGGCATGCTATAACGAGAAAGATCCTGAGAGTAGGATACTACTGGCTGACGATGGAATCAGATTGCTTTAAATTCGCGAATAGATGTCATAAATGCCAGTTTTATGCTGATAAGATTCATGTGCCGCCGTGCCCGTTGAATGTCATGTCCTCCCCGTGGCCATTCTACATGTGGGGCATCGACATGATAGGCAAGATCGAGCCCACTGCATCTAACGGTCATCGCTTCATTCTAGTAGCTATCGACTACTTCACCAAGTGGGTGGAGGCAGCCTCGTATGCTAATGTGACCAAGCAGGTGGTGGCTAAATTCATAAAGAGGGACATCATCTGTCGTTACGGAATTCCCGAGCGGATCATTACTGATAATGGTTCGAATCTGAATAACAAGATGATGAAGGAGCTGTGCCAGAGTTTCAAGATTGAACACCACAACTCATCTCCTTACCGGCCGAAGATGAATGGCGCCGTTGAAATGGCCAATAAGAACATCAAGAAGATTGTACAGAAGATGGTTGTGACCTGTAAAGACTGGCACGAGATGTTGCCATTCACACTGCACGGTTATCGTATAACGGTATGTACATAAACCGGGGCAACTCCTTTCTCACTAGCGTACGGTATGGAAACTGTCCTACCGTTAGAAGTGGAGATCCCTTCTTTACGAGTTTTGGTTGATGTGAAACTCGATGAGGCAGAATGGATTAAGAACCGACTAAACCAACTCAGCCTGATGGACAAGAAAAGATTAACATCGATTGTATATGGTCGTCTATACCAAAGCCGAATGAAGAAAGCTTATGACAAGAAGGTGCGTCCTAGAAGCTTTCAGACGGGTGACCTCGTCCTGAAGAAGATTTTTCCTCCACACTCCGATCACCGGGGCAAGTGGACTCCCAATTACGAAGGTCCGTACGTCGTCAGAAAGGTATTTTCGGGAGGAGCCTTGTTGTTATCCACGATGGATAGCGAAGATTTTGCATCCCCGATGAACGCGGACGCAGTTAAAAAATACTTTGCTTAAAGAATGACCCGCTGGAAAGAAAAAGAATATATAGGCAAAAATGAGGCATCCCGGCGAACCATATAAAAGGAAAAAAGGGTTCGGGCAAAAAATTAGAGATATAAAAGAAAAGAATGTACACCCACAAAGTCGAAAACCTGGAAGGGCGACTTTGGCAAAAAAGGGTATCCCGGTGAATCGAAAACCCGAAAGGGCGATTCAGGCAAAAGTTAGGGATTTGAAAAAGCAAATGAATGCGTTCCGCGTGTGGACTGTATTTGTTTAGTGGTTTGGAAGACCTGAGGGCCGTTTATCTGAATCAATCTCTTCTGAAGCTGAAGCATCGGAGAAGTATCGAAGTCGAGTGGGTCATAGAGGGATCAACTTATGGTGTTCGTCTACGCCTTATTGACGACATTTGTGTATATACTAATGTATATTTATGTTTTTATATTTGCGCAGCTTCCTCATTCCAGGAGCTTGCATCTGTTGTAAAGCATTTTTGCCCATTCAGGGGTTCGTTATCAATAAAATGTGTACTATTCAACAATTCTGTTTGTTTGTTTAGCATTTCTCTGTTTTGTTTGCGAAAGAGAACGCCGATGTTTTTGATAAAATGCGCATACATAAACTTACTGGCCTAGGCCACCGATTGTTGAAACAATGAATTACTTGAACATTGTCACAAGATGATAACCTTGATAGGTCCCTTTGAGAAGGGTATCTTGTCTGTCTGTTTGTGTTGTTGCAGGTATAGCATACTCCAGGCAGTACGCCGTATGTTTCCCCAAGCAGAGAAGATTCTCTCCCCAATCAGATGTATTCTGAAGGATCGTCGTCTCCCCAGCTGAGTCATATACTGAAGCGTGCAACACTCGATAATACAGACTAAAGTCTTCAGCGGAATTGAAATTCCCTGCAGAGTTGTACTCTCCCCTATAAGCAGGATGATTCCTCCTTCCCCGACCGAGTTTGCAGATCCCCGAGAGAGTCGAGTTCTTGGAAAGCCGTTGAGGCCATGAGTGGTTTTCCCCAGTAGAGTGTTGAATAGCTGATGCTATATTTCCCCATCGGAGTCGTTATCTCCAGGAAAGTTTTGCTGCGAATGCCGTGCAATTTATTTCTGCGATTGATATTGTTCCCTCGACTGTTTGTGGTTTGAATACCCGGTTGAGCGAGTCCAAGTTCTCGGAGAGCTTTATTCCCCTGCAGCAGTCAACTGAAGATCATTTCCCCAGGCGGAGTCCAATTGAGATTGGTGTGACTTCTTCTCCTCGGCAGGATGATTCCTCCTCTCTACCAGAGTGGTTCCTTCTCCTTGACAGGAGGATTCTCCCTTCAGCATTTATTTTGCTGATGGGGCCATAGAATTTTGCATGATTGCATAGCATTTACCCTAAATGCATAGCATTTCCACCGTGTGGAGCACTACGCCATTGACGATCATATGCATATGAAACATGAGCTAGGTCGTTACCGTTCTTGTTTTACAGGTATTCTCCAGCAAAAGTCGCTTGCCCAAGATGATTCTTGAATTCTCTAGCGAAGTTGATTGCCTAAGATGAATCTTAAAATCCCCGAAGAGGGTCGCTCAGGTTGATGCTTAGAGGCCTCGGCAGAGTGTTTGCTCAGGATGATTCCTGAAATCTCCATCAGAGTTATTGGTTCAGGATGATTCTTGAAGTCCCCGACGGAGTTATTTGTCCAAGATGATTCTTGAAGTCCTCAGCAGAGTTGATTCACCCAGAACGATTTATGGATCCCCGAAGCAGAGTTACTTGATAGTTCTCCAGAATCCCCAGCGGAGATGTGTCCTCCCCAGCAGGTTTTAAATAGAGGAGTTGAAATGTCCTTGAAGACTTGATGATTGAAGTCCCACTGTATTGACGTAGCAGTTCTCCCAGCTGATGCGGAGTGCCTGACGGCAAAAGAATTGTATATCCTTATTTGGTTCATGATTGACCAAGAATTCTATTCCCGACTTACTGACGAAGTCCGGCCGACGCTCGAAAATTCCTTTGTATGCTCGACGGCATGATTAACTTGATTGTTAAAAAGTTCCTAATGACCTGATGAGTCCTGAGGAATCCTTTTGCCGCAGTGTCGCAGAATGCCTGACGGCAATACCAGCTATGTATTACCAGTTACCGTGTAACCGGTGACCCCTTGATGACTTGAGGACGAAGATCTACAGCGAAATCAGATGATCATCCTGACGGAGATTTGAGATTAGGCATTTCACCGATTACCGTGTGACCAATTCCCCAGCAGAGTTGCAGTGCAACTGTCATGCTCAGTCTTTGAAGATAGTCCTAACCATCAGAGTACCGTGTACTTGTGCAGTTGGAAAATTTCTGGGTTTGTTGGTATTCAACCGTCTTTTACCTTGATTGTTTGAGAGCCGTTCACTTCTCACCCAGTCAGGTCCAAGCCGTTTGAATAGGGGCAGCTGTTGCACCCCAAAATTTGCCCAACATTTCTTTACCTAGCTTATGTTTCATTTCATTCACATTAGCATTATCATTTGCATTCCATTGACATGTATGCAGGAGATCAAGAGGTATGATTACCAGTCAAGAGCTATACAAGACTATGAAGCTAGCTAAGAAGGTTATTCAGGTGCTCAAGGGTTGACATCCTTGTCAGAGAAGTTAAAAGATCCTTAGAGAGAGTGATTGAAGCCAAGAGGGTGTGTCTCCTAACTTGAGAGTTGTGGGAAGTCATCAGATGATTCTGAAGCCATGAAGTTGGACTTGAGGTCTTGAGAGAGCTCATGAGAAGTGTTAAAGATCACATTGAGGCCTAGACAAGTCATTGTGCAAGATTAAGAAGGCTCAGCCATGAGTGGTGCAGCTAGGGTTTGACTGGGTCAACCCTAAGTCAACTGAGGGTTTGAAGAAGATTGAGACCCAATACAAGAGCCATGTGATCATGGATTGATACATTGAGATGTTCTAAGAATGATACCAAGGTTAACTCATCATGATTGAAGAGTTTGAGAAGTTTCAAGTTAGGGTTTCTAAGGCTTGACAGTGTAAAATCCCCTAGTTTGACCCCTATCTTCAAGGCAATTTAGCTCAAGATGTGATTGTCATCTCATCTTGCCCCCAACATGAGTGTTGTAGAGCATGATCTTAGATTTAATTTGAGTGCTATAAGTCCTTGATAGGATTTGTATAACTGAAGTTATGGCTTTGACAAGTTACAAGTTATCTGAGGTATGTGAATTTGGAGCTTGAAAGTTACTCCACTTGCAAGAAACTTTTGCCCTAGAAGGATGGTTCCTATGAACTTTTGGTCAACATGAATGTTGATCCTTATCCTATTAGCTTTATAGGATTTGTAGAACTCAACTTATGGCTTGGACAAGTCAAGAGTATTTTGGACATTTGGTGATTATAGGTCATTTGTGATCATAGGCCATTTTCACCATCTTAGAGGCCTCAAATGAAATTTTGTTCAACTAGAAAGTTGTTCAAAATGGGGTTTTAACCTTGACCATGCATCAAGGAGGAATTGAAATGGCTCAAGGAGAGACTTGGTTCAAGAAATTTTGAAAAAAAGAAAGAATTAAAAGGATTTAATGGCCAAAAATTCAAATAATTCATTTTGTGACCAAATGAAGCCAAATAATAGGTCAAATTGATTGGAAAAATGATTTTAGAAACAATGGCAATGTTAGGATTTTGATTTGAGGTCATTTGCATACCATTCCATTTCATTTCTTCATGATGAAGCAACATAATCAAACTCCCACCTTTGGCTTGCAAACAAGGAAAATAACTCATCAAACTCATTCAAAATCTCATGAGAATTTGATTACAAGCATAGCCATGCCCAAAGGGAGTCAGAATGGTGATTGTCATGGATGAGATTTTGAAGAGATTTTGAAAATCCAAAATCTCATTTGGATGATTCCAGAAAGTTCTAGACAGTCCCAATCATTTCTATATAAGTCATTGAGTGAAGTCAGCCATTTTTTTGGAAGGAATTGAAGCTGGTTGCAGAAAGAGCCATTGAATTTTTGGAGGTTCAAGTGAGAATCGGGTTTTGAGTTCAAGAGAGAATCAAGCCAAATCAAGGTGTGCAAAGGCTTTGGGAGTGAATTTGGAGTGTGTCTTCATCATCTTGGGAGTTGAAGTGATCAAAAACCATCTCTGTTACCTCTCTGAACTCAGGTTGGTATACTTTGAATTTATGCTTAAACTGTTGGGAGATGCTTAGAAATTCATATGTGGTTAGGTTCCCCTATTGATGTAGTTGGATTTAGGATCAGAAATTGGTGAATTAGAGACAAAATAGGCGTGTGATCATTTTCTGTTGAGGCTGATATCTCAAGATTCTTGAAGGAATAATCACGATGGGATAGTGGAAATTGATCAGTGAAGGATGAGGGTTATTAGTACCTTTAATTTGAAAAATGGTGAGATTCAAGATTTGGATGAATTCTGAAAATGTTATCGTGTTTTGAGTTAGAGAAGGATTTAGATAATTCTAAGTTTGGATTCTTGATCAACATCAAATTTGGAGTGAAATGATGATTTGTTTTATGAGTTTTGATGAACTGTGGAGGTTGTCTCACCGGAGAAGACGGTGGCGCCACCGTTCAGGCCACCGTCTGTATTTTCCCCCCAAACAGAGTTCAAATGGGGATGATGAACATGAGCCCTCAGATTAGGGTTTGACCTTGGACTCAGGCGAGCATTGGAGGGCCACAATTTGATCTCAGCTCTGAAGAGAGACCTCAAGATGAAACGCACCGTTTCATTAATTGAATTGTTCTGGGCTTATTACACAAAGTGATATCCATACCCCCTTTATGGCCCAACCCCAAGAAATGAACTGTCTGGGATTGCTATTTGCCACGCATGTTTATTAATTTGTTTTCATTTTCTTTTTATTTTCATCATTTCATAAGACTTAGAAAGTAATTCATAAAAATAGGAAATTAACTCAATTAATTCCAAACTTTTTTCCCCTGATTCATGATTGAATCTAGAATTTTGTAGATTAAAAATATTAGGAATTCATGCATTTTTGATTTTATTTGCATTTTTTGAATATTAATTGATATTAAAATGGCCATGGTTGATACCTTGTTTTGTTGAATTTTGTTTGGGCATTTGGTGATGATTCTTGCCTTGATTTTTTGTGTGTAACTAGCATAGATATGCATGTTCCCTTAGATTTTTCTCACATTTTTGTGATGAAATTAGATAGTGTTTTTAAGTTGAAACTTAAGGTGCTCTAGTTTTAGGGTTTAACCTTAGTACTTCATGATGTAGGTTTTATATCTAGGACTTGGTGTATGATTCAACCTCTGGATTTTGTATGGTAGATTCATGATTGAATTAGGGTCCCATAGTTATTTTTGTAGGATTTTACAATTGGTTTTAGTATTTTAGTTAGGATTAACTTTAATACTAAGTTTTAGGTGATCCTAACTTGCTAATTCAACTAGATTGATTTCTTTAGTTCCCTTAGATTAGGGTTTTGCTTTGCTTGCTCTTGGGTGATGTTGAAGACAAGCTTGGGTTGCTGAGGAGTGCATGAAGAAGCTTGGATGTGAAGCTTTCCCTTCCTTTTGGTGTAGTTTTGTTTAGGTGTTAAGATTAGGGTTTGTAGGCAGAGCTTCTAGACAGATCCTCTTCTTTCATAAACATGGAAGGTATTGATCACTTCCATTCTTCCCTATGATGTAAGGTCCCCTTGTGAAGGCCTCATCCCTCCTTTGGTAGGATGTGTGGCTCTTCACAAGTTGGTAGAACCTTTGAGGGTTCCTTTCTCTGATGATGGAGTGCTTAGTGGTGACCTTTGGTCTTCACTCTGCTGTCTATCATCCAAACCCTGCTCTTGTTAGATGAATCTTTCTCCCTTGCTAGAAGATGGAGTTCCTTGTTAGAAGATTGAAGATGCTAGAGGTTGCACTTCCCCTTTGTCTGAAGATTGCCATTGAAGCTGAGGCTTGAAGATCCAGAAGAACAAGTTGACACTTGTGAAGAAGATCAAATTGAGATTGAAGAAAGAGCTGAAGCTTGAGGAAAACAAGTTGATACTTGTGTTTGATACCTTGAGAGCCTGAAGGAACAAGTTGATACTTACTGAGGCTTGAAGAAGAAGGATAAGTTGATACTTATGTTGGATGTATTGAAAGCTTGAAGAAGCTAGTTGACACTTGCTATTGAAGATGATAATCTTGAAGAGCAGTTGAAGACTGAGGACTAAACTGATGTCAGAGGAGCCTTGCTGTGAAGTTGTAGAAGCTGTTGATCTGCTTGTCTGTCTGTTTGCTTTCTGTGCAAATGTATTGATGTGACTTGTTTGATTTGCTTGATGCATTAGAATAAGTTCATGTTTATATTTATTTAAGCTAGGAGCATGATTGCACTAGAGGTTGAGTTGCTCCCTCTGCTTGTATTTTTACTGTATGGCTTTGCTTGCTGGTATTTGGTAGAGCTCTGCTCCGTTGCCTATGTGGTTTGTGATTTGCTTGAGGGCATTTTATTTTTCCTGTATGATTGCAGTTATTCATAGTTGGCTTGAGGTTGAGATGAGCTTGTGGAGGCTGATGCCCCACACACATTTCTTCCCTCACTTGCATTGCATGCATTTTACAGTCGTTTACTATTTACTGTTTAAGCTGATGCTTTATCTGTTTCTTTATCATTGACATGATCCCCTAGGAATCTCACTTCCTTTGATAAGGAAGTGATGATTAGAACTTTAGGTTGAAACCTATGCATGATAACTTCTAGGAGTTCCCTGTTTCAAACCTTAACCATAGGATGAATCATTGGCATGACAACATTAAGACTTGATAGTATCCCCTTTAGTTGAACCTGTTCGTTCTCTTCTCATCTCAAAACAAATTAAAATACAGTAATAAAGGTTAACTGACGTCGGCCGTTACGAGCCTTAAGCTATCTGAGAAAGGATTGTTGGAGAGTTTCTTTTCAACAGTCTGGATGTTTAGTATGGCACCCTTTGGGTGACATGCGACGCATTCACTCTCAGGTCATAGTCTCTAGTGCGATACTAGTTGCAAACATCCATAAAAAACAGTTCTTTCGTAAAAGACAGAAAACAAACTTCAAAAATTTTTGCCCTGTGGGCCCGTAAGTCAAAGGAAGCTTTTCTGAAGAAAAGAGTGTCGTTAACTCTCAGGTCTACCGCAAACGGTAATGCCCAAGTCTCCAAAGGTCGAGCTGCGTACATCCAGCTGCTGGAACTGTTTGTTAACCCTACTCGATAAAACAGATGAATCTGAATCCCCGTAATCCGTATTATCCCAAACTATGTAAGCTCTGATCTCTCATACCTGTTGAGAGTACGTAGGCACAATACTGATGTATTGGCGAGCCACCTTCCCCGTACCCCGTAGTTAGGCGAACTATGTTGACTCTGATTTCTCATTCTCTGATGAGAATACGTAGGCATAAAGTGCGACGCTTTGCCGAGTCATTTTATTTTCTTTTTCAGATCAGCCTTGATAGGTAGATAGATAAAACCAACCCGTCCGATAAACACAACAAGCATGGATCCCATCGAGTACGATGGACGTGAGGGGTGCTAATACCTTCCCCTTGCGTAACCGACTCCCGAACCCAGACAACGATTGCGATGACCTTGTCTTATACCCTTTTCGTCAGGTTTTTCCGATCGTTTCCTTTCCCGTTCCGAGGGATAAATAACGAAAGGTGGCGACTCTTCTGTTTTGCCGGCACCTTATTTTCGCTGTAGCGACAATGAGCTTGTGGAGGCTGATTCCCCACACACATTTCCTCCCTCACTTGCATTGCATGCATTTTACAGTCGTTTATTGTTTACTGTTTAAGCTGATGTTTTAGTTGTTCTATTTACCTTGACATGATCCCCTAGGAATCTCACTTCCTTTGACAAGGAAGTAATGATTAAAACTTTAGGTTGAAACCTATGCATGATAACTTCTAGGAGTCCCCTGTTTCAAACCTCAACCATAGGATGAATCCTTGGCATGACAACATTAGGACTTGATAGTCTCCCTCTTAGTTGAACCTGTTCGTTCTCTTCTCATCTCAAAACAAATTAAAATACAGTAATAAAGGTTAACTGATGTCGTACGTTACGAGCCTTAAGCTATCTGAGAAAGGATTGTTGGAGAGTTTCTTTTCAACAGTCTGGATGTTTAGTATGGCACCCTTTAGGTGACATCCGACGCATTCATTCTCAGGTCATAGTCTCTAGTGCGATATTAGTTGCAAACATCCATAAAAAACAGTTCTTTCGTAAAAGACGGAAAACAAACTTCAAACCTTTTTGCCCCGTGGGCCCATAATTCAAAGGAAGCTTTTCTGAAGAAAAGAGTGTCATTAACTCCCAGTTCTACCGCAAACGGTAACGCCTAAGTCTCCAAGGGTCGAGCTGCGTATGCCAAACTGCTGGAACTGTTTGTTAACCCTACTCCATAAAACAGATGAATCTGAATTCCCGTAATCCGTATTATCCCGAACTACGTAAGCTATGATCTCTCATACCTGTTGAGAGTACGTAGGCACAATACTGATGTATTGGTGAGCCACCTTCCCCATCACCCGTAGTTAGCCGAACTACGTTGACTCTGATTTCTCATTCTCTGATGAGAATACGTAGGCATAAAGCGCGACGCTTTGCCGAGTCATTTTCTTTTCTTTTTAAGCCGACCTTGATAGGTAGATAGATAAAACCAACCCGTCAGATAAACATAACAAGCGTGGATCCCATCGAGTACGATGGACGTGAAGGGTGCTAATACCTTCCCCTTGCGTAACTGACTCCCGAACCCAGACATTGGTTGCGATGACCTTGTCTTATACCTTTTCGTCAGGTTTTTCTGATCATTTCCTTTCCCGTTCTAAGGGATAAATAACGAAAGGTGGCGACTCTCCTGTTTTGCCGACACATTATTTTCACGGAAGCGACATAAGGCAAGGCTTGTTGCTCAAGGGTACAGTCAACAAGAAGGTATTGATTACACTGAAACTTATTCTCCAGTGGCAAGGTTAGAATCTTTACGCCTTCTTATTTCATTTGCTGCACAATATAACATCACTCTATATCAGATGGATGTTAAAAGTGCCTTTCTAAATGGTATTATAGAAGAAGAAGTTTATGTTCACCAGCCTCCTGGTTTTGAGAGTGAAAAATTCCCAGAACATGTTTTCAAACTAAAGAAATCTATGTATGGTTTAAAACAAGCTCCTAGAGCTTGGTATGAGAGATTAAGCAATTTTCTTTTGGAGAAAAATTTCATCAGAGACAAAGTGGACACAACACTCTTTTGTAAAACTTTTAAGAAAGATCTTCTAATTTGTCAAATATATGTGGATGATATCATATTTGGATCTACCAATACTATGCTGGGAAAGGAGTTTGCTCAATGTATGCAGGCAGAATTTGAAATGAGCATGATGGGAGAATTGAGATTCTTTCTGGGAATTCAAGTCAACCAAACTCCAGAGTGCACTTACATTCATCAGACCAAATATGTTAAAGAACTTATGAAGAAATTTAACATGACTGATAGTAAGATGGCAAAGACTCCCATGCATCCAACTAGTTCACTAGGCAAGGAAGAGGTAAGTAAGAAAGTAGATCAGAAACTCTACAGAGGTATGATAGGATCTCTTCTCTACTTAACTGCTTCTAGACCTGACATTTTGTTCAGTGTATGCTTGTGTGCAAGATTCCAATCAGATCCTAGAGAATTACACTTAACAGCTGTTAAGAGGATTCTAAGGTATCTGAAAGGTACTTCTAATGTGGGTTTGTGTTACAGAAAATCTGATGACTTCAAATTAGTTGGATTCTGTGATGCTGACTACGCTGGAGACAGAGTGGAAAGAAAAAGTACTTTTAGAAGTTGCCAATTTCTAGGAAGAAATATAATCTCTTGGTACAGCAAGAAGCAACCCACAATAGCACTATCAACTACAGAGGCAAAATATATTGTTGCTACTGGATGTAGCACACAGATGCTCTGGATGAAAAGTCAGCTAGAAGAGTATCAGATATTTGAAAGTAACATTTCTATATTCTGTGATAATACTTCTGCTATATGTTTGTCTAAAAACCCCATTTTACACTCTAAGGCAAAACATATAGAAATTAAGCATCATTTCATCAGAGACTATGTTCAGAAGGGAATTATAAACTTAGCCTTTGTTGATACAGATCATCAATGGGCAGATATTTTCACAAAACCCCTTGTTGAAGATAGATTCAAATTTATTCTGAAAAATATTGGTATGGATTTGTGTCCAGAATAATATTTGTCAGAAGCAAATTTTACACATGATAAATGTTTATCACTCTGAAGTATTTCATCTGTTGCTTATTAGATTTATGTTTATTTGTGTGTATCTGAACTAACCAATCTCAGAGGATCTGAACGTTGGTTAACGTTTCATTTCTCAAGAGAATTCAGAAGCACATGCAAGCAAACACGTGTCACTCTAAATCTGCAAAGATGGCGTGTACACTACTGAAGAGACGTTTGCGGTATGGTTTGAATAGTGAAAATCTTGATTTTCCCCCCAATTTGTCAGAATCAATTAATGCTTAAAATAATTTTTATTCTCTTTCATTAATTGACATTAATTGCTATGTGTAAACGTGCTTTGATTGTCTGTTTGTATGCCTAATTGTTTTCTATAAATACCACATCTCTCACCACTTTCACACTTTTCACAACTCAAGCAAGTTTATGCATTTCTGTCTTCTTTTCTCTCTTCACAAAAACCCTAAACCTTTGTCAAAATCATCTTCAACGGCAACCTCATCTTCTACAGCAGCTCAGTTTCAATCAACCATGGCTGCAGTTACCTCTGCAAATATGGGTGTGGTTCCATACACGACACCTAAAAGGACTTTGTTAACTCCTGTTGAAAAACTTGAAGTTCTTTGAGAATCAATGGTGGAATTTGATTCATTAGCTGAAAATGGATTTGAATTTCGTTCAATAGTTGATGCTCAAGGCTGGGTAAAATACTTTGACAGATTATTTGGACCAGTTTACCCTCATCTGGTGAAAGAATTCTGGATACATGCTTCTGTATACCCCAAATTCATCTTGTCTTCTGTTCTGGGTAAGGAGATTATAATTATAGAAGATCTAATCAGGAAACTCATAGGATATGAGGAGACTGATGGAGTATCTCATCTGCCAACTGTGCGTGTAGACATGGAAGAAGTTTATGAGGAAGTCATGACTGCTGGACAGGCCTCTAACAAGTTTAAAGATCTGAAGCCTGACTACAAAATCTGGGCAAAAATTTTTATGGGATGCATTCATCACAGAAAATCTACAAATTCTCCAGACTATGTGAACAATGAACAACTCTACTTCATGTACTGCTTAAGTCAGAGCACCAAGGTAGATCTTCCTTACATTCTGTTCATGCACTTATGGAATCATATTAATGCTTCAAGAGAATCTGTAAAAGATAAGGGTCAGAAGATCAGAACATGGATTCCCTTTAGAAGGTTAATTTCAGATATTCTGACAGAAAATGGACTGGTGACTGCTCTGTATGCTGCTGGAGTCAAGGACGAACTTGAATCTATTGTTGGGAAACCTCTGAATGCCAAGAGTCTTCAGAGACTAAAAATTGTAGAGGAACTCACATCAGCACCCAAAAAGCTGAATATCTCTGAACTTAGTCAGAAGCAAATCCCAGTTGAAAACTACCCACTGTTCTGTGCTGAAGAACCAAGGGAAATAATTGTAAGGTATATTGATTCTTGCAAGGCAGATGGAACCCCAGTTCCTGCAGATATTCTGAAAAGAGCAAGGGAACCAATACCTGATGGAGGAAATGAGAACACAAGGAAAAGAGGTCAATCAGAAGCAGAAGCAATGGTTGTTCAGATGAAGCCCAAAGTTGCTGACAAGCCTTAGAAGCTGATCAAGAGGAAAGCATCTGGAGACGCTTCCTCTGTTCCTACAAAGCGTATCAAGATTAAAGGTACCAAATCTTCTGTATCCTCTTTCAATAAAACTGTTTTAAATGAATCAACATTTAATTCTATTCCAAAACCACCTCCTACTCAGAAACAATCTTTTCATGCTCCACCTCATAATTCTGAACCATTACAAATTCCTTCCCCACAAAAGTCATCTGATCTTGTTTCCACCACTCCTGTAAAACCTTCTACTAATCAATCATCTGCACCAACACCACCAACAACAACACCAGCAAATCAAACTCCACCACCTATAACAAAACCAACAGAACAATCTGAACAACAACAACAACCAGAAAAACAACCACAACCAGAAAAACCTCAATTAAACAGATCTGAGCCTATTGCATCTGCACAAGTTCTTTATGAAACTATACAATCTAATCAAGTGGCATCTGATCCACCTACATCTGATCCACCTACATCTGATCCACCTACATCTGATCCACCTACATCTGCTCCACCTACATCTGATCCACCTACATCTGCTCCACCTACATCAGAACCACCTACATCTGCACCTCCATCAAAACTTTCTGAGAATCCATCAGAATCAACCAACCCATCTGAAACCAATATCCCTGAGACAGAGGTTCTAAATGTTACACCTCTCAAAACTGTTTTTGAAGTGTCCTCCACGTCTTACACTCCAACCACATCCTCAAATTCTTCAGAATCTGATATACACCCAGATTTTCTGATATCTCCCTCTCACAGAAATTCTGAAGTTAACCAACCAGAACCACCTGTTTCTTCTGAAATTCTCATTCCCAATCCTGTCCCAACACCTAAGCCAAGGACATCTGAGTGTGTACCCTCTGCTTCGTGTAAATTATTTTCATCTGACAAACTTCCCTCTGGTTTCAAATTCAAAAATTTCTACACCAGAATTGAACCATCTGACACTATCACTCCTCTTAAACCCAAACTTACCATCATTCTACCATCTGTTCTTCAAACGTATATTAAAGAACTGCCAGAAGTGATTTCATCAGAACCTATTTTGTCTGATAAATCTGCATTCACTCCTTACTCTGATACCCCATTTGATGTTGTTTCCTATGCATCAAATGCAAAACCATATCTGTTGAATGCTTTAACCAGATCAAAACCTGACAATTCATTTGATCTTCCATTCATACCATTCTACCCTCGTCCTCTGATCACCATTCCAAAATTCACCATTCCACCTTCACCCCAACCCAAGCCAATCACATTGGAAACTTTTCTAAAACCAAAACCTAGGCTGAATGTTGATCATTTATTTACAAGTTTTTTGAAAGAAATAGAGATGTATTTAGGCTCTGTACAGAGGAAGTGTTCATCAACAATGGATGCAAATGAATCTGATGCCATTTGGAGTGGCTTCATAAACAGATTCAATACTGTAGCATCAAATCTGAAGAATGTATGTTCTAATGATGCGAAGCTCAGATTTGATGAAACTGCTAGAAGTTTGTTCTGGACTGTTAAAAGATCTGCACCATTGCCTCTTAAGGATGCTCCTTCATCATCTGAAGTCTGTGATACAGAAATAAACGTTGAATATGCATCTGAAGACAACTCTCTGGCTATGACTCTAGTAGAATATCCCTCTGGATCTGCTGCTCCTTACTCCAAATCCCCTATGGAAATTGACTCTGTTCATGCTTCAGAATCTGTCCCACCTTCTTCATCTGAGATCAAGAAAGAGTATCTAGATCTTGAAGATAAGATTGCAGTTCTGGAAGCTGGTCAATCAGAGATTAAGTCATGGATGGCTAGGCAAGATAAGAAGTCTGAAGACATGGCTTAGTGGATGTCCAAACAAGATCAGAAGAATGAAACCATGGCTAAGTGGGTGTCAAAACAAGAACAGTCCTCTTCTGAGATCACGGATCTGTTGAAGACGATTTTGTCAAAACAATCTTAGTTTATTTTTTTTCTGATGTTTGCATCTGATGTTAGCACATGTACTTGAATATTTTTTGATGTTTGTACTTTTTGCTCTGAATGAATGAATGTCTCATTGTTATCTCTACATGATTTATCTCGTTTGTTTTTCCTTTTATTTGTGTTTTAAAAGTTCTTAATTTTTGCTTATGACAAAAAAGGGGGAGAAAATAGATCTGAACTGTTTAATTAAACTCTACCAGAATGAAACTTCGGACATATCAATTTTATCTAACATAATATCTGAGTATTTCAGAACATTTGATAAGTATACTCTGTACAAGAAACTCTGAGACTCCCAAATCATATGTAAATTATCAGACTCAGACTCTGAAATATGCAAGAGACTCTGACTCTCAAATGTTTAGAACAATCAAGCTCTAACTCTGAAAAATACTCAAGACAAAAAGGGAAGTTTCTATTCCTTATTAATATTTAATTCAGGGGCAGATTCATCATCTCAGGGGGAGAAATACTTATTCTCTTTACAATTAAACAAAATTTCTGATGTTTTTGTCATAATCAAAAAGGGGGAGATTGTTAGAACACAGATTGGTTCTTAATAATATCTCTATGTTTTGATGATAACTATTATGAAATTTTGTAATTAAGAATTATATACTCTAAAATTTGCTTAAGAATGTTTGCTGCAGATATTAAAGTAAATATCACTCCAGAAGAAAATCAGATCTGAACATAAGAAATATGCAATGCTCTGAAGCATCAGAAGTATTCCTTAGAAGATTCTGAACGCTGCCATCAGAAGATTCTGAATGTTGCCTCTAGAAGGATCTGAAGCAGAAGCTCCAGAAGGATCTGAAGCAGAAGCTCCGGAAGAATCTGAAGCAAGTCAGAAGCATCTGAACCAATGAAGAATTCTGTATGAAGAGTTTTTCAAGCATAGTTACTTCAGAAGACTCTGATAGTACTAACACTGCCGGTACTGAGGATCTGACCTAAAACTCTGCTCTGAACTTATACACGCTAAAAGCACACTTGCTGCAAAGACTCTGATTCAGCAAAACTCTGATCAACATCAGAAGGCTCTGATCAAATTAGACTCTGATGATTCTTGCTGAAAATTGTTGAAGAAGAATTCAAAGATTATGTCCGTTGGAATATCCAAGTGACTCTTTCCTTATTTATGCTAGACACAAGAACACAGACAAAAAGGATTTCTCTGTGCTTTCTTCTTCTAGGAAGGGTCACTTGATGTGAAGTAAAAAGGGCTCAGACCTTTTGGTACACACTTCTCAACGTGAAAAAACTCTTGGATCACTGTGCCTATAAAAGCAATTCTCCACTCATCTTCTTCAGTTGACGATATACTTGAAAAGAATTCATTATCAAAGCTCTTATACAACTCATATATTCTTTCTAGAATTATTTCTTTGTTCTTAATCTTAAGTGAAAAATCACAGTTGTGATAAAGCTTTATTAGAAGCATCTTAACACTTGTATTTAGTATTACATTTGATTGTAAGAAAACCTTAAGAAGATCCAGATAGGATCAGTAGTTCTTGAGA
The DNA here is from genome assembly GCA_963859935.3 of Lathyrus sativus. NCBI lineage: Eukaryota > Viridiplantae > Streptophyta > Magnoliopsida > Fabales > Fabaceae > Lathyrus > Lathyrus sativus. Next base: position 308,467,353 of record OZ012737.1, on the reverse strand, counting down.
AGACTTTGAATAGTTGTTCTTAGTGCTTACTATTGTAATCAGTTGATTAAATAGTGGATTAAGTCCTTGATTGAGAAAGGCAAATCACTATAGAAAGGGTGGACTGGAGTAGTTGAGTTCAACGAACCAGGATAAAAATACTTGAGTTTTTACTTCTAAGTTTTTATCTTCATACTTATTCAACCCCCCTTCTAAGTATTTTCTCACCTTCATCCTTTGCTTTGGCCAGCTTTGTCTTTAGCTTTGCTGATGTCAGAGGAGCTGTTTTTGACATAGGGTTTAACTTCTGATTTATCCTTTTGATCGGTTTACTAAATTGTCTTCCAAGCAGTGCTATTGCTTCTGACAAATTTTCTTCCTTTTCACCATCTTCTTCATCTGAATCAGCAGTGTTTGAGACCAGCGCTATACTTTTGCTCTTTTTCTCCACAGACTGAGCACACATGCCCATCTCAAATGTTTGGAGAGAACCTATAAGTTCATCCACCTTCATGTTGCATATGTCTTGGGCTTCTTCAATAGAAAACTTTTTAGGTAGTGACCTTAGAATCTTTCTTACAAGCTTCTCTTCAGTCATCTTTTCTCCCAGAGCTCCTGAGGTGTTTTCCAGTTCAAGAACATTCATGTAAAACTCATGAATGGTTTCATCTTCCTTCATTCTCAGGCTTTCAAATTTTGTGGTCAGCATTTGAAGTCTTGACATTTTGACCTTGGAGGTTCCTTCATGAGTAGTCCTGAGAGTGTCCCAAACATCCTTTGCTAGTTCGTAGTGGTGTACCAGTCTAAAGATGTTTATGTCTATACCATTGAAGAGAGCATTCAATGCTTTAGAGTTTCCAAGAGCTAATGCCTCTTGCTCTTTGTTCCATTCCTCTTCAGGAATCAACACATCTACTCCATCCTTGTCAGTCTTCACAGGATGTTTCCAGCCTGAATTCACAGCTCTCCAAGCCTTGTAGTCTATAGATTTCAAGAATGAAATCATCCTTGGTTTCCAATAATCATGATTAGATCCATCTAAAATTGGAGGTCTATTAGTGAAACCTATATCTTTGTCCATAGTACCAGAATTTTTTCCCCTAGGTCCCACCCAGATTTCAACAGGCATGGTGCCTACTCTAATGCCAATTGAAAATTCTAGCAAGCACACGATGAATGTTATTGCCAAAGTTATAACATTCACTGTGACATCTGCTACTCAACAGTTAATAATTAGTAATAATTAAAGCAGTAAATACACATCAATTGTTTACCCAGTTCAGTGTCAACAACACCTACATCTGGGGGCTACCAAGCCAGGGAGGAACTTCACTATTAGCAGAATTAATTCAGAGTCAAACAACACAATTTGCACTCCTCACTTAAAACCTACCCAATGACAATTCAGCCTATAGACACTCTAGACATGAGTATACCCACTCACTCCCCCTCAATCACACAACAGTGATATCAAACAATTACAGAAGACAATATGAAGAGACACTTCATACACACCTTGATCTTGCTTCACAGCTTTGATTAAGGCACTCACACACTCTTGCTTCACAGCTTTGAGTGAGACACAACCTAGAACCTACCTATCCAATGCAAATCATCCACTAGACAATTGCTTGGAGTACAAGTATTCCTAGACAGGATTCACACGTGAAGACTAGCCTTCTTCACTTGCAAGGACTCACTAATTTGCACTCTATATTCTTCTGTTGTCAAGAGCTATTGTTCAGGATTGCTTCTTCTGATCTTTATAGCAGTTGTCAGTCCTTTTGGGCCTTGGTTCATTAATTAGGTTTTATTCATACCAAACCTATTTTCAATGATTTGCACACTTGCCTCTTAATTCAGGGATCTTTTAGTTTGCCTAGGGCTTTTAGAAAATCTCCTGATATCCAACTTGAGCTCCTATTCTGTCATACGTTCAGTGTTATGACATTCATCATAACATTCAGCTTAACTAAGTTAACTTATAGTTAACTTACCCTGCACACACATCATTAAGTATGTCCTAACATTTAGTATGACATACATGCACACTCTAAAGTTTTGCCATAAAAAGCAGCCAATCAAGAGCACTTACAACATCCACAATAACAAAAACAACAACTCACCTTAGCAAAACAACAAGATATCTCAACCTAAACATCAACATACCTAAATAATAACATCCACAATAACACAAACAACAAATATGAGTTATACAAAAATATCAACACACCTAATAAAAATACATCTGTAATAACAAAAACAACAACTTACCTTAGCAAAATAATAACAAACCTTAACAAAAACATCAACATACCTAAACAATAACATTCATAATAACTCAAACAACAATAGACTAGCTATACAAAAATAACAACATACCTCAGCAGAAATATCAAAAATGAAAAACTCATAACATAAAAGGTGGAAACGTACCATGCACCTGATTCAATCATGCCAATCAAATCCCCTATTGTTCTTCATTTTTTACTCGAGTGAATAAATCACACCTTGATTCTAAGATGGTTTGCTACACAATGGTGATGAAAACAAGCAAAGAAATTTTAATTCGGGAAGAAGAAGAGGTTTAGGGTTTTCACGAAAATAGGGGAGTAGAAAGAATTTCTGCTGAGTTTCTCTCTACTCACAAACTATGATTCTTTATTCTTTTGCAACTGCAAAGTTCAAGTGTATACAAAAATAGGGGTTAGTCCCTGTTTATATATTTTGGGCTTGTTTTCTCCTTAAGAAAGGCCTAAAACTAACCTAACTAGCTCATCTAAAAAAACAAATAAAGTTAAGTATAACATCACTGTCGAGATACTCTTCGACATTTTGACACCTCGGAAATTTGACACTTCCTAGCTTATGTCAAGCAACCTGCTTCAACACAAGGAATTAAAACTTAACACACCACTTAACTCATTGTGTCTAAGCTATCTATTTTCACCATAGACCTTAACTTCTTGAACATATCGACTTGCACTCCTTTTGTCATGATATCTAAAATCTGATTCTCAGTTATGCATTGTTCCAAGTTCATCTTCCCATCTGCTACCTGCTCTCGAAGATAATAGAATCTCATTTCGATGTTCTTTCTTTGTCCATGTGCTATCAGATTCTTTTCCAGATTGATAACAAACATGTTTTAGATCTTCATAGTAATTTCTCCATGACTTTTTCCTGTAATTTCTTCGACCAAATTCACCATCCATGTTGCTTGAAATGCATATAAAGAATTAGCTATGTACTCTACGTCATATGATGATAATGCTACGAATGGTTATTTTCTTGAATTCCAAGCAACCGGTGCACCACCTAACATAAACACATAACCGACTGTGGATTTTCTATCCTCAACATCACAACACCAACTTGAGTCGATGTTGGCACTACCGCAAAAAAAAACCACCGGAAAAGACACAGAGTCGCTATCAAACTTTACTTATCCCAACAGGGAAAGGAAAACATCAAGAAAACCTCAAAAGGGAATGAACATGGTCTCACAAAGAAATTTGGGTTCGGGTGTTGATTACTAAAGAGGAAGGTATTAGCACCCCTCACGTTCATTGTACTCAACGAGATCCACTCTTGTTGTTCTAATCAAAGGGTGTGTATATCTAAAACTTACTTGCTAAGGGAACATGGAAATGAAAAGGGAGAAAAATAAAAGGGGACTCGATAGGATCTCACTATCCTATGCCTACGTATTCCCTCGGGAAATGGGAAACTCAGAGTCAACGTAGTTCAAAGGACTACGAGTGGAAGGAAAGGTTTCTCGCTAAGGATTGGAGCCCTTGTGCCTACGTATTCTCAACAGACATGAGAAATCAGAACATTCGTAGTTCATGGGACCACGGATTGCTTAGTGTTTTTTATGGACAATGCTAATGTTCTCATTCCAACAGTTTAGGTGTTTTTCGCTCATTGTCGGGAGTCTTACGTGTTACCTGTTTACGGTAGAATAGAAATAACATACCCTTTTGGAAAATTGTTTGAAGAGAAAAGAATCCCGAAGGAAAACAATTTGAATTTGTTGAAGTGTTTTAAAGAAGTGAATTGAATCGGTTTGTGATGTGTATCATGCTAAAGTCTATGGTAATATGAGCAAGTACTTTGTACAAACGATCCAAACGTCTCACATACAAAATACTCTAAGAAGAGGTAAGGAAATACTCTCGCTCATCTTTTCCCATGTAATTAAGGCTCGTAACGCACTATACACATCAAATTTATTAAGTGTTTTATTTGTGTTAAGAGAGAGAAGAGAATGATGAAACGCAAGAATCTAAGGGAAACTTGGCCCTAGATGTTATCATGCAAAGTGGTCCTAAGGTTAGAATTAGAAGACGATTATATCCTAATGTTGTCATGCAAGATAGCCCTAAGGTTGAAGATAGGGAGAAGCTACCCTAATGTTGTCATGCTTGGCTCAACAACCTAATGTTTATCCTACTCCAATCTTAATAAAAACTATGTTAGACTAGGAAGCCCTAAGAGAACATGCAAGACCAATTAAAATAAGCTAGAAAAATACAAACAACAGTATACGATAACGCTTAAATAGAACAACAGTGTATTTCCAGCAACAATACAACAACATTTAAAAGCACATATTTTCAGGACAGACGTGTATGTAACAATAACAAAATGTAAGCATTTATCAACACATATGGCTCAAGACAGCAGTGTATGCAAAGCAACATAAACAAGAACATGCATCATGTATTCCACAAGGCTAAGCAAGTATCATGAGCACACATCAAGATTTCAGGCAATTATGAACATGTGTTGTGCAAGATCAAGTAAAATATGCGAACATGACATGTGAACATGTGACAAAAGAATAATCAATCATGATGAACATGCATCAATAATGGAGCAAATGAACATACACCATGGAGTTCAACAATTGACAATACATATGAACCCGTATCAACATGAAGTATCATGAATATGCAAGCATAAAAAAGCAAGTGTCAACATATAAATAAGTGAACATCATGAACATGCTTCAAGAATGCAAACAATCACATAATCAACAAGCTGTGCATCAAAGATTCACATACATACTGCAAATGAAGGCTAAACTGCTCAAGAAAATTCCAGAAATATCAAATATATCAAGTCACAGAATTTACATGTGGAAAAGAATCAAGATAAACTTGAAAACAAGTCAAAAACACACTCTGCAGCTGATGTAATCGATTAACATATATGTGTTAATCAATTACACAGTGTAAAATCAGTATTCTGGCGCAAAAACAGGTGTAATCGATTACACCAGATGTGTTAATCGATTACACTTGTAGAAATTGCAGAAAATCACTTTTCAGAAGCATTTTTCAAGCATCAATTCAATGATCAAATGCAACATGTAATAGCATGCAATTGTACACGAAAATAACATCAGTTAAGAGAAAATACACACCTATTGAATCAACCAAAAAATCAACAACATTAAGAAATTGAATCAATGGATCAATCCACACAAAAACCACAAGGATCTACATTGTGAAAGTTGTCAATAACCTAAAATGGTTTTGATCTAAGAATCCCCAACCTATAAAGCTGAGATTTGCTTTGGTAATTGTTGCAAACGGAATTTGATAGATCAAGCAAGGAAAACCAGAGATCCAATAAGTTATTTTCAAGAAAAGTTGAAGAATAATGCAATGAGCTAGAATTGCTTCAAAATCACTTCAAGAAATTGCTTCCAAAATTCAGATCTAGATCCAAATCAACTTCTACTGCAGAATTTGATGTTGATGAAAGGAATTGATGAAGGTTGAGCTCAAGGATTAACAAATTCCAATGAAGAATTTGTTAACTCTAATGGAAGAGCTTTGATGAGGTTAAGGATGAAGATGAATATGATAAGTAAGAGAGAATTTGATAGAATTGGAGTGTGAAGTGTAGAAAAACTAGAAAATGAATCCAATTTCTCTTGGAATGGAGAAATTTGTTTAAATATGATCTAGGTATGGAATGGAAATTAGGTTTGGAAATTGGGTTTTAATGAGGATTGGATCTTTGGTTTGGAATTAGGAGTGGAAATCATTTGAATTATGGAGGGAAAATGAAATTAATTTGTAATGCTCTAGATCCTTCTAATGCTCTAGATCCTTCTACTGGTGTATGATTGAGTCCAAGTGATTAAAATGAATTTGAAATTGATGCAAAGATGAAAATTTGTTGTTCTTGGCAAAAATCACCTGCTGTAATCGATTAACATGATTTGGTTAATCGATTACATGTCCAAAATTTTAAATCTGACGCCTTGTGGAGGGGTGTAATCGATTAACACATGTATGTTAATCGATTACATTAAGGTAAAACTGCAAAAATCACCCTGTTGCAACCTATTCTGATCCTGGCTTGGCGCTTGAACCTTAGCCACTGATAAAACCCTTGAATAATGCCTGAAACATGATAGATAAATTGTCTGGAACAAGATCATGTGAACTCTGTGCTTTCTGTTTTGATTTCGAAATAATCAAACTATCTGCTGAGCAAAATAAATGCTCGAAGACTTTGACGACTATTTGCTCAGCTCTAAGTGCTACTGAAATACTCTCTGAAATGAAGAAGGCTTGAAAACAAAGAGAAGAGGTCTCCGCTGGGGGAAAAATAAAACTCAGACGAATGACCCTGCAGTGGAGAGAAATTATGACTCCACTAGAAGGAAAAGACAGATAGAGGGTAAGATTGATGAATCTACGACCCTAAGATTGATCGGAACAACTGTTTGGGGAAATATATGGGCGTTCTCTCCGAGGTTACACCACTCTCTAATGGGGAAATAAGATGGAGAGAAGGTTACCAAAACTGCCTTATGCTTCACATGCATGTTTGAATTTTCCATGGCGTAATGCTCCATGTCAAATTGAAATGCTACACGTTTTGAGGATGCAATGTAATGATGATTATGGGATGCAAAAAGGACACACCACTAGGGAATGCTGAAAAGTTATCGACGAGACTGCTAGGGATAACAATCAAAGTGCCCTCGGGCCAAAAAACCCTGTTGGAGAACCCAACTAAACTTCCACTCTACGGGGAAAGCAGGACCAATAGACGAATGTCGCATTGCTGCGAAGAGGGGCCGACAAGGACAGAAGAGTCGCCACCGCTCGTTATTTATCCCAAAGAAAGGGAAATGAATCGATCAGAGAAAACCTACGGAAAAGGGAGAAGACAGGTCATCACAACCAAATCTTGGGTTCGGGAGTCGGTTACGCAAGGGGAAGGTATGAACACCCCTCACGTCTGTTGTACTCAACGAGATCCATGCTTGTTATCTATCTAAAAGGGTGTAAAACTTTCTAAGCTACAGGCCACAGGGACAAAAGAAAAGAAAAGAGACTTGATAGAGCATCGCCGCTCCATGCCTACGTATTACCTCGTGCAATAGAAAAGTCAGAGTCAACGTAGTTCGGAAAACTACAGGTGAAAGTGGGGGAAGGTTGCTCGCCAAGACATCGCCGTCTTGTGCCTACGTTTCCTCGTATGGTACGAGAAATCAAAGCAAACATAGTTCAGGAAACTATGGATGAAGGAAAAGGGTGCTCGCCAAGACATCACCGTCTTGTTCCTACATATTCTCATCATGTATGAGAAATCAGAGCAAAGGTAGTTCGAGTTGACACGACCACAGATTGGTTCAAGTATTTTAACTGAGTAGGGTTAAACCTTCGTTCTAGCAGTTAGGTGTATTGTTGCTCGACCATAGGAGACTTAGGCATTACCTGTTTGCGGTAGAACCAAGAGTTAACACACTCTTTCTGAAAATGGTTTTTAATTAATCCCAAAGGATAAAAAGGTTTGATGTTTTTGTTTTGTGTTTTTTTAAACAAAGAAGTGGATTGAGTTAAGTTTGTAACTCATGTTGCACTAAAGACTATGACTTGAGAGCAAATGTATCGCATACCGCCCAAAGGGCATACGCTAAACACTCTAGACAGTTGAAAGGAGGCCCCCCAACCATCATTCCTCAAGTACTTAAGGATCATATCGTACAACACATGTTATTCTTTATTAGGTGTTTTGAAATGTTTAAGAGATGAGAAGAGAAAGACACAGACTAAGGGGAAACTGGACCATAATGTTGTCATACACAATGCTCCTAAAGTTAGGATGAAAGGGAACAACTACCCTAATGTTATCATGCATAGGATTTAACACCTAATGTCTCTCCTACTCCCATCTTAAACAGAGGGACTAGGAATCCTAGGGGGATCATGGGCAAAAGCCAAGTAAACACTAAATAATTCACTCACAAATGAAATAAAAAGGAAAAGAAAGTTGACTTAAACAAGTCAACATGCAATGCAAACAAGAGATATGAAATGCAAAGAAAAGATGCATACACAAAGAAAAGAGGGATGAAAAAGTGTGGGGAAGCCACCACCACAAGCACATCTCAACCAATAATTCTTAAGATTTACACAAAACAATGCAAACTAAACAATGAAAACAACAATGTAAATCAAAGACAAATGTCCATGGCAAGCTCAAAGCATAAATGATAACACCAAATCAACATGGGCAAGTGGTAAACCCCTTAGGGCAGAAGTGAATCATAATGGAAATGATCCCAATTCAAGCATAAAACAAGAGACAAAGCACAAATACAATAATATGAAGTGATAGAACCAAAGTTCTACCATAATCTCAACACTTAAGACAAGTGGAGAAACATGATTCTAAGTGACTTGTGATGAAAGCTACAAACTCAAATGACCCATGAAAATATGAAACAACACCTCAAGTATGTTAGAATGAACCAACAAAGCTCAAAAGGTGGTTAAGGGATCACTCATGATCATATCCCAAAGTTTTAGGTCAAGCTAGTATGTGCAACTCTCCATAAAAGGACTTAACTTGCAACAAATACTAAAAACAGGAGGAAAGCTCAATAAATTCCAAGTAAATTACATAAAGTAGCCAAGTCTAATAGAAAATAGAAGTCAAAGTTTCAAGAGGAAACTCACCTCAAGGCATCACCAAACAATTTCGTTGTTAGAGGTGCTGCACCTTATCAAGGGTTCATCGAGGGGCAAGAAAAAAATAATTCAAAACCAATTGAAAAATGATCATCAATGGACCAAATCAACCCTCAAAGGAACCCCAATCCCTCATATAAGTGAGGGAGAAACCATGGTCATAGGGGATTTAAAATTGAGGTCCAAATGATCCATTCAAATTAGGGTAAACAACAAAATATACCTTTAAACTTTAATTCCAAATAAATTAGCAAAATAAATAATAAATGCAAAATAAAAATTTGGAAAATTAATTAACAAATCAAAATGTCAAGAAAATATTTTTAGGTATTTTTTAGATGACCAGAAGTATTTTAAAATAAATAAAATCTAAATAGAAAATAAATGAAATAAAAATAAAACAAACAAGTAAAGGGGGTGTATTAGTAATACTGAGATGAACTAACATCCTTCACAAAGCACGCGCTTGGGCCAAACACGGGGGTGGGAATAACAAATGTTCAAATCCCAATCACTTAAACTCAACAAAACAAAACAAAATCAAACAATGAGGTGGAACACTGTGTTTCATTAAACGCGTCAGCGTCCACCTCAGCCCTAACCACGCCACGCCAGCAAAGCCCTTACCAACTCATCATCTTCTTCATGAAACTTGGAACAAAACCAGTCATGCAATTGTGAAACCCGAGCATGGTGCTCTCTACTTTCCATCATCATATCTCTTCAATCACTCAATGGATTTCAAAAGTTTAAAGACCAAAAATGGTCTCCATAATGCAAGGAACAAAACCATGCCAAATATATTCAAAATAGAGCACTCTAGGGCACAGAAAAATTAGCTCAAAGTCACGATTTAAAACTGAAATTTCAACATACAATTTAAGAAAATAACAAACAGAAACAAGATGATGCCCCTTAGGACTTCAAACACCAAGCATGACCATGATTCTCACAATATAAATAAAATGAAAACAAGTAGGAAAGAGGGAAAAATTCAGAGGTTCTTGCCTAGTGGATAATGGTCCACTGCCTCTTCAATATGTGTTGAAGCTTCACCAAAATGTGCAGAATGAACTCTTGTGGCTTGATAGAGTTGACAGTGTGCTTAGATGGCTTTGAATCTCCTTCAAAAGCTCCAAGTGATTTTGAACAGCTGAGGAACAATGTGCATACAATTGCTTCTTTATGCAAGCAGTTGGAAGAAGAACTTATGGTGATGATGGAATGGAAAGAATTTTGTTGAATGGTTCAAAAACTTGTGAGTTTCGAAGAGATTTTCAAAGGAGAGAAAAAATGTCAAGTCTGATTTCTTGCTCAAATGGTGGCTGCTCTCTTTCTAGGGTTTATGTTAAGCTTATATATGAGGTGAAAAACATGAAAATGAAGTTTTAACAGTGGTAAAAGATGGATGGATCAGATGTTGCAATTTCATGATTTTTGAATCAATGGTAAGTGATGGAAATAGTACACGAGCATGCTTGCATTGGAGGTTATTTTCTTGAGTGGAAGGAAAAAAACAGAAGGGCTGCATGAATTCAGAATAAGGGTAACTTGTCTCTTCCTTGTTTGAGTAAGAAAATTCAAAAATACACCAATGTAGTACAAGCTTGGTTGGCCTTAATATGGTAATGTTTGGAGTTCATACAATACCAATTCATGTGCATGAAATGAGAAGGGAAAATGTGCTGCATGAATGAGGGAATAACATGCCCAAATGAACCAAAGATCCTGCCTTATAAAAATGTCCCAATCATCAACTTTGAGCAATGGTATCTTGGTGTACAAGACTTCTCTTGCTTAAAATTTGGGTTCAAATTAAAGAGTGCATGGCAAGGAACAATTTTGATGTTGAATTCATCTTGATTTGCAACTTAGAAGACCATGGAAAATGATGTTAAAAATCATGTCATGCAAGCTGTCTAAAAATAACAGAAAAATTCTAAGATATGAACATTGAACCTTTTGAAACCCTAACTTTGGACATCCATAAATTGAGCTTCAAGAATCCTATGAAATACTTCTAGTAATGGATGTAAAGCTTGGACCAAGATCTACAACTTTCATGTGGGACAAAGTTTCATTTGACAACAAGAGCTTGATGAAAATTGGCTCCAAAAATCTGTCCAAACTTGCTAATTTTGAGATCATTGAAAACTGTAACTTTGAACCACCATAACTTGAGCTTCAAGCATCACATGATGATGACTTAGTACTCAAAAGAAAGCTTGGAAAATGAGGAACATGTTTGATGTTGGATAAAAGCTCATCTGAAACCTTGATCATAAAGAAAAATGGCTTGGAAAGTGGCTGATTCACATATGAAACTTTCCATAAATAACAAGTTTCTAAAACCCTAATTTTCAATAAGTGGCAAGTTTCACACTTCTTGATTTTTCATGATTCCCTTGATATTTCTTGATCAAATCTCACCCATTGGTCACATTGGACTTGAGGAACATGATTTTGACCTTAAAAAAGTCTTGAATTTTTCACTGCACAATTGACTTTTTCCCCAAATCTCCTGATTTGCAATTGACTGACCAATTGGAGCTCTTCTGATTAAAATTGATGATCAATCTTCTACCTCCAAACAACTCGAGACATATGAATGACCATGGAAACAAGTATTGTTTCAAATACAAGTCTATCCTGATTATATGTAAAACCCTAATTTCATGCTCTTCTGCCTAGGCCCTTTGCAGATGAATTGAATGACCATTCTTACTCCAAAATAGCCTTTGAGATATCCAACAAACCTCTACACCATGTTTGCACCAATAATAGGACCTTATGAACTCCTGACCAATCCCCTGATGATCCTTAAACAATGAGCTATGGCACACCTTTCCTCTCAAGGAGCTTCGACAACTTCATGATGATAACACACACTTGATGACCTCTACCGATACCTTTGCTTGAGCTTGAAGACAATAAGATTATCCTCTTGGATGGCACACAAACAATATTGATCCCCTGTAAGAATTGTGCTATGCAAGTGCAAGATGCTAAAATGCAATGAAACATAAGCCAGAATGCAAGAAAAGGGGTTGGTCAAATTTTTGGACCTGAAGGGATGAAAAGCGAACGACTTTCAAACATTCAAGGTAAAAGATAGTTGAATACCAAAGAATCCCGGAAACTTGCCAACCGCAAAAAGAAACAGTAACTGAAAACACTGTTGTGGAGGGATACAACAGCTGCCCCTATTCAAGCGACTTGGACCTGAAGGGATGAAAAGCGAACGACTTTCAAACATTCAAGGTAAAAGACGGTTGAATACCAAAGAATCCCGGAAATTTGCCAACCGCAAAAAGAAACAGCAACTGAAAACACTGTTATGGAGGGATAAAGATAAGATGGACGCATCCATCGAAGATCACCATCTTCCAGGGTCTGGATACTATATAGGGAAGATAAACCATCAGTCATGGTCTGGATACCACACAGGCTCAGGAGTCACACACTATAAGCTAGGGTCTGGATACCACTCGAGCTTAAAGGGATAAAATGATGTTAACCGGGGTCTGGATACCACACGGGTTAAAGGAAACATCGTAGTTTTCTAAGGTCTGGATATCTCACGGGAAAAACAAATCACTGGTCGAGGTCTGGATACCGCATAGGCTCAGGAGATAGACATTGTAAGCTAGGGTCTAGATATCGGTCGAGCTTAAAGGAATAAAATGATGTTAACCGGGGTCTGGATACCACACGGGTTAAAGGGAAACATCATAGTCTGCCGGGGTCTGGATACCTCACGGGCAAAACAAATCTCTGGCCGAGGTCTGGATATCGCACATGCTTGAGCCAATAAAACTGGTGAAAGCCGAGGTCTAGATACCGCACGGACGAAAAGATACATCGGTGGAAGCCGGGGTCTGGATACCACACGGGCTTGTTGAAACAAACATCAACTGGGGTCTGGATACCGCACAAGTTGGTTGAACAAAAGGGTATGAGTCGGGGTCTGGATACCACACGGGCTAACTGAAATAACTAGAGGAAGTCGAGGTATGGATACCGCACGGGCTTACTGAAGTAACCGGTGGAAGCAGGGTTCTGGATACCGCACAGGCTTGCTCAAATAACTAGAGGAAGCTGGGGTCTGGATACCACACGGGCTTATTGAAATAACTGGAGGAAGTCAGGGTCTGGATACCACACAGGCTAAAGAAATAAACCATATCTGCTAGAGATACACCTGGAAACAAGAGGTAACAACCTGGATTATGTTTTAAAATGCACATGTTTGAATATGGCGTAATGCTCCATACGAAATGGAAATGCTACGTGTTTGGGAGGATGTTATGCACGATGCAAATGCAAAGGAACCACTCTGGCAACATAAATGCTAAAGAGGGGAAACCAAACTCCGCTGGGGATGACCGAATGCCAAGTACGATTGGACTTATGCTGAGAGAAATAAGCTCTGGATGGCTTCCTGGAAGAGAACTCTCCTGGGTAAACTGCTTTGCTAAGAGCAAATCCGCTCCGCTGGGGATCACATCAAACTCTTCTGAGGAAAGCACCCTGGATGGCCTGCCAGAATACAACTCTTCTAGGGAACAAACAACTCGGCTAGAGACAACAACTCCACTCTACCGAGGAAATCAGCCCTGGATGGCCTGCCAGAGTATAACACTCTGGGGAACAGACAATTCTACTGGGGAAGTAAAGCAAACTGCTACGGAATAACTCCATTCTACCGGAGGTTCCATTATTCTAGAGGTTGAATCCACTATCTTCTAGGGATAAGATTTACTGGGAGATTATCCTGCACTTTCTCTGCTAAGGATGGAGAAAAACAATCTCTGAAGTAGTCCCACTCTGTGGGGAAGAAAACTACTCTGCCGACCTGGCTGGGGATTAGGAAATGAGGGAATCAGCATCAACTTCTGTTTAGGGAATGAGAAGTAAAACTCATAAATATCAGATTCCGATTGGAGAATGATCCAACGACCTAGACTCAGAGGGGAAAGGAGTCAACCATTCAGACTTTGTGGGGAAACGAAACTCTAAACTCGTTCCGCTGCTTGGAATAATCCCTTACCTACTCGTTAGGGATGATCCAACTCTGCCAGAAATTTCAATCTCGACCTGCTGAGGATAACCTTGACTGTATATAATTCCAACCTGCTATGAAAACAGTCTTAATCTGCACACCTTCTTCGGGTGGGGGACTTCTGGAAAAGTCTCGAGGATGAGAGTCCTGCAAATAATAAACAAACAAACATGTTCTGTGCAGCGGGCACCATCTTAATCATCACTTGTAACATTATCCAAGCAAAGACAATGTTTCAGTTATAGTTGGCAGAGCCCACAAGTTTATGTATGCAAAGTTTTATCAAAAACATCAGGCGTCTTTTGCAAACAAAACAGTAAAAAGCTGAAACAAAAACAAAAGCTTTCTGAATAGTATATTTTATTGGTTGATGGCTTGTAAATAAGCAAAAATACAACAGATGTAACTCCTGAAATGAGAAAGTTGCGCAAGAAATATACAAAAATGCACAAAGATATACAAAATGTCGGCAATGTGGTACAGACAACCACCATGGCACGACTCAACTATGACTCGCATGACTTTGATGCTTCTCCGATGCTTTGTCTTTTAAAGAGATTGATTTGGTTGGTTGACACTCGGGTCCTCCCAAAATCCATTATACCCTGAAGATCAATACGCAGACCGCAATCATTTGCTTTTCAAATCCCTAACTTTTGCCTGAATCGCCCTTGCGGGTTTTCGATTCACTGGGATACCCATTTTTGCCAAAGTCACCCTTTCAGGTTTTCAACTTTGCGAGTTTACACATTTTTTCTTTTTATCCCTAACTTTTGCCCGAACCCATCCTTTTATGGTTCGCTGGGATTCCCCATTTTTGCCTAGATTTTTTTCTTTCCAACGGGTCTATCTTAAGCAAAGTATCTTTTAACTGCGCCTGTGTTCACAGGGGACATAAAATCTTCACCATCCATCGTTGAAAGTAGTAAGGCTCCTCCGGAGAATACTTTCCTTACGACATATAGACCTTCATAATTGGGAGTCCATTTGCCCCTGTGATCTGTCTGTGGAGGGAGGATCTGCTTCAACACCAAAGCACCTGCCTGAAAGCTCCGAGGATGCATCTTCTTATCGAAGGCTTTCTTCATTCTACTCTGGTACAGACAACCGTATGCAATGGACGCCAACCTCTTCTCGTCCATCAGGCTGAGCTGATTCAATCTACTCTTCACCCATTCTGCCTCATCCAGTTTAACATCAACTAGAACTCTCAAAGAAGGAATCTCGACTTCCAATGGTAGGACTGCTTCCATACCATATACCAGCGAGAAAGGAGTTGCCCCAGTTGAAGTACGCACCGAGGTACGATACCCATGCAATGCGAAGGGCAACATCCCATGCCAATCTTTATAGGTCACAACCATCTTCTGCACTATCTTCTTCATGTTCTTATTGGCCGCCTCGATCGCACCATTCATCTTCGGACGATAGGGGGAGAATTGTGATGCTCAATCTTGAAACTTTAGCACATCTCCTTCATCATCTTGTTATTCAAATTTGAACCATTATCAGTAATGATTCTTTCAGGTACTCCATAACAGTAGACGATGTCCCTCTTAATAAACCGGGCTACCACTTGTTTGGTGACATTAGCATAGGAGGTTGCTTCGACCCACTTGGTGAAATAGTCAATCGCCACTAAGATGAATCGGTGTCCATTGGATGCGGTCTGCTTGATCTTGACAATCATATATATGCCCCATATGGAGAAGGGCCATGGGGATGCTATAACATTCAAAGGATTCGGCGGCACATGAACCTTATCGGCATAAATCTGGCATTTATGGCACTTCTTTGCATACTTGAAGCAATCAGACTCCATAGTTAACCAGTAATATCCTGCCCTCAACAGCTTTCGAGACATGGCATGTCCGCCTGCATGTGTACCAAAGGCGCCTTCGTGGACCTCTTCCATAAGCAAACCAGCTTCTTTTTCATCCACGCATCTTAGCAGCACTAAGTCAAAATTTCTCTGATAGAGTACACCATCTTGGTTCAGATAGAAATTCCCAGCCAACCTCCTCAAGGTCTTCTTATCCCGGGCCGATGCCCCAGGCGGATATTCTTGGTTCTTGAGAAAGTTATGGATGTCAAAATACCATGGCTTGCCATCAGAGGCCTCCTCTATTGCAAAAACGAATGCTGGTCTATCAAGACGTGAGATGACGATTCTCGGAGCATCGTTCCAGAAGTTCACTTTATACATTAAGGATAGGGTAGCCAAGGCATCCACCATCTGATTTTCTGCTCTCGGTACGTGATGAAACACTACCCACTTAAAGAAAGGTAGCAACCTTCTTGTGTAGTTCATATAAGGGATTAGATTGGGCTGACAGGTCTCCCTCTCTCCTTTGATCTGATTAATCACCAAAGCAGAATCACCATAGATATCAAGGTTTTTGATTCTCAAATCAATTGCTTCCTCAATACCCATGATACATGATTCATATTCGGCTTCGTTGTTGGTGCACGAAAATGTTAACCTAGCAGTGAGTGGTATGTGCGAACCATGGGGAGTCGTAATGATTTCCCCAATTTCGCGACTGTAGGAGTTAACAGCACCGTCAAAGATCAATTTCCAGTAGGAACCTTTCTCAGGACCTTCCTCGGGTAACGACTCTTCGCAATCCTTCATCTTCAAGAACATGATATCTTCATCAGGAAATTCTAACTTCATTGGCTTCGATTGGTTGCTCTACGAGATATTCTGACAGAACGCTCCCTTTAATTGCCTTCTAGGAGACGTATTGAATGTCGTATTCTGTCAAAACCATCTGCCACCTGGAAATCCTTCCCGAAAGCGCTTGCTTTTTAAATACGTACTTAATCAGGTCCATCTTTGAAATTAACATAGTTGTGTGGTTTAGCATGTACTGTCTTAGGCGTTTGGCGGCCCAAGCAAGTGCGCAACAAGTCTTTTCCAACATTGAGTATCTGGACTCACAATCTGTGAACTTTTTACTCAAGTAGTAAATGGCATGCTCTTTTCTTCCGGTCTCGTCATGTTGACCTAGAACACAACCCATGGAATTCTCAAGAACCATTAAATACATTATCAACAGTCTTCCAGCCACTAGGGGCATTAGTATTGGAAGTTCTTGTAAATACTCCTTTATTCTCTCGAATGCCCTCTGGCAATTTTCGTTCCAGACCACTGCCTGATCTTTCTTCAACAGTTTAAACATTGGCTCACACGTGGCCATGAGGTGAGATATGAACCTAGAAATGTAGTTCAATCTACCCAGGAAACCACAAACCTCTTTCTCCATCTTCGGCGCTGGCATTTCTTGAATCGCTTTTATTTTTTGCAGGATCGACCTCAATACCCTTCTCACTGACAATGAACCCAACCAATTTTCCTGATCGTACACCAAAAGTGCACTTGTTTGGATTCAGCCTTAGTTTGAACTTCCTTAACCTCTCAAACAACTTCAGAAGATTCACCAGATGTCCTTCCTTCGTTTGCGACTTTGCAATCATGTCATCAACATAGACTTTAATCTCATGATGAATCATGTCATGAAACAAAGTGACCTACGCCCGCTTATAGGTTGTTTCCGCGTTCTTCAACCCAAAAGGAATTACCTTATAGCAAAACGTCCCCCACGATGTGATAAACGTTGTTTTCTCCATGTTCTCCGGTGCCATCTTAATCTGATTATAGCCGGAGAAACCGTCCATGAAGGATAACACTGAATATTGCGCAGTATTATCAACAAGTACATCGATGTGGGGTAGCGGGAAATCATCTTTTGGACTCACTCGGTTTAGATCATGGTAATCTACACACATTCGTATCTTACCATCCTTCTTGGGTACAGACACAATGTTAGCGATCCATAGAGGATAATTCATTACGGCAAGAAACCCGACGTCTAATTGTCTCTGGACCTCCTCTTTGATCTTCATTGCCATATCTGACCTGGTTCTTCTTAGCTTCTTCTTGACAGGTGGGCACTCTTCTCGAAGAGGCAAGCGATGAACCACAATGTTGGTATCGAGTCCGGGCATATCTTTATATGACCAAACAAAGACATCTTTATACTCTCGGAGTAGTTCTACCAGTCTTTGTTTGACATTATCCTCTAAGGTAGCCCCTATTCTGACCTCCTTCTTAGCCTGTTCTGTACCTAAGTTGACGACTTCAACTTCCTCTTGGTGAGGCAGAATGACCTTCTCCTCTTGTCCTAATAACCTGGTGAGCTCCTCAGGAAGGTCTTCGTCTTCTTCGATATCTTCTTCCACTTGAAAGATCGGATTATCAAAGTTATACCGAGTCATAGACGAGTCTGAGTTGGTGGTATCTGAAATGTGAAACCTACAATGGTGATGATTTAATGCTTAAATGATATGCAAACAAACAAACACAAACCACATTGCCATTTTATTGTTAAAATAAAAATATGAAAAACAAGAATCACAAAATTTTTGATGCAAAGACGCCTTTTTGATTAATGATAAAGAGATTGTTCAAACATAACGATAAGGCCCTACAAATAAATAGCACTATGTTCCGAGAAGAACATAGGGAAATACATTAATCAAAACAAAGCAATTACTCTTCATAAGTTACTGAGATAACTGTTAGAACACAGATTGGTTCTTAATAATATCTCTATGTTTTGATGATAACTATTATGAAATTTTGTAATTAAGAATTATATACTCTAAAATTTGCTTAAGAGTTTTTACTGCAGATATTAAAGTAATTATCACTCCAGAAGCAAATCAGAACTGAACATAAGAAATATGCTAGGCTCTGAAGCGTCAGATGCATCCATTAGAAGATTCTGAACGCTGCCATCAGAAGATCCTGAGCGTAGCCTCCAGAAGGATCTGAAGCAGAAGCTCCAGAAGAATCTGAAGCAAGTCAGAAGCATCTGAACCAAAGAAGAATTCTGTATGAAAAGTTTTCAAGCATAGTTACTACAAAAGATTCTGAGAGTACTAAAGCTGCCAGTACTAAGGATCTGACTCAAATATGCTCTGAACTTATACACGCTAAAAGCACACCTGCTGCAAAGACTCTGATTCAGTAAAACTCTGATCAACATCAGAAGGCTCTGACCAAATTAGACTCTGATGATTCTTGCTGAATATTGATGAAGAAGAATTCAAAGATTATGCCCGTTGGAATATCCAAACGACTCTTTCCTTATTTATGCTAGACACAAGAACACAGACAAAAAGGATTTCTCTGTGCTTTCTTCTTCTAGGAAAGGTCACTTGATGTGAAGACAAAAAGGCTCAGACCTTTTGGTACACTCTTCTCAACATGAAATACTCTTGGATCAATGTGTCTATAAAAGGAAGTCTCCAACCATCTTCTTCAGTTGACGTTTTACCCAAAAAGAAATCATTATCCAAAGCTCTCATACAATTCACATTCTTTCTAGAATTAATTTCTTTGTTCTTAATATTAAGTGAAAAATCACAGTTGTGACAAAGCTTTATTAGAAGCAATTTAAACACTTGTATTTGTTATTACATTTGATTGTAAGAAAACCTTAAGAAGATCCAGTTAGGATCAGTAGTTCTTGAGAAGACTTTGAACAGTTGTTCTTAGTGCTTACTATTGTAATCAGTTGATTAAATAGTGGATTAAGTCCTTGTTTGAGAAAGGCAAATCACTATAGGAAGGGTGGACTGGAGTAGTTGAGTTCAACGAACCAGGATAAAAATACTTGAGTTTTTATTTCTAAGTTTTTATCTTCATACTTATTCAACCCCCCCTTCTAAGTATTTTCTCACCTTCAGTTGGCATCAGAGCTCCGGTTCTGTGTGTGCTACCACTTCACAGTGACAGTAAAGATCCAGTGAGAAAAACTTTGATATACATTTGGTTGTTACTATGGCTGATAATTCAATGTCTAACACTAACAACAAATATGAAGAAAGGGACAGAATCAGCATTAAACCCCCTATATTTGATGGGGAGAAATTTGATTATTGGAAAGACAGGATTGAAAGTTTTTTCCTTGGTTATGATGCTGATTTATGGGATTTGGTCATAGATGGATATGTTCATCCCATTGATGGGAATGGCAAGAAAGTAGATAGAAAATCTATGACAGAAGCCCAAAAGAAGGAATTTAGAAATCACCACAAGGCCAGAACAATATTGTTAAATGCAATATCTCACACTGAGTATGAAAAGATCACATATAGAGACACTGCATTTGACATGTTTGAGTCCTTAAAGATGACTCATGAGGGAAACTCTCAAGTCAAGGAAACAAAGGCTCTGGCTCTAATCGAGAAGTATGAAGCCTTCAAGATGGAAGACTTTGAATCTGTTGAAGCTATGTTCTCTAGATTTCAAATACTTACAGCTGGACTAAAGGTTCTGGATAAAGGATACTCTACTGCTGATCATGTGAAAAAGATCATCAGAAGCTTACCTACCAGATGGAGACCTATGGTGACTGCGCTGAAAATGGCTAAAGATCTGAACAAGATCTCCTTGGAGGAACTAATCAGTTCACTAAGGAGTCATGAAATTGAACTTGAGGAAGATGAACCTCAAAAGAAAGGTAAATCAATTGCTTTAAAATCTAATAAATCTGCTAAAGCATTGCAGGTAATAGAGGAAAGCTCTGAAGAATCCTCATCTGAAGATGAAGATGAACTATCCATGCTGTCCAGAAGAATAAACAAACTCTGGAAGCATAAAGGAAAGAAGTTCAGAAACTTCAGGAAGCCTGACCAAAGAAAAGAGTCTTCTGGACACAGAAGATCTGGCAAAAAGGAGGTTGTCTGTTATGAATTTAAAGAACCTGGACATTACAAAAATGAATGTCCAAAGGAGCTGAAAGAAAAGCCTAAAAGAAAATTTGATAAGAAGAAAAAGGTTCTAATGGCCACCTGGGATGATTCAGATACATCTGAATCTGAATCTGAGTCAGAAGAGGAATGTGCCAATGTAGCTTTGATGGCAGACATAGAAGATCAGGAGGAAGGAACTTCAGGATCTGAATCTGACTCTGAATCTGACTCTGACGCTGAAGAGGTAATGGCTAAACTCACTAAAGAAGAACTTATCAAAGTGTTATCAGAAGTTCTGAAGGGCTATAACAATATTAAGCTCAAATACAAGAAGCGTCAAAGCAATCTTGTATCTGAGAATAATATTCTCAAATCAGAAGTAGCTGAGTTAAATGAAAAGAACTTAAAATTGAAAAATGATTCTGAATTAGCTCAACAAAACTCTGATTCTGAAACTGAATCTGAATGCAAAAATATTTTGGAAAAATATGATTACAGCTTTCAGAAGTTTCTTGCTAAAAGCATAGACAAAAGCAAAATGGTTTCTATGATCTATGGAGTTAGCAGAAATAACAGAAAAGGAATTGGATATAAATCTTCCCCTGGAAAGGATTTAAATCCAAAACCTGTTGATAAAATTATCATCAAGAAAACTCCTTTATACTCCCACTTTAAATTTGGTCACTTGAATGATATTGAACAAACACGTTCTGAAAAGAATATTCATGTGTTTAAATCTAAGGCTAGTCAGAATAAACCTTATGTTGAAAAACAGAAGTTTAGACAAACCTTCAGAACAACTAACCCAAAAGGACCCAAGAAGATCTGGGTACCTAAAATTAAAATAATTCATGTTGCAGATGTTCTTAGCAGCAAGGTCAGGACGCCAATCGTGGTACCTGGACTCTGGATGCTCGCGACACATGATAGGAGAAAGGTATATGTTCCAAAGTCTGGAGCTTAGATCTGGAGGTGATGTGAAATTTGGAGGGAATCAGAACGGAAAGATCATTGGATCTGGCACTATTGGAAATGGTAAACTTCCCTCTATTACTAATGTCTTACTTGTAGAAGGATTAAAGCATAACTTATTGTCCATAAGTCAATTAAGTGACAATGGTTATGATATAACCTTTAATCAAAAATGTTGTAAAGCTATTAGTCAAAAGGATGGCTCTATCCTATTTAGTGGAAAGAGGAAAAACAACATTTATAAAATAAATCTTTCAGAACTTAAGGTTCAGAATGTTAAATGTCTCTTGTCTGTTAATGAGGAGCAATGGGTCTGGCACAGAAGATTGGGGCATATTAATATGAGACGTATATCTCATATTAATAAACTTAATCTTGTCAGAGGACTTCCTAATCTGAAGTTCACCTCAGATGCTCTTTTTGAAGCATGTCAAAAAGGGAAGTTTTCAAAATCATCTTTTAAATCAAAAAATGTTGTTTCTACTTCCAGACCACTAGAATTACTTCATATTGATCTGTTTGGACCAGTGAAAACTGCATCCATTAGAGGCAAGAAGTATGAATTAGTCATTGTTGATGACTATAGTAGATGGACATGGGTACAGTTCTTAAAACACAAGGATGAGTCATATTCTGTGTTCTTTGACTTCTGTAAACAAGTCCAGAATGAAAAAGATTTCAAAATTATAAAAGTCAGAAGTGATCATGGTGGTGAATTTGAAAATAAATATTTTGAAAAATATTTTAATGAAAATGGCATTGCTCATGATTTTTCTTGTTCTAGAACTCCACAACAAAATGGAGTTGTAGAGAGGAAAAATAGAACTCTACAAGAAATGGCCAGAACCATGATCAATGAGACTAATCTGGCAAAACACTTTTGGGCAGAAGCAATCAACACAGCCTGTTACATTCAGAACAGAGTGTTTGTAAGACCTCTTCTGGAGAAGACTCCATATGAACTGTGGAAGAACAGAAAGCCCAACATTTCATATTTTCATCCTTTTAGATGTATTTGCTATATGTTAAATACTAAAGAAAATCTGAACTAGTTTGATTCCAAAGCACAGAAGTGTTTCATGCTTGGATATTCTGAACGCTCTAAAGGCTACAGAGTATACAACACTGAGACACAGATTGTGGAAGAATCTATTCATGTTAGATTTGATGATAAGCTTGGCAGTAAAAAGCCAAAGCAGTCTGAAAACTCTGCAGATAGAGAAGTAGTCTTCACAGACTCTGAAAGCTTAGAGGCAGACAAAGCTCAAGTGAAGGAACCAGAAGCAACGCCAGATGCAATTCCTTTAACTTCTCAGATGAACAATTTAAACATTTCTGAAGAATCAACTGTTAGAGGATCATCTTCCAGAATCAAAGCTTCTCATCCAGAGAATGTTATTATTAGAAAGAAGGATGACCCTATCAGAACAAGATCCTTTCTCAGAACATCTAAAGCATCATTATTTGGACTGATGTCAGTAATTGAACCAACTTCTGTAGATGAAGCTCTGCAAGACAATGATTGGATTATTGCCATGCAAGAAGAGTTAAATCAATTCACCAGAAATGATGTGTGGGATTTAGTTCAAAGACCAAAAGGATTCAATATAATTGGAACTAAATGGGTCTTCAAAAATAAGCTTAATGAGAAAGGAGAAGTTGAAAGAAATAAGGCAAGGCTTGTTGCTCAAGGGTACAGTCAACAAGAAGGTATTGATTATACTGAAACTTATGCTCCAGTGGCAAGGTTAGAATCTATACGCCTTCTTATTTCATTTGCTGCACAAAATAACATCACTCTGTATCAGATGGATGTTAAAAGTGCCTTTCTAAATGGTATTATAGAAGAAGAAGTTTAAGTCGACCAGCCTCCTGGTTTTGAGAGTGAAAAATTTCCAGATCATGTTTTCAAACTAAAGAAATCTCTGTATGGTTTAAAACAAGCTCCCAGAGCTTGGTATGAGAGATTAAGCAATTTTCTTCTGGAGAAAGATTTCATCAGAGGCAAAGTGGACACAACACTCTTTTGTAAATCAATTAAGAAAGATCTTCTAATTTGTCAAATATATGTGGATGATATCATATTTGGATCTATCAATACTATGCTGGGAAAGGAGTTTGCTCAATGTATGCAGGCAGAATTTGAAATGAGCATGACGGGAGAATTGAGATTCTTTCTGGGAATACAAGTCAACCAAACTCTAGAGTGCACTTACATACATCAGACCAAATATGTTAAAGAACTTCTGAAGAAATTTAACATGACTGATAGTAAGCTGGCAAAGACTCCCATGCATCCAACTAGTTCACTAGGCAAGGAAGAGGTAAGTAAGAAAGTAGATCAGAAACTCTACAGAGGTATGATAGGATCTCTTCTTTACTTAACTGCTTCTAGACCTGACATATTGTTTAGTGTATGTTTGTGTGCTAGATTCCAATCAGATCCTAGAGAATCACACTTGACAGCTGTCAAGAGGATTCTAAGGTATCTAAAAGGTACTTCTAATGTGGGTTTGTGTTACAGAAAATCTAATGATTTCAAATTAGTTGGATTCTCTGATGCTGACTACGCTGGAGATAGAGTGGAAAGAAAAAGTACTTCTGGAAGTTGTCAATTTCTAGGAAGAAATCTAATCTCTTGGTACGGCAAGAAGCAACCCACAATTGCACTATCAACCACAGAGGCAGAATATATTGCTGCTGCTGGATGTAGCACGCAGATGCTCTGGATGAAAAGTCAGCTAGAAGACTATCAGATATTTGAAAGTAACATTTCTATATTCTGTGATAATACTTCTGCTATATGTTTGTCTAAAAACCCCATTTTACACTCTAAGGCAAAACATATAGAAATTAAGCATCATTTCATCAGAGACTATGTTCAGAAGGGAATTATAAATTTAGCCTTTGTTGATTCAGATCATCAATGGGCAGATATTTTCACAAAACCCCTTGTTGAAGATAGATTCAAATTTATTCTAAAAAATATTGGTATGGATTTGTGTCCATAATAATATTTGTCAGAAGCAAATTTTACAGATGCAAAAATGTTTAATGCTCTGAAGTATTTCATCTTATCATTTATTCATTTCCTTAAATTACTTTACTTGTGAAACTCTGAACTAACAATACTCAGAGGATCTGAACGTTGGTTAACGTTTCATTTCTCAAGAGAATTTATAAGCACATGCAAGCAAACACGTGTCACTCTAAATCTGCAAAGATGGCGTGTACACTACTGAAGAGACGTTTGAGGTGAAGTTTAAATAGTGAAAATCTTGATTTTCCCCCCAATTTGTCAGAATCAATTAATGCTTGAAATGATTTTTATTCTTTTTTATTAATTGCTATGTGTGAACGTGCCATTATCTGTCTGTTTGTATGCCTAAGTGTTTACTATAAATATCTCATTTCTCACCATTTTCACACTTTTCACATCTCAAAACATTTATGCATTTCTGTCTTCTTTTCTCTCTTCACAAAAACCCTAAACGTTTGACAAACTCATCTTCAATGGCAACTTCATCATCCACTGCTGCACAGTATCAATCAACCATGGCTGCAGTTACTTCTGCAAATATGGGTGTGACTCCATATACGACACCAAAAAGAACTTTGTTAACACCTGTTGACAAACTGGAAGTTCTCTGTGAATCAATGGTGGAATTTGATTCACTGGCTGAAAATGGATTTGAGTTTCGTTCCATAATTTATGCTCAAGGATGGGTAAAATACTTTGACAGACTTTTTCGACCAGTTTACCCCCATCTGGTGAAAGAGTTCTGGATCCATGCTGCTGTATACCCTAAGTTTATCTTGTCTTTTATTCTGGGTAAAGAGATAATCATCACACAAGATCTGATCAGGAAACTCATTGGATATGAGGAGACTGATGGAGTATCTCATCTGCCAGCTGGGCGTGTAGATATGGAAGAAGTGTATGAGGAAGTTATGACTGCTGGACAGGCCTCTAATAAGTTCAAAGATCTGAAGCCTGACTACAAGATCTGGGCAAAGATTTTCATGGGATGCATTCATCACAAAAAATCTACAAACTCTCCAGATTACGTGAACAATGAACAGCTCTACTTTATGTACTGCTTAAGTCAGAACACTAAGGTAGATCTTCCCTACATTCTGTTCATGCACTTATGGAATCATATAAATGCCTCCAGAGAATCTGTGAAAGAAAAAGGTCAGAAGATCAGAACATGGATTCCCTTTGGAAGGTTAATTTCAGATTTTCTGACAGAAAATGGACTGGTGACTGCTCTATATGCTGCTGGAGTCACAGATGAACTTGAATTCATTCTTGGAAAACCTCTGAATGCAAAGAGTCTTCAGAGACTAAAAATTGTAGAAGAACTCACATCAGCACCCAAGAAGCTGAATATCACTGAACTCAGTCAGAAGAGAATCCCAGTAGAAGACTACCCTCTGTTCTTTGCTGAAGAACCAAGGGAAATAATAGTGAGTTATATTGATGCTTGCAAGGCAGATGGAATGCCCATTCCTGCAGATATTCTGAAAAGAGCAAGGGAACCATTGCCTGATGGAGGAGATGAGATCACTAGAAAAAGAAGTCAATCAGAAGCAAAAGATGTGACTGTTCAGAAGAAGCCCAAAGTTGCTGACAAGCCTCAGAAGCTGATCAATAGGAAAGCATCTGGAGACGCTCCTTCTGTTCCTGCAAAACGTATCAAGATTAAAGGTACCAAATCTTCTGTATCTCCTGTAAATAATACTGTTGTAAATGATTCAACATTTAAGTCTATTCCAAAACCACCTTCTACTCAAAAACAATCTATTTCTGCTCCACCTCATATATTTGTTCCATCCCCACAAAAATCATCTAATCCTGTTTCCATCTCACCTGTAAAACCTTTTACTACACAATCATCTGCACCAAAACCAACAACAACAAAACCACAAAATCAGACTCCACAACCAGAAAAACCAACACAACAATCTGTATCACAACAACAACAATCAGAAAAACAACCTCAAACAGAACAACCTACAGAACAATCTGAACAACAACCAACACAACCAAAAATACAATCTGAACCACAACAAGAAAAAGAATTTGAACATCAACAACAAAAACAATCTGAACCACAACCACAACAACAAGAAAAACAACCACAACCAGAAAAACCACCATTAACCACATCTGAACCTATTGGATCTGCAAAAGTTACATCTGATCCTATTACATCAGAACCATCTACATCTGAACCACCATCAAAACCTTATGAAAATCCATCAGAATCAACCAACCCATCTGAAACCCATATTCCTGAGACAGAGATTCTAAACATTACACCTCTCAAAACTGTTTTTGAAGTGTCCTCTACCTCTTACACTCCAACCTCATCATCCAATTCATCAGAATCTGATATACACCCAGATTTTCTGGTATCCCCCTCTCACAGAAATTTTGAAGTAAACCAACCAGAACCACCTGTTTCTTCTGAAGTTATTATTCCAGATCCTATTCCAACACCTAAACCATCTTCTGAAATTACCATTCCCAATCCTACCCCTGCACCCAAGCCAAGAACATCTGAGCATGTACCTTCTGCTTCGTGCAAACTATCTTCTTCTAACAAACTTCCTTCTGGTTTCACCTTGAAAATTTTCTACACCAGAATTGAACCCTCTGACACTATCACTCCTCTTAAACCTAAACTTACCATCATTCTACCATCTGTGCTTCAAACATATATTAAAACAATGTCAGCAGTACCTTCATCAGATCCAAAACCATCCTCTGCAATATCTGAAAAATCTGATAAACCTGCTAAGTCTGCTTTCAAACCTTACTCTGATAAACCATTTGATGTGGTTTCCTATCCAACAAAAGCAAAACCAAATCTGATGAATGCTTTAACCAGATCAAAACCTGACAAATCATCTGAAATTCCATTCATACCCTACTACCCTCCTCCTCTGATCTCCATTCATAAATTCATCTTTCCGCCTACTCCCCAACCAAAGCCAATAACCTTGGAAACTCTGTTAAACCCACGACCTAGACTGAATGTTGATCATTTATTTACAAGTTTTTTGCAAGAAATACAGATGTATTTAGGTTCTGTACAGAGGAAATGTTCATCAACAATGGATGCAAAGGAATCTGATGCCATTTGGAATGGCTTCATAAACAGATTCAACACTGTAGCATCAAATCTGAAGAACGTATGTTCTGATGATACGAAGTTCAGATTTGCTGAAGCTGCTAGAAGTCTCTTCTGGACTGTTAAGAGATCTGGACCATTACTTCTTACAGATGCTCCTTCATCATTAGAAGAGAATACTGAATCTGCATCTGAAGACAACCCCCTGGCTATGAATCTGATAGAACATCCTTCTGGCTCTACTGCTCCTAGCTCCAAAGCCCCTATGGAAATTGACTCTGTTCAAGCTTCAGAAACTGTTCCACCTTCTTCATCTGAGATCAAGAAAGAATATCCAGATCTTGAAGATAAGATTGCATTTCTGGAAGCTGATCAATCAGAAATCAAGTCATGGATGGCTAAGCAAGACAAGAAATCTGAAGACATGGCTCAGTGGATGTCCAAACAGGATCAGAAGAATGAAACCATGGCTAAGTGGATGTCAAAACAAGAACAATCTTCTTCTGAGATCACGGATCTGTTGAAGACGCTTTTGTCAAAACACTCTTAGTTTATTTTTTTTCTTCTGTTGTTTGCATCTAATGTTTGCATATGTATTTGAATATCTTCTGATGTGTGTACTTTTGCTCTGAATGAATGAATGAATGTTTCAAAGTTTTTTTCCTCCACATGATTTATCTCTGTTATTGTTTCCTTTTCTTTGTCTTTTCAAAGTTATTACTTTTTGCTTATGACAAAGAAGGGGGAGAAAATAGATCTGAACTGTTTAATTAAACTTCACCAGAATGAAACTTCAGACATATCAATTTTATCTAACATAAAATCTGAGTATTTCAGAACATTTGATAAGTACACTCTGTAAAAGAAACTCTGAGACTCTCAGATCATTTGACAATTATCAGACTCTGACTCTGAAATATGCAAGACAGTCTGACTCTCAAATGTTAAAGAACAATCAAGCTCTAACTCTGAAAAACACTCAAGACAAAAGGGAAGTTTCTATTCCTTATTTATATTTAATTCAGGGGGAGATTCATCATCTCAGGGGGAGTTATAATTATTCTATTTTTCAATTAAACAAAATTTCTGAAGTTTTTGTCATCATCAAAAAGGGGGAGATTGTTAGAACACAGATTGGTTCTTAATAATATCTCTATGTTTTGATGATAACTATTATGAAATTTTGTAATTAAGAATTATATACTCTAAAATTTGCTTAAGAGTTTTTACTGCAGATATTAAAGTAATTATCACTCCAGAAGCAAATCAAAACTGAACATAAGAAATATGCTAGGCTCTGAAGCGTCAGATGCATCCATTAGAAGATTCTGAATGCTGCCATCAGAAGATCCTGAGCGTAGCCTCCAGAAGGATCTGAAGCAGAAGCTCCAGAAGAATCTGAAGCAAGTCAGAAGCATCTGAACCAAAGAAGAATTCTGTATAAAGAATTTTCAAGCATAGTTACTACAGAAGATTCTGAGAGTACTAAAGCTGCCAGTACTAAGGATCTGACTCAAATATGCTCTGAACTTATACACGCTAAAAGCACACCTGCTGCAAAGACTCTGATTCAGTAAAACTCTGATCAACATCAGAAGGCTCTATGAAGAGGATGAATATGGGTTGTATCCTAATCCGAACTTGTCTTGTTTGTTGGGGACGCTTGCCCCCACCCTTGTGTTGATCCGGACTTCACTACGGCTTGCGCTTTCTTGAATGATGACATAGCAACCTCTGGTGCTCTGACCTCCGCGGGCACTTTCTCCTTGATTTGAAAGGTCTCAAAGGCTTGACACAATGTTTCGTGAATCTCTCCATCAACCTCTACATACTTAAACGAGGACAGATGACTCACCATGATATCTTCCTCACCGCAAACAGTCACAATGTTGCCATTCACCATGTACTTCAATTTCTGGCGCAGGGTTGACGTCACAGCTCCCGCCGAATGTATCCAAGGTCGACCCAATAGGCAGATATATGCCGGCTGGATATCCATTATATAAAACATGACATCAAAGACTTCTGGACCAACCTGGATTGGAAGGGTGAATTCTCCAAAGACGGACCTTCTTGTCCCATCAAACGCTCGCACAACTAAATCACTTGGGGTACATATTATTCCTTGTGTGTCCAACTTCATCAGAGCTTTCTTAGGCAACATGTTTAGTGAAGACCCAGTGTCTACCAGCACATGCGACAACACAACCCCTCTGCATTCAATGGAGATATGCAGAGTGTGATTATGGTTTCTTCCTTTGGGCGTCAAGTCAAGATCTGTAAATCCTAGCCCATTCCCAGCGTTAATGTGGGCCACCACCCCTTCTAGTTAATTCACAGAGATTTTCTATGGTACATAAGCATTGTTCAAAATCCTCAGTAAGGCATTCCGATGTGGCTCAGAGCACAATAACAATGACAAGATGGAAATCTTTGACGGAGTTTGCTGTAAATGGTCTATGATCTTGTAGTTGCTTTTCCTGATCAAGTGCATAAACTCTTCCGCATCTTTTAGCAAAGTTTCTATTTCACCATGTTGAGAGACCTCTTCAACTACGGCCTTTCCCTTACCCTTATCAGATTTTTTCACATTCACTTCCGGAGGCGCAAACACCCTCCCACTTCTCGTTACGCCACCGGTCCCTACCATATTGTCAGCGGAATCAAATGGCGTACAATTCAGTTCCTGCTTCTGCCCATTGCAATAGACCTCATCCCCATAATTCCATGGGATCGCCTTGGTACTTTCATAGGGTATAGGTCCTGCCTTAGTAATTAGGATAGTGGGTGGCCTCGAAGGCGCAGAAATATTAATTATTTTGTAAGGAATGGAGATGGTGGCCACCTCATTCTTCCCTTCACTGATAACCCTTTCGTCGCTCTTTTCACGGATCCTATCAAACTGTAGTATACCTTCACCCATCATACGCTGCACGTGGTTCTTCAGACTTCTACATCCCTCAGGATAAGCTACACAGTCCTCACAATCTTTCCCACAGCCAGTGAACACTCCACCTTCCAACAACTTTCTCTTCACAAAACTTAACGGAGTTTTCAGATCCTCCACATCAGACACCAAATTCAAGCCTTCTTCACTGACAATAGCATTCACACCAACCCCTGCATGATTTGGCATGGGATTCTGGACAACATTGGGCACACCATGAGTAAAGTTGATAGCCTTGTTGTCGATAAGGTCTTGCACCTAATGCTTGAAGGCTTTGCAGTTGTCAATGTGATGGCCAGGAGCGTTAGAGTGGAAGTCACATCTAGCATTAGCATCATATCCTGGAGGTGGTGGGCCTGTCAAAGGTGCTAACGTCCCTTTCTGGACCAACTGCAGCTGCATTAGATGTTGTAATAATTGGATGTAAGGCATCGGAGGTGCGTCGAAGTGCCTGTTCACTATTCTTCTGCGATCCTGAAACTGCCGAGGTGCATAGTTCTGTTGTTGTTGTTGTTGTTGTTGTTGCTGTTGCTGACGTGGTTGTTGTTGCTGAGGCTGAACCACCGGGATGGCAATACTAGCCACTTGTGGTGGTTGTTGATAGTATGATTGTTGTTGACGCTGATTTTGATTCCTATTCTGATTCTTAAAACTGGACACAACATTTGTCTCATTCTCCCTTTTCTTGGTACAAAAGTTCTTTCTACCACCTCCACATGAGGTCCCTTCCCCTGCTTGTATCTTCCCCAACTTAATCCCATCTTCGACCCTTTCGCCAGTAATGATCAAATCCGAAAAACTCCCAGACATGTTTCCTACCAACTTCTCGTAGTAAACTTCGGGCAACGTAGCCACAAACAAGTCAATAAGTTCTCTCTCCACCATGGGAGGTTGAACCCTTGCGGTAAGTTCACGCCATCTCTGGGCGTACTCCTTAAAACATTCATTACTCCTCTGAAATAATTCTACAGCTGTACTCGGTTCGGCGCTAAGTCACTGTTATACTGGTAGTGTTTGACAAAAGCCTCTGCTAAATCCCTCAAACTCCTGATGTTAACTGGCTCTAAGCCCATGTACCACTCTAGGGATGGCCCTGACAGACTATCTTGGAAAAAAAATGCACAAGTAACTTCTCATCATTGGAGTAAGCTGACATTTTTCTGTAATAAGAGCAAAGGTGCACCCTTGGACATGTCGTCCCCTTATACTTGTCGAAATCGAGAACTTTAAATTTCGGAGGAATGCTCAGTCCCGGAATCAGTCCTAGATTCGACATGTCAAGATCCATAGAGTTTTGGTTCTCGTAATTTCTCATATTTTCTTCGATTGCCCTTAATCTTCTATCCGCATCAGATTGTAATCCTGCCCCCAAGGTCTCCCATGGAGAAGATGTCATCTTGCTCGTCTTGTTCCCACTGGGGACCATTGTTACCTGGTACAGCACCCGCCGCACCTGGGATGTGCATTTCGGTCTGATTACCTTCGCCTGAAGGAATAACAGTTGTTGGGATGACAGTTGCATGAGGAATGCCACCGTCTATCGTAGGAGGGATATCAGTAATCCCACCATGCAGAACTCCATTTCCGTCAACCCTTGCTACCAGAGGCTAGACCAACATCCTAAATTGTTCTTAGCCATTGGCGACCCCTTGCATCATGTCCATAAACTGGGCCATGTGATCGCGGAACTCCTGAAGCTCGTTCTGAATCTGATCCATAACTCTTTGTTGATTTCCCCGCGTAGAGTAGCGATGAATTGCCTGGTCTTCAATGCTGAAACAAACTAGTGGAGAAAAGCATAGGAAGAAGTAAGGTCAACGGAACCAAGACACCTGTTATGCAAATGAGAAATGTTGCAAAAATGCAGACATGTAAATATGTTTCAGGGAAACTCTCCCCTTGATTCTAGTTCCACGAGCAAGATAAGAAGATGAAAACCCAACAGAGGTAGCTAGAAAGATCTTCTCATAAGTAAAATGAGGCACAAAGTATCAATACAACATAGTCATCACGACCTCATCCAACAATCCTGGTGATGGTCGGAATACAACATAATAACAACAAATAAGAGAAAATACATCAGATACGACATCGAGTCTGGAACTCTTCTAGTAACTCCTTTGTGTCTGGATGATCTGGCCTGTTAATCAATCCCTAAACGAGCAAATCCCTTTTGCTGATGGTGGCTTGCAGACCTTGAACGTAGTCTTCCCAAGCATCCTCCCCAAAAGCATCTTCAAGTCTGGGTTTCTTCAAGTCTATTCTCAACTTGTATTCTTCCAACGTTGCAAGAGTTTCGCGGAGTTTGCGTTCGTTCTCATACTAGCGCATGGATTCACCTGGAGCTTTCTCAATTCTGACTCGAAGCTCAGTTCTCAAACTGTCAATTTGTTGACGGGGTTTATCTTCT
The DNA here is from genome assembly GCA_963859935.3 of Lathyrus sativus. Classification (NCBI taxonomy): domain Eukaryota; kingdom Viridiplantae; phylum Streptophyta; class Magnoliopsida; order Fabales; family Fabaceae; genus Lathyrus; species Lathyrus sativus. The sequence continues at coordinate 308,434,073 of OZ012737.1, read as the reverse complement.
CTCTCTTTGTTATTAGTTAATATGGTATTCCATTGGGCGTTGAAATTGGATATCTCTAAATGGGCTTTCCCTAGCTCCTTCTTCTTTCCCTTAAGGGCATCACTGACGATCTTCAAATCTTTACCCACTCGTTCTCGGGCACTAATCTTCTTTATCAATTCCTTACCCATCTTATTCACTACCTCTTTCTGCTTCTTAGATAAGAGGATGGCTTCACTTTTCTCGCTCCTAAGCTGGGAGATCTCCTTCTCCAACTCTTTGTTAGCCTTACGCAGTTCTTCCTTCTCAGCCCATAGTTGATTGTATTTGTGCACATCAACTGCCGTAGGTTCTGCAACTACTGAAGGATACAAAGGTTCCCTAACTGGAAAGGGTAGCAACATTCTCTCGACTCTCTCCTGAACCCATTCCATGTAAGGTTCATATGCTCTGCAATCACTCTTGCCTAACAAAGATTTTCCTTTGCGATGAATCTTACCCCAAGCCCTTTCAAATCTAGTTAAGGTCTCGTCGCCAATTAAACCGGTGAAATACAGAGATTCCTGCACTACTTCTTCTTTTGGAGGTCCTCTTAGGGCATAGCCAAACTGTCTGATGGCAAGAGCAGGGTTATAGTTAATGCCACCCTTCCTCCCCATCAAAGGGACATTGGGAAAGTCTCCACAACTATGAACAACATCTATACCCAAAAGGTTTCTGTCAAACCACACAATGTTCTCCGACCTTAACCCCATGACCCTTTCTGACCAATCAACAGTGTTTGCAAGGTTAACAAAAGGTCCAGACTTTGGCAGATGTGAGACAAACCATCTGTACAACAATGGAGCGAAACAGGAAACATTTTTGCCTCGTCTGTTCTCATTCTTATAATGAACCGAACGATAAACATCACCCAAGATAGTCGGCACTGGATTCTTGGAGGGGAAGATATAGCAAGCGTCCAAGTCAACAAAGTCAAGTAAGTTAGGGAACGGGGTAATCCCGTAGATGCATAGGGCCAAAATGGCAATAAACACCGACCAACATCCCTCTTTTGCAAAATGCTGAGCTTTATCTACCAAAAATGGAAGTAGAAAACCAGAGATTTCACTTCTTTGTACCAAATTCCCCTCTAGTTCAGAGACATCAAGATGTAGAGCGTCAGCCAGCTTGGATAGTTCAGGTTCCTTCTCAGAATGCACAAACGGTACCTCCTCCAACACAGGAATTCCTATCAAATGAGATAATTCTTCCAGAGTTGGTAGCAAAACATAGTCAGGAAACACAAAGCAGCGCAACTGAGGGTCGTAAAATTGCAGTAACACATAAGCACCTCTTGTTTCAAACTTAGAGGTTTTGCAGACAAAACTCAGAATCTTTCCATACTCCCTTCTGAAATCTTCCATCACACTACAATTAGCTGCAGAAATCAGACTTAGCAGAGGTCCTAATTCTGGCGTAGGGAATTTGTACGTTACACCTTTCTTCAGACCAGGCTCCATATTAGCGGTGGATTAGAAGACTAGAATCAAGGAGAAAGTTTAGACCTGAAACACAGATACATGTTAATGTAAAAAATGAAATTGAATATGCAAATGCAACAGAGGATTAAGATTGATGTGTTGTTGGCGGAGTTGAACCAGCGCTTCGCTTTAGCGAGAAAACTATATAGCACTAGTACAAGGATCCCACTGTAACAGTTCATACTGATAAGACGAACGGGTAGGCTGAAGGTCGAGGTTTCCTGCAAAACCCTCCCACTCATAGGTATGAACTTATTTCCATCAAGGTCTGGCATCCTATGCGGTGGTCAGTGTCACAGACTTTCGAGAAACGATGATACGTTCACCATTTTTGGTTTGGCATCATAGTCTAACGAAACGGCCCCACTTAGCTGACTCTCAAATGATCGGTCGATAGCCTTCAGATCCAACACCCTTTCTCGACGTAAAAGATAGGATGCCTTCAAAGAAGACCTCGTCTGAACGTGAATTTCGTGAGAACTATGCATGAGGAAACATACAGGTCCAACACTACTCTCCACTATAATTCTATGGTTATTCTCAAGCCTGGGTTTTGGCTTATCTCTCAATAGAACAACCACCCAACAGCACAACAATAATGATATATAAAATGCTGAAAGTAAAAAAATGCAAATGCAATAAAGGTACAAATGCAACACATATACACATATATACACACCCAAAGATAAAACATACAAGCGCTAGGATTGACTCGCATAGGGGATGAGAATAAGTCCCCAGCAGAGTCGCCAGCTGTCGCATCGCTGCAAAGAGGGGCCGACAAGGACAGAAGAGTCACCACCACTCGTTATTTATCCCAAAGAAAGGGAAAGGAAATGATTAGAGAAAACCTACGGAAAAGGGAGAAGACAGGTCATCGCAACCAAATCTTGGGTTCGGGAGTCGGTTACACAAGGGGAAGGTATGAGTACCCCTCACGTCCGTTGTACTCAACGGGATCCATGCTTGTTATCTATCTAAACGGGTGTAAAACTATCTAAGCTACAGGCCACAGGGACAAGAAAATAAAAGAGACTCGATAGAGCATCGCCGCTCCATGCCTACGTATTCCCTCGTGCAATGGGAAAGTCAGAGTCAACATAGTTTGGGAAACTACGGGTGAAAGTGGGGGAAGGTTGCTCGCCAAGACATCGCCGTCTTGTGCCTATGTATCCTTGTCTGGTATGAGAAATCAGAGAAAACGTAGTTCGGGAAACTACGAATGAAGGAAAAGGGTGCTCGCCAAGACATCTTCTTCTTGTGCCTACCTATTCTCATCTAGTATGAGAAATCAGAGAAAACGTAGTTCGGGAAATTACGGATGAAGGAAAAGGGTGCTCGCCAAGACATCGTTGTCTTGTGCCTATGTATTCTCATCTGGTATGAGAAATCAGAGCAAATGTAGTTCAGGTCGACACGACCATAGATTAGTTCAAGTGTTTTAACTGAGTAGGGTTAAACCTTCGTTCTAGCAGTTAGGTGTATTGCTGCTCGACCATAGGAGACTTAGGCGTTACCTGTTTGCGGTAGAACAAAGAGTTAACACACTCTTTCTGAAAATGGTTTTTAATTAATCCCGAAGGATAAAAAGGTTTGATATTTTTGTTTTGTGTTTTTTTAAACAAAGGAGTGGATTGAGTTAAGTTTGTAACTCATGTTGCACTAAAGACTATGACTTGAGAGCAAATGCATTGCATACCGCCCAAAGGGCATATGCTAAACACTCTAGACGGTTGAGAGGAGGCTCCCCAACCATCATTCCTCAAGTACTTAAGGCTCGTAGCGTACAACACATGTTATCCTTTATTAGGTGTTTTAAAATGTTTAAGAGATGATAAGAGAAAGACACAAACTAAGGGGAAACTAGACCCTAATGTTTTCATACAAAATCCTTCTAAAGTTAGGATGAAAGGTAAGAACTACCCTAATGTTATCATGCATAGGATTGAACACCTAATGTCTATACTACTCCCATCTTAAACAGAGGGACTAGGAATCTTAGGGGGATCATGGCCAAAAGTCAAGTAAACACTAAATAATTCACTCATAGATGAAATAAAAAGGAAAAGAAAGTTGACTTAAACAAGAGATATGAGATGCAAAGAAAAGATGCATACACAAAGAAAATAGGGAGGAAAAAGTGTGGGGCAGCCACCACCACAAGCACATCTCAACCAACAATTCTTAAGATTTACACAAAACAATGCAAACAAAACAATGCAAACAACAATGCAAATCAAAGACAAATGTCCATGGCAAGCTCAAAGCATAAATGATAACACCAAATCAACATGGGAAAGTGGTAAAACCCTTAGGGAAGAAGTGAATCATAATGGAAATGATCCCAATTCAAGCATAAAACAAGATACAAAGCACAAATACAATAATATGAAGTGATAGAACCAAAGTTCTACCATAATCTCAACACTTAAGACAAGTGGAGAAGCATGATTCTAAGTGACTTGTGATGCAAGCTAAAAACTCAAATGACCCATGACAAGATGAAACAACATCTCAAGTATGTTAGAATGAACCAACAAAGCTCAAAAGATGGTTAAGGGATCACTCATGATCATATCCCAAAGTTTTAGGTCAAGCTAGTATGTGCAACTCTCGATAAAAGGACTTAACTTGCAACAAATACCAAAAATAGGAGAAAAACTCAATAAGTGCCAAGTAAATTACACAAAGTAGCCAAGTCTAATAGAAAATAGAACCCAAAGTTTCAAGAGGAAACTCACCTCAAGGCATCACCAAACAATCCCATTGTTAGAGGTGCTCCACCTTATCGAGGGTTCATTGAGGGGCAAGAAAAAAACAATTCAAAACCAATTTAAAAATGACCATCAATGGACAAAATCAACCCTCAAAGGAACCTCAATCCCTTACCTAAGTGAGGGAGAAACCATGGTCATAGGGGATTTAAAATTGAGGTCCAAATGATCCATTCAAATTAGGGTAAACAACAAAATGTACCTTGAAACTTTAATTCCAAATAAATTAGCAAAATAAATAATAAATGCAAAATAAAAATTTGGAAAATTAATTAACATATTAAAATGTCAAGAAAATATTATTGTGTATTTTTTAGATGACCAGAAGTATTTTAAAATAATTAAAGTCTAAATAGCAAATAAATAAAATAAAAATAAAACAAACAAGTAAAGGGGGTGTATTAGTGAAATTCTGGCAAGCACGCGATGAATGTTATCACGGATGTTATAACATCCACTGTAACATAGACTATTGGAGTAATTAAAATGCTATAAAGAGAAGAAGTAAATAACACAGTAATTGTTCACCCAGTTCAGTGTCAACAACACTTACATCTGGGGGCTACCAAGCCAGGGAGGAAATTCACTATCAGTAGAATTAATTCAGAGTCAAACAACCCAGTTTGCACTCCTCACTTAAAACCTACCCAATGACACTTTTTCCTAGAGACACTCTAGACCTGAGTATACCCACTCACTCCCCCTCAATCACCTCAGTGATAAATAATTCACTTATAGTTACAGAAACACTTGAAGACACTCTTCAAACACCACTTGATCTTGCTTCACAACTTTGATCAAGTGACACACACTCTTGCTTAACAGCTCTGAGTGGCATAATGAACACACCTGTTCATACACAATAAACCAGAGCAATCATACAACCTACAATTGCTTGGCACACAAGGAATCCTATGATCCCTAGACACACGTGAAGAACAAAGTTCTTCACTCACAAACACACTCTATGATCTCTCACTGGATGCTCTCTCCTCTGTGTGTCTTTCAGTTGGAATGATCCTTCTGCTATTTATAATAGCAGACCTGCTTTAGGCCTTGATGGAGAAATTAGGTTTACCCAAGTTGAAGCTTTCTTCATGAAGTTGTGCACTTATCATTAGGTCAAGAGCCTTTTATGTTATTCTCTGCAATGCCTGTTATGTTGCCTAAAATAAATATGCTTCCTGGATTGCTTCCTGAAGTATAGCCTAAGCTAATAATAGAAAAACAAACTCTGAACGCCTGATGTCATACGATCAATGTTATGACATTCAGTCATGACATTCAGCTTCACTTACCCTAGCTTTTCTTGCATAACACTCTTCATGTATGTCCTAACATCAGTTATGACATTTACTCATACATTCATGTTTTGCCATAAAATGCAGCCAATCAAAAGCACTTACAAACTCCCCCTTTGGCTAATTTTTGGCTAAAACACCCTGTTAACATATCAGAGTTTACAAGCAGCAGAAGTCTTAACCTACCATGCAGGAAAGCTACTAGCTACCTACTATCAGTGTTGTCTACACACACTTACAATGTTAGCTCTCAGGATCAACCTGTTCGCAATACCATCTGTTAGTCATCACTACAAATGTCACAATTTGTTGAGTAACCTATCAGAATTTACTCCCCCTCAATTGATGCATATCACACCAGCTGTCCAAAACCTACAGACACCCTGCAGTCACACATATTCATCCATCTTGCTCTGGATGTTATGACATTCAGGATGACATCCTGAAGCACACCTGTTGGGGAATAACCTGTGCTGCTCCCCTTGAAGAGATGCATAACATTCTGCAATCATCATGCAGATACACACAACACTAGCAACTATAAAGCTACTAGGTTCCATCAAGGAACACACATAAATCTAACATACATTCCTATACTCATTAGGAACTCACACATCACTAATAACATCAGCTGTTATCACACAAATCAACAGCAAAATCTTCAACCATGCATATCTACTGCAGCCCCAGTAAAATCTTCAATCATGCACAGTTGCTGCAGCCCTTGTCACACACCTGCATCATCTCTAACCTGTTGGCTGTTATCTACCACTCTCTATGATACCACACATGCATCATCTCTAACCTGCTGGCTGTTATCTACCACTCTCTCTCCCCCTTTTTAGCCACAAATTAAGATCAAACTAATAAAATAGTCTGGATCATAATGAGTAACATTACACATATTTGGGGTTATTACAAACAAAAACTGCTCATGAAGAGCATCACAAATTAATGCTGTCAAATAAGGATTAAAATCTAAGGCAAGAAAAAGACATCACTAGCCACACCCGCACCAGCAGCACACCCACATCAGCCCAGGCACCTACTTCCTAAGCCTCACAGTAGGCCATCAGCACACTAGTCTTCCTCAGCAGAACTGGAACTAGGCTCTTCAGCATTCCCATCACTGGTTTCCTCAGAATTGTCACTAGCCTTTTCAGTATCTTCATCACTGGCTTCCTCAGACCTGTCATCTGCTTCTACTAATACAACATCCTGGTCATCAGACCAATCATTCTTGTCCTCATCATTTTGACTAGACTCTTCATCTTGCTCAAGAGTCCTGATCGGCCTTTCAAGTTTTTTCTTCCTTGTTTCCAACTCATGGCAAGTTTCTTTTAGCATGGCAATAACCTCAGCCTTTCCTGTGTTAGAGTTCCCTTTGGATGTCTCTGATGATGTCATGATAGTGTCAGGAACATGAGTTCCTTGTAACAGCTTGTGATGGAAAGACAAATAGCTATCTCTCTTACTAGCGAAATCATTCTCTTTGAGGATGTTGGGACACTGACTTAATATTATTCCACAGATGAGTGAGGGAAATGCAATGGGGCCTTTGACACTATAACTTCCTGCATGCTTCATGGTCTGATCAAATATGTAGGCACCATAATTAACTTTGGTCTGGGTCCTAACAGCATAGATAAACCTCCCCAGAATAGTTGCCACTGTTGATTTATGATTAGTGGGCACCCAATTTGCAGCACCAATCTTGTGCAGCATAACATACTTCACACTCAACTTGCTTGCACACAGTTTTCCTTTTGATGGCCAACTTTTGACCTAGTTCCCTGTAAACGCTTGACATACTTTATTGTCAGATGCAGCTATATCAGGATGAGCTCCACCTGATCTTCCCAGATATTTGTTGATGATTGCTAGAGAAAAACTAACACACTTCCCTCTCACATACACTTTTCCAAATTCATCAGATTTTCTATCTACGCATGCTTCTAATAGATTTACTATGAGTTCCTTGACAAGTGTTTCATAGCATTGTGAGAATTGAGTCACAGTCTTCACCAAACCAACATCATGGATAAGAGTCATGATCTCCTTACTTTCAAGAGCAATTTGAGCTAGCTCTCTCTCCAAGGCCAGCCTCTTTTGATAGATATACTTCCATCTGTTGACACTTAATGGATAGTGGAATGAGACATTGTCAATAGGATAATCTGGGACACTAGTAGCAAGCTTGCTAGTTGTTAGTTTCTTTTTTGGTTGGATGTCAGTGGCATCACAGGCAACATCAGAATATGATTCTGTACTAGTTTCCGCTTTCCTCTTCTTTGGTACTACCTTGCTCCAAGCTTTGGTAGGGCCAACCTGAGTTCTTTTGGTTACAGTTTTCTTGGGGTTACTCTGGACAGCTTCCTTCATCCCTTTCCTAGTCATGAGCCTTTTGGTTATGCTAGGGTTGACTGTGTCTATCAACTCATTGTCTAAAGACTCATTAGCATCATTTTCTTCACTTAGCATGTGTTCATTATCTTCAGAGACTTGATCCTTGCCATTGTCCTTTGAAGAGGTTGCTTCCAAGGTTTCAACATTACGAGTGACATCAGCTTTTTCCTCAGGGCTAGGGGGAATGGATATTCTTGGCACATCATTTGGCTCAATTGGAACCCTGGTAACCGAGTTGGCAATGGTGGAGTGGATTTTCTTGGCTTCTTCATCATTAATATCCTCGAGACTTCTTGTCACCGTGTCAGCCCTTTGTTGGTCAGAATCACCATGCTTCACATAATCCTTTTCAAATTGATCCATGACATCCCGATGCATGGTTCTCTTGAACTGAATGGAGTTCATATTGAAGTTACTATGAGTGTCACAGAATAATGTCATGACATCCTGAGTGATATTGTTTCCTTTATGATGATTACTTGTCAGGGACTCCATCAGATTCCAGTATAACAGGTCCAGGTTTCTGTGATGTCCCCTTTTTGGATATGCTATCTTGGCTTGCCTGACAACCTGACATTCACCACAACCTCTTCTTCCATCTAGAGGAAATTTAGAAGTTCCCCTTGCTGATTCCTTGGTTATGGTTTTCTTCATCCTATGAGGAAGTCTACCTTTCTCCAACCATATTGGATCCTTCTTCTCTTCTTGAGTCATTGTACAGTCATTGAGGTTACCTTTAGACTCCCATAAATAACAGTTATTCAGAGCTCTATTACCTCTTATGACTTCCTCATCTTCTTTATTGACCACCACACATGTCTCCTTGGTGAATTTGACACTAAGTCCTTGGTCACAGAGATGACTGATACTGATATGATTTATAGTCAGTCCTTTAACCAGCAAGACATTATCTAGTTTTGGAGCACCAGGACAGTCTAGTGGTCCAATCCCTTTGATCTCTCCTCTAGCTCCATCACCAAAGGTCACATGACTTGAGGTAAGAGGTTTGATGTTTACCAACAAGTCCTTTGTTCCAGTCATATGTCTAGAGCATCCATTGTCAAAATACCAGTCATCTTTGGGAGGCATTCTTGGATAGGTATGGGCTACTAAAGCCATAGTCTTGGAAACCCATTGTATTTGCTTGTTAGGGACCCCCTTCTTATGTTTAGCATGATGTTTCTTCTTGACACGAGCACCCTGTTTGGATTTGCCTTGATAAGGATGATTAGGAAATCCATGTAGCCAAAAGCAAACATATTTGATATGTCCAAGTTTTCCACAGTGAAAACATCTATACCCTTGGAACTTACTCTTGACTTGGTTCTAGTTTTTGTTTCTTTGATGTTGTGACATTGGTCGTGACATCCCCTTTGGCCTCTGGGTTTCAGGTTTTGGGCTCTTGAGCTTTAAGATGGAATTCTATTTTCCAATAAATCCTAGCCCAGACCTATTTCCTGATGGCTGACCACTCTGTAGGATTTCTTCCAGAGTGTCAGTCCCAGGATTCAGCATCCTTATGAATTTTGACATCTACTCCACTTTAGATTCCAACAAGCTTGCCTCACTTTTGAGTTAGTCAATTGTTGCAAGATGCTCTATCTTCTCAGCCTCTAATTTCATTATGCACTTCTGTTACTCTCCTTGCTGATACAATTCAGTACTTCCGACGCATAACTTCTAATATGACTCTACAAGTTCATCATAAGTTAGCTCTTCTTAACTTGAATCACCATCAGAAATACATACATTGTTTAGAACAGTGACATGTTTAGCCGACTCTTCTTCAAAACCACTTTCTGAATCTCCATTAGACCAAGTGACTGCTAGACCCTTCTTCTGCTTCTTTAGATAGGTAGGACTTTCAACTCTAATATGTCCATACCCTTCACATTCATGGAATTGTACTCCTTTGCCTTGGTTGCTGCTGTCAGAAGAGTTGTTCTTACCATAGGACTTTGACTTGTGATCTATTCTTTTGATCAGTTTATTGAATTGTTTTCCAAGCAAGGCCATTGCTTCTGACAAGTTCTCCTCATTTTCACCATCTTCTCCTTCTAAGTCATCTGCAGTGTTTGAAACAAGAGCTATGCTTTTGTTCTTTTTCCCTACAGCCTGATCACACATGCCCATCTCAAATGTTTGGAGAGAACCTATGAGTTCATTCACCTTCATGTTGCATATGTCTTAAGCTTCTTCAATGGATGTGACCTTCATGGCAAACCTCTTAGGCAATAATCTTAAGATCTTCCTGACTAGCTTTTCTTCAGACATCTTTTTTTCCAGAGCTCCTGAGGTGTTTGCAAGTTCAAGGACATTCATGTAGAACTCATGAATAGTTTCCTCCTCCTTCATATTTAGACTTTCAAACTTGGTTGTCAACATTTGCAGTCTTGACATCTTGACTTTAGAGGTTCCCTCATGAGTTGTTTTGAGAGTATCCCGCACCTCTTTAGCCAGCTCACAATGATGCACTAGTATGAAGATATTCTTGTCTATACCATTGAATAATGCATTCAAAGCTTTAGAATTTCCCAAGAGTCAGGGCTTCTTGCTCTTTGGTCCATTCTTCTTCAAATATAAGCACAGACAGTCCATCTTTATCAGTCTTCACTAGATGTGCCCAGCCTGAGTTTGTAGCTCTCCATGCCTTGCTGTCTAAAGACTTTAAGAAGGCAATCATCCTAGGTTTCCAATAGTCATAATTAGAGCCATCCAGAATTGGAGGTCTATTTGTGAATCCTATGTCTTTATCCATAGTGCCAGAATTTATCTTCCCTAGATCTCACCCAGAAATAATAGGCAAGGTGCCTGCTCTGATGCCAATTGAAATTCTGGCAAGCACGCGATGGATGTTATAACATCCACTGTAACACAGACTATTAGAGTAATTAAAATGTTGTAAAGAGAAGCAGTAAATAACACAGTAATTGTTCACCCAGTTCAGTGTCAACAACACTTACATCTGGGGGCTACCAAGCCAGGGAGGAAATTCACTATCAGTAGAATTAATTCAGAGTCAAACAACCCAGTTTGCACTCCTCACATAAAACCTACCCATTGACACTTCTGCCTAGAGACACTCTAGACCTGAGTATACCCACTCACTCCCCCTTAATCACCTCAGTGATAAACAATTCACTTACAGTTACAGAAACACTTGAAGACACTCTTCAAACACCACTTGATCTTGCTTCACAACTTTGATCAAGTGACACACACTCTTGCTTAACAGCTTTGAGTGGCACAATGAACACACCTGTTCATACAAAATAAACCAGAGAAATCATACAACCTACAATTGCTTGGCACTCAAGGAATCCTACGATCCCTAGACACACGTGAAGAGCAAAGTTCTTCACTCACAAACACACTCTATGATCTCTCACTGGATGCTCTCTCCTCTGTGTGTCTGTCAGTTGGAATGATCCTTCTGCTATTTATAATAGCAGACCTGCTTTAGGCCTTGATGGAGAAATTAGGTTTACCCAAGTTGAAGCTTTCTTCATGAAGCTGTGCACTTATCATTAGGTCAGGAGTCTTCTATGTTATTCTCAGCAATTCCTGTTATGTTGCCTAAAATAACTATGCTTCCTGGATTGCTTCCTGAAGTATAGCCTGAGCTAATAATAGAAAAACAAACTCTGAACGCCTAATGTCATACGATCAATGTTATGACATTCAGCTTCACTTACTCTTAGTTTTTCTTGCATAACACTCTTCATGTATGTCATAACATCAATTATGAAATTTACTCATACATTCATGTTTTGCCATAAAATGCAGCCAATCAAAGGCACTTACAATTAGTAATACTGATATGAACTAACATCCTTCACAAAGCACGCACTTAGGCCAAACACGGGGGTGGGAATAACAAATGTTCAAAGCCCAATCACTTAAACTCAGCAAAACCAAACAAAATAAAATAATAAGGTGGAACGCAACGTTTCATTAAACGTGTCAGCGTCCACCTCAGCCCTAACCAAGCCACGCCAGCAAAGCCCTTACCAACTCATCATCTTCTTCATGAAACTTGGAACAAAACTAGTCATGCAATCGTGAAACCCGGGCATGGTACTCTCTACTTTCCATCATCATATCTCTTCAATCACTCAATGGATTTCAAAAGTTTACAGATCAAAAATGGTCTCCATAATGCAAGGAACAAAACCATGCCAAATATATTCAAAATAGAGCACTCTAGGGCACAGAAAAATTAGTTCAAAGTCACGATTTTAAACTGAAATTTCAACATACAATTTAAGAAAATAACAAACAGAAACAAGATGATGCCCCTTAGGACTTCAAACACCAAGCAAGAACAGGATTCTCACAACATAAATCAAGTGAAAACAAGTAGGAAAGAGGGAAAAATTCAGAGGTTCTTACCTAGTAGAGAATGGTCCACTGCCTCTTCAATATGTGTTGAAGCTTCACCAAAATGTGCAGAATGAACCCTTGTGGCTTGAGAGAGTTGAAAGTGTGCTTAGATGCCTTTGAATCACCTTCAAAAGCACCAAGTGATTTTGAACAGCTGAAGACAAATGTGCATACAACTGCTTCTTTTTGCAAGCAGTTGGAAGAACTTATGGTGATGATGGAATGGACAGAATCTTGTTGAATGGTTCAAAAACTTGTGAGTTTTGAAGAGATTTTCAGAGGAGAGCAATAATGTCAAGTCTGATTTCTTGCTCAAATGGTGGCTGATCTCCTTCTAGGGTTTATGTTAAGCTTATATATGAGGTGAAAAACATGAAAATGAAGTTTTAACAGTGGTAAAAGATGGATGGATCAGATGTTGCAATTTTATGATTTTTGAATCAATGGTGAGTGATGGAAATAGTACACGAGCATGCTTGCATTGGAGGTTGTTTTCTTGAGTGGAAGGAACAAAACAGAAGGGCTGCATGAATTCAGAATAAGGGTAACTTGTCTCTTCCTTGTTTGAGTAAGAAAATTCAAAAATACACCGATGTAGTACAAGCTTGGTTGGCCTTGATATGGTAATGTTTGGAGTGAATACAATACCAATTCATGAACATGAAATGAGAAGGGCAAATGTGCTGCATGAATGAGGGAATAGCATGCCCAAATGAACTAAAGATCATGCCTAGTAAAAATGTCCAAATCATCAACTTTGAGCAATGGTATCTTGGTGTACAAGACTTCTCTTGCTTAGAACTTGGGTTCAAATTAAAGAGTGCATGGCAAGGAACAATTTTGATGTTGAATTCATCTTTATTTGAAAATTGGAAGACCTTGGAAAATGATGTTGAAAATCATGTCATGCAAGCTGCCTAAAAATAACTTAGAAAAATTCTAAGTTATGAACATTGAACCTTTTGAAATCCTAACTTTTGACATCCATAACTTGAGCTTCAAGAATCCTATGAAATACTTATAGTATTGGATGGAAAGCTTAGAACAAGATCTACAACTTTCATGTGAGACAAAGTTTCATTTGACATCAAGAGCTTGATGAAAATTGGTTCCAAAAATCTGTCAAAACTTGCTAATTTTGAGATCATTAAAAACTTGCTAACTTCGAACCACCATAACTTGAGCTTCAAGCATTACATGATGATGAATTGGTACTCAAAAGAAAGCTTGGAACATGAGGAACAAGTTTAATGTTGGACAAAAGTTCATCTGAAACATTGATCATGAAGAAAAATAGCTTGGAAAGTGGTTGATTCACATATGAAACTTTCCATAAATAGCAAGGTTCTAAAACCCTAATTTTCCAAAAGTGGCATGTTTCACACTTCTTGATTTTTCATGATTCCCTTGATATTTCTTGATAAAATCTCACCCATTGGTCACATTGGACTTGAGGAACATGATTTTGACCTTAAAAAGTCAAGAGTTGACTTTTTCACTACACAGTTGACTTTTTCCCCAAATATCCTGATTTGCAATTGACTGATCAATTGGAGCTCTTCTGATTGAAATTAATGATCAATATTCTACCTACAAACACCTTGGGACATATGAATGTCTATGGAAACAAGTATTGCTTCAAATACAAGTCTATCCTGATTATATGTAAAACCCTAATTTCATGCTCTTCTGCCTAGGCCCTTTGTTGATGAGTTGTATGACCACCGGGACTCTGACGAAGAGATGTGTCAATGATGATCGGGATTTGACCTGCTGGGGCTGTTAATAACCAATGATGAAACCAACTTTGCTAGGGGATAATAACTGATGATGCCAACTCTATTGCGGAACATCATCATGCATAATACATCGTTGGGGACTGAAGCTAGCGCGATTATACCTAAGTGAATCGCACACTCAAAGATACAACAGAGTCGCCGTCAAACTTTATTTAGTCCCAAAGGACATGGAAAATATCGATAAAACTCAAGGGAAAGAGAAACGGGAAAGGGGGTCAGTTATGCGAAAGGAAGGTACTAGTACCTTAAGCATCCGCCGTACCCGACGAGAACCATTTTGCTTACTTCTAGGCTTGGACGGGTTATCTATCTAAAGGCTTATAGCTGAAAAAGAAGGAAAGAAAGGAGAGAAAGAAAAGAAAGAAAGGAAAGTGCTCGAGGAGGATTGGGGCCCTCGTGCCTATGTACCCTCATAGTGCAATGAGGAAATCAGAGCTCTGTAGTTCAAGGAACCAAGGAAAAGAAAGAAGAGGATCTGGATGGACCAGAGAGACAGAAGAATGGGAGAAGACAGAGGAATGTGGCTCGCCAAGATTTCGCAATCTTGTGCCTATGTACCCTCATAGTACAATGAGGAAATCAGAGCCTACGCTGTTCGGGGAACTACTGCTGGGAGAGAAAAAGGAAAGAGACAACGTTAAAGCCAAGAAAAAAAAAGAAAGCAAGACCCAACTGGGGAATGCAAAAGGAATGGTGTCGAAACCAAGAAAACCCTGCTGAGGAACAGAGAAGCAAGACAAGAACTCTGCGGGGACATGTAGAAGAAAAGAGATGACTCTACAGGGGATAAAACAAGAGAATGGCGATAGAGCCGGGGAAAAAGAAGTAAAGGACAAGAATCAAAGATAAGATCCACAGGGGACTCGGTGCATTAGCTGCAAGCAGTAATTAATCGGAGAAAGATAAGAGTGAAACTTTGTGGGGAGAGTAAAAGGTTAGGTGCCAACAAACGGACTGCGACCAAACAAAAGAAAGAGAGTATTGAACCAAAGAAAGGTGTTTGACTAGGAGGGGAAACCGGTATATTAACTGATAAACAATGGTTAACCGAAAGGATAAAAGAGCTGGTTTTAACCGATAAACGGTGATCATCCAAAAGAAAGGGTGTGGAACCAAGCAAAGATTGTGACCCAAAGAATGGGTGTGGAACCAAATGAAGGTTGTGACCCAAAGAACGGTACATTGACTGAGCAAATAGTACTTGACCAAAGGAAAGGGTATCTGAACCAAATAAAGGTTACTAACCCAAAGTTGGCAGTATTTGAAACAAAGAAAGGTTGTTAACTGCAGGGGGTTCGGTGTTTAACAGACAGACTGTGATTAACCGAAAGGAATGAGTGATTAACCAAAAGAAGGTGATTAACTCAAAAGAAACTCAGTATCTTAATAGACGGACTGTTGTTAACTGAGAAAAAGAGTGATTGGTTCGAACAGGCGGACTGTGATTGACCAACAGGTAGGTGATTAACCAAGAGAAGGTGATTATCCCAAAGAAAAAAGATGGTTTTAACGTGTGGACCGTGATCAACCAAAGATCGGGTGATTACCCGGAAGAAGGCGATTAACCCAAAGAAAAGCTGGTTTTAATAGGCAGACCATGATCAACCAAAGATCGAGTGATTAGCCGGGAGAAGGCGATTAAGCCAAAGAAAAGCTAGTTTTAATGGGCGGACCGTGATCAACCAAAGATCGGGTGATTAGCCAGAAGAAGGTGATTAACCCAAAGAAAAATCAGTATTAACAGGCGGACTGTGATTAACTGAGGAAACGATAATTGGTGTTTAACTGTCAGACAGTGATGAACTAAACATGAAGGAGAAAGAATCAAGAGAAGGTTGCGAACTCTGATGGGGATCAGGTTTTAACAGGATGACTGTGTAAACCAGAGAAGAAAGATTGACTTAGCTGAGGAAGAAGGGAATTAGGCTTAAACTGAAGGACAGTTGATCAACCAAGGAAAAGAGTGATTATAAATCTCGAGGGAAACCAAGAATGGTGATTGTTAGAGAGAGAAAAAAGTGTTGAATTGAAAGGAGGAAGTTGCTTCCAAAGAGGATATAAGGGTCCAAGTGATCAAGGATCGACTTGACTGGAGAAAGCAGCGATACCACAGTAAAGAGATAGAGGCGATTATTCCAGATACATGGTCATCTGTCCCCTACCCAAAATAGTCAGAATGAGTGTAGGAATACTCCATTCTCATTCCTTCTCTAACACCAAAGTGTGGCGGAAGAATGGATGGCATAACGGTGCAACATTTGTACAGTGCTCCCATGCATTACAAATCTTCAACTCTACCGGGGAAGAGGGAAGGGCAAAGATCTAAAAGATCCAAAGGAGGAGAAAGAGAGAAGGATCGACTAATCAAAATGAAGTTTCAATTTATCAATATTGAGTCTATATCAGGTGATTGTTGCAAAAGGGTGATTTATTGATTATACAAGATTGAGTTCATTCCAAAGAGGGACAAACTCAATGCAAACATGAATAAAAGTGAAAAATAGTACCAAAACAATTAGCATGAATCACAAACCGTGTAGCAAGTGATCAAGGAAATATGCAAGAATGATCATGATCAATGTTTCGAAAATGCACATGATCGAGAATTGACAAATGACATATTGAAATATTGCATAGATGCTTCCAAGAATAGGTGAATAGCTCATAAAACATCCACAAATGTTAAGCATATCAAGCTATGGAAGTTATATGAGGATAGGATAGCAGACAAGTTTGAAAATGGGCAAAAATGGCATTCTCCCACTGAAGTAACTGACTGCTCTATATCAGGTAACCGGTTACTTGCTTAAAATTGCAAAAACAAGTGAAAAATACCCAGAGTAACCGGTTACCGTTGTGACAGTGGCAAAAACAGCTTTTTGAAAAATCACTTTCAGCAACCAAAATATTTCCCCAATCATCCACATGCTATGCTTGACATTTGTGCATGAAAAATGAAGTTCAAAAGCACTTAAACATCAATTAATCATAAATGGAAAGCAATAAACATGAAGAGCAAAGATCAAGAAATCAAATGATTAAACAAAACCGAGAAATGATCGAACTACATCGTAAACACGCGAAATAGATCAAAACGGCAAATCAAGTGAATGATAACCAACCTACAAGGCGGAGGATTGCCTTGGTGATTGTTGCTATTGATATGTGATGAGAATTAAGCCAAGAAACCCAGAGAATCCAAGCTTGAGATCAAATCATAGCGAAACAGATAAAAACACGAGAAATGCTTCGAATACCAATTTGCACCGAAGAATCTTGAGATGATTACTTGAATTGGAGAAGAATCAACCGTAAATCCAGAAATCCAAGCAAGAATATGGTGGAATGAGGTTTGTAACGCCCCGATTTTGATTATTCCCATTTTATTGAGTCTTTTTTTTAATTTAATTGAGTGATTATTATTTTAATTGTGGAATTGATGTGTTAATATGTTATGTTTGCATATTATGCTATTTTACCGATTTTGAGAGTTTTCGGGGAAAATAGATCGGAGGGTATTTTAGACATTTCTTATTTAATTTTAAGTTGGATATTTTGTGAGAAGATGGATTGGTAGATATTTTGAGAGAAGAAAATATAATGGAAAGAATAGAATAGAATAAAAAGTGATATAAGAGAAAGTGGAAAGGAAAGAGATAGAATGGAAAGAGTAGAGAAAGAAAGAGGAAGAAGAGAAAAGAGAGGGATTGTTGGATGTTTTCCCTATTTTCCATTCTAGGTCAGAAATGATTTAATCGGTAGCAATCGATGTTTTAACGGTTAAAATCTAAAATAAGTCGTGTAGTTTAGTCGAGGAATGTTAGGCTAAGACTATGTAAACTTGTTGGATTTAAATCGGGATGTTTTATGAAGTTTTAAACATTTTGGACAATGAGGGTTTTTGAGAAAATCGCAGGACTCGCTGGGCGAGCAGCTAACGAGCGAGCTAGCCAGTGGTTCGCTAAGCGAGCTGCTAGCGAGCGAGTAGCGAATGGTCCCAGACTTGGACAGAACCAAAATGACCCTTGTTCGCTGGAGCGAGTGAGGTAGCGAGTGTTCGCTAAGCCTTCGCTAAGCGAGCTGGGTAGCGAACACTTCCAGTAGCAAAAAGGCAGGCTTCGCTAGCACATTCGCTAGGCGGGCCAGTAGCAAATGTTTGCTAGGCCTTCGCTAGGTGAGTGAGCCAGCGAGCATGACATCATTGTTTTATTTCTGTTGTTTCCATCCAATGTTGATACTTTGATTCTTCAACGCATAGCTTGTGTGTTGTATTATGATATGCTGTGGGTAGCCGTATGGCGTGAATCCTAGATTGTGGAATCAATTGTGAAATGTGGCCTTTGGCAAAATATATGCACTGTTTAAATTGATTAAAAGTGCATGATGATTGTGATGGAGTTCGTTGCCGTTTGGTGCGATATTGTGAATGCATATTGATTGTATACGATTGTATGTGAAGTACCATGATGTGTATTCTTGTGCATTATTTGATAAATGTAATGATGATGTGTGAAAGTATGAATACTTTGGTTAGTATGAAAGGTGTTGTGAATTGTGATTGAATCTAATTGATTCTTGTGCATTACTTGATAAATGTAATGATGATGTTGAAAGTGTGAATACTTTGGTGATTATGAAATATATTGTGTATGCAATCATGTTATAATTCTTGTGTGATGAATTATTGAGAATGCATGGGATTAAGATGCGAGAACGATCTTAAGTGCATTTGTTTGTTGATTGCATACGCATCATTTTTTGTCAAGAGTGAATGCTTGCTAGTTTCGTGGAGACTAGTGACTTGTCCCAAACCTAGAGTGGGGTTTGAAAGCTTAGGGAACAGGCTTTTGTTTATTATCGGTCGAGGGGACGGACCCGGTTTAAATGTAAAAACCGAAAAATAATAACAAGTGTTGGTACCACATGGCATGAATTGCATTGAGTCACATGGCAAATGTATAATTGTTGTATGAAAGTATGCATATGTGTATGAATTGTTGAACTGAGAGTTGCGAATTGGTGGATAAACATAATTGTAAATGTTTGTGTGGAAATGATGTGAATTATGGATATATGCATGATAAATATGCTTGGTGTTATATATATATATATATATATATATATATATATATATATATATATATATATATATATATATATATATATATATATATATATATATATATATATATATATATATATATATATATATATATATATATATATATATATATATATATATATATATATATATATATATATATATATATATATATATATATATATATATATATATATATATATATATATATATATATATATATATATATATATATATATATATATATATATATATATATATATATATATATATATATATATATATATATATATATATATATATATATATATATATATATATATATATATATATATATATATATATAAACGTGAATGTGTATGTTTATGTGCAATGATGTGAATTGTGAATATGTACATTGCGAAGTATATGAGTGAATTAGGATGAAATGTGGTGAGAACGTAGAGTATGTATATTTTTATGTTAATGTACATATATAATTATATGCATTGTTATTATGATAATGTTTCTCACCCTTCTGCTGGAATGATGTCCTACATGACATCGTGCAGGTATCGAGAGTAGAGCTGCTCGTAGTTGCGTGGTCGCTGTTGGTGTAGCTATTTAGTATTTTAGTTATGTTGGGTCGAGTCATGCTCTGGTCATGTAACACTGGGATCACTTGGTTTATGTCTTAGAGATATATTATATACTCTACGCTATGTTTTTTTATTTATTGGAATATTATGATGTTGGCCTTAGTGCCTAAGTAATGTTGAATTATGTGATGAACATGAATATTCTGTTAAGTGAATTATGATATAAATTAAATCCGCTGCTATATGCAAGGTGAAATCGTGAAAAACATGATAATTTATTAAAGTGTTAATGAGCATGACATGTGTTTTTGATGTTTTGAGAATCATGTGTGACACCCTTTTTAGAATGCATGATGAGTTACTCTGATTATTTATATATATTCCGTGGGGTTTAGAAGGGTGTTACATAAGTGGTATCAGAGCAGGTCGGTCCGTCCGACCAAGTTGTCTAATGTTGTTATTTCCTTAGTATGCGACATGTGTGTGAAACCTTGTCTGCAGGAGTGGGATTGAAATAAGTGGGGGAGAAGCTTGTGCTTCTCCAAGTGGCTTCAAGTGTGAAGTGGTGGCTCAGTATGTAGTTGAACGCTATTATAGTTTGGTAAAGATGGTTTATGCCTAATTATGAATGTCGGCTGTCTATTAACAAATTGAGGAACTGATCACCCTTAATCTCTTGTTGATAGTAGATGGGATCATGTTGGATGGAATGAACGCGTCTTATGAGCTTAGATGGTGCGTGTAGTGAATTGTTTGGAGTTAAGTCAAGTTCTTACGGATTGTTTTGATGAGTGGATGCAGGATGGTGTTGGGATGTTTATGTTGGTGGCAACTTTGAGTGGTAATGGAAGTTGGTGGTGTCCCAATTATTTATGATTTTTAGAAGGTTTTTTTTTCCTGATGAGATAAGAGATTTACCTCTAGAACAAGAAGTGGAGTTTGGAGTCGACTTAATTCCTGGAACTAGTCCGATATCGATGGCTCCATATCGTATGTTGGCATAGGAATTGAAAGAGTGGAAGAGTCAACTTGAATCTTTGCTTGAGAAAAGGTTTATTCGTCTGAGTGTGTCGCCGTAGGATGCACTGGTTTTGTTGGTTAAGAAGAAAGAAGGCTATACGAGGTTTGTGTGGATTACTGACAATTGAATAAGGTGACAATTAAGAATAAGTATCCGCTTCCAAGGATCGATGATTTGATGGACCAATTGGTTGGTGCATGTGTTTTTAGCAAGATTGATTTGAGATCAGATATCACCAGATTTGTGTGAAAGAAGAGGATATTCAAAACACGGCCTTTAGGACACGGTATGGTCATTATGAATATTTAGTGATGCCATTCGGGGTTTCTAATGCGCTAGGTGTGTTTATGGAATACATGAATCGTATTTTTCATGAGCAGTTGGATCGTGTCGTGGTTGTGTTCATCAATGATATTTTGATTTACTCTAAATCTCAAGAAGAGCATGAAGAGCATTTAAGGATTGTGCTACAAATTTTGAAAGAGAAGCAATTGTATGCTAAGTTGTCGAAATGTGAATTTTGGCTGTCAGAAGTAAGTTTTCTTGGATATGTTATTTCCGGTATTGGTAATAGTGTTGATCCGTCAAAGGTTGAAGCGGTATCGCATTGGGAGGCTCCAAAATCAGTTTTTGAGATTAGAAGTTTTCTTGGTTTGGTAGGTTATTATCAGGAATTCATTGAAGGATTTGCCAAGTTATCATTGCCGTTGACGCAGTTGACAAGGAAAGGTCAAGCTTTCGTTTGGGATATTTATTGTGAAAAGAGTTTTATTGAACTAAAGAGAAGATTGACGACAGTGCCAATCTTGATTTTTCCGAATCCGTTGGAACCATTTGTGGTTTATTATGATGCTTCAATAACTGGTTTGGGTGGTGTTTTGATGTAAGATGGAAAAGTTGTGGCTTATGCTTCAAGACAATTGAGAGTGCATGAAAAAAATTATCCTACGCATAATTCGGAGTTAGCGGTTGTAGTGTTTGTTTTGAAAATTTGGAGGCACTATCTTTATGGTGCAAGATTTGAAGTTTTTAGTGATCACAAGAGTTTGAAGTATTTATTTGATCAAAAGGAATTGAACCTGAGACAAAGAAGGTGGTAGAAGCTTTTGAGGGATTATGATTTTGGTTTGAATTACCATCCGGATAAGGCAAACGTGGTAGTTGATGCCTTGAGTCGGAAGTTGTTACATGTGTCCGTATTGATGATTACAGAATGGGAACTTTTGGAGAATTTTAGAGACTTGAGTTTAGTTTGTGAAATGACGCCGAGAAGTGTGAGACTTGGTATGCTACATGTTACGAACGATTTTCTTGCTACCTTATGTGAAAAGCAAAAGTTGGATTTAAAGTTCGTTGATTTGATGATGAATGAGAATGAGGATTTCAAGGTTGATAACTTTGGGGTTTTGAGATTTTGTGGTCATATTTGTATTCTCGATGATGTAGAATTGAAAAAGATGATATTGGAAGAAGGACACCGAAGTAATTTAAGTATTCATCCGGGAGCGAATAAGATGTATCAAGATTTGAAGAGAATCTTTTAGTGGTCCGGATTAAAGAGGGATGTAGCTCAATTTGTGTATGCGTGTTTGACTTGTCAGAAGTCTAAGGTAGAGTATCAAAAGCCTAGTGGATTGATGGAACCGTTGGATATTCTAGAGTGGAAATGGGATAGTATATTGATGGATTATGTTACGGATTGCCGAATACGTAGAGAGGGCATAATGCTATTTGGGTGATTATTGATAGGCTTACTAAATCTGCTCACTTCGTTCCGATTGATATTGGTTGTCCTTTGGAGAAGTTAGCCGAGATTTATGTTCGTGTGATTGTGAAGTTAGATGGAGTTCCTAAGAGTATTGTATCGGGTAGAGATCCTAGATTTACATAGAGGTTTTGGGAGAGTTTGCAAAAGGCTTTGGGTTCTAAGCTAAGATTGAGTTCGGCTTATCATCTGTAAACGTATGGTCAAACCGAGAGGACAATTCAATCGTTGAAGGATTTATTGCGTGCATGTGTGCTAGAACAAGGTGGTGTTTGGGATAGTTATTTAGCGTTGATTGAGTTTACCTACAATAACAACTTTCATTCAAGTATTGGTATAGTACCATTTAAGGCTTTGTATGGTCGGAGATGTCGAACATCTTTGTGTTGGCATGAAACTGGTGAGGAGTCGGTAGTTGGACCGGAGATGGTACAACAAATGACAGAGAAAGTGAAGTTTATTCGGGAGAAGATGAAAGCTTCTCAGAGTAGATAAAGAGCTATCATGACAAGATCTTGAGTTCAAGAAGGCGACCATGTGTTTTTGAGAGTTACACCGGTTACGGGTGTGGGTCGTGCTTTGAAGTCGAAGAAGTTGACTTCTCATTTTATTGATCCATATCGGATTACTGCACGAGTTGGTGTTGTGGCTTATCGTGTGGTGTTGACTCTGAATCTTTCGAATTTGCATGGTGTGTTCCATATTTCGCAACTTCAGAAGTATGTTCCGGATCTGTCACAAGTTATTCCTATGGACGAGGTTGAGGTGAGAGATAACCTTACGGTTGAAGCTTTACCGATTAGAATTTTGGACTGTGAAGTTAAGAAGCTAAGGGGCTAGGATATTGAGCTTGTGAAAGTAGCGTGGAGAGGCGCTCTGGAAGGCAATATGACTTTGGAATTAGAGAGTGGGATGCGAGAGTCGTATCTAGAGTTGTTTGAATCAGGTAGCATTTTCGAGGACGAAAATTTCTAAAGTGGGGGAGAGTTGTAACGCCCTGATTTCGATTATTCCCATTTTGTTGATTCTTTTTTTATTTAATTGGGTGATTATTATTTTAATTGTGGAATTGATGTGTTAATATGTTATGTTTGCATATTATGCTATTTTACCGATTTTGAGAGTTTTCGGGGAAAATAGACCGGAGGGTATTTTAGACATTTCTTATTTAATGTTAAGTTGGATATTTTGTGAGAAGATGGATTGGTAGATATTTTGAAAGAAGAAAATATAATGGAAAGAATAGAATAGAATAGAAAGTGATATAAGAGAAAGTGGAAAGGAAAGAGAGAATGGAAAGAGTAGAGAAACAAAGAGGAAGGAGAGAAAAGAGAAGGAAAAGAGAGGGAATGCTTGGATTCTTCAAGATCAACCCTTAGGAATCGATCAATCGGGTAAGGGTGTGAAATATTGTTATCTTACCAATGTATATCGTTATGTATGTGTGTGTGTGTGTGTTTGGATTGTTGGATGTTTTCCCTATTTTCCATTCTAGGTCAGGAATGATTTAATCGGTAGGAATCGATGTTTTAACGGTTAAAATCTAGAATAAGTCGTGTAGTTTAGTCGAGGAATGTTAGGCTAAGGCTATGAAACTTGTTTGATTTAAATCGGGAGGTTTTATGAAGTTTTGAACATTTTGGACAGTGAGGGTTTTTGAGAAAATCGCAGGACTCGCTAGGCGAGCAGCTAGCGAGTGGTTCGCTAAGCGAGCTGCTAGCGAGCGAGTAGCGAATGGTCCCAGACTTGGACAGAACCAAAATGACCCTTGTTCGCTGGAGCGAGTGTTCGCTAAGCGATCTGGGTAGCGAACACTTCCAGTAGAAAAAAGGCAGGCTTCGCTAGCACATTCGCTAGGTGCGCCAGTAGCAAATGTTCGCTAGGCCTTCGCAAGGCGAGTGAGCCAGCGAGCATGACAACATTGTTTTATTTCTGTTGTTTCCATCCAATGTTGATACTTTGATTCTTCAACGCATAGCTTGTGTGTTGTATTATGATATGTTGTGGGTATCCGTATGGCGTGAATCCTAGATTGTGGAATCAACTGTGAAATGTGGCCTTTGGCAAAATATATGCATTGTTTAAATTGATTAAAAGTGCATGATGATTGTGATGGAGTTCGTTTCCGTTTCGTGCGATAATGTGAATGCATATTGATTGTATATGATTGTATGTGAAGTACCATGATGTGTATTCTTGTGCATTATTTGATAAATGTAATGATGATGTGTGAAAGTATGAATACTTTGGTTAGTATGAAAGGTGTTGTGAATTGTGATTGAATCTAATTGATTCTTGTGCATTACTTAATAAATGTAATGATGATGTTGAATGTGTGAATACTTTGGTGATTATGAAATATGTTGTGTGTGCAATCATGTTATAATTCTTGTGTGATGAATTATTGAGAACGCATGGGATTAAGATGCGAGAACGGTCTTAAGTGCATTTGTTTGTTGATTGCATACGCATCATTTGTTGTCAAGAGGCAATGCTTGCTAGTTTCGTGGAGACTAGTGACTTGTCCAAAACCTAGAGTGGGGTTTGAAAGCTTAGGGAACAAGATTTTGTTTGTTATTGGTCTAGGGGACGGACCCGGTTTAAATGTAAAAACCGAAAAAAAATAACAAGTGTTGGTGTAACACCCCCTTTCTATACCCCCAAATAAAGAATTAAATCATTCAGGCACTTAATAAAAATTTTCATCAGAGTATAATTAACACATGGTATAAAAGAGGCATGTCACATTATCTAGGAAATTCAAAACACATACAACACATGCTCATAAAGATATGCAACAAAGGGTAAATCACCACCAAGGAACTTAGTCCTTAAAACCCACACAACAATATTTAGAATAAAAGCGGAAACATCTAAACATTGAATCACTTCATTCATATAAACATCGTATACATCAACAGTTTAATTCAAGTCAAAAGTTATGGTTACAAAACATTCCAACAGATACATACAAAAATGTATCACAAAAGAACCCAAAAGAATTCTTAACTACCTGGTGCTACATATCAGAGCCAAGCGACCAAAAAGATCGAAGCCACGCTTCGCAAAAGACCTCCAGCAAACCTACTCTGCAATGCCTCATAGAGAATTATAAAATAGCAGAAGGGTGAGAAACATTATCATAACAAACAATGCATATGATATATATATATATATATATATATATATATATATATATATATATATATATATATATATATATATATATATATATATATATATATATATATATATATATATATATATATATATATATATATATATATATATAATATATATATATATATATATATATATATATATATATATATATATATATATATATATATATATATATATATATATATATATATATATATATATATATATATATATATATATATATATATATATATATATATATATATATATATATATATATATATATATATATATATATATATATATATATATATATATATATATATATATATATATATATATATATATATATATATATATATATATATATATATATATATATATATATATATATATATATATTATATATATATATATATATATATATATATATATATATATATATATATATATATTATATATATATATATATATATATATATATATATATATATATATATATATATATATATATATATATATATATATATATATATATATATATATATATATATATATATATACGTACACCAACATAGAATACACATACTACATTTCTCACCGCCATATAACACAATTCAATCATATAGATATTGCAACACATATATAATTCATCACAAAACATACACAGTTATGTTCATCATACCGATATATCATATGAAGATAATAATGCACTCATAGAGACCGACTCACGACTCTATGCAGATGCAAATGCGGTACCGACTCATTCAGCAGGTTCAATTGAAGAACCAAAAGAACCATCGCTCGTTACCGAAGTAACTCCTCGTCGGTCCTACAATGTTCACCCATCGCTCACACCCCACATGGGCACACGATGTTTTAGGATTGCTCACACCCCACAAGGGAATACAATCGTTCTGCAGATTCTCCACGAAATCAAAATAAAATATCGCTCACACACCACAAGGGCACACGATGTTTCTGCAGATCCTCCTAGGGATCAAGGACAAACCATCGCTCACACCCCACAAGGGCACACGAGGTTTCTGCAGATCCTACGCGGGATCAGACACACAAGAATGCAATCATGATGCTTCACAAACAAAACTACTCCATACATTATTGACATGCATACATATACACCATATATATTCATGTATATTTCATTCAATTCAAACAATTACACAACATTTCCAAACGGCCACATCTCGCACTTCATGATTTACGGTCTAGGATTCACGCCATACGGCTACCCACAGCATTCCATATAACACACACAACCATGCATAATAAGAATAACTAATCACACTTGAATCAGAGAAATAATCATGGAAGTGAAACACAATAAAATAACACCCTGCTACGCTCGCTACCCTGTTTTCCTAGCGAACTCCCAGCGAGTGCTCGCTACCTGTTTGCCTAGCGAACAAGCTTGCAAGAGCAAACAGAAGCCTCTGACTTGCTTCGCTACCACACTCGCTCAGCAAAAGTCTAGCGAGTCGCTCGCTACCCCCTTTCGCTACCAGCGAAGAACACCACAAATCATTCTGCCCAAGTCCGGGACCGTTCGCTACTGGCTCGCCACAAGGAATTCCCAGCGAATGCTCGCGACCTGCTCGCCTAGCGAACGTTCCAGCGAGGGTCTGCGAACTCAGAATTCTCCACTGTCCAAAACTCCAAAACTCATCGAAATCTACCCGATTCAATCCCAACTCGTCTCAGCAGCTTAGTCTGACGTTCCTCAACTAAATTCTACCATTCATTCTCACTCTTAACCGTGAAAACTCGGTTTCTAACGATTTACCCAAATTCGACCTAAAACGGAAAATGAGCAAAACTCTCCCCAATCCAAAAACAAACCAATAGAAACATACACAATCATATACATCAAAAGAATGATAAAGTTTCACACCTTACCCGATTAATCGAAGCTTAGAAGTTTGATTCTTGATGATTCTAGGTTTTCTCCTCTTTCTCTTCTCTCCTTATTCTTTCCTTTCTATTTTTTTCTATCTCATTTCTTTTCTCTATACTTCCACTTATACTCCTTCTATTCTATTTCTCTCAAATATCTATTGATCAAGGATTATCTAAAACACCTTCTAATTAATTCCACAAAACTCTCCGAATAATAAAATAACATAATAAGCACACATAACATATTCATGTTCAAATTCTACAACTAAAAGAATAATTCAATTAAAATAAATTAAAAGACTCAACAAAAATGGGAAATTCAGAATCTAGGCGTTACAGTTGGTACCACATGGCATGAGTTGCATTGAGTCACATGGAATAGGTATAGTACCATTTGAGGCTTTGTATGGTCGGAGATGTCGAACACCTTTGTGTTGGCATGAAACTGGTGATGAGTCGGTAGTTGGACCGGAGATGGTACAACAAACGACAGAGAAAGTGAAGTTTATTCGGGAGAAGATGAAAGCTTCTCAGAGTAGATAAAGAGCTATCATGACAAGATCTTGAGTTCAAGAAGGCGACCATGTGTTTTTGAGAGTTACACCGGTTACGGGTGTGGGTCGTGCTTTGAAGTCAAAGAAGTTGACTTCTCGTTTTATTGATCCGTATCGGATTACTGCACGAGTTGGTGTTGTGGCTTATCGTGTGGTGTTGACTCTGAATCTTTCGAATTTGCATGGTGTGTTCCATATTTCGTAACTTCGGAAGTATGTTCTGGATCCGTCACAAGTTATTCCTATGGACGAGGTTGAGGTGTTTTAACGGTTAAAATCTGGAATAAGTCGTGTAGTTTAGTTGAGGAATGTTAGGCTAAAACTGTGGAACCTTGTTGGATTTTAATTGGGAGGTTTTATGAAGTTTTGAACATTTTGGAAAGTGAGGGTTTTTGAGAAAATCGCAGGACTCGCTAGGCGAGCAGCTAGCGAGCGAGCGAGCGAGTGGTTCACTAAGCGAGCTACTAGCGAGCGAGTAGCGAATGGTCCCAGACTTGGACAGAACCAAAATGACCCTTGTTCGCTGGAGCGAGTGAGGTAGCGAGTGTTCGCTAAGCCTTCGCTAAGCGAGCTGGGTAGAGAACACTTCCAGTAGAAAAAAGGCAGGCTTCGCTAGCACATTCGCTAGGCGAGCCAGTAGAAAATGTTCGCTAGGCCTTCGCTAGGCGAGTGAGCCAGCGAGCATGACAACATTGTTTTATTTCTGTTGTTTCCATCCAATGTTGATACTTTGATTCTTAAATGCATAGCTTGTGTGTTGTATTATGATATGTTGTGGGTAGCCGTATGGCGTGAATCCTAGATTGTGGAATCAATTGTGAAATGTGGCCTTTGGTAAAATATATGCATTGTTTAAATTGATTAAAAGTGCATGATGATTATGATGGAGTTCGTTGTTGGTTGGTGCGATATTGTGAATGCATATTGATTGTATGTGATTGTATGTGAAGCACCATGATGTGTATTCTTGTGCATTATTTGATAAATGTAATGATGATGTGTGAAAGTATGAATACTTTGGTTAGTATGAAAGGTGGTGTGAATTGTGATTGAATCTAATTGATTCTTGTGCATTACTTGATAAATGTAATGATGATGTTGAAAGTGTGAATACTTTGGTGATTATGAAATATGTTGTGTGTGCAATCATGTTATAATTCTTGTGTGATAAATTATTGAGAATGCATGGGATTAAGATGCGAGAATGGTCTTAAGTGCATTTGTTTGTTGATACGCATCATTTGTTGTCAAGAGGCAATGATTGCTAGTTTCGTGGAGACTAGTGACTTGTCCCAAACCTAGAGTGGGGTTTGAAAGCATAGGGAACGGGCTTTTGTTTGTTATTGGTCTACGGGACGGACCCGGTTTAAATGTAAAAAACAAAAAATAATAAGAAGTGTTGGTACCACATGGCATGAGTTGCATTGAATTGCATTGAGTCACATGGCATAGGTATAATTGTTGTATGAAAGTATGCATATGTGTATGAATTGTTGAACTGAGAGTTGTGAATTGGTGGATAAACATAATTGTAATTGTTTATGTGGAAATGATGTGAATTGTGGATATATGCATGATAAATATGCTTGGTGTTATATATATATATATATATATATATATATATATATATATATATATATATATATATATATATATATATATATATATATATATATATATATATATATATATATATATATATATATATATATATATATATATATATATATATATATATATATATATATATATATATATATATATATATATATATATATATATATATATATATATATATATATATATATATATATATATATATATATATATAT
Source organism: Lathyrus sativus (assembly GCA_963859935.3). Lineage (NCBI taxonomy): Eukaryota > Viridiplantae > Streptophyta > Magnoliopsida > Fabales > Fabaceae > Lathyrus > Lathyrus sativus. Next base: position 308,403,978 of record OZ012737.1, on the reverse strand, counting down.
ATATCTGTGTGTGTGTGGTGTGTATATATATACTTTATGATGAACTATGGTGAAGAAACATGAATGTGTATGTTTATGTGCAATGATGTGAATTGTGAATATGTACATTGCGATGTATATGAGTGAATTAGGATGAAATATGGTGAGAACGTAGAGTATGTATATTTTTATGTTAATGTACATATATAATTATATGCATTGTTATTATGATAATATTTCTCACCCTTCTGCTGGAATGATGTCCTACATGACATCGTGTAGGTATCGAGAGTAGAGCTGCTCGTAGTTGCGTTGTCGCTATTGGTGTAGCTATTTAGTATTTTAGTTATGTTGGGTCGAGTCGTGCTTTAGTCATGTAACACTGGGATCACTTGGTTTATGTCTTAGAGATATATTATATACTCTACGCTATGTTTTTATATTCATTGGAATATTATGATGTTGGCCTGAGTGCCTAAGTAATGTTGAATTATGTGATGAACATGAATATTCTGTTAAGTGAATTATGATATAAATTGAATCCGCTGCTACATGCTAGGTGAAATCTTGAAAAGCATGATTATTTATTAAAGTGTTAATGAGCATGATAAGTGTTTTTGATGTTTTGAGAATTATGTGTGACACCCTTTTTGGAATGCATGATGAGTTACTCTGATTATTTATATATATCTCATGGGGTTTAGAAGGGTGTTACAAGGTTTAGCTCAAGAGAATAACAATTTTGATGTGAAGATTGCTACACTCCAGTGGTGGAAATTAAATGTGCAAATATTGGAAAAAATTCAGAGAGAATGTGAGAGAGTTGAGAGTGATCAATGGAGAATTTGGAAGAAAAATTCAAGCCCAAGAGGTGATGATTCAACCTTTGAGAAATGATCGAACCCCCAATGAAATGGTGGTGATTTGCTTATATAGAGTTTTGCTTCGGAGTTGCTAGGTTCGAAGTGAGCTTTGGATGAAGCCTCAGAACTAGCCTAGGAGTTAGTTAGGCTCAACTCACTGAGTTGGAGGTTAACTCAGTTAGTTAGGTAGTTGACTCGGTAACCATCCCAATGCAAGTTGAAAATCCAATGGTTCCCATGCTTGGAAACAAAGGTGTATGGTGGTCTTGATTGGAAATGATGTATTGGAGTAAATTCCTTGAAGTATCTTGAAAGGTCTTGAATTATCTAGAAATGTCTAGAATGTTCCACACAATGCTAGAACCAAATGGACCCCCAAAATGTAGAGAGAAAAATGGTTGTCACAAAAATGCAGCAAAATCTGCGTTTTTACATAGAGTAACCGGTTACTCTGTTTTGCCTAGAAACTGGATAACCGGTTACTTCAGGCAAAATTTGCATATTTGCTTGAAAGATGGTGTTGTGGCCACGATTCCGATATTCGACCTTCTGATCTGATGAATAGGCATAGAAACCTTCATTTTGTGCTTGTTTTGATAATTTGATATCTTTGAGAGGATGTGATTAGTTTGGCTTGCAAAACCTGAATATTCGTGCAACAGAAATCACAGAGAAAAATGCTAATGCATATGTCAGCGATGCGAATGCACATGTTTATGAAAAAGGCAAGAAGGAGGTCAAATTTCGGGTTACGACAGATGTCCCTATTTAATCTTCTTGGACCTGAATGTTCAAATTGTGCTAGCTCTTTGATTATTCGAGGTGGAAGAGGATTAAATAAAAGAGTAGCTTGAAAGATTTGGCCGACGACGACTGGTGGGAAAAAGATAAAATGCTCAAGAGCAAGGTTTGGCTAAAATCCGCAGGGGGAGATATATCAGTCAAAGGGGAGAATGCTATGAAGCATATGCTATGATGCTTGATACCATGCTATGCAGCGACAAAGGTCGAGATACAGTTTTCCGGGGGACAGAGATTGTAGCAAAATGAACTCGACATCCTCAACTAGGGAACCCGACAATGCTGTTGGGGAAAGAGCTTAGAAATCTCAGACTTCCAAACTATTATCAATACTGCTGCTGGAGAGAAATGAACTCTCTAACCATAGCTGGCCCTGGTTGGAGAATGAAGGAATCACGACTCATCTTCAACTAACCAACTCTCCCCGGGGGAGGAATAAAGTCAAGATGATCAAAATGAAGTGCCATCATCGTCGGGGATTGATAACCTTGATCTGTTGGGGTGATGCAATAAATTTTGCTTCTACGGGGGAAAAGCAAACAAATCTATGCTTGGGGAATATGGCTCTCTTGAGGAAATGAAAGACAAATCTTTTCAAAGAACCAACCTGATGGCTGATGGCAAAATTTTGGCTCTGCTGGGGAGAGGACTGGTAGACTAACCATTCCATGAAACCAAATTGTACTTGCTGGGGAAAAGGAATGCATCCCATATTCTTAACCAATTATGATATTGTTCACCGGAGATGAAGATCAAAAAGGAACACTGCCCGTCTTCCCTTGAGGATTTCTGGTAAAGCGTACAATGCATAATGTTTTCCTGGTTGATTTTAGCTTTTATGTTTCTCAACGCTTTATAGTATTATATGATCACAAATAATTGTTCAATTTGCAAACAAAATACTGAAAAAAGACGAATGAGAAATCAACAGATGGACATTTTATTGAATGTAAAAAGCCTTTGTACATAAGATGTGTACGAGGATGTAAAAATCCTTAATGAGGAAATTTACAATAAAATTGAAAAACAAAGTAAGTGGCAGTGGGAAATTTGATTTTGCATTGATTACAATATTGGCTACCATCCTCTGTAAGTCCGGGTTCCAACACTGTGCGTTTGTTGATGATATCTTGACTGATCATTTCCCGTCTGAGGTCTAGCCATGACGAAGATAGGCTCGAGCATTCACAGTTAAATGCCTTTATCCCTAATTTTTTCCTGGACATTTATATTTTTTTTCGTCCACCGGGGCATCAATTTTTGCATAAGTCGCCCTTTCGGGTTTTCAACTTAGCGGGATATTATTGTTTTTTGCTTTGTCCCTAACTTTTGCATGGACATTTCTTTTTTTGGTCCACCGGGACGCCCATTTTTGCCTAGATCGCCCTTGTGGATGCCAATCTAGCAGGCTCTCATCATTTTTTTTTCAGGCATAATATTTTTTGACTGAGTCGGAGTTCACGAGATGTGGCAACTCCTCGCCATCCATGGTGGCGATAATCAAGGCTCTGTCTGAGAAGGCTTTATGGACAATGAAAGATCCTTCGTAATTAGGAGTCCACTTGTCGCGTGGATCCGAATGAATAGGATATTACCTCTTGAGCACGAGTTCGCCTGGTTGGAACGCTCAAGGAAGAACTTTCTTGTCAAAATCTCGCTTGAGACATCTCTGATACAGTTGACCGTGGAAAACGGCTGTCAGACGCTTCTCTTCGGTGAGATTTAGCTGGTTGTATCTGGATTGAACCCATTCAGCTTCGTCAAGGTCTGCTTCCATGATGACCCTGAGAGAGGGGATTTCAACTTTGATGGGTAGAACAACCTCCATACCATATACAAGCGAATACGGAGTTGCCCAAGTGGAAGTACGAGCTGAAGTTCTGTAGCCATGTAGTGCAAAAGGAAGCATTTGATGCTAATCCTTGTAAGTATTGACCATCTTCTGGACAATCCTCTTGATGTTTTTATTTGCTGCTTCGATGGAACCATTCATCTTGAGCCGATATGGTGAAGAGTTGTGGTGCTCGATCTTAAACTCTTGACACAAATCTTGCATCATCTTGTTGTTCAGATTGCTTGCATTGTCGGTGATAATGTTTCTAGGAATACCATAGCGATAAATTATCTCTTTCTTGATAAATCTGGCGACCACTTGACGTGTAACATTTGCATAAGAAGCAGCTTTAACCCACCTGGTGAAATAATCGATAACAACTAGAATGAAGGGATGACCGTTGGAAGCCTTCGGCTCAATCATTCCAATCATATCAATACCCCACTATTGCACCCCAAATTTTGACCTCTTAGATCTTCATCATCATTCTAGGAGCATTATCATTATTTATCTAACCTTAACCTATTTCAAGTTTGTCTTTCTTAAGATACAGGTGAATTAGGGTTCTGTACAGTTGGAAATCGAGGTTTCAACGGTTTAATCAGTCAATGCCTTGGATTTATTATCCATGAAGAATGTCTATACACCATCAATAATACTCCATTGGGTCAAGCATGAGTCCAATTTGACGTTGTCACACAAAAATCAGGAACAATGCAGTTCAGGATCCCCGATTAGGGTTTTTGATTAGGAAAAGTCAACTGTGGTTTGACTTTTGATTTTAAAGGTGTTCCAATGATGGAAATATGGTCCATGAAGCTCATATGACTTATTCAAGTCCCCTCAAGAAGTTTCAATGCCTCGGAAGATCCGGAACAACAATAGTCGACTCGGTAGTCATCGATCGATCGTTTCGTTGACCAAAAATTCAACTCTTCAAACATAAGGAATTTGACCTCAAGGTGGGAATCAAAAATGTTCCTAATGACATATTTCACCTACCCATGAAGTTTCATGACCATTGGATCAAGGATTGGGGAGTAATCGCAAAAATCAGGAATTAGGGTTTTGAAAGGGACCGGACCATAACTCCCTAACCACACATCCAATGGAGTTGGTTCAAAGCTCATAGGAAAGCTCTTGACAAGTCCTACAAAAGTCCCACAGTGGTCCATGAGCAGAAAATGCATAGATTTGGAGTTATGACCAAATTCATTACAATAGGGAAAAATAACTTAGAAAAATTCTAAGTTATTGGCCTTTTTAGGCATGTTTTTAGCCAACTTTGAGTGGATTTTTGACCTAGTTCCATTTAGAATCTGAAGATCATGAAAGCATGATAGTTGTAAAGCTTCATGATAGCTTTCCAAAATGTACTAGAACTCCTCCATAGCCCTTATGAGTTGAGAGTTATGAATTCAACAAGTTGAGGTTTTAAAAATTGAGTTCATCATTTCCATTTTTTCACAAACTCACTTTTTGATCACTTGAGCCATTCTCATCCATTGGATCATGTTTCTATATGTTATTTAGAGAGTATGAGGAGAAGAAATGTAGAAAATCAATGGATTTGGTGAGCCTTGCAAGTTGGAGGCAAGTTGTATTATTATAATCAAGAAATTCAAGAGAGGAAAGAGAAACTTTTTGGCTCAAACATGTAGCAGCTGTGACATCTACACTCTATGCTCTATTAAGTCACCTCAAGTCACTCCTTCCACTTGATTTTCTCCTTACATTGAGCCAAGAGAATGATGTATGCAGCTGCATCAAGATCTTGTGCAAGATTTCTTCAAAATCTCCCTCCAAAAGCCAAACTTCAAATCTGCCCCAAACCTCTTCATGGCCTATAAGTAGAGGCTTCCTCCCACTCTATTTGACACCAGAGCCATTCTAAACACAAAAAACACATGGCTCTCCTTCTTTCCCTCTTTACTTGAAATTGAAGAAATCTCACAAAATCACCATTTTTACCACTTTCCATCTTTCACACCAGAACCTTCTCCAAATATTCTACCACTTCAAAAACCATATACACACCCTTAAAATGACCCTCTGAAGTTGTTCCCACCATTGGTTTCCTCAAAAAACCTTTGGATTAAAAAGTCAACTGTCCACACCCCATAGTTTGACTTTTCTGCATTCTTCATACCAAATCACTACCTATATCCATTCCTACCAGTTTAACACTTTAGACACCTCATATTAATAATATTCAAGCTATCCAATGTCTCAAATGACAGCTGGAAGTTCATTTGTTCAAACTGTCCTCAAGAACCATTTGTTGCTTCAAAACGAAGAAAACTCAAAGCTTGCTCAAATGAAGGAAGAATCTCTGGTTTTCTTGGTTGCTGGCTAGCTTTTGGAGGTCTACAAGAGGTGTGTTATTTTGAACTCATTCACTAGTATATATTGCCATATATTGCTTTGTGGTTGAGACTGGTGTGTGCATTGTGATTATAAGTTTGGTATTTGCTTCTGTTTCAAGCAAGATGAGTTGACCATTGTTATGGTTCATGAACAACTTTTGCCATAATCCAATCTTCTAATCATGTCAAGTATTTGCTCTTTGCTGTTTGTGAACATATTGCTTTGTTTGTTTAAATGTTGTTTTCTATACCTTGTTTAAAGCTGCTGCTAGATGTTTTAGTTGTGAATATGTCCATCATCTAATTGTCAAGCTGTTTTAAGTATCATGTACTATGTCTTGCCTTCATCATCAGGTTTGTTGTGCTGACTAGGTCTAGTTAGTGTTTTTGCAGTTACAATATGGTTGTAGCTACTTGCTGTGTTTGATGTTGGCAATGTTTAAGTTATATCTTGTTGTTCATGATTGTTCTGTTTGTGTTTGAGTTTGCAAGTTTTTGTTAGGATGTGCATGTGTTGTTGGACATATGATGCTTTTTTTGGTCAACATCTGTTATGTTTAAAGTTATTAAGAGTCCTCTTGAATTTTAAACTCCCATGGGCTGCCAGACAGGCTGGTCAGATTTTGTATATGTGTGTGTTTCTGTCCCCGTGGGAATGATTCACATATGCTGAAGCTTATGATGATCAACATTGTCATTTGGTGTTTGAGTTTGTTCTGAAATAAACCATTTTTCACTGTCATGAAGTTATTGATATTTTTGAGTTGCAAAATCTTTCTTAAAACACCTATTTCACCAACTGTCATTTTATCCTGAAGCGTGTAGATCAGGCTTCCTACATAGCATGGGCATGTTGTCTACTAATCCATGAGGCTAGGGTTTAATATCTAGCAGGTTTCCTTGGTTGTGTTTTTGTCTGTGAGTTTGATAAAGAGAGGGCTGTTACTACAAGGCGGTTGGAACTCATGGCAAGTTGGAATTTCAAACCCTGTTGACATACTAGGTCTGCTAGCCATAGGCATCTTGGGGGGTTTATCAATTAGGATTCAGATTTGCATTTGATCTTTTAGGACTCGCTTAGATAGCTCAAGTCTAGGTTGAGGTATTTGTTTGTGGAATCTGTGGTTGCTATCCAATTAATGTAGTTGGACTCTTGAGTTTTGGTTGTTTGAGGTGTTGAATCAGGTGACATGTTGTCTCTTACTATTGAGGTATGTCCTGACTATGTAAGGTTGCATTTCTTTTGCTGCTGCATTGGTAAGTTTTGGAATGCATGACTGTTGGCATTTGGGATTGAGATTTGTTTGCCATCATTGTGCATTGATACTACATAAAGGCATTTCACCAATTTGCAACTTGATGACCATTTTCTAAATCATGACAGAAACTGTTTGTTTTCTTTAGATTTATCCATGAGAAATACATTTCAAACTTGTGCAGACCCTTTATTTTCTCTAAACTCATCCATTTTGATCTTACCATTGCAAATTGATGTTCAAAATGCACAATTGCAACTCACATACTCTTTTTCTACTCTGGTGTTGTTTTGATTAAACTTGTTGGTGAAACTCATCAAACATCACATTTACAACATGCTCAGACCATTACTTGCTCTAGAGACAACAGTTTTAATTCTTTGAAATCCAAAATGCAATAAAAAACCTTGGCTTGCATTTGTTATCGTGTTTTACTTTCTGAGCATTATTGGTAAAAAACTATTGGCATCTTTGAAATCTTCATTAAATTTCAAGTGAGTTAGAGTCAAAGTTTGTTAAATTTGATGGAGTTTGATCAAGTTTGAAACTGAACCGTTTTCATTTGCCTTGCTTGTTCTTGCCTTGATTTGCCCAGGATAACATACTTTTTAGGCTTATGTTTTTATTGGGGTGGCAAAATACACGGATGTATCGCCACCCCAGTGGTTAAATGCAATGCCTTAAGTCACTTACCATGCCCAATGACCTGTGTTCGATCCTTGGTGAGGGCGCCTTTTATTTATTTTTTCTGATTTTCACAACTCAATTGTTTTCCTCTTACTTTTCCATGTAATTGCACACACATGTTGTGGTTGGGCTGGTAGTGTTTTAAGTCCATGACCCTAAGGTCTTGAATTCAAGCCTTGGGTGAGACATTTCCTTTATTTTAATCACATGATTTATTTAATTTTTATTCCATTTTCAATTTATCATAACTCCTTCAATTTTAATCCTTTTTTAGTGATTCTTTTTGCAAAATTCTTGTGTTAATGTATATTTTCGCATAATGTTTGAACCTTTTGTTTACATTGTTGTGACATTGTTGGTTTATGTTTGATATCCTTTACTTTTTATCCTAACCTTAGGATTTGAGTCGTCGTACTCACTTTTAGCGTCCCGTCATGGACATCCTTTATCCTTTATCCTAACCTTAGGATCCGAGTCGCTGTACTCATGTTTAGCGTCCCGCCGTGGACATCCTCTCATAACAATTTCAATGTAGATTTAGGAGTCGCCGCACTCCATGTAAGTACTACCCTATGAATGCTTACATCCCTCTGGAACCTTGACCATAGCCAAGTGCTCATCCCCCCTTAGTTAGGGGAACTACTGTTGCTCTGATTCCATTCCCGTAAGCATATGTAGGCACGAGATGCGATGTCTTCCCGAGAAAACTTTGTATATACTTTGTATCTTTACCTTTAGCACATTTCCTTTAGCAAGCAAACTTTAGCAAACACAAATATTAACAAGAGGTTCCTATAGATTACTATAGATGTTTAGGATGTGAAATACCTACCATAGGCATAACCAACCCCCGAACCTTTAGATCTCTCTTTGCTTAGCTTTAAGCCTTGCTTTTTTGCTTTGCATTTTTAATAGGTTTTTCTTTCTTTAAACCTTTCCTTTTTTGGATAAATTAAAGTCCGGTTGTGAATTGTAAGAATTAAGTTTCAAGTTGATCAATGGCTTGGTATTACGATTCTCACCGCAACAGAAATAGCGACTTCACTGGGGACTCCCCTAAGAGGCTTAAGCCCATCTTGTTTATATTTGTGTTTGCTATATGTTTGATTGCTTGTATATTTGTATATATTTGTACATATATCTATCTGTGCTTGGGTTTTATGTATGCAGGGTTGTTACTTTGAGTGGTGAGGATAAAAGTCCTATACCCGGACTTGAGTGCACTTATGATAGGAAGGTGGTATATTCCAGAAGGCTTATATGGAGTTGATTCCCGACCAAGCTTACTTGAGAAACCACCACTCAGTGGAGGCCCTCTTGGGAGTATTTTTGATGAACGAGTATTCGTGAAAACATTACTACTTTCAACCTAGGAGCCTGTGACACTAAGAACCTTTAGTTGCCTTTTACCTCCACTTGGCCTCTTAGGACGTAGTGCGATGACTATGAGGGAGTATTCTCGAATTAGTTGATACGCGATACTACACTTGGACGAGACTCTCTTGAGAATATTATCGACTACCGAGTGATTTGGGAAATTGATAATATCCGAAAGATGGGTTGTTGACTCTGAGAACCTCTTAGAATCCTGTTCTGCAGATTTGAGAACCCTTAGTACACACCCTGTGATTGGTTCTTTACCCAGACCTCATGTTGTGGTCTTGAGCCTTTGATCCTGTTATGTGTGTTTTGCATCCCATCTCGTATAGCATTGTATTGCATTGCATTTTCATCTTTGCATGGTTCATTGCATACCTATGTTTGTCTGTCGCTCATCTCCAACTGTCTTCATCTTCCAGTGTGCCTTTGAGTCGTCAAACTGATTCCTCTACACCAATATCGGACTAGAGCTAATTATAGACGCAAGATGTCAGAGCAAGAAGTACACAATGCAGAAATCCGAATGGAGAACGATGAATTGAAGTTAGGCATGACTAAGCTCACCGAGATGCTTCAAGTATTGATTGCCAGAGGAGAGCCATCTCAAAGGACCGTCCTTCAGGAAGTTTCAAGTGCTGACCCTGCTCCTGTTCAAATACCGCCTTCAACTTGGCCAGAGTTTGGTTTACCTCCCAACTACTCTCCACCTCTTGCATCTACTGCTATGATCGGTCCAGCTGTCAGACCAGTTTTTCAAGCTTCCGTCTTTACAGAGCCCAGACCTGTGGTCCATACTGTTGCCCAAAATAGCCGAACTCCCTCTGAGACTCCTTTCTTTGACTATAATGCTGCCAGTGCTCAAGGGGAATACCATGAAGATTTTGTTGAGCCTGAGATTGTTTGTGAACAGTTTCAGAACAAAGACAAGAGACTCAAGACTGTCGAGGGTACGAACTTCTTCAACGTTGACGCAGATAACATGTGCTTAGTTTCTGGCCTCGTTATGCCTGCTAAGTTTAAGATTCCTGAGTTTGTGAAGTATAAGGGTCACTCATGTCCAAGAGCCCATCTTATCATGTACTTTCGAAAGATGGAAGCCTACACCAACAATCAGAAGTTGCTCATCCACTGCTTTCAGGACAGCTTGAGTGGTGCTTCTCTCAAATGGTATATGAACTTAGAGCATAACAGTATCCACTGCTTCTAGGATCTCACCAACGCTTTTATGAAGCAATATAAATACAACCTGGACATGGCTCCTGATCGCCGTCAACTTCAAAATATGTCTCAGGGAGAAAGAGAGTCATTCAAAGAATACGCTCAACATTGGAGAGAGTTAGCTTCCCAAGTTGACCCCTCTCTAGCAGAGAAGGAGCTAATTGGAATGTTTATGGATATTTGTCTCCTTTCTATTGGGAAAAGATGATTGGGAGTGTTTCTCCGAGCTTTACAGATCTCGTGACCATTGGCCAAAGGTTAGAAGAAGGGCTGAAAAATGGCAAGGTATCCAAAGCTGCTGAATCTTCTAATGGTGCAAAGAAATCCTATGGGTATTTCCAGAAGAAGAGAGAGGATCAGACTAATGATGTTATGACTGAAGTGAGAAGGCCTCGCCATAGACCTCGGTTTATTGATCATCATGTTGTTGTTGTTGTTGCTACTCCATGACCAGCTCAGATTCCTCAACGTCCAGCTGTTGGACAAAACCAGTATAGGAATAGGAATCCCTTCAAACCTATTCCCATGACATACACAGAGCTTTATCCTGACCTGGTTCAACAAGGGCTGATCACTACAAAGGCTTTACAACCTTCTCCTAATCCTCCTCCAGCTGGATTTAGGGGTGATCTCCATTGTGCTTTTCATGAGGGTGCCCCAGGCCACGACATGGAACATTGTTATGCACTGAAAGCCATAGTGTGTGAGTTGATTAGAACTGGAATCCTTGATTTTAAAGATTGTCATCCGAATGTCCAGAACAATCCCATGCCAGTACATCAAAGGTGAAGCTTCAGACTGACTTTAGCAGACTATCTTCTTTGACACCAGTGTTTCAGACAAGACGGCTCATCCTTGTCCTGATTTAGTCACTAGGCCTTTTTGCTTCTCGTTGTTTGTACTTTCCTTCATTTTGTTTAAGCTGTTTGCTTTCAAACTATGTTTGTACTTTTATGTTAATGAATGAGCATTGCAACTTTTGATTCAATTCATTTTGTCCAGTATTTGCATCTTTATGCTTTATCTTTTAAAATATACACCTTTTGTTTAAACTTTTGATATGCAAATATTTGATGGAGGATGATGAAAATGTTATACCCATAACTGCTGTCAGTATGCTTTCAATCAAACTTTGTTGACGACGTAAGGAATTGTTTCAACTCCCAAACACTGGAGAAATAAGGAAGTTATTCCCTTGTCAACCCCTTCGAGCCTAGAAGTTGGAGTTTCTTTCTTTCAAAAAAAACCCGTAATCTTAACCTGGGGCAGGGTAGTTCTTAGTTAACTCGGTTGTTTGTTCCAGCAATACACCTTTTATATAAAGGTTGCACTCACAAGTTTTCCTTCGCACACAACAAACAAGTGTCGAAGATGTTTTTCAAGCTAAAAAGCCGATGATGGTTCACCGTAATCATTAAATCCAGACAATCACTCTCTTTCTTTCAAAAAAAAATCAATCAAAAGAAAAGTCCGCTAAGTCAAAACCTGTGAAGAAGACTTAGCAAAACTGAGGCGTCCCGCTGACTGTAATCTTCGCAAGAAACAATTTAGGCAAAAGTTAGGGATAATAAAAGAAGAGATCTTTAAATCTTTGCCCTGAAAATCCTCAATGTCAGAACAACCAAATGTTATAAGGAAGTAGTGACTGCCATCTCAAGAGTCCTTGGACTTCTGGACCATTATCATGGCTATAATCAGCGTAATTCCTATAGGAACCTGAGTGTATACTCTGAGTTATCTGAGCATAGGACTGAAGATCATCACGTAGATTGGATGGGCACAAATAAACTTTGAGCCTTTATCCTTTGTTTCTTAAACCGTGAACCAGGCCACATTACAACCCTCAAAAGACCTAACTAAAACAAGGTTATTTTGAAAGCATACTACAACAAGGTTGCGTAAACTGACTCCAAAAGATCTTTGCAGATCATTTAATTCGGCATCATACCTTTTTGCTTTACCTTTCACTTTTAAGTGTTTTGAACCACCGTGTTCTGACCAATGACTCGTTTATTTTGTATCTTTCAAAAATGATTTTGATTTCAAAAGTTGCATGAACTTTACATTACCATGTTTGTATGAATACTTTTGTTTGCAAACTGGCTTTCCTCTCAAGGAATTTTCAAACAGTTGAGAAACTTGGCCGGTGATCCTATCAGGGGCAAGTTTTTTTCACATTCTATCGAAGAATCAGTTCAATATTTGTTCAAGGCAAGGTATTCTCAAATGTGGTTTATCCAGAAAATATTGCAAGACTCAGACTGGGGCAAGCCTTCCAAGCACCCAGCGGATCAGTCATCTTCAACAAGCTAAAGCGATTATCAGTTTACCTACAACAGATAGCTAAATTGGGGGAGTTTACTTGAAGAATCCTCGAGCAGCTTTTCATCTTTCCTACAAAGATCATCAATTTGACACAGCTTACTAGTGTGGCAAAGATATGTTCAGCAGTAGCATCTTTGGTCCCTAAGAAGAATGGCAGTGATTTCCGTGTTGAGGAATCAGTTTTCTAGTCTTGTCTTCTCACCAAAAGAGTCGAGTCTTGTCGTCTGCATTTGCATTTTCATTTGATCATATACCATCTGTATAATTCATATTCATATGCATAACATGAGTGTTTTATCCTCCTTTGCATTTCTCTTGTGGTCATGTTTTATCCACGTCTTACCTTGTGGGTAAAGTCCAACTCACTTGGCACCTACCAAACATATTTTTTGTGTCGTGTCTATCTGATGGTTTTCCAGATATTTACCTTGATTCTGATGTTTTTCTAGAATCTATCCGATGTTTTCCGGATATGTTTCTCTCTCTGATGTTTTTCCAGATAGAGTCTTTGTTCTGATGTTCTTCTAGAACTTATCTGATGGTTTTCCAGATATTTCCCTTGATTCTGATGTTTTTCCAGAATCTATCCGATGTTTTTCCGGATATGTTTCTCTCTCTGATGTTTTTCCAGATAGAGTCTTTGTTCTGATATTCTTCCAGAACTTATCTGATGGTTTTCCAGATATTTACCTTGATTCTGATGTTTTTCCAGAATCTATCCGATGTTTTTTCGGATATGTTTCTCTCTCTGATGTTTATCCAGTTTGAGTCTTTGTTCTGATATTTTTCCAGATACTCCTTTTAGATTTTGATGTTTTTCCAGAATCTTTCCGATGTTTTTCCGGATAAATATATATATATATATATATATATATATATATATATATATATATATATATATATATATATATATATATATATATATATATATATATATATATATATATATATATATATATATATATATATATATATATATATATATATATATATATATATATATATATATATATATATATATATATATATATATATATATATATATATATATATATATATATATATATATATATATATATATATATATATATATATATATATATATATATATATATATATATATATATATATATATATATATATATATATCTTTTATTCTGATGTTCTTCCAGAACTCCTTTGCTGCTTATCTGATGTTCTCCCAGATATGTCTTCAAACCTTTTCCCGTACATTTAAATACCATTCTAAAATGTTTCAGATGAACCTTCAAGATATATGTCTTCAATTTTCTTTTCTGGATGTGACCCGTAGTTTATTCGATGTTTTTTCGAGTATCTCTGGTGTGTTCCGGAGTTCATTCGATGTTCTTCCGAATGTCTCTGATGTTTGTTTATGTGTCCCTGTTATATTTCTTAGATTTCTCCTCACCTCATTCATTGATATTTTGAATTTTGTGACTCTTTTCGATCCAGTTCCGTTCATGGATGATGTCAGTTGTTTCCCCAGTGTGTCGGGTCCACTATAAGTAATTACTCGTCGTATTACCGTTCTTTTAATTTTTGCTCGTGTGTCTACATCTGTCTTGCATCCAAGTATCATAAAGCATCATTTAGATTCATTGCATTTCAGCATTTGTCCTTTTGCATACCATCCGATCTAAGGGACAAAATTCCTGGTTTGCTATATTTAAATACCTTTCACTACGATTCTATGAGGATTATCATCTCTCATTGCCATCTGGTGAAGATATTTAAATAGGGGCATCTGTTGCACCCCAAATTTTGACCTCTTAGATCTTCATCATCATTCTAGGAGCATTATCATTGTTCATCTAACCTTAACCTATTTCAAGTTTGTCTTTGTTAAGATACTGGTGAATTAGGGTTCTGTACAGTTGGAAATCGAGGTTTCAACGGTTTAATCAGTCAATGCCTTAGATTGATTATCCATGAAGAATGTGTCTACACCATCAATAATACTCCATTGGGTCAAGTATGAGTCCAATTTGAGGTTGTCACACAAAAATCAGGAACAGTGCAGTTCAGGATCCCCGATTAGGATTTTTGATTAGGAAAAGTCAACAGTGGTTTACCTTTTGATTTTAAAGGTGTTCCAATGGTGGAATTATGGTCCATGAAGCTCATATGACTTATTCAAGCCCCCTTAAGAAGTTTCAAGGCCTCGGAAGATCCGGAACAACAACAGTCGACTCGGTAGTCATCGATCGATCGTTTCGTTGACCAAAAAGTCAACTCTTCAACCATAAGGAATTTGACCTCAAGGTGGGAATAAAAAATGTTCCTAATGACATATTTCACCTACCCATGAAGTTTCATGACCATTGGATCAAGGATTGGGGAGTAATCTCAAAAATTGGGAATTAGGGTTTTGAAAGGGGCTAGATCATAACTCCCTAACCACACATCCAATGGAGTTGGTTCAAAGCTCATTGGAAAGTTCTTGACAAGTACTACAAAAGTCCCACAGTGGTCCATGAGTAGAAAATGCATAGATTTGGAGTTATGACCAAATTCATTACAAGAGGGAAAAATAACAGAAAAATTCTAAGTTATTGGCCTTTTTAGGCATGTTTTTAGTCAAGTTTGAGTGGATTTTTGACCTAGTTCCATTTGGAATCTGAAGATCATGAAAACATGAAATTTGTAGAGCTTCATGAGAGCTTTCCGAAATGTACTAGAACTCTACCATAGCCCTTATGAGTTGAAAGTTATGAATTCAACAAGTTGAGGTTTTAACACTTGAGTTCATCATTTCCATTTTTTCACAAACTCACTTTTTGATCACTTGAGCCATTCTCAGCCATTGGATCATGTTTCTATCTGTTATTTAGAGAGTATGAGGAGAAGAAATGCAGAAAATGAATGGATTTGGTGAGCCTTGCAAGTTGGAGGCAAGTTGTATTATTATAATCAAGAAATTCAAGAGAGGAAAGAGAAACTTTTTGGCTCAAACCTGTAGCAACTGTGACATATACACTCTATTCTCTATTCAGTCACCTCAAGTCACTCCTTTCTATTGATTTTCTCCTTACATTGAGCCAAGAGAATGATGTATGCAGCTGCATCAAGATCTTGTGCAAGATTTCTTCAAAATCACCCTCCAAAAGCCAAACTTCAAATCTGCCCCAAACCTCTTCATGGCCTATAAATAGAGGCTTCCTCCCACTCTATTTGACACCAGAGTCATCCTAAACACAAAAAACACATGGCTCTCCTTCTTTCCCTCTTTACTTGAAATTGAAGAAATCTCACAAAATCACCATTTTTACCACTTTGCATCTTTCACACCAGAACCTTCTCCAAACATTCTACCACTTCAAAAACCATATACACACCCTTAAAATGATCCTCTGAAGCTGTTCCCACCATTGGTTTCCTCAAAAAACCTTTGGATTAAAAATTCAATTGTCCACACCCCATAGTTTGACTTTTGTGCATTCTTCATACCAAATCACTACCTATATCTATTCCTCCCATTTTAACACTTTAGACACCTCATATTAATAATATTAAAGCTTTCCAAAGTCTCAAACGACAGCTGGAAGTTCATTTGTTCAAACTATCCTCAAGAACCATTTGTTGCTTCAATAGGAAGAAAACTCAAAGCTTGCTCAAAGGAAGGAAAAATCTCTGGTTTTCTTGGTTGCTGGCTAGATTTTGGAGGTCTACAAGAGGTGTGTTATTTTGAACTCATTCACTAGTATGCATTTCCATATATTGCTTTGTGGTTGAGACTGGTGTGTGCATTGTCATGATAAGTTTGGTATTTGCTTTTGTTTCAAGCAAGATGAGTTGATCATTGTTACGGTTCATGAACAACTTTTGCCATAATCCAATCTTCTAATCATGTCAAGTATTTGTTATTTGCTGTTTGTGAACAGATTGCTTTGTTTGTTTAAATGTTGTTTTCTATACGTTGTTTAAAGCTGCTGCTAGATGTTTTAGTTGTGAATATGCCCATCATGTAATTGTCAAGCTGTTTTAAGTATCATGTACTATGTGTTGCCTTCACCATCAGGTTTGTGGTGCTGCCTAGGTCTAGTTAGTGTTTTTGCAGTTACAATAGGGTTGTAGCTACTTACTGTGTTTGATGTTGGCAATGTTTAAGTTATATCTTGTTGTTCATGACTGTTTTGTTTGTGTTTGAGTTTGCAAGTTTTTATTAGGATGTGCAAGTGTTGTTGGACATATGATGCTTTTTTTTGGTCAACATCTATTATGTTTAAAGTTATCAAGAGTCCTCTTGAATTTTAAACTCCCATGGGCTGCTAGCATTTTGACAGACTGGTCAGATTTTGTATATGTGTGTGTGTTGCTGTCCCCGTGGGAATGATTCACATAAGCTAAAGCTTATGATAATCAACATTGTCATTTGGTGTTTGAGTTTGTTCTGAAATAAACCATTTTTCACTGTCATGAAGTTATTGATATTTTTGAGTTGCAAAATCTTTCTTAAAACACCTATTTCACCAACTGTCATTTTATCCTGAAGTGTGTAGATCAGGCTTCCTACATAGCATGGGCATGTTGTCTACTAATCCATGAGGCTAGGGTTTAATATCTAGCAGGTTTCCTTGGTTGTGTTTTTGTCTGTGAGTTTGATAAAGAGAGGGTTGTTACTACAAGGCTGTTGGAACTCATGGCAAGTTGGAATTTCAAACCCTGTTGACATACTAGGTCTGCTAGCCATAGGCATCTTGGGGGGTTTATCAATTAGGATTCAGATTTGCATTTGATCTTTTAGGACTCGCTTAGATAGCTCAAGTCTAGGTTGAGGTATTTGTTTGTGGAATCTGTGGTTGCTATCCAATTAATGCAGTTGGACTCTTGAGATTTGGTTGTTTGAGGTGTTGAATCAGGTGACATGTTGTTGTCTCTTACTATTGAGGTATGTCCTGACTATGTAAGGTTGCATTTCTTTTGCTGCTGCATTGGTAAGTTTTGGAATACATGACTGTTGGCATTTGGGATTGAGATTTGTTTGCCATCATTGTGCATTGATACTACATAAAGGCATTTCACCAATTTGCAACTTGATGACCATTTTCTAAATCATGACAGAAACTGTTTATTTTCTTTAGATTTATCCATGAGAAATACATTTCAAACTTTTGCAGACCCTTTATTTTCTCTAAACTCATCCATTTTGATCTTACCATTGCTAATTGATGTTAAAAATGCACAATTACAACTCACATACTCTTTTCTGCTCTGGTGTTGTTTTGATTAAACTTGTTGTTGAAATTCATCAAACATCACATTTACAACATGCTCTGACCATTACTTGCTCTAGAGGCAGCTGTTTTAATTCTTTGAAATCCAAAATGCAATAAAAAACCTTGGCTTGCATTTGTTATCGTGTTTTACTTTATGAGCATCATTCGTAAAAAACTATTGGCATCTTTGAAATCCTCATTAAATTGCAAGTGAGTTAGAGTCAAAGTTGGTTAAATTTGATGGAGATTTGATCAAGTTTGAAACTTAACCGTTTTGATTTGCCTTGCTTGTTCTTGCCTTGATTTGCCCAGGATAACATGCTTTTTAGGCTTATGTTTTTATTGGGGTGGCATAATACACGGATGTATCGTCACCCCAGTTGTTAAATGCAATGCCTTAAGTAACTTACCATGCCCAATGACCTGTGTTCGATCCTTGGTGAGGGCGCCTTTTATTTATTTTTTCTGATTTTCACAACTTAATTGTTTTCCTCTTACTTTTCCATGTAATTGCACACGCATGTTGTGGTTGGGCTGGTAGTGTTTTAAGTCCATGACCCCAAGTTCTTGAGTTCAAGCCTTGGGTGAGACATTTCCTTTATTTTAATCACATGATTTATTTAATTTTTATTCCATTTTCAGTTTATCATAACTCCTTCAATTTTAATCCTTTTTTAGTGATTCTTTTTGCCAAATTCTTGTGTTAATGTATATTTTCGCATACTGTTTGAACCTTTTGTTTACATTGTTGTGACATTTTTGGTTTATGTTTGATATCCTTTACTTTTTATCCTAACCTTAGGATTTGAGTCGCCGTACTCACTTTTAGCGTCCTGTCGTGGACATCCTTTATCCTTTATCCTAACCTTAGGATCTGAGTCGCCGTACTCATGTTTAGCGTCCCACTGGGGACATCCTCTCATAACAATTTCAATGTAGATTTAGGAGTCGCCGCACTCCATGTAAGTACTACCCTATGAATGCTTACATCCCTCTGGAACCTTGACCACAGTCAAGAGCTCCTCCCCCCTTAGTTAGGGGAACTACGGTTGCTCTGATTCCATTCCCGTCAGCATATGTAGGCACGAGATGCGATGTCTTCGCGAGAAAACTTTGTATATACTTTGTATCTTTACCTTTGGCACATTTCCTTTAGCAAGCAAACTTTAGAAAACACAAATATTAACAAGAGGTTCCTGTAGATTACTACAGATGTTTAGGATGTGAAATACCTACCCTTGGCATAACCAACCCTTGAACCTTTAGATCTCTCTTTGCTTAGCTTTAAGCCTTGCTTTTTGCTTTGCATTTTTAATATATTTTTCTTTCTTTAAACCTTTTCTTTTTTGGATAAATTAAAGTCCGGTTGTGAATTGTAAGAATTTAGATTCAAGTTGATCAATGGCTTGGTATCACGATTCTCACGGCAAAACCCACATAGAGAAGGGCCAAGGAGAAGTCAGAACATTCAATGGGGTTGGTGGCACATGGATCTTGTCACCGTAGATTTGGCACTTGTGACATCTTTTGGAAAAGTTGTAACAATCTACCTTCATTATTGTCCAATAATACCCAGCTCGAAGGATCTTTTTAGCCATAGCACGACCTTTGGGATGTACACCCTCACAACCTTCATGTATGGACCTTATGATTGTGTTTGCTTCGTGTTTATCCATGCATCTGAGCAACACAGAATCATAATTCCTCTTGTACAGTACACCACCATTTAAGAAGTATTTGGCGCAGAGCCGTCTGAGAGCTTTCTTATCAGTGATAGTAATACTCTCGGGATATTCCTGTTTTTCCAGATATCTTTTAATGTCGTAGAACCAAGGCTTATCATCGGACTCGTCCTCTATTGCTAAACAGTGTGCTGGTTCGTTAAAATGATCAATGCGGATAGAATGAGCTTCGTTCTTCCACTTGACTTTGAACATGGATACTAGAGTGGCAAGAGCATCAGCTGATTGATTTTCTTCCCTAGGAATATGATGAAAAGAGATTTCATCAAAGTAGGAAGTCAATTTTGCAATGTGCTTCTGGTACGGAACCAGCTTGGAATCCCGAGTTACAAAGTTCCCTCTGACTTGGCCAATCACTTGGGCGGAATCTCCGTAGACCTCAAGAATCTTGGTTCTCATGTCAATTGTTGCTTCAATACCGTAGATACATGCTTCGTACTCAGCCATATTGTTGGTACATTCAAAGCATAATCTGGCAGTGAAGCGAAGATGAAAACCTGTCAGAGAGATGAGGATAACACCAATTCAACGACCTTTAGCATTGGCAGTACCGTCGAACACGAGCGTCCATCGTGACCCTGGTTCTTGTACTATATCAGGGTCTGGAGTCTCATAATCTCTGATGAACAGAACATCCTCATCGGGAAAGTCAAACTTCATATGTTGATATCCTTCCACAGGCTGATGAGCGAGGTAGTCCGACAAGATTCTCCCTTTTATTGCTTTCTGGGTAACATGTTGGATATCATACTCAGTCAATAGCATTTTCCATCGAGCAATTCATCCAGAGATAACAGGATTTTCGAAAATATACTTTATCGGATCCATCTTGGACATCAACAAAGTAGTATCGTAAATCATGTATTGTTTCAGGCGTCAAGCAGCCCAAGTCAAAGCACAACAAGTTTTCTCCAATAGTGAGTATTTGGTCTCACAATCACTGAACTTCTTACTCAGATAGTAAATTGCATGTTCTTTTCTGCCAGTGTCGTCATGCTGACCTATGACACATCTCATTGATTCATCGAGAACAGTGAGATACATGATTACAGGCCTACTAGGAACCGGAGGTAACAATATCGGTGGTTCTTGCAAATATTTTTTATCTTGTCAAAAGCTTCTTGATAATCATTGTTCCATTCAACCGATAGATTTTTTCTTAGTAATTTGAATATTGGTTCGCAGGTAGCCGCTAGATGAGAAATGAATATGGAAATGTAATTAAGCCATCCCAGAAAGCCACAAACTTCTTTTTCTATTTTGGGAGGTGGCATGTTCTGAATTGCTCGAACCTTGTAAGGATCAACTTCGATGCCTTTCTGACTTACGATAAAACCCATAAGTTTTCCAGATCGAACCCCAAAGGTGCACTTTGCTAGACTCAACCGTAGTCTGAACTTGCGGAGTCTATCAAACAGCTTCTTCAGATGGTCCAGATGATCATATTCAGTTCTGGATTTGGCAATCATATCGTCCACGTAAACCTCAATCTCTTTATGGATCATATCGTGAAAAAGGGTTGTCATGGCACGTTGGAATGTTGCCCCTGCGTTTTTCAAACCAAATGGCATGACTTTGTAGAAATATGTACTGCAAGGCGTGATGAAAGTAGTCTTCTCCATATCGGATGGGGACATCTTGATCTGATTATATCCTGAGAAACCATCCATGAACAAAAAGACAGAGAACTACGCTATGTTGTCTACCAAAACATCAATATGAGGTAGAGGAAAATCATCTTTCAGGGTCGCCTTGTTGAGATCTTGATAGTCCACACACATTCGGACCTTTCCATCTTTCTTCAGAACTGGGACGATGTTGGCAATCCATTAAGGATATTCGAAAGTGGCTAGGAACCCAGCGTCAAACTGCTTCTTAACCTCTTCTCTGATCTTAAGTGCCATGTCGGGTCTGGTCCTTCTGAGTTTTTGCTTGACAGGAGAACAATCAGGCTTGAGTGGTAAGTGATGTTCAACGATGTTGGTATCCAACCCTGTCATATCTTGATAAGGCCAGGCAAAAATATCAACATACTCTTTCAACAACTTGACCAACCGGGGGTGTACGTGCTTAGCGAGGGATGCCCCAATCTTGACTTCCTTTCTGACATCATCGGTACCAAGATTTACAACTTCCACTGGCTCTTTGTGTGGCTGAATCTCTTTATGCAAATGCTCAAGGAGCCTTGCTAGTTCATCCGGTACTTCACAATCTTCCTCACCATCTTCTTCGGCTTGGTTAATTGGAATCCCAGAATTACAACGGATGTTTGCCAAGTTTTTATCAATGCAATTATTTGTTCTGCATGTTTATGAATTGTGTTTAGAATGAAGCTCTTTGAATGGTGAAAAATAAAAGAAACTTTATCATCTATATATTTGTGAAAATAAAATAAAGAAAGAAATAGGAGCATGATTTGAATGCAAAAAAACTTTTATTTATTGATCACATAATGTTTCAAAAGCGGGAGGCCCTTACAAGCTATCCAATCGTCTTGGGCGAGGACAAGGGAACAGGAAAACAAAATGCATTACATGTTTGTAGGAAAAACCACAGGAATCACTGTAGAAGTCCAGTTGTTGAGCTTGAAACCCGATAGGCATTTGCGTACAAAGCTTGTACTTCGGCTACTAGGACTTGCATCGTCAATGGCTGACACAATATCCCTCTCTTAGAATCTGGCGCTTGTGAACTTGATCAAATTGCTCTTTTGATGACTGCGTGAACTAGCTTGCTGATCAGGATGATAACCCAGTCCAAAGTGATCATGCTTTTTAACCACATCTAGGATTTGCCCCCATCCAGGCAAGGCACCTTTCTCAATGGTCTCTTTAGCACTCTTGACAGATGACATTGCCATTTCTGGTAGTCTACCATAATTGACTGAAGTGGAGCTGACCTCTTCAAATTCGAGACATTGAAACGACACTTCAGCTATGCCTTCATTAATCTCGACATATTGGAAGGATGATAACTCGCTTACTAGCATATCTTCTTCACCATAGACGATGACCATCTGATCTTCAAACATGAATTTTAGCTTCTGATGTAATATGGATGTAACTGCCCCTGCAGCATGGATCCAGGGTCTACCCAATAAACAACTGTATGCAGGATTGATATCCATCACTTGGAAAGTAATGGTAAACAAATGTGGCCCGACTTTAATGGGTAAATCCATTTCTCTGATGACTTGCCTTCGAGAACCGTC
The DNA here is from genome assembly GCA_963859935.3 of Lathyrus sativus. Lineage (NCBI taxonomy): Eukaryota > Viridiplantae > Streptophyta > Magnoliopsida > Fabales > Fabaceae > Lathyrus > Lathyrus sativus. The sequence goes on along the minus strand of OZ012737.1, from coordinate 308,381,079 downwards.
AAAAGCTCTAATGATCAAACCGATTGGTCTCATCTCACTCCCCTCTACCAATAGTTGACTCAATGTACCCTTACGCATCACATTGAGAGAAGAACTAGTATCCACAAGAACATGAGATAACAAAGAGTCCATACATGTCACTGAGATGTGCAAGGCTCTATTATGGGTAGTACCTTCAGGAGGCAATTCTGACTCGTTGAAACCCAAGTACCGACTAGCAGTTATGTTTGCGACGACATCGTCAAATTGTTCTACTGGAATGTCGTGTATCACATGAGCGGTCTTTAAAACTTTCAACAAAGCTGACATGTGTGTTGGTGAGCTCATGAGCAAAGATAAGATAAAAATTCTCGACGGAGTTTGCCTAGCTAATCCACAATCTTAAAGTCGCTCTTCTTGATTAACTTGAGGAACTCTTGATCATCCATGACTTCTTTGCTTTTGGTGACATCCATAGACGGAGTGACTGGAACTGATACTGCAATTGATGCCCCCTGTTGTACCACAAGAGTTGCTGAAGTAGATTTCTCCTTAGGAGGAACGATAGTTAGATTTTGCACTGGCTTAGATACGACCTTCGGAGCAATGACTCTTCCGCTACGAGTTATCCCCCTAGTGGCGGAGACATTCACGACTTCATATTCTGAAAATTGGATTTCTCGACCCCTAGAGAACACAGTTGGACCATACTTCCAAGGAACTTCCTTCGAATTCTGATACTGGAATGGCTTAGGAACACAGACAGTGATAGGATGGATCTTCTTCTTAGGAGCTTCCATAGGAACCTTCCTATTTACTATCGTGAACGGCTCGATAGTAGCTACCTCTTCCACAGACTTAGCTCTGGAAAACTAAACTACACCTCGATTCATCAAGATCTGAACGTAACCTTTCAACTTTCGACACTGATTAGGATTATCATCACAGATCTGGCATTTCCCATGAATACCTTTCAATAACCCTTGTTCCTTCAAATTCTTGATCACAACATTCATCGAAGTTTTCACTTTGTCGACATCTCTAATCAACTCAGCCTTTCGATCATCCTCAATCATATTAACCGCAGGTCCACCATGTGTATGCAAGGGATTAGTCTGTATATTGGGAGGCTCCTCAGTAAATATCAGTATTTTTTTATTAATAAGCTCTTGAACTGTGGCCTTGAGAATAATACAATCTTTGGTAGCATATCTTATGTACCCAGCATGGTAAGCACATGATGCATTCAGATTATGCTTTGGACCAAAAGGACGAACTGCAGGTACAATCTCTCTGGGGACTATCGCCCCTTGATGAATCAAATAAGGAAACAACTCGGTATAAGACACAAGTTTTCTGTTAAAATTCATCCGCTTATGGTTGTTCTGATTGTTGTTCTGTTTGTTCTGATGCTGATTTCTATTGTTTTGCTGAGACTGTTGTTGTTGTTGAGGCTGATTCTGATTCTAAGAATTCTGAACTTGTTGTTGTGGATGATACTGATACAACGATTGTTGATATTGAGCAGCAGCAACATAAGGATAAGGATAATACGACATGGGATCCATGAGAACCTGATACTATGGAGAGGCCTTCGCCACCACAACATTCGCTTCACCTTCCTTTTTCTTTGAATGACTACTCTGAGGCTTCTTCGTTGGCTATTGAACAACGGAGCCAGCAATCCTGCCAATCTTCAACCCGTTTTCAATCCTTTCACCAATAGTCACAATATCAGTAAAATTTGTCGAAGAACTACCCACCATTTTATCATAATACAACCCTTGCAAAGTGCCCATGAAAATGTCGACCAATTCGTTGTCAGAGAGAGCAGGTCGCACTCGAGAAGCCATCTTTCGCCACCATTGTGCATATTCTTTGAATGTTTCGGTTGAACGTTGTGACTGATTTTTTAACTATAATCTGGTAAGAGCCAAATCAAGATTATATTTGTAATGTTTCAAGAATGCCTCTGATAGGTCTCTCCATGAGCGAATCTTGCTACGTTCCAAACCCATATACCAATCTAGAGAAGCTCCAGACAAGCTATCTTGAAAACAATGCACCAACAGTCCATCATTGTCAATATAGGATGCTATCTTCCTACAATACATAGTCACATGACTACGAGGACAACTCAAACCCTTGTACTTTGGCAACTCGGGAACCTTGAATTTCTGTGGCAACACGACATTGGGAACCAAACACAAGTCTTTAGCTTCCATGCCAAAAGCAGAATATCCTTCAATCGCACGGATTCTCACATCCAACAACCTATTATCAGCAAGTCTGTTATGATCAGCAGGTCTAGAAAGAGCCTGGGGATTTAGAAGTTGTGATGCGGTTGAAGCAGCTATCTGTGGAGAAGCAAACTGAGACAGATATACCAACCCATAATTTACCATCTAACTAACATTCTGACCCATCTAAAAACCATACGGATAATCGGTAGGAAGTACCGCAACTACAGAAGATGCCCCAGGGTGGGGCATAGAATGAACATTCTAAACCACAGTTTGAGTAGGCTGAGACAAAACCAGAACATGAATAGGAGGGCCCTTATATGCATGATCGTCTTCGTCAGGAATCTCAACATCAGTAGACACAGGCGTCTGGCGAACCTGCGTCTGAGGAATCTCATGATCATCATGATTTACCATAGGAGGTGGAATCCGAGTAGGCATGCCCCAAGGATAAGCAGCAGAATTACCATTGAGCATGGGCACAACAAAAGGTTGATACGGAACAAAAGTACTACCACTGGCAATTTGAGGTGTGAAATTTGGAGGCAGTCCCCACGGGAAGACAGCAGGCATTCTATTCAAATCAGGCTGAACAGAAATTAGATTGATAGTAGGATGAGCAATAGTTTCAACTGGCACTTTGACAATTTCTGGAGACGAAGCAACGACAGGAGTAGGGATCATCACAGGAGTGACGACAGTAGCATCGATAACAGTTGCAACAACAAAAATAGCAGTAGCAACGCCCTTCTGAGCATGAAGGAAGTCCATAATAACGTCCATGTTAGTTTGGAACTGATCCATCCGACCTTGAAACTGAGCCAAAGTCTCCTTGTAGGCAGTGTTCTCTTGTTCAATGTCAGCCATGATCCTGGTCTTGTTTGAACGAGTGAAATACCGATGTCGAGTTGTCGTCTTGCTAAAAGGCATGACGGACAATGTAAGCACGCAGTTTCCAGGTGAAGGACATGCATATGAATTTCATTGGATGCAACGTATGCAAAAATAACATTTTATGCATATCCGAAAATGTTAATGGCTATGATGAAATGACATGCAACACACAAATCACGGAACCAAGCACAAATTGGATCAATTAAATCTGCGCAATCTGAGTATCCAAGTCTGCACAAACTGAATATCTGCGTAATTCTGTGTCGGTGCAAAAATCTAACGTGCGTGAGATAACAAAAGGTATGAAGAGTCTTGGTTTCCTGCAAAAAAACCCATATCCCACTCACAGGTGTGATCTAGACTTGAAATGGTATGGCATCCTATACAGGTCACCAGTATCACGGACTCTCAGGTCGAGAAACAATGATATGTTCACCACTTCTGGTTTGGCATCATGGTCAATCGAGGAGGTCTCAACTGACTTCCCAATGAACGGTCTCCAGAGTCGTTAGTCTTTCTAAGTCAATACTCCCTCAACTGCACCAAACGCGCATGATAGAGTATCTCCAAAGAAAAACCTCGTCTGGACATGAATTTCGCACGAGCTATTGCATGGCCAGACGCCACACAAGCTCCCGCTACTCTCCATACTAATCATGTGTGTATACTCAAGCCTGGGTATTAGGCTTATCTCTCAATGGAACAACCCACCCCAACAACAGTAGAACATAGAAGATATCCAGAATATGAAGCATATGGATATTTAAAGCAGTAAAGAAATGCAGTAATAACATAAAATAAAGCAAGTATTGCATAAAGATAAACACTCAAGCAAGAAAGAAAAGCAAGCAAAACTAGGCGAGACCCCAACTTGCAAGCGCAAGGACTCCCCAGCAGATTCTCCAGCTGAACCTGGGGAGTCCCAGCTAGCCAGAAAACAAACAAAGCAAGGCGTGACTCGAACCTGCAAGAGAAAAAATCCCCAACATAGTCGCTAGCTGAAGCTAGCGGGATTATACCTGAGTGAATTGCACACTTAGAGATACAACAGAGTCGCCACCGAACTTTATTTAGTCCCAAAGGACAGGGAAAATATCGATAAAACCCAAGGAAAAGAGAAACGGGAAAGGGGGTCGGTTATGCGAGAGGAAGGTACTAGCACCTTAAGCATCCGTCGTACCCGACGGGAACCATTTCTCTTACTTCTAGGCTTGGATGGGTTATCTATCTAAAGGCTTCTAGCTAAAAAAGAAGGAAAGAAAGGAGAGAAAGAAAAGAAAGAAAGAAAGGAAAGTGCTCGAGGATGATTGGGGCCCTCGTGCCTACCTACCCTCATAGTACAATGAGGAAATCAGAGCTCCGTAGTTCAAGGAACCAAGGAAAAGAAAGAAGAGGATTTGGACGGACTAGAGAGACAGAAGAATGGGGGAAGACGGAGGAAGGTGACTCACTAAGATTTCGCAATCTTGTGCCTACGTACCCTCATAGTGTAATGAGGAAATCAAAGCCTACGTAGTTTGGGGAACTACTGTTGGGAGAGAAAAAGGAAAGAGACGGCGTCAAAGCCAAGAAAAAAAGAGAAACCAAGACCCAATTGGGGAATGCAAAAGGAATGGTGTTGAAACCAAGAAAACCCTGTTGAGGAACAGAGAAGCAAGACAAGAAGTCTGCGGGGACATGCAGAAGAAAAGAGATGACTCTACAGGGGATAAAACAAGAGAATGGCGACAGACCCGGGGAAAAAGGAGTAAAGGATAAGAATCAAAGATAAGATTCACAGGGGACTTGGTGCATTAACTGCAAGCAGTGATTAACCGGAGAAAGATACGAGTGAAACTTTGTGGGGAGAGTAAAAGGTTAGGTGCCAACAGACGGATTGCGATGAAACAAAATAAAGAGAGTATTGAACCAAAGAAAGGTGTTTGACTAGGAGGGGAAACCGGTATATTAACTGATAAATAATGGTTAACCGAAAGGATAAAAGAGCTGGTTTTAACCAATAAATGGTGATCAACCAAAAGAAAGGGTGTAGAACCAAGCAAAGATTGTGACACAAAGAACGGGTGTGGAACCAAGCGAAGGTTGTGACCCAAAGAATGGTACATTAACTGAGCAAATAGTACTTGACCAATGGAAAGGGTATTCGAACCGAATAAAGGTTACTAACCCAAAGTTGGCAGTATTTGAACCAAATAAAGGTTGCTAACTGCAGGGGGTTCAGTGTTTAACAGACAGACTGTGATTAACCAAAAGGAATGAGTGATTAACCAAAAGATGATTAACTCAAAAGAAACTCAGTATCTTAACAGACAGACTGTGGTTAACTGAGAAAAAGAGTGATTAGTTCGAACAGGCGGACTGTGATCGACCAAAAGGCGGGTGATTAACCAAGAGAAGGTGATTATCCAAAAGAAAAAAAGCTGGTTTTAACAAGCGGACCATGATCAACCAAAGATCGGGTGATTAGCCGGAAGAAGGCGATTAACCTAAAGAAAAGTTGGTTTTAACGGGCGGACCTTGATCAACCAAAGATCGGGTGATTAGTTGGGAGAAGGCGATTAACCCAAAGAGCTGGTTTTAACGGGCGGACCGTGATCAACCAAAGATCGAGTGATTAGCCGGTAGAAGGCGATTAACCCAAAGAAAAATAAGTATTAACAGGCAAACTGTGAGTAACTGAGGAAAATATAATTGGTGTTTAACTGTCAAACAGTGATGAACTAAACACGAAGGAGAAAGAACCAAGATAAGGTTGTGAACTCTAATGGGGATCAGGTTTTAACAGGATGACTGTGTAAACCAGAGAAGAAAGATTGACTTAGCTGAGGAAGAAGGGAATTAGGCTTAAACTGAAGGACAGTTGATCAACCAAGGAAAAGAATGATTATAAATCTCGGGAGAAACCAAGAATGGTGATTGTCCGAGACAGAAAAAAATGTTGAATTGAAAGGAGGAAGTTGCTTCCAAAGAGGAGATAAGGGTGCAAGTGATCAAACATCGACTTGACTGGAGAAAGCAGAGATACCATAGTAAAGAGATAGAGGCGACTATTCTAGATATAGGGTCATTGGTCCCCTACTCAAAATAGTCATAATGAGTGTAGGAATACTCCATTCTCATTCCTTCTCTAACACCAAAGTGTGGCGCAAGAACGGATGGCATAACGGCGCAACATTTGTACAATGCTCCCATGCTTTGTGAATCTTCAACTCTTTCGGGGAAGAGGGAAGGGCAAAGATCTAGAAGATCCAAAGGAGAAGAAAGAGAGAAGGATCGACTAATCAAAACAAAGTTTCGATTTATCAATCGAAAAGGAGGATGATGCCAACAGTTTTTCAAAGGGATGAAAATCCATTAAAGCAAAAGGGTGATTTATTTATTATACAAGATTGAGTTCATTCCAAAGAGGGAAAAACTCAATGCAAACATGAATAAAATTGAAAAACAGTACCAAAACAATTAGCATGCATCACAAATCGTGTAGCAAGTGATCAAGGAAATATGCAAGAATGATCATGATCAAAGTGTCGAAAATGCACATGATCGAGAATTGACAAATGGCATATTGAAATATTGCATAGATGCTTCCAAGAATAGGTGAATAGCTCATAAAACATCCACAAGTGTTAAGCATATCAAGTTATGGAAGTTATATGAGGATACGATAGCAGACAAGCTTGAAAATGGGCAAAAATGGCATTCTCCCACTGAAGTAACCAGTTACTCTATATCAGGTAACCGGTTACTTGCTTAAAATTGCAAAAATAAGTGAAAAATACCCAGAGTAACCGGTTACTCTGTTTTGCCTAGAAAGTGAGTAACTGATTACCATTGTGACAGTGGCAAAAACAGCTTTTTGAAAAATCACTTTCAGCAACCAAAAGATTTCCCCAATCATCCACATGTTATGCTTGACATTTGTGCACGAAAAATGAAGTTCAAAAGCACTCAAACATCAATTAATCATCAATGGAAAGCAATAAACATGAAGAGCAAAGATCAAGAAATCACATGATTAAACAAAACCGATAAACGATCGAACTACATCGTAAACGCGCGAAATAGATCAAAACGGCAAACCAAGTGAATGATAACCAACCTACAAGGCGGAGGATTGCCTTGGTGATTGTTGCTATTAATATGTGATGAGAATCAAGCCAAGAAACCCAGAGAATTCCAAGCTTGAGATCAAACCGTAGCGAAACCAATAAAAACGCGAGAAATGCTCCGAATACCGATTTGCACCGAAGAAGCTTGAGATGATGACTTGAATTGGAGAAGAATCAACCGTAAATCTAGAAATCCAAGCAAGAATATGGTGGAATGAGGTTTAGCTCAAGAGAATAACAATTTTAATGTGAAGATTGCTACACTCCAATGGTGGAAATTGAGGTATTGTGAGGTTTTGGGAAGATGATGGAGATGAATGTGCAAATGTTGCAAAAAAATCAAAGAGAATGTGAGAGAATTGACAGTGATCAATGGAGAATTTGGAAGAAAAATTCAAGCCTGAGAGATGATGATTCAACCTTTGAGAAATGATCGAACCCTGAATGAAATGGTGGTGATTTGCTTATATAGAGTTTTGCTTCAGAGTTGCTAGGTTCGGAGTGAGCTTTGGATGTAGCCTCGGAACTAACCTAGGAGTTAGTTAGGCTCAACTCACGGATTTGAAGGTTAACTCAATTAGTTAGGTAGTTGACTCGGTAACTATCCCAATACAAGTTGAAAATCCAATGGTTCCCATGCTTGGAAACAAAGGTGTATGATGGTCTTGATTGGAAATGATATATTGGAGAAAATGCCTTGAAGTATCTTGAAAGGTCTTGAATTATCTAGAAATGTCTAGAATATTCCACACAATGCTAGAACCAAATGGACCCCTAAAATGTAGAGAGAAAAGTGGCTGTCACAAAAATGCAGCAAAATCTGCATTTTTACACAAAGTAACCGGTTACTCTGTTTTGCCTAGAAACTGGGTAACCGGTTACTTCAAATTTTTTTTGCATATTTGCTTGAAAAATGGTGTTGTGGTCATGGTTTCGATTTTCGACCTTTTGATTTGATGAATAGGCATAGAAACCTTCATTTTGTTCTTGTTTTGATAATGTGATATCCTTGAGAGGATGTGATTAGTTGGGCTTGCAAAACCTGAATATTCCTGCAACAGAAATCACAGAGAAAAATCTTAATGCATATGTCAGCGATGCGAATGCACATGTTTATGCAAAAGGCAACAAGGAGGTCAAATTTCGAGTTACGACAGGGACTGCTAATACGGGGCGTATTACTCTATTGGGGAGTAATACCGAGCACACTGTGGGAAATGCCGATAATTGTTGGGTTTTATCCAGTGGAGAACTACCATCTGATCTAACCTACAAGGATGGCGACACTACTGAGGAATTCCCGTAAAGAAATACTTGTGGGAAAAATTAAGACCTTTCGTCTTACCGCTAACCTGGTCCAACTGGAGGTATCTGTCACCTTACTATGCTGGGGATAAGGAAACACCACTACTGGAGAAACAAACTTGCTTGGAGAGAACAAATAAACCACCCCGACCCTGCCTGGGGAAATGAACTCTTCTTAGCTCTGTTGAGGAAAACAATCAGAAATCTCATAGTGCTCTGTTGAGGAAGACAAGACCTTAGCATTCCCTGCATGGGAGACATACACAAGGAACTCATACCTTCTCGAGCTTCCAATTCTCTAATTAGTTCACTAGTTGCTACAATCCTGCAAATGGTGGAACAATAAAACAGTGTATCCTAGGTACAACATAACCTATGAAGGAACTTGCCTCGAGAAGTATCGTATTACTTAGGATATTCGGCCCCAATATGCTGAACCTTGGCGAGGTGATTCTGATTAATCGTCTTATGAAGAGGATAATTTCTCATGCTCTTGAGTTGGTCTGCTTTAGAACGAGCCTTAAAGTGATTTTTCCCTTGTCTTATTGATCCTCAAAGGAATGCCCCAGACTAGCTGCTCTTTAAGGGATTTTTCGAATCTCGCCATGATTGTGTTGGCTCTAAATTTCGATGCCTGAATTGGATGAAAAGAGAGTAATAGAGTTTTTGAAGAAATCTGAATACTTCGATCGGATCCATATTTTTGGAATGTGAGTCGAAGGCATCCTTCTGCCAGGAGAACTATTCTATGGACTTAAAAATATTTCTTAGCGGTTGGAAGATTCGATTCGACAGAAGTGCTACTGAAGGAATTTCGACATGAAGATTTGAATTCAAAAAGAGGAGGGAAAGTTCATTTTTATCCATTCCTCAAAGAAGACATTTTGAGCGCTTCTAGGAATCGAAGGCATGCAGAGCGCCACTTGTCTCGATTTCATTTTCTAGCTGTTAATAGCAGTTATTTTCAATTAGTATAAATAGCAAGTCTTAGTGTTAGAATTTTTATATGTTCAATTGTGTACAAATTCTTCAGTATACTCCAAGTACCTGTGTGTAGAGAAACGAGTTTGTAAGAATATACATTGATTTAAACCATCTTTACATTTCAATGCAATTCAATAAATCTTTTTCATTAAGAATTTATCCTTTCTTTATGCAAGTTATTATCTTCATCGTTTACCAGTACTTCGATTTTACTCCTTCGTGTTTAATCCCGTTTACACTTGAAATAAGTTATTTTATCATGAAATCTGTCAAAGTGTTCATCGTCTTTTTGAACTTTGTTTAAGATCAATTAGCTCATATATTAGGATTTGTATGGTCGATCCTGCAAGTATAACAAATCTTTTTTGATTTGTAAGACCAACGGTTGTTCACCAACTTTCACGGCGAACAGATTGCCCCTGTTTGGATGAACTTTGGAGATATTTATCAACGTGACTGTCCCAGAATGGCTACACAATTTGCTAGGAAATCCCCTACTCAACATAGTCTCTGGGTAACATGCTCCTCGTCTAAGAATTTCCTCTTGGCAAGATTAAACTTGTTGATTGATGCTCATCATGCATGCTTCATTGGCGTCAAATACATGTATGCAAGCAGAAAATGTTTATTCTGAGAATGATAATTCTAATACAATACACATGCTAATCTTGAAGTTTCTATTGAGAAGATATCGCCAAACCCTGTGAACGAGTCACTAGTTAAAATGTGATACTGATTTTTTTTAAAGATAGCATGCTCATGCAATACCAATAAATAAATTTTAGCACAACTCATGGGACTCAGGAACGTTATCTTGTTGAAATATGCCTTCAGAATAAACCTTGCTTCAATTAGGACTTTGAAGGGTTGTAACATGGTTTGGTTCACGGTTTGAGAAAAATGGATTTAAGACTCAATTTTTTTAACCCACCCATTCTCCTTGATGTTCTCCAGTCCTACGTTCAGTTAATTTGGCATGAGCACTCACCTTTCAAAAGGTTATTGAATGGTAGAAGTGATGGTTAAGGAACCCACAAGGGTTTCGGAGTGGCGGTCACCCCTTTTATCTTTGGTGTTTTGTAGTCACACGACTTTGTTCTTTATCGAGGATTTTTCGTTTGTAATCCTTTTCACTTTTCAATTTTCGTTCTTTTGTTTGTTTTTCCCTAATTTTTTTCCTGAACCAATTTTTTTTTTTATATTTTGAAGTCTATCGGGATGCCCTAACCTTTGCCTAAGTCGCTTGTTTTCAAATTATTCACTTAGCAGGATTTCTTTCTTTTTCTTTTATGATTCTCTCTCTTTTTTTTCTCTTTGGAATAAATCGTGTGACCTCTGTTCGTCTTGACTTCTCTGAATGGGTTGTGACTGCCTTATTCCTTGTGGTGAGGGATAACCATTTTGGTTTCATGTCTCTTGACCTTTTGATGCGTGAGGAATGCATAGGTAATTGATCCTCAAATATGACACTTCTTTTTTCCCTTTTTGAAATTTGAACGTGTGATTAAATGAACTGAAGACTACCCTATCCCAGGTTAAGATTGAGGATTTTTCATTTTTAGAAAGAAACTTCTATTTCTAGGCCCAAAGGGGTTGGCGAGGGTCTATCTCCCTTATATCTCCGGTGTTTGAGGATTTGAAACAATGCATGTACATCATCAACAAGGTTTTATTTCAAAAGCATACGACCAGAAGTTAATGTTTTCTTCGTCATCCTCCCTCTAAGAGTTTAAGCAAGAAGTTGGTATTGCAATGCATAAAAATATTTTATGAGTCAATACAAATGTATTACTTCAATAAAAGCATACTCATTACATTACGATTATCATTAAAAAAATAAACAAGTTCTACATGCAGACAATGTTTTAACAAACAATGAATAATTACAAATGATAATGCAGGAAAGAAGCTAATGATTTCCATTGTTGAGGAGACTTGACTCCGACTAGACTTATTGCTTCTAAGGATGCCTTTGCAGTCTGAATGCTCACTTGGGAAAAGAGGCTTCAATTAATGTGCAGACCGCTTGTAGTGATCGTGATGATCTTTGAATCAAACAGATCTTGCACCAGGTGCTTCAATGCTCTGCGATCATTAGTTTTGTAGCCAAATGCCCCTGAATGAAACTCACATCTTGCAGTTGCATCATAACCCGGTGGCAGCTTTGCTAGCGGTAGTGCGAGAGTTTGTAGCAAAACCAACTGAAACTTGAGAATCTCATGCAATAGTTGTGCGCATAGCATGGGAATGGAATCAGCCTTCCTTTTAGGTTTCGTTGGCCTTTGTCATTTTTTCTAAGGACAATTTTGTTGCTGATACTGATCTGGGGACCCAACCTGTCCAGGCGCTTTCCTCTTAAGATTTGGCTGAGAAATCGACAAAGGTTGTCGGCATGGGAGCTCTGGAACCCAAGAATGTACCCCTATCCCGAGGCTGATCCTGAAAAAGGAAAGGAACATCCATCTCTTTTGCAGTAGTTGGAGGAGAATCACCTCGTACGCTCGTGTCGCGAACTCAATTTCCTTTGAATCAATGAGCTCTTGGACCTTATACTTGAACCTTGAACAATCTTCAATATTGTGACCAGGTGCCCTAGAATGGAAATCACACCTAGCATTGACATTATATTCTGGAGGAAGCTTTGTGCGAGGAGGTCCCAAAGTAACGAGCTCAATTAGCTAAAGCTTGAGCAAGTGTTGAAGCAATTACGCATACGGTATTGGGATCAGATCAAACTTCTTCTTAGGATTCCTTGGTCTTGGTTCATATTATCTACCCCTAGCATTCTTATAGGGAAGTGGTTGCTTGTAAGGAAGGTTTAGAGGTGACCCACGAGGTAGTTCATGATCTAGGAGAGATCCTAAAGGAAAGAGAGGAATAACAACTTCTGTTGCAGTATCAAACATATGATTGCCTTTCTTCCTCAACATTGTCCTCAAGATTTCCATGATTAGGGTCACTTGAGTTTTCAATTGATGAACTTCCTCCCTTAGCAGTTTCTGACCATGGGACAAGGCCTTCACATCCACCATAAATTGTCTCATCTAGCTTCGGACTTCCATCGACGCTGCTTGAATCTGATCCATGATCAACCTTTGATTGCTTTGAGTAGGATATCGATGAAAAGTCAAGTCTGCAATTCTGAAGAAAACTAGATCAAGATAAAAAGGAAAGTCATGAACACCTACTATGCATGCTATGATTGTGAATTCATGAATGTTATGAAAATTCCATGTTTAATCATTTCCATGGTAATCTACACTTTGATTCTAGTTTTAAGCAATAAAATAAGAGATGGATACACTATGCCAAAAAAGACCTTTAGCAGCGCTTAAAAGCGCTGCTAAAGGTAAAGGCAGCGCTTTTTTATGGAAAAAGCGTTGCTAAAGGCTCCCTTCAGCAACGCTTTTAGCAGCGCTTTTGTTACCCTATAGCAGCGCTTCTAAAGCGATGCCTATTCCCCTTTCTCCTCCCTTCAGCAACCCTTTTAGCAGCGCTTTTTTCACCCTATAGCAGCGCTTTCTAAAGAGGTTTCTTTGACCCCCCATATAGCAGCGCTTTTTTAAAGCGCTTTCTTAGACCCCCTCCCCCTTTTCCAACCTATAGCAGCGCTTTTTTGGCCTCTCTTTGCCCCCTTTAGCAGCGCTTTTTTTAAAAGCGTTGTCTATTCTTCACGATTTAAAAAAAAAAAATTTTAATAATCACATTTTTTATATATTTTTCGATAAACCTGCTTATAACAATTACATTCCCTGCTTATAATTCAGGCCTTTAATTCAACAGTTTGGCCTTATATATAACAATTACTTTGGCCTTATTTATGTGTATTCATCACTTTGCCCATAACCATTTTAATACACATAAACCTGCTTAAATATATTACAACATCACAAATACATTCAATTTACAACATCACAAGTACATTCAATTTAAATATAATTACAAATTCGATAACTTTACAAATAGATACGTTATACAATTCTCAACTCAAGAATAAATTGACACCAGTCCTCCTTAATTTCTTACAATCTTGCTTTCGAGTAAGTACTGCACTTGTATTCATCAAAGTACTACATAATATAACAGAACATGCACGATTTAATTTTAAAACTAATTACTCAGATGAAATATCGATTAATTATCAAAATGAATCATATAACTTATGAATTGATCCATACCATGATTGGAATCTCTATTTGACCTAAAAGAATAATTTCCTTCATAAAGCGCAATACAAAATATCCGCAGTCAATTCCATTGCGCTGACGAGGACACTGTAAATGGAAAAAACAAACGAACATTTACCAGGATATATAGTTTAAATAGTTTTATCAAGTAGAACTACTATAACAGTCAAACATGGGAAAATATACCTCCACCCTGATCCAGCTGATGTTGTTAGCCTTGCTTTTTGGCACTGTTGCATCTCTTTGTGCTCTGAATATTTGTATAAGTCTAACATAATATAAACGCATATTTAGAACAATGTCAGATGATAAATAAAGATATATAACTATTCAGAACAATATATCTCATCACTTACGTATCAACCATGTTCTTCAGATCAGGATATTTTGTTGTATCACCATCCAATGAATCTATATAATACACTATTTCTTTCATCGGATTAATCGCGCCAACAACCAGTGTCCACTATAAAATAAGACAACAGTTTAGACGGAAATTTTATATAGATTAATGGCAAAAATCGAATAATAATAATAAATGAATTTAGAATAAAATCTAACCCATGGTCAGTATTATATGGCAACAAGAACAACTTCTCTGTAGTCGCGGCCATAAATCTTTGGACCATGTAATCTTTGACTACATCTAGTGTGTGCTCTATTGCCCGTGCGGTGATACAGCTAGCAAATAAGAATGTGAATATGGAAGTCAAATCATGCGGGACCAACAACTTGTCATACAGGAGCCTAAAAGAAAAACATAATCAACATTAGAATATTCAGTTAAATGAGAAAATTTTAAAATGTTCAATTATTTAATTAAAATTGATCGGAGTACCTGATGTAGGAATGCATAACACCGACGCCCAATTCAGAATGTTGGAAAACCTTGTCAAAATCCTCCTTAGCAAGTGTTTCGAGATATTCAAAACCGAAAATACCTTCCTCCATAGGTATTTGACGGATGCCACCCTCAGTCACATCTGTTGTTCCTAAATATGTTTCAAGGCACATCCTAAATCGAGGAACATATGCTTTTTTTGACTCGGTCTTTTTTTTGTTGGGCACCTTGGATGTTTCAGGCATCTTACCCTTGCTGACTTGTTGCAACTGCTGATCATGAACCTAAAAGTCATATATAAGTTCAGTAATTAATGTATAATAAGATAACCATGTAACTGTATTAGTACCTGTTTCTTTGATGCAGCTGAATCGGTATCCCGCACAATAACTATATCATCTTTTGATTTGGATTTTGTAGGAGTCTAAGATCATCATGTAAATAAGAAAATGTAAATGTAAGAATAACTTTCATCTATGGGTCGTTTTCACATTTGAATATTACAAGCTAGGTTCATAATTGTGTTCAACATACCTCATCATCTATGTGAATGAGATTTGTCGGCCATGCAACATACGCTCCTATTGCATCTCCCACCACTGTTGCGTCTGAAACTTCATCTGGTATAGGCAACAACGCACCCCCTCTAACGCAATATCAACTAATACTTTTAAAAATCCAGGAGGAAGCGGTTTAAGGTGAAGTAATTCTCCCACATTGTTATGCACCTTTCCCTTGCCAACCAAGCGATAAGTCGGTGACGATAAATATAGCCGATAAGGTGAAATGCCCTAAACAAATAATGATGTCGATTAATGTGTCAATTAAGAAAATTGTGCTAAATTAAATTCAATGTAATATATACAATTACCTCTGGAAGCTTCTGCGGACAACCGATACTATCTTTTTCACTAGCATCTTTACCCTCTGGACCGCGCCTTTCCAACATGTATCTTTCTTTGTCCTTCTGTAATTCCCGAATCTGGGATTTCAATTCCTCCAATGTATCCATCACTTCTTTATTGGTAGGATTTTTTTTCGTTGGCTTCTTATACAGCTGTGATGGAGTGACGCCAAATCCCTTACCCCTCACACGCCCAGAATATTCAGGGATATTTAACACCCGACTCAGTATGCTCCTGCAATCCTCGTCCTCAGCTGGAGTTATACTCTGGGATAGCGTCTCTTGAAATATAGATAAAAGCATATATAAATATATTATACACTTTTGATCAGTAACTGACAAAACTAACGTTATACTTAAACATCGTTCAAACACTTGTTGAACTTCTTCCTGAACGACTCCATCTCTTCCCACACGGGCAGCCTTCCACACAACGTGGTTCGGAAGTGATGTTGCATCACTTTTCTCCTCTTCTATATGTACATTAAGATGGATAATAAACCATTCATATCCTATTATATATACTTACTAATTTTGGTAACTATATCATATTAAAGCATTTATATATACTTACTATTTTTTGTTCTAAGCGTGCATATCCCAAACGCCCTTTTTTGTATGGATACGCGGGTTTTGATGCCCGTTTCCGATTAACGCCACACACAACCTGAAAAAACAAGTTTAAGTCATATCAGAACTCTTGTGGAAGAAGTATATATATTATAAATTATTCATGATAAGTTGTACTTATTCGCTTTGCAACAAATGTCTCCCATTCTTCTTCCGAAATCAGATCAGCGTACTTCTTTGGACGCTCCGAGTCAACAAAGTTTCCAGCAGAATCTTTGAGAAACTTGTTGTTAAAAACGCTCTGAATCCCCTCAGTCGTTTACCGGCCAATTGAAGACAATATTTTCTTCTACAATCATCAATATTAAAAGATCTCTGCAAACAAAAATACACATACATATAACATGTTAGTATAATTAATTTAAAGATGTAACCGTCAACATAATTAAAAATAATCAAGTATCATACCTGTATCTCGCTCTAAATTTTGTCTTTAGCCGGTTGTAGCGACTGAATTCTCCAATTATCGTAAGTAATCGGAATTTACGAACGTACAAGTGCTCTAATGTAACTTGTCAGCATCGCACCGTTAGGCTCAACTAATTGATCTCTTTCATTCCAATGCACACCATACTTAACACTCTTATCTCTCGCACGGATGATTTTTTTCATAATCGTTATTCCTCTTTTGATATCGCCTTCAATGTCTTTTGTTGTTTCGTTTCCATCATGTGATGTTTCCTCATTGTTGGCCATAATACCTGTAATTCAGAAAAACCAAAGTATCAAATGAATGACATGCAAATATGTAAATAAGTTATATGTACATAAGAAATGTATAAATAAGAGAAACACATACATAATTTTATTGAATGACATAATATGTAATTGTATTGCATGATAGAAATATGTAATTTTATTCAATGAGACAATATGTAATTTAAGAAGTACCTTTGTCACTAAGATCTCTTTCTTTTCTTAGTTGGAACGTGGTTTACTTGTCTCTTAACAACACGGACGGATGGATTGATCCAAATTCCCTCGTTATGATCATTTCTAATATATGATTCGTCCGCTCTAATATTCTCATCTGGATCATCTATAATATAAGATTCCTTCTCAACATCAACATCCCCCTTGTCTCCAATGTTATCATTGATTACTTTGTTGGAAAAAAGAACTATAGACCATTTCGTACTTGTCGGATCAGTGACATAGAATACTTGTTTAGCTTGCGTGGCTAGAATAAAAGGCTCATCTTTGTACCCCACCTTATTAAGATCCACTTGCAAAAATCCTGACTTATCCATTCGTATGCCACTATTTTTTTCAACCCACTTGCATCCAAAGATAGGAATCTGAAACTTTTCTTAATCAAACACCCAAATGCGCTCGATAACACCAAAATACGACAGATTCGCATATTTGGGGTTTAAGTCCTTCACACTTGAAATGTGCATTGCTTCGGCAAGCACGGTGACACCACTATTTTGCATTGTACTCTTATCATCTTGTTCTTTGGTATAAAATGTGTATCCATTAATTGCTTATGCGCTATAAGAAAACACATGCAAACTTGGACCATATGCTAAACATCTCAACCTTTCTGTTATTGAAGCGGGATCAGAATAAAACTTTGAAAAAATATGATCCTTGAACCATGTTATAAAACTTCGATTGTGCTCACTTACTATCCAATTTTCATTTCGATTCAGATTTAAACATCGGAGAACGTCCTTGTGCATTTCAACATATGAATTAACCTCAATGTCATTGTGCAGAACATACAAATGCACTTGCTCCCGTTCATCCCTTGAAACTGTCACAACTTTATTTCCAATTAACTGTTTACCTACTATTTTTTCAACAACATTAGATTTTGAGAGGCCAATGGATTGAATGTTGGACAAATATTCAGTACAAAACTCAATAGCTTCTTCAACAATGTATCGTTCAACAATACATCCCTCTGGTCGGCTTCGGTTTTTCACATACCCTTTCAATATTTTCATATAATGTTCAACAGGGTACATCCATCTCATATAAGCTGGTCCACACGATTGTGTCTCTTTCATAAGATGGACAACTAGATGTACCATTATGTAAAAAAATGATGGAGGAAAATACATTTCAAGCTCACACAATTGTGTGATTTCCTTTCTTCAAGGGTCCTAATTCATTTCTTATTCCCATTGCTACTAAGTCCTTTCTTACTTTAAGGCCATCCTTAGACTTTCCTTGTATATTGAGTAACGTACCAATAACACTTTCAAAAACATTTTTTTCAATATGCATAACATCAAGAAAATGTCTTACATACAACGACTTCCAATACGGCAACTCAAACAAAATTGACCTCTTCTTCCACCCACGTGTGACAATAGTATGTGCAAAAGGCTTGCCAAACTGAGTACTCACATCTTTCACCTTTTCAAAAATTTGTTCGCCGGTCAATGTAGGTGGAGCTCTACGTTGTTCTGAATTTCCATTGAATGCTTTTCTCCACCCACGGTAGTGATGACTAGAATTTAAGAATCTACGATGACCAAGAAAGACATTCTTCTAACCAAATTCCAACCGCGTCCAATCTGTGTTTTCTTCACAGATAGGACACGCACATTGACCTTTAATGCTATACCCCGATAGATTTTCGTATGCTGGAAAATCATTAATTGTGCCAAACAACATCGCCCTTAAATTGAAACTTTCTTTCCTATATCCATCAAAAACCTCCACACCGTTCTCCAACAAACTCTTTAAGTCTTCAATTAAAGGTGTCAGGTATACGTCTATGTCATTCCCTGGTTATTTAGGGCCAGAAATTAAAATAGATAACATCATGTACTTACGCTTCATACATAGCCATGGAGGTAGGTTATAAATCATAATAATTACAGGCCAGGTGGAATGTGAGATACTCTGCAGACCATGCGGATTCATTCCATCAGTCGATAATGCCAAGCGAAGGTTTCTAGCTTCTTCTCCAAAATCAGGATAATCATTATCAATTTTCATCCACTATGGTGAATCTGCAGGATGTCGATACTTCCCATCTATAATTCTATCATCTGCATGCCAAGTCAAGTGTTTTGCATCTGTTTCACTACGAAACATGCGTCTAAATCTCGGAATTATAGGAAAATACCATAAGACTTTTGTTGGTGACAACTTTTTCTTATACCGAGATACACCGCATTTAGGATACTCGTTTAATGATGCATATTCATTTCGAAACAAAATGCAATCATTTGGACAAGCATGTATCTTATCATAGCTCATGCCAATAGAGCATAACATTTTTTTAGCTTCATAGGTTCGATTGGGAAGAACATTATCCTCCGGAAGCATCTCTTGAAGTAGGGCTAACAACTCTGTGAAACTTTTATCCGACCATCCATTACCCGCCTTTAAGTTGTACAACTTTAATACCGCGGACAATCTTGTGAAAGTAGTGCAACCTTTATACAACGGTTTTTCTCTGTATCGCTTACCAACCTCTCAAACATCTTGGGACAATCTTGAAGATCTTCTTCAAGTGCTTTTTCAATCTCTTCGACTCGATCACAATCATATGTATCCCTGCCATTGTCCTTTGAAGCACAGGTCGTATTATTCTGGGGTTCAACATTCTCGTTACTTATCTCACCATGTAATATCCAACATGTGTAACTTAGATCAATTCCATGTCTCATTAAATGAGATTCCAACTGAGCAACATCAATTCGACGCCCATAACAGCAACCTAAGCAAGGACATGCGATCCTACTGGGGTCTTTGGCGTGTTCAACAGCAAACTTAACGAATTTTGATACCCCATTCTTGTACTCTTTTGACAATCGACTAGCAGACATCCATTTTTTATCCGTACTAATTGAGTAGTCTAAACTAAACTATGAAAGTTAAACAAAAAAATAGAATACCTGTAAAGAAATCACTAACTTCTATGAAAGCTACACAGTAGGATGCTTGGAAACGATCACAACCTTGCTCTTCACAGGTAACCCCTATAACAGACAAAATATAAATTTTATTAAAATCATATTAATAATTAACCAAAACAAAAATACTAGATAATCCACCAAAACAAATCATATTAAAATGTTTAACATGGGTCTCTCACTTCCTTTTTTGATTGTATTCATTCTCCATTTGTACAACTTTTATCAATCTCTTCCATTCTTTATTCACCTTGCAAAACTATCTACCACCAAGCCATCACTTAACAACACTAACATTCATCCTCATATAAACTCATCATTAATTTTCATGGTCTTACTCTCTTTCATTACGTGAACATGAACACACAACAAACTACAACTTACAGCGAAAATCAAACATAACTCTTTCGCCATAAAATCCTTTCCTTACAACCATCACCATATTTGTACAACTTTTACACACTAACTTCACATTTTTGATACTATTCATCTCTCACTATCGACTAACCTTCAATCTCTCACTATCGTAATTTATTTGTTCTATTCACCTGGTTTCTAATTTTACACTTGTTCTGAATTTATCAGTTTAATCAAAATATATAAACACCAAACAGTTCCTAGGGCAATTCATTGGTTTCAATCCAAACTCTTGTTTGTCAATCTAAAACATACAAAATATATAACATGCTATGCATACAGAAGTTTTTATACAGTAACAATGGTGAAAACATAAGTAAGAAAGAAAACTAGAGTAAAACTTCAAATACCGTAACAATGGCGGAAATGCAATGCAGACGGACGGAGGCTGTCGTAAACGGATTGTGAACGGCGGCGAAATGCAACGGAGGAGGCTGTCATTAACGGACGGTGAACGACGGCGAAATGCAACGGAGGAGGGCGACGGTCGGATTGGGTAGGGCAACGTTAACGTTCGCCAGAGGAGAAGAAGGAAAGAAATACGATGATTGTTCTATTTCTTTTAAAAATTCTGGTGGGTATTTTAAATTTAATTCTAACTAAACGTATAGCAGTGCTTTTTAATGGCTTTAGCAGCGCTTTAGGAAAGCGCTCTCAAATGTGTGCCTTAGGAATGACAAATAGCAGCGCTTTCTAAAGTGCTTTCTTATGTACCCCCATATAGCAACGCTTTACAGAAAAAGCGCTCTCGTAGGTAGGCAATTTTGTTTCTTATGTACCACCTACAGCAGCGTTTTAGAAAAGCGCTTTCATAGGACACCCCTTTAGCAGCACTTATTAAAAAGCGCTGTCTTTGGTAGGCAATTTTTTTCTTTTTTTTTTTAATGACACTGTAGCAGCGCTTATCAAAAAGCGCTGTCTTTGGTAGGCAATTTTTTTCTTTTTTTTAATGACTCTTTAGCAGCGCTTTTTTAAAAAGCGTTGTCTTTGTATGCACTGCTAAAAGTCAACTCTGGCGTAGTGATAGATCAATGGCAAAGCGAAACTCATATAATAACTAGAAGAGGAAAGTTACAACGAGTTCAAATACACAGGGTTACGACCAAAATATATAGATAACAGATCCCATTCAACAATCCTGACGGTGATCCAATAGAAAAGCAAGAAAACTAAGGCATGTCCTCCATCTCAACAAGGGCAAGACCACCCCAGCTGAAGTGCTCCTTGCTCCAGTTCTAAACCTCCTTGAAGAGTTTCTTGGTTGTCTCATGCTTCAGCTTCTGAATCAGTTCTTGAATGAGAAAATCCCTCCGATGAATAATCCTTCCAAGTAATGACTTTGTTTCTCCCATGCATTGTCACACCCTTCAGAAGGACCTTCACTTTTAGGCTTCTTGACTTCTGCTTTGATCTTGAGCTCTTCAATCTCATCCAAGGCTTGGTTCAGACGTAATTGACAACCTACCAACTGATGACCATTATCATCTCTCTGATGGCGCTCTTCTTTGATCTCTTTATCTTTGGCCTCGAGCTGCTTCTTCATACCTTCAACTTTATCTTTGTAGTGATCCTCCATTTTCTTGCGATAAATCAAAAGATTGTCCCATTGCTTGTTCAATCTGGAAATCTCTGAAGAAGCTTTGTTTAAATCTTCCTTCTTTTTCTTAAGGATACTGTTATCACTCTTCAATTTTGTATTGATTCTTTCCCTCTTATGGTTATCTGGGGTGATCACCTTATCCTTCTTTGCTAGCAACTATGTCCTCATCTTGAACTCTTGCGCCATCTCATCATTTGCACGCCTAACTGCACTGTTCTGTCTCTTCAGCTCCTCATTCTCTGAACACTTTGTACCATAAATTTTGACCATTATATCTTCATTATTATTCTAGGACGATCTTCATTTGTTTATCTAACCATAACCTATTTAAGGTCTGTCTTTGTCAAGATACAGGTGAATCGGGGTTCCGTACAGTCGAGAATCGAGGTTTCTATGGTCTGATAAGTTAATGTCTTGGATTGGTTCTCCATGGAATAATTATTTACACCATCAAAGATACTATATTTGATCAAGCATGAATTCAATTTGTATTTGTCACCCAAAGATCAAGAATAGTACAGTTTAGGACCCCCGATTAGGGTTTTTTATCAGAAAAAGTCAATTATGGTTTGACTTTTGATTTAAAAGGTGTTCCAATGATGTAATCATGGTCCATGAAGCTCATATGTCTTATTGAAGTCTACTCAAGAAGTTTCAAGACCTCAAAAGACCCATAACATCAACAGTCGATCTGATAGTTATCAATCAATCGGTTCGTTTGACCAAAAAGTCAACTCTTTGACCATAAGGAATTTGACCCCAAAGTTTGAAGCAAATATGTTCATAATAACATATTACACCTAGCCATGAAGTTTCATGACCATTGGATCAAGGATTGAGAAGTAATGGAAAAAGTCGGGAATTAGAATTTTGAAAGGGGCAAGACCATAACTTCCCAACCATACATCCAAATGAGGTGGTTCAAAGCTTGTTGGAAAGGTCTTCGCAAGTCCTACAAAAGTGTAAAGCTTACATATGGGAAAAAATTCATAGATTTGGAGTTATAGTCAAAATCATCACAAGAGGGAGAAAACACTTAGAAAAATTCTAAGTTTTTGGCATTTTTAGACATGTTTTCAGCCAAATTTGAGGGGTTTTTTTGACCTAGTTCCACTTGGAATTTAGAAATTCAGCATACATGAAAGTTGTAGAGCTTCATGAGGGCTTTCCAAAAAGTACAAGAACTCCTCCATAGCCCTTGTGAGCTGAGAGTTTCGAATTAGACAAGTTGGCCCTAAACACTTGATGGTCACCATGTCAAAACTCAACATAAATTGGATTTCCAACTATGCACTTCATTTCATACCACCATACTTTGACCTTTGTGAAAGTTTCTCACTCAATCACTACATAGTCCTTTTTCCATCATCATAACACTTGGAACACCTCATGTTCATGATATATTAGTGTAGATGTTCTTGATTGGCTGCATTGTAAGTGCTTCTGATTGGCTACATTTTGTGGTAAAACATTAGAGTGTGTATGGATATCATAACTAATGATGTGACACACAATATGCAGGGTAAGTAGTAAGTTAAGTTGGATGTCATACTGAATGTCATGACACTGATCGTATGACATCAGGTGTGCATGTTTAGTTTTCTGTTATTCAGAATGAGGAAGCTCACGCTAGAATTCAGGAAACTTTATAGAAGCTCAAGCTGGAAGTCAGGAAACATTTTAGAAGCCCTGGAAAAATTAAATGTACCTGACCTAAGTGGTAAGTGCAGCTTTTTGAAGAGAGGTTTGGGTAAACCTAATTTCTGCACCAAGGCCCAAGGACTGACTGCTGCTATAAATAACAGAAGGAGCAATCCTAGAAGGGCAACTCTTGACAGAAGATTAGAGAGTGCGTATAGAGATTCCTTGTGAGTGAAGAAAATTGTTCTTCATGTTTGATTTGTGGCTTAGGCATACTTGTTCACCAAGCAATTGTCTGCTGTAGAATTGCATTGGTTAGGTAGTTTCTAAGTTGGTGTAACACTTAAAGCTGTTAAGCAAGAGTGATGTGTTCTTGGTCAACGCTGTGAAGCACGATCAAGGTGTGTTTGAAGTATAACTTCAACATTCATTAGTAATTGTGTATTGATATCACTGTGGTGTGATTGAGGGGGAGTGGGTGGGTATACTCTTGTCTAGTGTGTTCTAGGCTGAAGTGTCATTGGGTAGGTTTTAAGTGAAGAGTGTAAACTGGAGGTTTAACTCTGAATTAATTCTGCTGATAGTGAATTTCCTCCCTGGCTTGGTAGCCCCCAGATGTAAGTGTTGTTGACACTGAACTGGGTGAACAATTATTGTGTCATTTACTGCTTTCATTTACAGCTTTTTAATTACTCCAATAGTTTGTGTTACAGTGGATGTTATAACATCCATCGCGTGCTAGCCAGAATTTCAATTGACATCAGAGCAGGCACCCTGCCTGTTATATCTGGGTCAGATCTAGGGAATATAAATTATGGTACTATGGATAAAGACATAGGATCACAAATAGACCACCAATTATGGATGGCTCTAATTATGACTATTAGAAACCTAGGATGACTGCCTTCTTAAAATCTTTAGACAACAAGGCATGGAGAGCTGCAAACTCTGGCTAGGAGCATCCTGTGAAGACTGATAAGGATGGGGTATCTGTGTTAGTTCCTGAAGAGGAATGGAACAAAGAGCAAGAGGCATTAGCTCTTGGGAACTCTAAAGCATTGAATGCACTATTCAATGGTATAGACAAAAACATCTTCAGACTGGTACACCATTGTGAACTGGCTAAGGAGGTTTGGGGCACTCTTAAAACTACTCATGAGGGAACCTCAAAAGTTAAGATGTCTAGACTACAAATATTGACCACCAAAATTGAAAGTCTTAGAATGAAGGAGGATGAGACTATTCATGAGTTCTACATGAATATTCTTGAACTAGCCAACACCTCAGGAGCCTTGGGAGAAAAGATGCTTGAAGAGAAACTTGTGAGGAAGATTCTCAGGTCCTTACTTAGAAGGTTTGCAATGAAGGTCACTGCCATTGAAGAAGCCCAAGACATATGCCACATGAAGGTGGATGAACTCATTGGTTCTCTCCAAACCTTTGAGATGGGAATGTGTGATCAGGCTGTGGAGAAAAAGAACAAAAGCATAGCTCTTATTTCAAACACTGCAGATGACTCAGAAGGAGAAGATGGTGAAAATGAGGAAAACTTTTTAGAGGCAATTGCCTTGCTTGGAAGACAATTTAATAAACTGATCAAAAGGATAGATCATAAGTCAAATCCCTATGCCAAGAACACCTCTTGTGACAGCAGAAGGAGGAGTAACTCTGAGGAGAATTCTAACCAAAGCAAAGGAGTAAAATGCCATGAATGTGAAGGATATGGGCACATTAGAAAGGAGTGTCCCACCTACCTCAAAAAGAAGGGAAAATGCCTAACTGTCACTTGGTCTGATGGAGATTCTGAGAGTGGATCAGAAGATGGGTCTGCAAAACATGTCACTGCTCTGAACAGTGTATGTATATTTGATGGTGACTCAAGTGAAGATGAGCTGACTTATGATGAACTTGCTGGTTCATTTGAGAAGCTGTGCAACAGAAGTGGAGAACTATATCAGCAAGGAGAACAACAGAAGAAACTCATAAGAGAGTTAGAAGTTGAGAAGATGGAGCATCTTACAACAATAGAGTCTCTCAAAAGTGAAGCTAGCTTATTGAAATCTAATCTTGATCAAATGTCCAAATCCATAAGGATGTTGAACCCTGCGACTGACACTCTAGAAGAAATCCTACAGAATGGTCAGACATCAGGAAACAGGTCTGGACTGGGATTTGTTGTTAAACAGAATCCCATCTTGAAGATCAAGAAACTAAAACCTGAAGCTCAGAAGAAAAAGGGGATGTCACGACCAATGTCACAACATCAGAGAAACAGAAACTGGAACCAAGTCAAGAGTAAATTCCAAGGGTATAGGTGTTACCACTGTGGAAAACTTGGACACATTAAATCTGTGTGTTTCTGGATACATGGATTTCCTAGTTATCCTCATCAAGGAAGATCCAAACAGAGTGCTCATGTCAAGAAACTGCATCAAGCTAAGTCCAAGAAGGAAGCTCCTATCAAGAAGAGATAATGGGTTGCTAAGAAAGTGGCTCTAGTAGCTCACATTGGTCTAACGAGGCCTACCAAAAGGGATTGGTATTTTGATAGTGGTTGGTCTAGACACATGACTGGAATAGAGAATATTTTGGTAAACATAAAACCTCATTCCTCAAGTCATGTAACATTTGGTGATGGAGCTAGAGGAGAAATCAAAGGTGCTGGAAAACTAGATTGCCCTGGTGGTCCAAAACTGGATGATTTCTTGTTGGTTAGAGGACTGACTGTTAATCTCATCAGTATCAGTCAGCTCTGTGACCAAGGCTTCAGTGTAAAATTCACTAAAGATGAATGTTCTGTCATCAATGAAGAAGGTAAGGAAGTTATGAGGGGATCTAGAGCCAAGAAAAACTGCTATCTATGTGAGCCTAGAAGTAACCTCAATGTCCTGGTCAAAAAGGATCAAGTATGGCTCGAGAAAGGAAGACAAGTTCTAAAAATAGAAAGGACCATGTCCAAAACAGTAGCAAGAGGAACTTCAAAGTCTACTTTAGATAGTAGGACAGGATGTGGTCAATGTCGTGTGGACAGGTAAGCCAAGAAGGGACACCCAAAGAATGGTCATCAGGGAAATATAGATAGGTTATATTGGAACCTGATGGAGCCCATGGAAGCTACTCAGCATACAGAGAGCAATGTCACTCAGAATGTCATAACATCGTTTTGTGACAATCTCAGTAGCATGAACTGCTATCCTAGTCAGCCAGAGAAAACTATGAAAAATTCTGACTGGCATCACCTTGGGAAAGAATGTGAGGAACTAAGAGACTCAGGAGCATACAGTGATCACAAGGGTACAAGAGGCCTCAATGATACTCAATTTGAAAAATCTCTAAGGAAGTTGAGGTCCTCTAATAATGATGAATTATAGCAATTAAAAGTAATAGGGAATTACTTTTTGAAATTTGATCAATTACTCTTCAATCAAAAAGGTAAGTTCCCTCCTATTGGGCAATCATACCTCTCTACTACATATACAATACACCCCTTCTATCTTTGGTACCCTCACAAATTATTCATCTTCCATTCATCCTTCAACAAGCACAGAAAATCCTCTTTCTCACGATTAAAGCCACCAAAAATGTCTCAACATCCAACAGATATTCCTTCCAAGAAGATGCCAACTATCTCTGACACAGATTCTGCTGCTAACCCTAAAGAGGTTCTTGAGATAGCTCCTCTGAGAATGCTAACCCCAGAAGGACAAATGGTGAAGAAACCATGAACCTCACATGCAAGAAGACCTAAAGAACTTGTAACAGGTTAGGCTCCTCACTCTCAACTCATGATGAGGAGATCAATGAGGAAGAAGCTAGGCAAATCCACTACGTCATTGCCAACTTGGTAACGAGGGTTCTGATTGAGCCAAATGAGGTGCCAAGGATAGCCATTCCACCTAACACTGAGAGTCCTGCTCCTAATTTAGATAATCAAGACAATGTCACTCCCGATGTTGAAACATTGGAAGCCACTTCAATAGAGGGCAATAACAAGGGTCAAGGTTCTGAGAATATGGATGTTAACATGCAAGGTGACCAGAATGATGATGTGGCTGACATTGTAGATCTCAAGGAGTACTCTAATGATGCTTTGATAATCAAGAGCAATCCTGGTATAGCCAAAAGGCTCATGACGTGGAAAGGGAAGCAACAAGTTATGCAAAGCAACCCCAAAAAGAAGACTGTAGCCAAGAATACCCCTGTTGGGCCTACTAAAGCATGGAGCAAGGTGGTTCCAAAGAAGAGGAAGGTCTAATCCAGTACTGAAACTGATTCTATTTTAGATGATGATGATGATGATGTATCTGAAATTCCATCAAAGAAGAAACCAACCACTAGCAAGCTTGCTGCTAGTGTCCCTGAAAGTTCCTATTGACAACATTTCATTTCATTATCCCTCATGTGTAAATAGATGAAAGTATGTTGTTCAGAAGAGGCTGGCATTGGAGAGGGAGCTGGGACAGAATGCTCTTGAGAGTAGAGAAATCATGAATCTCATTCATGATGCAGGATTGATGAAAACAGTTAGTCAATTCTCACAATGCTATGAGTTACTTATCAAAGAATTCATCGTTAATCTTTCAGAGGAATGTGCTGACAGGAAATCTAAAGAGTTTGGCAAGGTGTATGTAAGAGGGAAGTGTGTTATTTTTTCTTCAACAACAATCAACAAGTATCTGGGTAGGTCAGATAGAGCTCATCTTGATGTAACTGTCTCTGAAAACAAAATGTGTCAAGTGGTAACAGTTAACCAGGTAAAACGCTGGCCATCAAGGGGAAAGCTAGTTGCCAGCAAACTGAGTGTCAAGTATGCTATGTTACACAAGATTGGTGATGCAAATTGGGTGCCCACAAACCATAAGTCCACTATGGAAACTGTTCTTGGAAAGATCATCTATGTTATTGGAACCAAGGCCAAATTTAACTTTGGGACATATATATTTGATCAGACTATGAAGCATGCAGGCAGCTATAGCATCAAAGGCCCCATTGCATTTCCTTCACTCATCTGTGGCATCATTTTGAATCAGTATCCAAACATTCTCAAGAAAAGTGATGCTGCAAGAAAAAGAGAAAGCCCATTATCCTTCCATCCCAAGCTGTTTCAAGGAACTCATGTTCCTGACATTGTTGTAACATCAGTTGAGACATCCAAGTCTAAATCAAGAAAATCTGAAGTGATTGCCATGCTAAAGGAAACCTGTCAGGAGCTGGATGCTAGGAAGAAAAATCTTGAAGCATTGATCAGAACCTTTGAGCAAAATGAAGATGCTGAGTTCACTGATGAGGATAGGCAAAATGATGGGTCAGAATAGAATGATGGACAAGCAGCTGATTCAGAAAAAGATGTTGCCAGCTCAGAGGAACACTCTGGTCAAGGAGAGGACAATGATGAAGATGGCTCCCCTGATGCTGAGGAGGCTAGTGATGAAGAATCTAAGAAGGTTAGTTCCAGTTCTGGCTTTAAGGAGGAAGAATGAGATGTGCTGATGAAGTGCTGTGGAGCTCAAGCTGCTGGTTGCTGAGCTGCTTTTGTGTGTTGCTGGTTTGAAGTTTTTTTTTGTCTGAGTTTTTTTTTGTTAGACTTATTTGATCGCAAGAATTTTATTTGTGATGCTCATCACGAGCAGTGTTTGTTTGTAATGACCCCAAACATATCTAAAGTTACTCATTATGGTCTATACTATGTTATTAGTTTGATCTTAATTTGTGGCTAAAAACGGGGAGAGATGTTAGGTAACAACAGGTTAGACTTGGTTGTTGACATTGAGATTCTCACAGGTGGAAGACTTGGTTGTTGACAGTGCTGAGCAGGTGTAAGAGATCAAGTAGAAAACTTGGATCAAGTAGAAAACTTGGTTGAGTTACTGAGTTTGTAGAGCTGCTGCATGAGTTGATGCTATGCTGATCTTGCTATGTGATCCTAATAGTATTAGGAGTGTTTGTGTGGTATACAGGTGTGTTTCTGCTAATGTGCAGGTTATGCAGTAAACATGGTTGCGGTTGTATGACTTCGTAATGGGAGTAGGAATGTTAGAACTACTATGTGTATGTTTGCTGAAGCTGCTAACTTGTATGATCCTAGAAGGTGTTTAGGAGTCGTGCGTGTATCTGCATTATGTTAGCAGATTGTGAGTGTTGTGCATCTCTTCAGGGGGAGTAGCATAGGATAGTCCATAGAAATGTGAGACATCTGTAGTCTAGGCTAACAGGTGATAGTGTTATGTTGTGGAAATAGTGTACTTCAGGAAGTTATCCTGAATGTCTTAACATCCAGAGAGACCTGGATATTTGTGTGACTTCAGAATGTTATTCTGAATGTCTAGGCATCCATAACAGGCTGGATGTTTTTATGTGTGACTGCAGGACTGCTTGCAGGCTGTGTGCTCAGCTAAGAGGATATGCATAAAATGTCTCAGTTGAGGGGGAGTAACCCAGAATGTTACTCAGTATAGTGTGACATCTGTAGTGGTGACTAACAGATGATTGATTATGTGACAAGTTGATCCTGAGAAGCTGAGAGCTAACTGTATGAATATAAACAACTTGACTAGGGTGTTAGTAGCTTACTAGGGTGTTAGTCGCTTACCTGCATAAAAGTTTATATGTTAGACTTTTGCTGCTTCTAAACACTGTTAACAGGGTGTTTTAGCCAAAAATTCGCCAAAGGGGGAGTTTGTAAGTGCTTCTGATTGGCTGCATTTTGTGGCAAAACATTAGAGTGTGTATGGATGTCATAACTAATGATGTGACACACAATATGCAGGGTAAGTAGTAAGTTAAGTTGGATGTCATACTGAATACCATGACATTGATCGTATGACATCAGGTGCGCATGTTTAGTTTTCTGTTATTCAGAATGAGGAAGCTCAGGCTAGAATTCAGGAAACTTTATAGAAGCTCAAGCTGGAAGTCAGGAAACATTTTAGAAGCCCTGGAAAAATTAAATGTACCTGACCTAAGTGGTAAGTGCATCTTTTTAAAGAGAGGTTTGGGTAAACCTAATTTCTGCACCAAGGCCCAAGGACTGACTGCTGCTATAAATAACAGAAGGAGAAATCCTAGAAGGGCAGCTCTTGACAGAAGATTAGAGAGTGCGAATAGAGAGTCCTTGTGAGTGAAGAATATTGTTCTTCACGTTTGTATTGTGGCTTAGGAATACTTGTTCACCAAGCAATTGTCTGTTGTAGAATTGCATTGGTTAGGTAGTTTCTAAGCTGGTGTAACACCCAAAGCTGTTAAGCAAGAGTGGTGTGTTCTTGATCAAAGTTGTGAAGCACGATCAAGGTGTGTTTGAAGTATAACTTCAACAGTCATTAGTAAGTGCGTATTTATATCATTGTGGTGTGATTGAGGGGGAGTGAGTGGGTATACTCTTGTCTAGTGTGTTCTAGGCTGAAGTGTCATTGGGTAGGTTTTAAGTGAAGAGTGTAAACTGGAGGTTTAACTCTGAATTAATTCTGCTGATAGTGAATTTCCTCCCTGGCCTGGCAGCCCCCAGATGTAAGTGTTGTTGACACTGAACTGGGTGAGCAATTACTGTGTCATTTACTGCTTTCCTTTACAGCTTTTTAATTACTCCAATAGTTTGTGTTACAGTGGATGTTATAACATCCGTGATAACATTCATCGCGTGCTAGCCAGAATTTAATGCATTCTGTGGTAAAACATTGTTGTGTGTGTAGATGTCTTGACTAATGTCATGACATACTTGTGTAGTGTACTGCAGGGTAAGTTTGGTTAGCTAGTACAGAGTTTAATGGATGTCAAGTTGAATGTTGTGACATTAGGGAGCTGCCAATTAGGGTGCTGTTTGTTTTTCTGTTATGGTTCCTGAATTATCTCAGGCTATATTCTAGGAAACCTGTTATGGTTCCTTAGTTATCTCAGGCCATATTTTAGGAGACTTTCCAAGGAAACGTTGTTGCACCCCAAAATTTGACCAACAAATATTTATTCATTGAGTGTTTAAAAGTTGATACCTTCATCAGAAAGTTCAAGAGATCCTCAGAGGAGTGGGTTGAAACCAAGGATGTGTGCTTCATAGCTTGAGGGTTGTGGGTGCTCCTCAGATGATTCTGAGACTTTGAGAATGAACTTGATATTTTGAGAAAGCCTATGAGATGTCTTGATAGCCATCATGAAGTCCAGAGAGGTCATTATGCAAGAATTCAGAAGATTCAACCATGGATGGTAGAATTAGGGTTTTGACTGGGTCAACCCTAGGATAACTGAAGATTTGGAGAAGGTTGAGACCCAATCCAAGGGCCATGAGATCATGAAATGATGCATAGAGATGTTATAGAGGTGATTCCTAAACCAACTCATCATGATTGAGGAGTTTGAGAAGTTTCAAGTCAGGGTTTCCAAGGATTGTCAGTGAAAAACCCTAATTTGATCCCTATCTTCCAGGCAGTTTTAGCTCTAGATGTGATTGATATCTCATCTTACCCACAACATGAATGTTGTAGAGCTTGTTCTTAGCTTTAATTTGAGTGGTGGAAGTCCTTGATAGGAGTTGCAGAGCTCAAGTTATGGTTTTGACAAATTACAGGTCAGCTGAGGTGTGTGAATCTGGGTCCTTGAAAGTCACCGAACTTGCAGACAACTTTTTCCCTAGTAGGATGATTCCTATGATCTCTTGGTAAACATGAATGTTGAAGGGCATCTTCTTAGATTTAATTTGAGTGGTAGAAGTCCTTGATAGGATTTGTGGAACTCAACTTATGGTTTGAACAAGACAGGGGTATTTTGGTCATTTGTCAGTTATAGGTCATTTTAAGCAAAGGCCATATCTCCTATTTCCAAGCCTCAAATGGAAAAACTCAAAACATGAAAGTTGCTCAAACTGTGATTTTAAGTCTAGAAAGAAGGTCATGAATTGTTGGAAAAGCTCATAGCATGGATTTGCATGATTGGGTAAATTTGAACTAAAAGTGGCTTATAAGTTTGAAAAGTTGAAAATGAAAATTGGTTTGGAAGATCTAGGAATCCAAAATAGGTCATCCAATATATCATTTTGATTGGAAACATCATTTTGAGAACATTGGTTTAAATAGAATTTTCATTTGAAGCTTTAAAATGGGACATGCTTTGGAAAATTGAAACTTGCATATTAAGGCACCTTTGGAAATCTTAACATAAGGCAAGGAAAGGCCTGATTTTCACTCATTCCTTCTCAATATCTCACATAAAGAGAATTTGACACCAATTTGCAAGGTTTAAGGCATGATACATGGGATTTTCAACTTATCACCATGAGATTTTCAAAGACTTTTCTAGCTCATTCTAGAAGGATCTAGGAGCTTCCATCAATCATTATAAGAAGAGTGCATTAGAGTGTGATTAGGGTTGGTCAAGGTTGAGGAATTCAGAGGAGAAAGAGAGAGAGAAGTTGCCATTGAAGAGTTTCCTTCAAGATCAAGCAACTTGGGATTTCTTTCACTACAAGCTTTCTTCTCCAAAACTACTGCAAACAGAATCATTTCCACCATTGGAGGATCATCTGGAAGAAGAAGCAAGCACTGAATCGTGCCCTACATCACTCTACCATAGCTTCTTGACAGGTTGGTAAATGCATTCACATCTCTTTAATTATGCATGGATAGCTTAGATTCTAGGTATAGAACTGTTAAGTTAGGATAGGTGATCAAATTCTGAGAAGTATAGGGTATTCCATGAAGTTTCATGGCAGGGTGACAAATCTTTCAAGATCAAGAAAATGCTGGATTAGGAGTGGTAGTGCACGTGCTATAGTTTGCTGTAGTCAGGGGAACATGTAGAAGAGAATTATACCCTTAGATTTGAGTTTCCCCATGATTAATCTCAGTAGAAATAAGTGAAACCCTAGTTTTCATCCTTTCTGTTTGCGCATTTTAAAAGGATTCAATGGAAACTATGCATATGGTTGGACTCCTGGTGATTCGTGGAACGTTTTTGGTCTTTACAATTTTGCAAATCGTTGAGTGTGGAGAGAGAACGAGGGAGGAGAAGTCTCGTGCATGGGGGCTGCTTCTGAAAACCCTAGGGATCCATTTGGGACGATGGCTAGCGTCCGTTGGATCAGCCTGGACGTTTGACCATTTCATTGCATCTAGCGGTCCAGATTAATTCACAAAAACGGAGGGAAATTTTAAAAAAAGGTG
Organism: Lathyrus sativus; assembly: GCA_963859935.3. Classification (NCBI taxonomy): domain Eukaryota; kingdom Viridiplantae; phylum Streptophyta; class Magnoliopsida; order Fabales; family Fabaceae; genus Lathyrus; species Lathyrus sativus. The sequence continues at coordinate 308,347,322 of OZ012737.1, read as the reverse complement.
AAACGCTGTCGTTTGGATTAGTAGTAGCGCCTGGGCTTATCCCATGTTCTATTCGCACCCCACCAAATTCTGGCCCATGAATGATCAACTGGCGTGTCTTGCTTATCACACCCCCCTCCCCTTTAATTGTTTTATTTTCTTTTTAATTCCTTTAATATTTTCTTGCTTTTATAAAATTCATAAAAAATAGAAAATTTAATATTTTTTAATTCTTGTTTTTTTCATATGTTAATAAATCTGTCTAGAAAATTCTAAATAAATAAAATGTCCATTTTACTTTCTTTTCATATTTTTAATAGATTTTTCTTTTAAATGGCTTTTATAATGTTTAGTTTGATATCATGATTTTGTAGAATTTCTTTTAGGACCTTCCCTTAGGGTTTTTAATTCATTCTTTTTTGTGTAATTAGATATTAGACCATAGTTCCCCATAAGATTTAATTCTTGATTTTTAGATTAAAATTTGATTAGTTTAGTTGAATTGAACTTAGGATAGTCTAATTAGGGTTTATGTTGTGCATAGGTGAGGAAATTCATTTTCTTTAGATAGTTTTGTCTTGATTTTTGGGTAGAGGCATATGTGGATGTTATGTAGACCCTTGTGAATAATTGTTAGATTTTTCCCCCTTGGTTTAGTATTTTTAGGTATTTTCTGAAGTTGCCTGATGATTTTGCCTATCCTGTGGTTATCTGTTCATCTATGGGGTTTATGTTTGGGAATTTGTTGTGGGGCTTGTGTTGTCTTGAAGATCTTGTTGGAGAGCATCATGAAGAGAAGATTGTAGATCAAGATTCAGAGACCCAGAGCTTGGCTTGTTCCCTGTCTGCGAGGTTTGAGATCCTGAAGTTTGAAGGAAGTTCATGGTACTTTCCTGAGGAAGGCACTATGAATGACTTTCATTCTTTCTTCTCACCTCTTTCTTAAGTATCCAATGATGTTGGAGCCAACTTGTGAGTTTAATTTCTCCTGAGGAGGAATGTAAACTGATCACCTGCTGTTGAGCCACATGGGATTCAACTCCTAAGTGGAAGCCTCCTAGTACTTTCCTGAGGAAGGTCCTATGGGTCTATTCACTTAGTTCCATTAGTTTATCTAGGATTTCTCAAGTGTCCAATGATGTTGGAGCCAACTTGTGAGTTTAATTTCTCCTGAGGAGGAATGTAAACTGATCACAGTTGTCGAGCCACATAGGATACAACTCCTAAGTGGAAGCCTCCTAGTACTTTCCTGAGGAAGGTCCTATGAGTCTGTTCATTTAGTTCCACTAGTTCAGATAGGATTTCCTAAATATCCAGTGATGTTGGAGCCTGCTTGTGAGTTTAGTTTCTCCTGAGGAGGAATGTAAACTGATCACAGTGGTTGAGCCACGTAGGATATGACTCCTGAGTATACACCTCCTAGTGCTTTCCTGAGGAAGACACTATGGGTCTGCTTACTTAGCTCCCTTTCTTTGGTAAGCTTACTCTGAAGCTTGAAGACTGGGATTGATTTTCTTTTGGTTAGGATTTGCTTTAGGGCTTTGCTTAGATTTGATTCAGATTCTGTGTTAAGGTTAGGATTAGAGAATAGATGATTCTTTCTCAAGCCTGTGTTTTGTTTGCCTGATGGCAGCTTCATGTCTTTACTGTTCATTGCTTGATAGCATGTTGTTTTACATTTCAGTATGATTACTGTTATTTCATGACTGGCTTGAGGTTGAGATGAGCTTGTGGAGGCTGAAGCCCCACACACATTTCCTCCCTCACTTGCATGGCATGAATTTTACTGTTAAAGCTGATGCTTTTGTCTGTTTTGGTGTATCATTGACATGATCCCTTAGGACTCTCATTTCCTCTGATGAGGATTTGATGATAGACTTTTAGGTTGAAACCTATGCATGACAACATCTAGGAGTTCCCTGTTCAAACCTCAACCATAGGATGAATCCATGGCATGACAACAGTAGGACTTGATAGTCTCCCTCCTAGTTGGGCCTGTTCTCTTCTCATCTCGAAGCAGTTTAAAATACAGTAATCATGAATGATTTCTTTCGTACGTTACGAGCCTTAAGCTATCTGAGGTGGGATGTTTAGTATGGTACCCTTTGGGTGACATGCGGCGCATTCACTCTCAGGTCATAGTCTCTAGTGCGGTTGAGATCACAAACACAATAAAAAACACTTCTTTCAGGAGATAACCCGTAGTTAGCCGAACTACGTTTGCTCTGATCTTTCATACCAGATGGAAGTACGTAGGCATAGGATGCGATATCCTAGCGAGCAACCTTCAACCCTTCACCCGTAGTTAGGCCGAACTACGTTTGCTCTGATCTTTCATACCAGATGAAAGTACGTAGGCATAGGATGCGATATCCTAGCGAGCAACCTTCAACCTTTCCCCATAATCCTCCGTAGGCCGAACTACGTTGACTCTGATTTCTCGTTCCAGACGGGAATACGTAGGCATAAAGTGCGACGCTTTGCCAAGTCATTTTTCTTTTCTTTTTCAGCCAGCCTTGATAGGTAGATAGATTATAACCAACCCGTCCAAGTAAACAACAAGCGAGGATCCCGTCGAGTACGACGGACGTGAGGGGTGCTAATACCTTCCCCTTGCGTAACCGACTCCCGAACCCAGACAATGGTTGCGACGACCTTGTCTTACCCTTATTCGTCAGGTTTTTCCGATCGTTTCCTTTCCCGCTCTGAGGGATAAATAACGAAAGGTGGCGACTCTTCTGTTATGCCGGCACCTTATTTTCGCGCAAGCGACAACTGGCGACTCTGCTGGGGACCTTATAGCATCTAGGGACTTTTCCCATCCCTTATGTTGGGACCGTTTCCCATCCCCCACGCGAGTCAATCCTATCGTTCGTGTGTTTGTTTGTTGGGTTGCGTTTATTTATCGCATTTTTACTTCCCGCACTTTACTTCCCGCATTTTATTTCCAGTTTGATATGATTATCTGTGCTGCTGTGGGAGAGGGATGTTACTGTGAGTGAGAAGCCGGACCTGGGCTTGAGTACACACCTAGATATAGTTGCGGAGAAGTAGTAGACGAACCTGTCTGCTGAGCAGGCACAGTTCCCTACGAAAATCTGCGCTCAGACGAGATTCTTGCAGAGGTGCTCCTTTCCGGTCCTGAGAATCTGAGGGGAGTCCAGACGTGAGGGTTGTCGACTCTGGGGACCGATCATTTGGAAGTCAGCTAAGAGAGGCCTCTTCATGACTTGACGATACCACTCCTTCTGGGAATCGTATCGTCACTCATGAAAGTCTGTGACGCTGATGACCGCATAGGACGCCGTACCTTTGTCCGTGGATTAGGTCCATACCTGTGAGTGGGGTTGGGATATTGCAGGAAACTTTGACCTCCAGACCACCTGGTTTTCTTGACAGTGAATCAGTTATGTTGGGTTCTCAGTTGCAGATATGTTCTTGATAGAGCAAGGGTTTGATCAGAGGATCTTATCATCGGGTGTGTGTCTGTTCTTGATAGAGCAGGTTTCGATCAGAGTATTATCACCAGAGGTTTGTTCCGGACAGAGCAGATTTTGAGTGGGGTCTGAAGGTCTCATCAGCAGCTGTGTGTTTGTTCTTGATAGGGCAGATTTTGAGTGGGGTCTGAAGGTCTCATCAGCAGCTGTGTGTTTGTTCTTGATAGGGCAGATTTCTGATTTGGGGTCTGAAGACTTCATCAACAGATGTTCCTTGATCTTACACCCAGGGTCCTTATTGTCAGGCACTTACTCTGGGCAGAGCAGAATTTTGATCTCGATCCTATCAGATGGTTAGTCTCAGCAGATCAGATCGGCGGTTTTACACCGGGGTTTCCTTCTCATCAGTGACTGTTGATACCGAATCTCCGCAGCAACCACCTGGATATATTGTTGCATGCCTGCATTTTGCATTAGTTTGCATGATCATTCGCATTCCATTGGCGTGTGTCTGTGACAGGTACCGTTTCCCGATCCAGGATCTCTCGCCTCTTGTTATTATCACTACAGCCTCTCTCAGGAAGATTGTTGCGTACGAGTTCTCGGTCCTTGATGTGTCGAATCTGACTATTGCTGATACTATGTGTGAGATTGCTGTTTCCGTGATTGGGCCCAGATTCCCCTCCTTGTTATTGTCAGCACTGGTACTGAGGCGCCAGAATCGGGGGAAATCTCTCGAGCACACAGACACACGCATGCATCTGCATGAAGCATTTTTGCATGACATACATTCTGTTGATTCTCCTAACCTTTGATGTTGACAGGTTTTTCAGGTACACAGGTTCCGAGCTGCTTTCGATCTCCAGGATTGATCAAAGACTCATCCACCGCTACTCAACTCGCGCTAATCAGACAAGGATAATGGACCAGGTACAGTCAGATGTTCAAGAGCTCCGTGAACGGATGGATCGTTTCATGGAACTGATGCAGGTGGTCGCGAATGGTCAAGATCAGCTTCGTACTTTGGTTCAACCTCTGATCTCCAGGGTTGACAGTAATGGCATACTGCACGGCGGGGCCGTGCCTACTCCTCCTCCAGTGGATACTCCACAGAACGCTGTTCCTGCTACCGGGGGCAACGGCAGTGCTAACGGCAATCTGATGACTAATCTCGGACTCAACACGGCAGGCGTCGGCAATGGTAGTCTGGGAGCCAATGTTAACATAGGGCCGGTCAACGACAATGCTGGTGCAGGAAATCTGTTGGGGCCTCAACCGTGGCTGGAGGACCATCAGGATGACATATTCTCTCAGAGAGGTGTAGAAGCAGAGTTGAATGTTGAAGCTCGACTCAGGTTCAAGGCGCTGGAAGACAAGATGAGAGACATCGAAAATCAGAGTACATTGGGCATTGATATGTCCAAGCTAGGGTTGATTGCTGACTTTAAAGTACCTCACAAGTTCAAGGTGCCTACCTTTGAGAAGTATAAGGGTACTACTTGCCCCCGGGTCCACCTCCGATCTTATTATAGAAAGATGTCCGCCTATTCTGACGATGAGAAGCTGCTGATGCACTTCTTTCAGGATAGTCTTTCTGGTCCATCGCTCGAATGGTATATGGGTTTGGAGCCCGCTACTGTGCGCACCTGGAAAGATCTGGCAGAAGCGTTCATTCTCCACTATCAATACAATAGCGACTTGGCTCCCAACCGAGTTCAGCTTCAGAATCTCTCACAGCGGAACAATGAAAGCTTTAAAGAATACGCCCAGCGGTGGCGTGAATTGGCTGCTCGGGTTCAACCGCCGATGGTTGAGCGTGAGCTAGTACAAATGTTCGTGGCTACCCTTCCTGGAATCTATTATGAAAAGCTGGTCAGTGGCATGTCTGGAACATTCTCGGCTCTCATCACTTTGGGTGAGCATGTTGAGAACGATATAAAGATTGGAAAAATTCAGGGCGAATCATCCTCAGCTGGGGGAGGTAGTAAGAAACCCTACGCTGGCAAGCGTCGAGAGGGAGATGCCAGTGCTGTCACTAACGCTAGGAGAAAGGGCAAGGGCCCTCAGTCTCAGATTGCTAGCATAAATATCCCAGCTGCTCCACCGCAGCCGCAACCGCAGCAGCCTCAGCAGCAGAATCAGCAGGGGTATAGGAGATATCAGAATCGGGCTCCTACGACAAATCGTCAGTTTGAAACTCCACCTATGTCGTATGCACAGCTTCTGCAAACGTTGCTTCAGCTCCAATTAATTCAAAAGAGGACGTTGGCTCCCTTAACAGGGGCACCACCACCGGGGTATGATGCCAATGCGACTTGTGAATTCCATACTGGGGCACCAGGCCATACGATTGAGAATTGTAAAGCTTTTAAGCACAAAGTCCAGGACTTGGTGGACGCCAAGGTTATCAACTTTTCTGACAACGTGCCCAACGTTACCAAAAACCCCATGCCTCATCATAAGGGGGGCGGAGTAAATGCTGTTATCACTGAGGAGAGTTCAGACTTGCTGACTGACGTCAAAGATTTGAAGACGCCGTTGAGTTTTGTTAAGGCTAAGTTACTGAAGAAGGGCTTCTTCCCTGGATGTGGAGAGTTATGTATGGCTTGTGCTACACTTCCTGATGGGTGTGAGCAGTTGATCGAAGGTATCCAAAGTCTGATGTCCGAGGGTATTTTACAGTTCAGCCGGAGCGTTGAGAGTGCATCAGGGGAGGTCGTGCTAAAGCAGGCAGATGAAGTTGCTACCATTACTATTCCTCGTCACCCTATTACTATTTCTGCGCCCCGTCCGCCTACTATCACCATCACTAGGGCCGGACCAATCCCATTCGAGAGTACTAATGCCGTTCCATGGCATTACGGCGCCGAAGTTTACTGCAATGGTCAGAAGATAGAGCTAGAGCCGTTCGGATCGACTTTGCAGAATCTTACCGAAGTCAGTGGTATCACTCGAAGCGGTAGAGTATTTGCACCAGCAGAGGTTGCGGCAGAGAAAGTGGTCTGGGCTGACGCTGTGGATAAGGGTAAAGGTAAAGCTGTTGAGGAGGTCCCTGCAGGGGCAGAAAAAGACTTGCTAGTTAAAGATGCTGAAGAGTTCATGCGACTAATCAAGAAGAGTGACTACAAAATTATAGATCATCTTCATCAGACTCCGTCAAAGATTTCGATTCTTAACTTGTTGCTGTGTTCTGAGGCGCACCGCAACGCGTTACTGAAAGTATTGAATGCTGCATACGTGCCGCAGGAGATATCAGTAAATCAACTCGAGGAGGTGGTGGCCCATGTCAATGCTGGTAATGGGCTGGGATTTACAAATCTGGAGCTGACTCCTAAGGGAAGAGATCACAACAGCGCCTTGCACGTCTCAATAGAGTGCAGAGGCACGATTATGTCACATGTCCTGGTGGATACGGGTTCCTCGCTTAATGTGCTTCCGAAGAAGGCACTGATGAAGTTGGATACCCGTGGACTGCTTTGCACGCCCAGTGATCTGGTCGTGAAAGCCTTTGACGGAACCAAGCGCCACGTCTTCGGAGAGTTGACCCTGCCAATTCAAGTTGGTCCAGAGACGTTCAATACGGTTTTCTACATCATGGATATCATGCCCGCATACAGTTGCCTCTTAGGTCGGCCATGGATCCATTCAGCTGGTGCCGTGACGTCTACGCTGCATCAGAAGCTTAAATATGCTGTCGGGGGCAGCATAGTGACCGTCTGTGGTGAAGAGAACATCATGGTGAGCCACCTATCGTCCTTTAAATACGTCGAAATGGATGGCGAGATCCATGAAACGCTCTGCCAAGCATTTGAAACCGTCAAGGTGAAAGAGGTAGCTCCTGTCGTCGCAGAGAAGCAGGAGATGAATCTTTCCTCGTTTAAGGAAGCTCGGGCCGTTGTCGAAGCAGGTTCCACCTCAGGCTGGGGGCACGTCTTGGATATACCAATCAAGCAGGATAAGTTTGGATTGGGGTATTCTCCTGGAGCTGAAGCTTCATCTTCTTCTGGCAGCTCATCTCGTGGGAAAGGGCCGATCCTATTCACCAAGGGGGGAGTAATTTTCGAGAGCATCAACGCTGCGTCGGAGGACAGCGGGGACAGTGATTGCGATCTTGACGCCTGGATTCAACCGAGCAAGCCGGGCGAGCGCCTCCACAATTGGACCATCAAGGAGATTATCAAGCTGACAAGTGAAGAGTAATGATTTGCTTTTTACAATCTTTGTACAACCCTATGTCCTGCCCGGGGCATAGTGGTTTTACTGTCAGGGCCTTGTTGGATTATGTGTATGCATTTTGTTAATAAATAAAAGGCGTTTTCTTCGTAATCAAATATTGTGCTCTCTGTTATTCCTGTTTTATGTTTATTTCGAAAAACAGTAAAATGGCAACGAGGTTTGTGCTAACCTGCATATTCTTACTTTAAACTTAACCCTTGTTATTGCAGGATCCACGTAATAGACGACATCGACTCTGGACCCTCTACGGCTCACTACGACTTTGATTGCCCGATCTATCAAGCCGAGGATGAGATTGATGAAGACGAAGACCTTCCGGAAGAGTTGGCCCGCTTGTTGAGACAAGAGGAGAAGGTTATTCTGCCTCACGAGGAGGATATTGAGATTATAAATCTGGGTTCTGAGGAGCTCGTCAGAAATGTCAGAGTAGGGGCTGCGCTGCAGAATGATGTCAAGCATAGACTGGTCGAGATGCTTCGAGAGTATAGTGACGTCTTTGCTTGGTCATATGAGGATATGCCCGGACTTGACACAGATATCATGGTTCATCGCTTGCCGTTGCGAGAAGATTGCCCTCCAGTCAAGCAGAAGCTCAGGAGGACGAGACCAGACATGGCTGTAAAAATCAAGGAAGAAGTCCAGAAGCAGTTGGACGCAGGATTTCTAGCCGTTACCACCTACCCTCCGTGGGTCGCCAACATTGTACCTGTACCGAAGAAAGACGGTAAGGTACGCATGTGCGTCGATTATCGGGATTTGAATAGGGCAAGCCCTAAGGATGATTTCCCGTTGCCTCATATCGATGTGTTGGTCGAAACACAGCCCCGTTTTCCGTGTTTTCGTTCATGGATGGCTTCTCCGGCTACAATCAGATTAAGATGGCACCGGAGGACATGGAGAAAACAACGTTTATTACCCCCTGGGGAACATTCTGCTACAAGGTAATGCCCTTCGGTCTGAAGAACGCAGGGGCCACTTACCAACGAGCAATGGTAACTTTGTTTCATGATATGATTCATCATGAGATCGAGGTCTATGTTGATGACATGATTGCAAAGTCCCAGACGGAGGAAGAGCATCTGGTCAATCTTTTGAAGCTATTTGAGAGGCTTAGGAAGTTCAGGCTGAGGCTGAATCCTAACAAGTGCACTTTCGGAGTGCGGTCCGGAAAGTTATTGGGGTTTATCGTCAGTGAACGAGGTATTGAAGTTGATCCTGCAAAGATAAAAGCTATCCAAGAAATGCCAGCGCCGAAAACAGAGAAAGAAGTTCGCGGTTTCCTGGGCCGAATAAACTACATTGCAAGGTTTATCTCTCAGCTCACGGCCACTTGTGAACCGATGTTCAAGCTCTTAAAGAAAAATCAGGCGATTACTTGGAATGAGGATTGCCAGAAGGCATTCGACAAGATAAAGCAGTATCTTCAAGAACCTCCAATCTTGATACCCCCAGTGGCTGGACGGCCATTAATCATGTACCTGACGGTTCTGGAGAATAGTATGGGGTGTGTTCTCGGTCAGCACGATGAGTCGGGCAGAAAAGAGCATGCCATTTATTATTTGAGTAAAAATTTCACTGAGTGTGAATCTCGATACTCGATGCTGGAGAAGACGTGTTGTGCATTAGCTTGGGCCGCCAAACGTCTACGACAGTATATGCTCAACCACACCACTATGCTAATTTCGAAGATGGATCCGATCAAGTACGTCTTCGAGAAGCAGGCTCTTTCGGGCAGGATTGCCAGGTGGCAAATGGTGTTAACAGAATATGATATTCAGTACGTCTCTCAGAAAGCCATCAAGGGAAGCGTATTGTCTGATTACCTTGCCGAACAGCCAATCGAAGACTACCAGCCGATGAAGTTCGAATTCCCTGACGAGGACATTATGTTTCTCAAAGCGAAGGATTGCGATGAGCCATTGCCCGATGAGGGGCCAGATAGGAAGTCTCAGTGGAAGTTGATATTCGACGGAGCGGTTAATTCCTACGGAAGTGGCATCGGGGCTATCATCACGACTCCTCACGGATCCCACATCCCGTTTACTGCGAGACTGACGTTTCCAGTTACCAACAATGAAGCCGAGTATGAAGCGTGTATTATGGGTCTAGAAGAGGCAATTGATTTGAGAATCAAGAATATAGACATATATGGTGACTCAGCGCTTGTAATCAATCAGATCAAAGGGGAGTGGGGAACTCGTCAAGCGAATCTAGTGCCGTACATGAATTATGCCAGGAGGCTGCTTCCGTTCTTCGACCGAGTGGAACTTCATCATGTGCCTAGGGCTGAAAATCAGATGGCTGATGCCTTAGCCACGCTGGATTCAATGTATAAGGTCAATTATTGGAATGAGGCTCCAAGAATTGTGCTTTCGCGTCTTGATAGACCGGCCTTTGTGTTTGCAATCGAGGATGCCAACGACGGCAAGCCATGGTTCCACGACATCCAGACCTTCCTTATGACTAAGGAGTATCCTGCGGGTGCGTCAACCCAGGATAAGAAGACTCTAAGGAGGCTATCTGGAAACTTTTATCTCAATCCTGATGGAGTGCTGTATAAGAGAAACCACGATCTCGTGCTACTCAGATGTCTAGATGAGAAAGAGGCAAGTATGCTCATGGAAGAAGTCCATGAGGGCACATTTGGTACGCACGCCGGCGGGCATGCCATGACGAGAAAGATCCTGAGAGCAGGGTATTACTGGTTGACTATGGAGTCGGATTGCTTCAGATTCGCGAAGAAATGTCATAAATGCCAGATTTATGCTGATAAAGTTCATGTGCCGCCGTGCCCTTTGAATGTCATGTCCTCCCCTTGGCCGTTCTCCATGTGGGGCATCGACATGATAGGCAAGATCGAGCCCACTGCATCCAATGGTCATCGTTTTATTCTGGTAGCTATCGACTACTTCACCAAATGGGTGGAGGCAGCCTCGTACGCTAATGTGACCAAGCAGGTGGTAGCTAAATTCATAAAGGGGGACATCATCTGTCGCTATGGAATTCCCGAGCGGATCATTACTGATAATGGTTCGAATTTGAACAACAAGATGATGAAGGAGCTGTGCCAGAGCTTCAAGATTGAACACCACAACTCATCTCCTTACCGGCCGAAGATGAATGGCGCTGTTGAAGCGGCCAACAAGAACATCAAGAAGATTGTTCAGAAGATGGTTGTGACGTATAAAGATTGGCACGAGATGTTGCCGTTCGCCTTGCACGGTTATCGTACGACAGTGCGTACGTCGACCGGGGCAACTCCTTTCTCCTTGGTGTACGGTATCGAAGCTGTCCTACCGTTAGAAGTGGAGGTTCCCTCTTTGCGAGTTTTGGTTGATGTGAAACTCGACGAGGCAGAATGGATTACGAATCGTTTGAACCAACTCAGCCTGATGGACGAGAAGAGGTTAGCATCGATTGCATTTGGTCGCCTGTACCAAAGCCGAATGAAGAAAGCTTATGACAAGAAGGTGCGTCCTAGAAGCTTTCAGACGGGTGATCTCGTCCTGAAGAAGATTCTTCCGCCACACTCCGATCACCGGGGCAAGTGGACTCCGAATTACGAGGGGCCGTATGTCGTCAGCAAGGTCTTCTCGGGAGGAGCTTTGTTGTTATCCACGATGGATGGTGAAGATTTTGCATCCCCGGTGAACGCGGACGCAGTTAAAAAATACTTTGCTTGAAAGAGACCCGCTGGACAAAAAAGAAAGAGTCCAGGCAAAAAAGGGGCATCCCGGCGAACCAAAAACAGAATAAAAGGTTCGGGCAAAAATTAGGGATATATTGAAAAAATGTACACCCGCGAAGTCGAAAACCTACACTGGGCGGCTTCGGCAAAAAAGGGTATCCCGGTGAACTGAAAACCCGTAAAGGGCGGTTCACGCAAAAGTTAGGGATTTGAATAAGCAAATGACTGCGTTCCGCGTGTGGACTTTCATTGTTTAGTGGTTCGGAAGACCTGAGGGCCGTTTATCTGAATCAATCTCTTCCGAAGCTGAAGCATCGGAGAAGTATCGAAGTCGAGTGGGTCTTAGAGGGATCAACTCATGGTGTTCGTCTACGCCTCGTTGCCAACATTTGTATATACTGATGTATATTTATGTTTTATTTTTGTGCGGCTTCCTCATTCCAGGAGCTTGCCTCTGTTGTAAAACATCTTTGCCCATTCAGGGGTTCACCATCAATAAAATGCACATTATTCAGCAATTCTGCTTGTCTGTTTAGCATTTATCTGTTTTGTTTGCGAATGAAAACGCCGATGTTTTTTTAATAAAATGCGCATACATAAAATCACGGGCCTAGGCCCATTGATTGTTGAAACAATTAATTAACTGAATATTGTCACGAGATAATAACCTGGATAGGCCCCTTTGAGGAGGGTATCTTGTCGGTTTGTTTGTGTTGTTGCAGGTGTAACGCTTTCCAGGAGATAAGCCGTGCGCATCCTTGAAGCAGGGCGAGCCCTCCTTCTCCAGCAGAGTTCAGTAATCTCTCCTCCGCAGAATCTGAACACGAATAGTGGGCATTGATCTATCTCCCCAGGCGGAGAGGATTCTCTTCCCCAAGCAGACGCATCCTGAAGAAATGTCACCTCATCAGCTGAGTCAAGCACCGAAGAATGATGTCGTCTTTCCCCAGCACCGGGTCACAAGTGCAGATTTCGTAGAAATGTTCGTGTGCCGAAGCTCGTGTTTTCCCCAGTAAAGTCGCCGAAGCAGGTGTCTCCCCCAGCACCGGGTCACAAGTGCAAGACTCGTAGGAAACTGTTCGTATGCCGAAGGATGCAGTAACTGATGGTGCCAGACTGAAGTCTCCAGCGGAATTAAGATTCCCCACCAGAGTTATGCTCTCTCCTGAAGTTGGGTGATTCCCTCTTCCCCAGTGGAGTATTGGAACAGCTGATGCTGTGGTCCCCCAGAGTCGCACTCTCTCCAATGAAGCAGAATGACTTCTCCTTCCTCAGCCGAGTTTGCAGATGCCCAAGAGAGCAGAGTCCTTGGAAGTTAATCGGGTCATGATTGATTTTCCCCAGTGGAGTGTTGAGCAGCTGAAGTTGTCTCCCCACAGAGTGGATATCCCCAGAAGGGTAGCCGAGACGGCCGCGCAGCTCATTCCCGCGATTGATATCAGCAGCAGATCAACTGAAGTTGTTTTCCCTGCAGCAGTCAACCAGAAGATCGTTTCCCCAGACGGAGCCGATTGATATCGGCGTGTCCACGTTCTCCTCAGCAGGATGATTCCTCTACCTGAGTAGTTCTTGTCTCCTTGACAGAAGGGTTTCCCCCTCCGAGCATTTATTTTGCGGACGGGATCGCGTCATTGTGCATGACCGCATAGCATTTAACACCGCATAGCATTTAACGTTGCATAGCATTGTGCATGGTTGCACAACATTTAGCATAAATGCATATCATTCCCACCGCGTGGGGCATGGCGCAGAAGCATACGCGTCATAAACATGACCTAGGTCGTTGTCATTCTTGTTTTACAGGTGTTCAGCCGAGAGACCAGTTGCTCAGGACGATTCCTGATATTCTCTCTAACGAGGTCGTTGTCCTAAGATGATTCTTAAGACCCCGGTGTAATTCCCACAGTCGCTCGCTCAAGATGATTTTTGAGAACCCCGACGAAGTCTTCAGTTCGAGATGATTCTCGAATCCCTCAGCGGGGCCGTTTGCTTAAGACCTCAGCGCAGTTTCCCGAGTGGTTTGCTTAGGATGATTCTTGAGTTCCCCAGTAGCGTCCTCAGCAAGAGTTGCCCAGAATAATTCTTGGAATCCCCAACGGAGTAAGGATCTTCCCCCCAGCAGGTGGCTGGCGTTTCCCCAGCAGCAGGCAGGTAGATTGATATCCCCAACCGAGCACAACCATGAGTGGTAGATGAAATGTTTCCCCAAGCGGATCCTGAAACCTGAAGGCTATGTTCCCCAGAAGGGTCGTTCCCCAGAGAGCCGTTCAGGGCATTTACCGCATTCCCCATGCAGAGTATAGCAGAGGATAGTGTGTTGATCAGCCTGATGTGTTGTGTTCTCCGAAGGAGCCCGTCGTCCTCAAGTGTAAGTCCAGACGAGATGGGCAGAAAATGCAGTTCCCTTGAAGGGTAGCTCTTCCTCAGCATAATGATTACTCTCCCTGAGTGGATGGTTCCTCTTCCCAACATTTATTTTGCTGGGGGCATTTCCTTGCATGATTGCATAACATTTACCCAAAAGCGTAGCATTCCGTTTTGCACGGAGCATTACGCTCATTCTTCCAGCATTTGCATATGAAGCATGAACCAGGAGGTTACCTTGTTCTCGAGCAGAGATACTTGCTCCCCAGTAGAGTTGGTAGGAATCATCTGAGTGAGCTCTTTCGTTTTTCTCCAGTAGTTGTTGAAGTCGTTTGGGCAAACTCTCTCGTCTTTCTGCAGCAAAGTCTACAAGGTCGTTTGGGTGAACCCTTTCTTCCTTTTCCCCAGTGAGTCGTCAGGATTGTTTGGGTGAACCCTCATTCTTCTCTCCTCAACCGAGTTGTTAACTTAATGATTATGTCCGGTGACCCAGCGTGTTTGCTCTTATTTAGCAACGACTTGACAAGATGTCAAGAGAATAGCAGCGTGTATGTTTGATTCCAAGCTCAGGTTTCGTACCTTTGGATATGTTTGATTCCAAGCTCAGGTTTCGTACCTTTGGATATGTTTGATTCCAAGCTCAGGTTTCGTACCTTTGGATATGTTTGATTCCAAGCTCAGGTTTCGTACCTTTGGATATGTTTGATTCCAAGCTCAGGTTTCGTACCTTTGGATATGTTTGATTCCAAGCTCAGGTTTCGTACCTTTGGATATGTTTGATTCCAAGCTCAGGTTTCGTACCTTTGGATATGTTTGATTCCAAGCTCAGGTTTCGTACCTTTGGATATGTTTGATTCCAAGCTCAGGTTTCGTACCTTTGGATATGTTTGATTCCAAGCTCAGGTTTCGTACCTTTGGATATGTTTGATTCCAAGCTCAGGTTTCGTACCTTTGGATATGTTTGATTCCAAGCTCAGGTTTCGTACCTTTGGATATGTTTGATTCCAAGCTCAGGTTTCGTACCTTTGGATATGTTTGATTCCAAGCTCAGGTTTCGTACCTTTGGATATGTTTGATCCCAAGCTCAGGTTTTGTACCTTTGAGATGTATACTTCGGATTCCCGGACCGGGCTTATGTCCGGCGGCGAGGTTGGATGTTTGTTCGACGGCGAGGTTGAACGTTTGGATTTGACGGCGAGGTCAGATCATCATATGTCCGGCGGCGAGGTTGGATGTTTGTTCGACGGCGAGGTTGAACGTTTGGATTTGACGGCGAGGTCAGATCATCATGTGTTCAACGGCAAAGTTGGATGTTTGTTTGACGGCGATGTTGAATGTGTTCGACGGCGAGGTTGAATGTTTGTTTGACGGCGAGGTCAGACTCTTTAAAATCCCCATCAGAGATGATGTTTGTACGACGGCGATGTCGAGTGTCTCTAAGAGGATGTTTGTTTCCGACGGCGATGTCAGATTCAGTTTTCCAGCGGCAATGTTGGGCATGTCAAGGTGATCCAGTCTTCTGACAGCGATGTTAGGTGATGCAGATCCTTTAGTTCTCCAGCGGCGATGCGGGGTATTTTGTTCATTGTTGTATTTTCTCCAGCGGCGATGTTGGGTATTTTGGTGATTCCGGTTTAGGTCTCCGGCGGCGATGTTGGACGCTTGTTTCCCCGAGTTATGGTTGTTCTCGACGGCGATGTCAGGTGATTTAGTCTTCCAGCGGCGATGTTGGATGTTGTGGTTGTCTGAAGGCAATGTCAGAAGAATTTAAGGTGGATAACTGACGGCGATGTCAGATCGATATTTCTCCAGCTAGTTGTTGAGCAGCTAGTGTTGCAGTATTCAAAGATTTGTTCCCCGCAGAGTACCGTGAGCTCGTGCAGTTGGCAAATTTTCGGGTTTACCGATATTCAATCGTCTCGCACCTTGATTGGTTGAGAGCCGTTCGCTTCTCACCCAGTCAGGTTCAAGCCGTTTGAATAGGGGCAGCTGTTGCACCCCAAAATTTGACCAACAAATATTTATTCATTGAGTGTTTGAAAGTTGATACCTTCATCAGAAAGTTCAAGAGATCCTCAGAGGAGTGGGTTGAAACCAAGGATGTGTGCTTCATAGCTTGAGGGTTGTGGGTGCTCCTCAGATGATTCTGAGACTTTGAGAATGAACTTGATGTTTTGAGAAAGCCTATGAGATGTCTTGATAGCCATCATGAAGTCCAGAGAGGTCATTATGCAAGAATTCAGAAGATTCAACCATGGATGGTAGAATTAGGGTTTTGACTAGGTCAACCCTAGGATAACTGAAGATTTGGAGAAGGTTGAGACCCAATCCAAGGGCCATGAGATCATGAAATGATGCATAGAGATTTTATAGAGGTGATTCCTAAACCAACTCATCATGATTGAGGAGTTTGAGAAGTTTCAAGTCAGGGTTTCCAAGGATTGTCAGTGAAAAACCCTAATTTGATCCCTATCTTCCAGGCAGTTTTATCTCTAGATGTGATTGATATCTCATCTTCCACACAACATGAATGTTGTAGAGCTTGTTCTTAGCTTTAATTTGAGTGGTGGAAGTCCTTGATAGGAGTTGCAGAGCTCAAGTTATGGTTTTGACAAATTACAGGTCAGCTGAGGTGTGTGAATCTGGGTCCTTGAAAGTCACCCAACTTGCAGACAACTTTTGCCCTAGTAGGATGATTCCTATGATCTCTTGGTAAACATGAATGTTTAAGGGAGTCTTCTTAGCTTTAATTTGAGTGGTAGAAGTCCTTGATAGGATTTGTGGAACTCAACTTATGGTTTGAACAAGACAGGGGTATTTTGGTCATTTGTCAGTTATAGGTCATTTTAAGCAAAGGCCATATCTCCTATTTCCAAGCCTCAAATGGAAACACTCAAAACATGAAAGTTGCTCAAAATGTGATTTTAAGTCTAGAAAGAAGGTCATGAATTGTTGTAAAAGCTCATAGCATGGATTTGCATGATTGGGTAAATTTGAACTAAAAGTGGCTTATAAGTTTGAAAAGTTGAAAATGAAAATTGGTTTGGAAGATCTAGGAATACAAAATAGGTCATCCAATATATCATTTTGATTGGAAACATCATTTTGAGAACATTGGTTTAAATAGAATTTTCATTTGAAGCTTTAAAATGGGACATGCTTTGGAAAATTGAAACTTGCATATTAAGGCACCTTTGGAAATCTTAACATAAGGCAAGGAAAGGCCTGATTTTCACTCATTCTTTCTCAATATCTCACATAAAGAGAATTTGACACCAATTTGCAAGGTTTAAGGCATGATACATGGGATTTTCAACTTATCACCATGAGATTTTCAAAGACTTTTCTAGCTCATTCTAGAAGGATCTAGGAGCTTCCATCAATCATTATAAGAAGAGTGCATTAGAGTGTGATTAGGGTTGGTCAAGGTTGAGGAATTCAGAGGAGAAAGAGAGAGAGAAGTTGCCATTGAAGAGTTTCCTTCAAGATCAAGCAACTTGGGATTTCTTTCACTACAAGCTTTCTTCTCCAAAACTACTGCAAACAGAATCATTTCCACCATTGGAGGATCATCTGGAAGAAGAAGCAAGCACTGAATCGTGCCCTACATCACTCTACCATAGCTTCTTGACAGGTTGGTAAATGCATTCACATCTCTTTAATTATGCATGGATAGCTTAGATTCTAGGTATAGAACTGTTAAGTTAGGATAGGTGATCAAATTCTGAGAAGTATAGGGTATTCCATGAAGTTTCATGGCAGGGTGACAAATCTTTCAAGATCAAGAAAATGCTGGATTAGGAGTGATAGTGCACGTGCTATAGTTTGCTGTAGTCAGGGGAACATGTCGAAGAGAATTATACCCTTAGATTTGAGTTTCCCCATGATTAATCTCAGTAGAAATAAGTGAAACCCTAGTCTTCATCCTTTCTGTTTGCGCATTTTAAAAGGATTCAATGGAAACTATGCATATGGTTGGACTCCTGGTGATTCGTGGAACGTTTTTGGTCTTTACAATTTTGCAAATCGTTGAGTGTGGAGAGAGAACGAGGGAGGAGAAGTCTCGTGCATGGGGGCTGCTTCTGAAAACCCTAGGGATCCATTTGGGACGATGGCTAGCGTCTGTTGGATCAGCCTGGACGTTTGACCATTTCATTGCATCTAGCGGTCCAGATTAATTCACAAAAACGGAGGGAAATTTTAAAAAAAGGTGAAACGCTGTCGTTTGGATTAGTAGTAGCGCCTGGGCTTATCCCATGTTCTATTCGCACCCCACCAAATTCTGGCCCATGAATGATCAACTGGCGTGTCTTGCTTATCACACCCCCCTCCCCTTTAATTGTTTTACTTTCTTTTTAATTCCTTTAATATTTTCTTGCTTTTATAAAATTCATAAAAAATAGAAAATTTAATATTTTTTAATTCTTGTTTTTTTCATATGTTAATAAATCTGTCTAGAAAATTCTAAATAAATAAAATGTCCATTTTACTTTCTTTTCATATTTTTAATAGATTTTTCTTTTAAATGGCTTTTATAATGTTTAGTTTGATATCATGATTTTGTAGAATTTCTTTTAGGACCTTCCCTTAGGGTTTTTAATTCATTCTTTTTTGTGTAATTAGATATTAGACCATAGTTCCCCATAAGATTTAATTCTTGATTTTTAGATTAAAATTTGATTAGTTTAGTTGAATTGAACTTAGGATAGTCTAATTAGGGTTTATGTTGTGCATAGGTGAGGAAATTCATTTTCTTTAGATAGTTTTGTCTTGATTTTTGGGTAGAGGCATATGTGGATGTTATGTAGACCCTTGTGAATAATTGTTAGATTTTTCCCCCTTGGTTTAGTATTTTTAGGTATTTTCTGAAGTTGCCTGATGATTTTGCCTATCCTGTGGTTATCTGTTCATCTATGGGGTTTATGTTTGGGAATTTGTTGTGGGGCTTGTGTTGTCTTGAAGATCTTGTTGGAGAGCATCATGAAGAGAAGATTGTAGATCAAGATTCAGAGACCCAGAGCTTGGCTTGTTCCCTGTCTGCGAGGTTTGAGATCCTGAAGTTTGAAGGAAGTTCATGGTACTTTCCTGAGGAAGGCACTATGAATGACTTTCATTCTTTCTTCTCACCTCTTTCTTAAGTATCCAATGATGTTGGAGCCAACTTGTGAGTTTAATTTCTCCTGAGGAGGAATGTAAACTGATCACCTGTTGTTGAGCCACATGGGATTCAACTCCTAAGTGGAAGCCTCCTAGTACTTTCCTGAGGAAGGTCCTATGGGTCTATTCACTTAGTTCCATTAGTTTATCTAGGATTTCTCAAGTGTCCAATGATGTTGGAGCCAACTTGTGAGTTTAATTTCTCCTGAGGAGGAATGTAAACTGATCACAGTTGTCGAGCCACATAGGATACAACTCCTAAGTGGAAGCCTCCTAGTACTTTCCTGAGGAAGGTCCTATGAGTCTGTTCATTTAGTTCCACTAGTTCAGATAGGATTTCCTAAATATCCAGTGATGTTGGAGCCTGCTTGTGAGTTTAGTTTCTCCTGAGGAGGAATGTAAACTGATCACAGTGGTTGAGCCACGTAGGATATGACTCCTGAGTATACACCTCCTAGTGCTTTCCTGAGGAAGACACTATGGGTCTGCTTACTTAGCTCCCTTTCTTTGGTAAGCTTACTTTGAAGCTTGAAGACTGGGATTGATTTTCTTTTGGTTAGGATTTGCTTTAGGGCTTTGCTTAGATTTGATTCAGATTCTGTGTTAAGGTTAGGATTAGAGAATAGATGATTCTTTCTCAAGCCTGTGTTTTGTTTGCCTGATGGCAGCTTCATGTCTTTACTGTTCATTGCTTGATAGCATGTTGTTTTACATTTCAGTATGATTACTGTTATTTCATGACTGGCTTGAGGTTGAGATGAGCTTGTGGAGGCTGAAGCCCCACACACATTTCCTCCCTCACTTGCATGGCATGCATTTTACTGTTAAAGCTGATGCTTTTGTCTGTTTTGGTGTATCATTGACATAATCCCTTAGGACTCTCATTTCCTCTGATGAGGATTTGATGATAGACTTTTAGGTTGAAACCTATGCATGACAACATCTAGGAGTTCCCTGTTCAAACCTCAACCATAGGATGAATCCATGGCATGACAACAGTAGGACTTGATAGTCTCCCTCCTAGTTGGGCCTGTTCTCTTCTCATCTCGAAGCAGTTTAAAATACAGTAATCATGAATGATTTCTTTCGTACGTTACGAGCCTTAAGCTATCTGAGGTGGGATGTTTAGTATGGTACCCTTTGGGTGACATGCGGCGCATTCACTCTCAGGTCATAGTCTCTAGTGCGGTTGAGATCGCAAACACAATAAAAAACACTTCTTTCAGGAGATAACCCGTAGTTAGCCGAACTACGTTTGCTCTGATCTTTCATACCAGATGGAAGTACGTAGGCATAGGATGCGATATCCTAGCGAGCAACCTTCAACCCTTCACCCGTAGTTAGGCCGAACTACGTTTGCTCTGATCTTTCATACCAGATGAAAGTACGTAGGCATAGGATGCGATATCCTAGCGAGCAACCTTCAACCTTTCCCCATAATCCTCCGTAGGCCGAACTACGTTGACTCTGATTTCTCGTTCCAGACGGGAATACGTAGGCATAAAGTGCGACGCTTTGCCGAGTCATTTTTCTTTTCTTTTTCAGCCAGCCTTGATAGGTAGATAGATTATAACCAACCCGTCCAAGTAAACAACAAGCGAGGATCCCGTCGAGTACGACGGACGTGAGGGGTGCTAATACCTTCCCCTTGCGTAACCGACTCCCGAACCCAGATAATGGTTGCGACGACCTTGTCTTACCCTTATTCGTCAGGTTTTTCCGATCGTTTCCTTTCCCGCTCTGAGGGATAAATAACGAAAGGTGGCGACTCTTCTGTTATGCCGGCACCTTATTTTCGCGCAAGCGACAAACGCCTATGACCTATTTGTTAGCAGATTGAATAGTGAAGATTGGTTTTAACTTGGTTAAACCTAATTTGTGCAACTTAGGTTCAAGGCTCATGCGCTGCATATAAATAAGAGTGGCATCTCTTATTGAAGGGCAGTGATTTTATGGTGAAGAATTCTGTTAGTGTGTTTACATCTTCACGTGTGTTTTGGTCTTAGGTTTTCTTGTGAGCCAAGCAATCACCCCTTAGATGATTTTATTGGACTAGTGTGATTTTGAGTTGTCTGTTGGTTGTGTCACTCTAAGCTTTTAAGCACGAGTGATGTGTCTCTCGATTGAAGATGTTAAGCAAGATCAAGATTTGTTTGAAGTGTGTCTTCTTTTTAATTTTTTAGTTATTTGGCTGAGATCACTGCTGTGATTGAGGGGGAGTGAGTAGGAACTTAGGTCTAGAGTTAGATTGAAATTACATTGGGTAGGTCTTAAGTGAAGAGTGCAAACTGGTAGTTTGACTCTGAATTAACACTGCTTATAGTGGATTTCCTCCCTGGCTTGGTAGCCCCCAGAGTAGGTGTGTTTTGCACCGAACTGGGTAAAAAATTCCCTGTGTTATTTACTACTTTCATTACTTGTTTACTGCTAAAATTAATTGTCTGTTCAGAAGCGGAAGTCATAACATCCGATATAACATTGACTGTCTATTACTAGAATTTCAATTGGCATCAGACCAGGCACCCTGCCTGTTATTTTCTGGGTGAGATCTAGGGAAGATATATTCTAGTACTATGGACAAGGATGTAGGATTTACAAATAGACCACCCATTCTGGATGGATCTAACTATGACTACTGGAAACCTCGTATGATAGCCTTCTTGAAATCTCTGGATAGCAAGGCCTGGAGAGCAGCTAACTCAGGATGGGAACATCAAGTGAAGATAGAGAAAGATGGATCAACTGTGTTAATACCTGAAGAAGAGTGGAGAAAAGAGCAAGAAGCTTTGCCTCTTGATAATTCTAAGGCCCTGAATGCTCTATTCAATGGGTAGATAAGAATATCTTCAGACTTATGCATCACTGTGAACTGGCCAAAGAGGTTTGGGATACTCTCAAAACAACTCATGAAGGTACCTTTAAGGTTAAGATGTCTAGACTACAGATGCTAACTACTAAGTTTGAGAATCTAAGAATGAAAGAGGATGAGACCATTCATGAATTCTACATGAATATTCTTGAGATTTCCAATACCTCAGGAGCTTTAGGAGAAAAAATGTCTGAAGAAAAACTTGTAAAGAAGATTCTCAAATCATTGCCCAAGAGATTTGCCATGAAGGTTACTGCTATAGAAGAGGCTCAAGATATCAGCAACATGAAGGTTGATGAACTCATTGGTTCTCTCCAAACCTTTGAGATGGGAATGTGTGAAAATACTGAAAAGAAGAACAAAAGCATAGCTTTTGTATCAAATACTGAAGAGGACTCAGATGAAGGCAATGGTGGAAGTGAGGAAAATCTATCAGAAGCTATAGCCATGCTTAGAAGACAATTCAATAAACTTATAATAAGAATAGATCAAAAGACCAGACCTAATGTCAAGAACATCTCCTCTGACATCAGTAGAAGGGGTAAATCTGAAGAAAAGTCCAACCAAGGAAAAGGTATTCAGTGCCATGAATGTGAAGGCTATGGTCACATTAGAGCTGAATGTCCCACTTACCTCAAGAAGCAAAAGAAAGGTCTAACTGCCACCTGGCCTGATGGAGATTCTGAGAGTGGATCAGAAGAGGAATCTGCAAAACATGTCACTGCACTAACTAGTGTGTGTGTGTGTGTGTGTGTGTGTGTGTGTGTGTGTGTGTGTGTGTGTGTGTGTATCTGATGATGATTCTAGTGAAGATGAGCTGACTTTTGATGAACTTGCAACATCATACAAAAAGCTGTGTATCAGAAGTGTAGAAGTGTGCCAACAAGGGGAGAAGAAAAATAAAATCATAAAGGATTTGGAGGCTGAGAAGAAAGAGCATATTGCAACTATAGATCAGTTTGTTGAATTCCAAACTTGATCAGATGTCAAAATCTATTAGAATGTTAAATAATGGGACTGACACTTTAGAAGAAATTCTACAAGTTGGTCAGAAAGCGAGAAATAAGTCTGGAATAGGTTTTGTTGGTGAAAAGGGACCCATCTTGGAGATCAAGAGTTATAAACCTGAGAATCATAGGGCAAACCGGATGTCAAGACCAATGTCACAATATCATGGGAAGAGAAACATGAACCAAACAAAGAGAAAGTTCCTAAGGCGGAGGTGTCACTATTGTGGAAAATTTGATCACATAAAGCCTTTTTGCTTCAGACTGCATGGATTCCCCAACATTACTCATCAGTTCAAACCCAAATAGGATGCTCCTATCAAGAAACAACAATGGATTTCTAAGGATGTTGCTCTAATAGCTCATACCTCTCTAAGGGTATCATCCAAAGAAGACTGGTAGTTTGATAGTGGATGTTCAAAACATATGACTGGAATAAAGAACCTATTGGTGGACATCAAACCTCATTCCACAAGTTATGTGACCTTTGGTCATGGAGCTAAAGGGGAAATCAAAGGTGTTGGAAAACTATACTGTCCTGGAGTTCCAGATCTGGATAATGTTTTGTTGGTGAAAGGACTGACTGCAAACCTTATTAGTATCAGTCAGCTATGTGATCAAGGATTCAATGTCAAATTCACTAAAGAAGAATGTGTTGTCACCAATGGAGAAAATAAGGAAGTCATGAAGGGGTCTAGATCTAAATACAATTACTACTTGTGGGAGCCTAAAGACTCAAGTAACTCCACTGTGTGTTCTATGGCCAAGGAAGAAAAGGAGGTTAAACTGTGGCATCAAAAACTTGGACATCTTCATCTAAGAGGGATGAAAAAGATCATATCCAAGGAAGCAGTGAGAGGAATTCCAAGGCTAACAATTGATGAAGGAAAAATCTGTGGTGAATGTCAGGTTGGCAAGCAAACCAAGATGACACATCCAAGAATTGGACATCTTACAACGTCCAAAATTCTGGAACTGTTGCACATGGACTTGATGGGACCAATGCAGGTAGAAAGTCTTAGTGGGAAGAAGTATGCTTATATGGTTGTTGATGATTACTCCAGATACACCTGGATAAGTTTCATAAGAGAAAAATCAGATGTGTTTGAAGTCTTCAAAGATATTTGTATTAGACTTCAAAGCAAAAAAGGAAAGTGGTGTTGTCAGAATCAGAAGTGATCATGGAAAGGAGTTTGAAAACTCCAAGTTTGCTGAATTCTGCTCATCTGAAGGAATCAGCCATGAGTTCTCTTCTCCTATTACTCCTCAGCAAAATGGAGTAGTGGAAAGGAGAAACATAACTATTCAAGAGTCTGCTAGAGCCATGATTCATGCAAAGAAATTACCTATGCACTTTTGGGCTGATGCAATGAACACAACCTGCTATGGCCACAACAGAGTTACCTTGAGAAAAGGAACTTCCTCCACTCTGTATGAAATATGAATAGGAAGGAAACCAACTGTGAAGTATTTCCATGTTTTTGGGAGCAAGTGCTACATTCTGACAGATCGTGAATAGAGAAAAATGGATCCCAAAAGTGATGAAGGCATATTCATGGGGTACTCTACAAACAGCAGAGCATATAAAGTATTCAATTCCAGAATAAAAGTCTTGATGGAATCCATTAATGTTATTATTGATGACCAGCATGAAGAAACCAATGTCACGGAGGATGTTAGAATATTCCTTGAAACTCAAACTGATGATGTTGTCAAAACTGAAGATCCTCATGTTGTACATCCATACTCTGAGTTAGAAGCTCTCAACAAAGGACCCTCTATCAGAATCCTGAAAGATCATCCCAAAGATCTTATCATAGGAGATCCCAACAGTGGTGTAATTACCAGATCTAGAGAGATCATCTCAAATTCATGTTTTGTATCCAAGATTGAACCAAAAAATGTGAAGGAAGCTCTAACTGATGAATATTGGATCAATGCCATGCAAGATGAATTGGAACAGTTCAAAAGGAACGAAGTATGGGAGTTGGTTCCAAGACCTGAAGGAACAAACATCATTGGTACCAAGTGGATCTACAAGAACAAATCTGATGAAAAAGGAGTTATAACTAGAAATAAGGCTAGATTGGTGGAACAAGGCTATACTCAAGTTGAAGGGATTGATTTTGATGAAACTTTTGCACCTATTTCAAGACTTGAGTCAATAAGGCTTCTGTTAGGGATTTCTTGCATTTTGAAGTTCAAATTATTCCAGATGGATGTGAAAAGTGCTTTTGTAAATGGATATTTGAATGAGGAAGTATATGTGGAACAGCCCAAGGGATTTGATTGATCCTAACCTGCCAAATCATGTATACAAATTGAGAAAAGCTCTTTATGGATTGAAACAAGATCCTAGAGCTTGGTATAAGAGACTGACTGAGTTTCTCACTACTAATGGATATAGGAAAGGAGGGATAGACAAGACCCTCTTTGTGAAGGATGAAGGTGGAAAAATCATGATTACTCAAATCTATGTGGAAGACATAGTTTTTGGTGGAATGCCTGATAGGATGGTTAAACAGTTTGTCAATCAAATGCAATCTGAGTTTGAAATGAGCCTTTGTGGAGAGTTAACATACTTACTTGGGCTGCAAGTCAAGCAAATGGAAGATTCCATTTTTCTCTCCCAAAGTAAATATGCCAAGAACATAGTCAAAAAATTTGGCATGGATATTGCTAGTCACAAAAGAACTCCTGCACCCACACATTTGAAGTTATCTAAAGATGAAGGTGGTACTAGTGTTGATCAAAGCCTGTATAGGAGCATGATTGGAAGATTTCTATATCTAACATCTAGTAGACCTGATATTGCCTTTGCAGTTGGTGTGTGTGCAAGATATCAAGCAAATCCCAAAATGAGTCATATAAATCAAGTCAAGAGGATTCTCAAATATGTGAATGGAACTTGTGATTATGGTATGTT
Organism: Lathyrus sativus; assembly: GCA_963859935.3. Lineage (NCBI taxonomy): Eukaryota > Viridiplantae > Streptophyta > Magnoliopsida > Fabales > Fabaceae > Lathyrus > Lathyrus sativus. Next base: position 308,321,659 of record OZ012737.1, on the reverse strand, counting down.
GTATTCTCTTGGATGTGACCCTATTCTATATGGGTATTGTGATGCTGATTGGGCTGGGAGTGCTGATGACAAAAAAAGCACATCTAGTGGATGTTTCTTCTTAAGGAACAACCTAATATCATGGTTCAGCAAGAAGCAAAATTGTGTCTCCTTATCCACTCCTGAAGCTGAATACATAGCAGCTGGTAGCAGCTATTCCCAACTGGTCTGGATGAAGCAAATGTTAACTGAATACAATGTCACTCAGGATGTTATGACATTGTACTGTGACAATCTTAGTGCTATCAATATTTCTAAGAACCCAGTTCAGCATAGCAGAACCAAGCATATTGATATCAGACATCACTTTGTAAGAGATCTTGTGGAAGACAAAGTGATTACCCTGAAGCATGTGGCCACAGAACTACAACTAGCTGACATTTTTACAAAAGCTCTAGATGCTACTCAATTTGAGAATCTAAGAGGAAAGTTAGAATTTGCATGTATGAGGACTTATAGCAATTACTGGCAAGAGGGAGTTTGCAGTTTAAAAGAAGTCTTATTGGAGAAAACTTGTTCCAACCCCCTACTTTAATGCAGTCCACGCCCTTGACCACTAAAGCCCTTTTTTTCCACACAAACTTGTTGTCTCACGACACCTACAATTCCCTCATCCTCTTCTCCGCTTCGGAATAACCCCCAACCATTCAGTTTTTCCTCTTTCAACAACACAATGGCTTCCAAATGAGATGGTTCCCAAACTAATGGCCATCCCAACACCTTCAAGGATGCTCTTGATGCTACATCTCCTCAAGCTGAAAAATCTAAACAACACTCCACAGGTAAATCTTCTGACCCCTCTGATGACAACATTACTAGAATGTTGAACAAGGAAGGATCTACATATGTTGATAGATCCATAAGGGAACTTGTCACTAAGATTCTCCAGAAAGGTCGTATTGTGCATGGTATCTCCACACCTCTTGCTCGCATTGATCCATCCCCCAGTTCTAATGGTGTTCATGGAAAAAGGAGTGAGGTTGTGTCAGGGGAAGAATCTGAAGATAGTGATGAAGATGTCTCAACAGATGTTGACGAGGATAGCTCCAGTTCTTCTGAGGAGGAAGATTAATTTGCTTTTAGCTAGGTGGTTGTTGGGTTGTTGCTTGCTTTGGCAGATTAGACTATTTCTTTTCTTTCTGTTTGGGTTGTATTATTAGGGTTCCATACCCTTAACATATGTGTGTCTGAGCTTGTTTGATAAATGCTAATTCATTAGTTATGATCTAAATTTGTGGCTAAAAAGGGGGATAAGTATATGAACAACAGTTTAGTTGTATGTCCCTCATAAGTGGAAGATGAGATATGCTGCTGCTCTAAGTTGTTTTGCAGGTGTACTGATGTGCAGGTTGTTGATCCTGCTAGATATTAGTTGTGTTCCTTGTTGGAACTTAGTAGGAAACCTAGTTGTTGCTTGTACTTGGATGTGTGTGTTTCTACAGGTTGTTGGTAGGTTATGTTTGGCTGATGTGCCATGACTTGTTGTGCATCAGTTGAGGGGGAGAAACACAGGATGTGTTCTCTGAAAATGGTGTGGCATCTGTAGTCAAACTTAGCAGGTGATTTATTGTGCTGTGGAACAGGTGCTTTTCAGGATGTCAACCTAGATGTCTGGACATTCATAATCCAGATCATTAAGTATGGTTGTGTGTGATAGTAGTATAACAAGCATAGTTGATTGGTAGGGTATTAGCTATTCTGCATGATTGGTTGTGTGTTAATTTTTCTGCTGCATATGTTCTCTGATATGGTGACAGATTGTTTTAGCCAAAAATTTGCCAAAGGGGGAGTTTGTAGATGTTCTTGATTTGCTGCATTTTATGGTAAAACATTGTTGTGTGTGTAGATGTCTTGACTAATGTCATGACATACTTGTGTAGTGTACTGCAGGGTAAGTTTGGTTAGCTAGTACAGAGTTTAATGGATGTCAAGATGAATGTTGTGACATCAGGGAGCTGCCAGTTAGGGTGCTGTTTATTTTTCTGTTATGGTTTCTGAATTATCTCAGGCTATATTCTAGGAAACCTGTTATGGTTCCTTAGTGTCGCTACTACGAAAAAGGTGTCGGAAAAGATAGAAGAGTCGCCACCTATCGTTATTTATCCCAAAGGAGGGAAAGGAAATGATCAGGAGAAACCTAGCGAAAAAGGATAAGATCGGTCATCGCAACCAAATCTCGGGTTTGGGAGTCGGTTACGCAAGGGGAAGGTATTAACACCCCTCACGTCCGTTGTACTCAACGGGATCCATGCTTGTTTGTTTATCTGACGGTTTGTTTATCTATCTACCTATCAAGGCTGGTTCAAAAGAAAATAAAAAGGACTCGACAAAGCATCGCAACTCTGGGCCTACGTATTCCCTCGTGCAATGGGAAAGCCAGAGTCAACATAGTTCGCCTAACTACGGGTGATGGGGGAAAGGTTGCTCGCCAAGACATCGCGTCTTGTGCCTACGTACTTTCATCTGGTATGAAAGATCAGAGAGAATGTAGTTCGGGATAAAACGGAACACAGGTTCGTTCATTTGTTTTTTACCCGAGTAAGGTTAAACTACAGTTCCAGTAGTTAAGGACAACGCCTGTTTGCGGTAGAACCGAAGCTTAACAGTACTCTTTTCATCAGAAAAGGTTTTCCTTGAATTAAGACCCCACAGGGCAAAAAAAGAGGTTTGAATGCTTGTTTTTGTCTTTTACGAGAAAAAGTGTTTTTTATGAATTTTTGTAATTTATACTGCACTAGTGACTATGACTTAGGAGCGAATGAGTCGCATATCGTCCTAAGGACATATGCTAACACTCTATATAATTAAGAGGCAACCACCCAATCATCATTTCCCAAGTAGCTTAAGGCTCGTAAGGCACAGTACAAACATGCCTTTATTAAGTGTTTTACTATTGTTTTGAGATGAGATGAGAGAAAAGGAATCTACAGGGGAAACTATCAAGCATCCTACTGTTGTCATGCAAAGCGGTCCTAGTGTTGAGTTTGAAAGGGAATCTATCCTATATGTTATCATGCATGGATTCATCCTAAAGTTTTATCATCACTCCTCAAACAAGGAAGTGAGAACCCTAAGGGAACATGCCAAAGGGAAACAACAACAACAGCAAAAATCATTAAGCTGAAGGAATAAAGCTATCAAGCAGATAAAATGTATGTAATGCAGCAATACAAGCAAGGGAGACAAGCTCAACCTTAGATGCAAACATGAGAAATTACAAAAGAGAAAAGAACATACAAGCAAGGGAGAGAAGCTCAACCTTTAAATGCAAATATAGCAAGGGCAAGTACGAAAGCAGAGAAACAATCAAGCAAAGGGAGGAACACCTGAACCTTTAATGCAATCATGCACCTAAACAAGAGTATCTACTCATGCAAGTCTATCCTAATGCATCACAGCAAGCAGGAAATGAAATCAATCCATCAAGAGAGAGATAAACCAGATGAGCAACAAGGAAATCATCCCAAGGCTACACCAGGTTTAGATGTGTGTCCACACAAGAGTCCATCTGGGGCTCAGACCTCTCATGGAATGCACAGAGTTCTTCCACAGGAAGAACTAGGCTCTCACAAGAAGGATCCCTAGAATGTAGGACATATGAGAATGGTGGAACCTAGATGTCAATCTAAGGTATCTGGTTAATGTGTATCAACACAGGAGTCCTCAAAGGCTCAAACCTCTCATGGAATGCACAAAGTTCTTCCACAGGAAGAACTAGGCTCTGACAAGAGGTATCCCTATGTCATAGGACTAAGGAAGGGAGAGGAGCAATATAATGAAAACCAAAGGGAATTCACCATGTTCAATGTGCATCAGCACAAGAGTCCATCAAAGGCTCAAACTTCTAATGGAATGCACTGAGTTCTTCCACAGGAAGAACTAGGCTCTCACAAGAAGGATCCTGAGAATGTAAGACAGGAAGGAGAAAATGTGTACAAAGTACTTGAGTCCTCAAGGCTCAACTCCTTATGGAATGCACAGAGTTCTTCCACGGGAAGAACTAGGCTCTCATAAAGAGGATCCCAATTGTCATAGGACTAGGAAAGAAAAGAGGAGGATGAGGATGGGAAGCAAAGTAAACTCCACAGGAGCTTACTATGGCACTCAACTAATCTCAACACATTCAAAGAGTGGCCCTCAATGGCTCAACTTATTCATGGAATGCACAGAGTTCCTCCACAGGAGGAACTAGGTTCTCACTAGAAGGATCCAGAAGAGGCCTAGGTGTTTGAGGTGGAATGGACAAGGCAAGGCCAAGCAAAGAATCACACAAGGGAGGGAAATCATTCACACAAGCTTCTAAAGAAACCGTAAAAGTTAAGATCTAAAGGAAGTCCATCCTGAGGGAGCTAATGACATGCTAATGACTTGAAAATTATCCTACAAAGGTCTCAACCTATGTACTATGGGTTCATGTAATGATTGGGTGCCTAAGGATTGCCAAAAGATCACTTAAAGGCAAAACTAGGTGGAATGCTAAATTGGGAACACCCTAACATCAGCCAAAATATAAAATCTATGAAAAATAGGAAAAACAATCCTAAAATCCTAATCAAATTTCTAACTGATCCTCAAGATGTCAGGAGGCTATGGTCAAAATTTCAGGTCAAGATTCTAAGCCTAGGGGTTCTAACAGAAAGCTAAACCACAAAGTGTTCTATGGGAGATGTAAATGGGAAAGGTTCTAAAAATCTACCTTAAACTCTAATCAAACAGCTCCTAAAAATTAGGACAAAAATACTACAACATCATACAATGCGTCTAGAATCAGCATGCAAAGAAATTAGACATTCATTTGAAGTATCTATCAAGAAATAAAATCAGCAAGATGAACATGTCAATTTCATATTTATTAACAGCCCATAACATGGAAAATATGCAATTAAATTGAAAAAAAGCTCAAAATTTAATCCAATAGCATGTAAAATCACTTAACACGTTAAGGAACCATAGGAAATAAAATCAGGAATTATGGATGCTTTTTACTATTTTTAATGAGTTAAAACAATCATGCTTCAAAACATAAAAAATAATGAAAAAGAAATGAAAATAACAAAAGGCGCGTGACAAATAGCAAAAATAACAAGTTCAAAATCCAATGGGCCCCAGAAAGGGGGTGCAAGTATCAATAACAGGCCCAGGTCCAATTCACATTGGAATAAAACTGATGGATCACGCGTGTTGCAGTCAACTCAAGACTACGCTACGTCTTAATCTAAGTCGTCTACTCATCTTGTAGTTTGATCCTACGCTTCTCATCATGCCACCTCAATTAAAAAGTCAAAAAAAACCATCTGACTCACTCACAGGCACTAGATTAAGAGAACAAGTCAAGGATCTATCAAGATCCAAACGCTAACATTTCATCTGGTGATTTAAATTGGAAACAAGGGGGAACAAACCAGTGGTGGCCGGAGAAGACTCTGGTCGTTTTCTCCGGTGGGACGCCACCGTACCAGTTGTCAAAACTCAACCGAACGTGGATTTCTTCATATACATCTCTTATATATACCACATACCTCATCATTCTAGGTTCAAAATTCAATTTCTCTCAAGCAATAAGCCAAATCGAAAGCTTCAACAAATCGTGCTCTGCTAAAAATTATCATAAACAGTCCTCTAACCGATCCTAAATTCATCTAGGAGTTACCAGGATCCTAACCACATGCATATTACATACTAATTTTCCATGAATCAAGAGAAATTTTGAGAGAAAGAAACCTGTGTAAAAGCTTGCACAGAGGTGGATTCAGGTGACAATTCTTGATCAAACCAATGCAGAAAGCTTCAATGATCCCCGAGGAAGCTTCTTGAATGATCAATTTGCTTGGAAAATGCTTCAATCATGAAATTTGATTCTGCTCTTCTCTTGAGTTTGTTGCAACTGTAACTGCTCTAACTGCCACCAAACTTCATCAATCTTCATCTGAGAATCATCTAGACTTATATAGAATCATTTTGGATAGGTATTGAAGCCCAACTGTGGCTGGTTTGGCCCAATGGAAATCTCACTTTTCTTCACTTTTCACTTGTTAATGTGCACGAAAACAGAGCTTCCAAGCCTCAAAATTGGTTCAATTCACTGGCTGGTAATGTAAGGAACATGAAGGGATAGGATTGGTTCCTTGTTTTGGATCAATGGTTGATATTGATTGTGTTTCTTCAAGCTTAAGTAACATGAAAAATGGGGTGTTTTCATGGTTCAATTCTCAAATCCATGAATTCCATTGTTCTTAGAATGTGTTTTGTGCACAAAATATGCACAAACATGATTTGGAATCATCCATTTTGCATTTATTTGAATTTTTGACTTTAAATGCCTTTAATGTTCCTTTTCATGAAATTTTCTTTAACCAATCTTCAATCCAATCCATATCAATGAATCCTTGGTGTTTGATTGAGTAAATAACCCCATTTTGAGAAACTTTCTAGTTGGACAAATTTGCATTTGAGGTATGCAAAGTGGTGAAATGGACCTATAACCAAAAGTGACTTATAATCCTACTTTCCCAAAATACCCTTACCTTGCAAGCTCCATATCTTGAGTTCTACAAATCCAATTAAATAATTCTAGTAGTCTTTGGAAAGCTAAGAAGATAAGGAACAACATTCATGTTTGGGTCAAGGATAGGTGAGGTCTCCTTATAGGTCAAAAAGGGCATGGAAGTTGGTTGACTTTCAAGTACCAAAATCACATTCATCCGATGACATGTAACTTGTCTGCTTCCTAACTTGAGTTCTATAAATCCTATCAAGGACTTATAGTACTCAAAATAAATCTAAGAACATGCTCTACAAGTCTCATGTTGGTGTCAAGATGAGATAAAACTTGTATCTTGAGTTATGTGGTCTTGAAGTTAGGCACTGAGATAGGGGATTTTACACTGTCAAGCTTAGAAACCCTAGCTCAATAACTTCTCACACTCTTGAATACTGATGAATTGATCTTGAAATGATATATGACATGTCTCAACACAACATTCCATGATCAAAGTTGCTTGGAATTGAGTATTAATCTCCTCCAATTTCACAATTGAGTGAGGGTTGACCAGATGAAACCCTCATTGCACCAATCTTGGTTGTAGCTTCTTATACCTTGCATAATGGCTTGCCCAAACTCCATAATGACTCTCAAGCCATCACATGAGCTCTCTCAATTCTTGACATCCATATCCATGGATTCAAAACCATCTGATGATCTCCCATGACCTTCAAGTTACAAGATGTGCACACAACTATCTAGCCACTTCTCTGTGGATATTTGACTTCTTTGCTGAAGATATTAACCCTTGAATACTTGAGTGAAGACTCTTGAATAACCTTAGAACCTGGTGGTAGCCCTTCCTTGATAAGCACACCTCTTGATCCCTGCACACATGACAATGCAATGCATATGCTAATGCTACAATGAATGCAATGAAACATAAGTTAGGTAAAGAAAAAGGGTAGGCAAATTTTGGGGTGCAACAGCTGTCCCTATTCAAACGGCTTGGACCTGACTGGGTGAGAAGCGAACGGCTCTCAAACAATCATGGTAAAATACGGTTGAATACCAATAAACCCGGAAGTTTGCCAACCGCACAAGTAAATGGTACTCTGATTGGTAGAACTCTCCTGCAACTGAAATGATAGTTGCACGATAACAAGCTGGTGAATTACTATTTCAAATCCTCGTCCGACTTCGTCATCAAGTGGGACGAAACCACTGATTCAACAGTGACTGATAAAGATAACTAATTTTTCCGTCAGGCACTCTGCATCAACTGACAGCCCTCTTTAGCATCACCTCCGGACTTCCTCCTCAAGTCGGTAAGGAAATTTGACATTACTGTCTGACTTCATCATCAAGTCTGGAAGAAAATCTCTGTTGAACTTCGTCATCAAGTAGTTGTAGGACTTCTTCATAAAGTCTGGAAGAAATACATGGTTGTTGGACTTCGTCATCAAGTCTTTGAGAAATTTCTGTCATTGTCAAACTTCGTCATCAAGTCTGGGAGACAATCATCGTCGTTGTCGGACGTCGTCATCAAGTCGTTGTAGGACTACATTTGGCGCCGCTGCATGAAACCTGCTAGGGATAGAACTTCCTGACATCTTCGTCTGACTTCCTCATCAAGTCTTAAGGGAAACTTCTGACTCCGTTGGGGATTCTGGAGAACTTCCTCAAGTAGCTCCTGTCAAGTATCGACCTCAAGTCGAAAGGACCCATCTGACATTACCGTCAAGTATCAACCTCAAGTCGAAGGGAAACATTTGACCTCACCGTCAAGATTTACTAATCAATTGGAGGAAATCATCTGACGTCACCGTCAATCCTCTGCTGGGGATAACATACCTGATCTCGCCATTGGTCATCCATGAATTTGGTAACCAACTACTGACATCACCGCCACATAAAGCATGAAGCTAATAAATCTCTGTCACCACCGTCGTAAAAATAGAGAATTGTCATCCTTAGTAAACTTTGGACATCACCGTCACATACCCATAAACACATCATCCGAATTGGATAGCCACTAACATCGTCGTTAGACCCTTTGCAAAGAGGAGCTTCAACCATACTACCCTGAGGAGAAGTGAAGAGACTTGCAACTCTATTTTGGGAGTTCTGGAAACTTAATCGAATAACTCTGTTGAAAAACCTGCACATAAGAACGGTACCCACCTAACTCATGTTTTACGTGCATATGTTCGACAATGGCGTAATGCTCCACACAAAATGGAAATGCTACGCGTTTAGGGTAGATGCTATGCATGCATGCAAAAATTCTACGGAACCAAATCAGCAAAATAAATGCTGAAGGGAGAACCCTCCTGTCAAGGAGAAAGAACCATCCTGATGGGGAGAAGGAATCATCCTGCTGAGGAGGTGAACCACACCAATTTCAATTGGACCTAACCTGGGGAAACGAATCTCGTATGAATTTCCGCGGGGAAACAAAGTTCTACGAGAACCTGTACCTGCTCACCTGGGTATACGAACCTCAAACTGCTGAGGAAAAGATGCCATGCACGGCCTTCGCAGATGAAACTTTCTTGGAGATACGGACTCCGATGGGGAAGTATAGGAACAACTATTCAAACACTCTCTCCTGTTGGAGAAGACAAACAATGGCCTGAATGTCCTTCCCAGACTCGGCTCTCTTGGGGAACTGCAAACTTGGCCGAGGACAGACAACCAGACGCTGGAATAATCTTACCTGCCGGGGAGAATACAACTCTGTGGGGAGCTCGACTTTGTCGGAGACCTCAGTCTGAACTATGGAGAGCTGAATGCTTACAGAAAATCTGCTACGAGAAAACTGTATGTTGACCCACTGCTGGGGACAAGTGTACACCCTATACATGACTCAGCTGGGGATATGATGATCCTGCCTAGGATACATCTTTGGCACACTGCCTGGAGGGTGGCGGCACTGCAACAAAGTGAACAAACAGACAAGATACCCTTCACAACGGGACCTATCGAGGTTATCATCTATGACAATGTTCACATAATTCAACGTTTTAACAATTATTGGCCCAGGCCAGCAAGTTTATGTATGCGCATTTTAACAAAAACATTGGGCGCTTTTTCGCAAACAAAACAGATAAAAGCTAAAACAAACACCAAGCAAACAGAATACTGAATAGTATATGTTTATTGATAAACGAGCCTGTAAATAGGCAAACTGTTTTACAACAGATGCAAGCTCCTGAAATGAGGAAGCTGCGCAAGTATATACAGAAATATATAACAACAATATATACAAATGTCGGCAACGAGGTGTAGACGAACACCATGAGCTGATCCCTCTATGACCCACTCGACTTCGATATTTCTCCGACGCTTCGTCCTCGTAAGAGATTGATTTGGATAAACATGATATGCACTAAATTTTGAGAATTATGCATTTCCTTCAAAATTCCTGAAACAACTTTGTTAACCTTTGGAATATTAATTCTTTTGTGACTCAAAGAAAGTAATATGCCTTATAATTACAAGAATGGCAGAACTTGATACATGCATATAAAATAAACGAGACTGATATGAAATAAATGAGAAATAAGAAATGGAATTAAGTAGAAGGGGCACCACACTCTTTCTAATCAAAGAGAGAATGATAAGCCTATGGATGAGGATCACCACAAGAAAAGGATTTCTTGATAAGATCAATTTTGGTCCAATCCAGAACCTAAGAGCAAATACTCACACTTACACAATGTGTAAACTTGACAAAATTCATTTATTCAAAAAGAAGATACATGCCTCCTTTATATAGGAATGGCTTAAGATGATGAAATAAGTAAACATTAACTCCTAAGAAAACAAAAGGATTTCAGCCACTAATTATCATGATAGTGGGTTGAGTTATTACAAAGAAAGTGCAAAATAAAGAAGAGATAGTGGGGTTCTTGAAAGGGCATAATAATGTCAATTCTTTATTTCCCACTTCTCTTGCAATTTTCGTCCATTATAGTGTGGTTATTGGTATTTCCTTTATTTTTATTTATTTATGCATTATTGGGCCTTTTATCACATGCATGGATGATAATAATAAACTTGGGCTTTTTTTCTTCAATTTGGCCCATGCATTCTATTGACTTGATCATGAAGTGAACTAAAGCATCATTGACTCTTCTTGCACATGTCCTTGTCATAGGACCTCCTAAGCTTTGCATTGTATCATTTATGTCTTGGATTACGTCCTCATCATTCCCTCCTTCTTGAAAAGAATTCGACCTCGAAATTAGACCATCATCAGCTACATCAAAAGGAGATAAATCAGCCACATTAAAAGTAGTACTTACCCCATATTCACCTGGAAGTTCTATTTTGTAGGCATTGTCATTGATCCTTGAAAGTACTTGAAATGGTCCATCTCCCCTAGGTTGAAGTTTGGACTTCCTTTGTGATGGGAATCTCTCTTTTCTCATATGTATCAAAACCCAATCCACAGGTTCAAAAATAACTTTCTTTCGCCCTTTGTTTGCACTTTTTGCATAACTTTTATTTTTCTTTTCAATTTGCAATTTTACTTGTTCATGCAATTTTCTCACAAATTCAGCCTTAGCTTTCCCATCTTTATGCTTCAAAATAGATGTGTTAGGCAATGGTAACAAATCAAGAGGTGTTAAAGGATTAAAACCATACACAATCTCGAAAGGTGAATGTTGTGTAGTGCTATGGACAACCCTATTGTAAGCAAACTCTACATGAGGTAACCATTCCTCCCACATTTTTAAATTCTTTTTAAGAACAACCCTAAGAAGAGTAGAAAGAGTTATATTTACTACTTCAGTTTGTCCATCTGTTTGGGGATGACAAGTAGTGGAAAATAATAACTTTGTACCCACCTTTCCCCACAAAGTCCTCCAAAAATGGCTTAAGAACTTGGAGTCACGATCAGAGACAATGCTCCTTGGTAAGCCATGTAGGCGCACCACTTCCTTAAAGAACAAATCAGCAACATAACACGCATCATCCACCTTTTTACATGGAATAAAATGTGCCATTTTTGAAAACCTGTCCACAACTACAAAAATAGAATCTTTGCCATTCTTTGTTCTAGGAAGTCCCAAAACAAAGTCCATGGAAATGTCAATCCAAGGAAATTCAGGTACAGGCAAAGGAGTATACAAACCATGAGGCATAACTTTTGATTTAGCCTTTTTACACACAATGCATCTTTCACAAAGCTTTTGAACATCAACTTTCATGTGAGGCCAATAAAAATGTTCTTTTAAGAATTTTAGAGTTTTAGAAACCCCAAAATGACCCATTAGTCCTCCCTCATGCGCCTCTTTTACAAGTAATTATCTAATGGAACCTTTAGGCACACATAGTTTTTTTTCTTTAAATAAATAGCCATTGTGCCTAAAATACCCATTGAAGGCAGTATGCTCACAAGTTAAAAATTTTGAAGAAAATTCAAGGTCACTTTCATACAAATCTTTAATATGCTCAAGACCAAAAACTTGTGTTTCAAGAGTAGAAAGCAAGACATGTCTTCTTGAGAGTGCATCTGCCACAACATTAGATTTACCTTTCTTATGCTTGATTACATAAGGAAATTGTTCAAGAAACTCAACCCACTTGGCATGTCTCTTATTCAACTTACCTTGTCCTTTCAAATGTTTCAAGGATTCGTGATCACTATGAATGACAAACTCTTTGGGAAGCAAGTAATGTTGCCAAGTTTGTAGAGCTCTCACCAAGGAATATAATTCCTTATCATATGTAGAATAATTTAGGGCAGCCCCTTTTAGCTTTTCACAAAAATAAGCAAGTGGATGACCTTCCTGCAACAAAACAGCTCCAATTCCCACGTTAGATGCATCACATTCAATTTCAAAAGATTTAGAAAAATTAGGCAATGCAAGAATTGGTGCTTGGGTGAGCTTTTCCTTTAGGGAAGCAAAGGCTTGCTCTTGTTTTTCACCCAATTTAAAACCAACATCCTTTTTAACAATTTCATTGAGGGGTGCTGCCAAGGTACTAAAGTCCTTCACAAACCTCCTATAAAAACTAGCCAAACCATGAAAGCTTCTTACCTCACTTACATTTTTGGGAGGAGGTCACTCTCGAATGGCTTTCACCTTTTCCTCATCAACATGGACTCCTTTAGAGCTCACAATGAAACCTAAGAAAATCACATGATCGGTGCAAAAGACACATTTTTCTAGGTTGGCATACAAATTTTCATATCTGAGCACTTGCAAAACAGCCCTTAAATGAATGCAATGATCATCTTAGTTCTTGCTATAAATCAAAATATCATCAAAATACACAACAACAAACTTACCCAAGAACTCCCTTAACACATGGTTCATTAGTCTCATGAAAGTACTAGGTGCATTAGTTAATCCAAAAGGCATAATCATCCACTCATACAAACCAAATTTTGTTTTAAAAGCAGTTTTCCATTCATCCCCTTCCCTTATTCTAATTTGGTGATATCCACTTTTCAAATCAATTTTAGAAAATAAGCATGCACCAAATAATTCATCAAGCAAATCATCTAGTTTAGGAATAGGATGCCTATATTTAATGGTAATATTGTTAATGGTCCTACAATTAGTGCACATCCTCCAACTACCATCCTTTTTAGGGACTAGAATAATAGGGACAACACAAGGACTTAAACTTTCTCTTACCCATCCTTTACTTATCAATTCAGCCACTTGCCTTTGTATCTCTTGAGTTTGTTGTGGATTGCTTCTATATATTGGCCTATTAGGCAAAGATGCTCCTGGATTGAGATCAATATGATGTTCAATTCCTCTTATAGGTGGTAAACCACTTGGCACCTCTTTCGGAAATAATTCTTTAAATTCCTGCAAAAGAGACTCAACACAATTTGGCAATTTTTTCATTAGAAATAGTGGTTAGTAAAGGCACCTCCTTGCAAAAGAGCAAGTACAAGGGCTGGTGTGACACAATTGCTTTCTTCACATCTCTTTTTTTTGCAATTAAACTTTGTTTCTTTTCTCTTTTATCATTTTTTTCTTTTCATTCTTTTCTTTTTCTTTTTCTTTTTCTTTTCTTTCTTGATCATATTTTTCTCTCATTTTATTTTGATCTTCTCTCACCTCACTAGGATTTAACGGTACAAGATTGATCATTTGATCATGATACATAAAAGAGTACTTATTGGAGTACCCATCATGATTGGCTTTTCTATCAAATTGCCAAGGCCTACCTAATAACAAATGACTAGCTTCCATTGGTACTACATCACACAACACTACATACTCATATTTTCTAATTTTAAAACAAATCTCAACTTGTTTATTAACAAGCATTTCTACACTTTCATTAAGCCATTGGAGTTTGTAAGGCTTATGGTGAGGTTTCGTTTCCAATTTTAGTTTATAAACCAAACGCGTGCTTGCAACATTTGTACAGCTTCCTCCATCAATTATTAAAGAACAAACCTTTCCTTGCACAAAGCATCTTGTATGAAAAAGGTTTTCTCTTTGACTTGTATCCTCCTCCTTTATTTGGCTTCCCAACATTCTTCTCACCATGAGTAAATCTCCACTAGGCATTTCTTCTCCAAACTCCTCATCATAATCACCATCCTCCTCTTCAACAATTTCTTCGTTTTCTTCCATAAGCATGGTTCTCTTTGTTGGACATTGAGATGCAATATGTCCTTGGCCTTGACACTTGAAACACTTAACACTTTTGTTAGTTGAAACACTTGAAGAAGATGTAATAGTTTTACCTTTGTTTTCAACCGTGGCTTCATTAGATGATGAAGCACCCTCCTTCTTTGTTTTGTCCTTCCAACTTTGAGAATTGAAAGTGGTGAAATTTTTCCTTGCTTGGCTCTTTCTTTTGAGTTGTTGTTCCACTTTGATAGCTTGGTGTACCAATTCATCCATTTCAACATAGTTATGAAGTTCCACTATGTCACTAATGTCATGATTTAGACCATGGAGAAACCTAGCCACAGTTGCTTCATCGTCCTCCTCTACATTAGCTCTAATTTTGAGAACTTCCATCTCCTTGAAATACTCTTCAACACTTTTAGAACCTTGAGTGAGTCTTTGCAATTTGTTGTGCAATTCCCTATGATAATAGGAAGGAACAAACCTTCTCCTCATGATTCTTTTCATCTCTTCCCAAGTATCAATTGGTCGTTCTGCATACCTCCTTCTATCTTTGATCAATTGATCCCACCAAACTAACGCATACTCCTTAAATTTAATAGAAGCAACCTGCACTTTTTCAAGATTAGAATAATTGTGACAATTAAAAATTTGTTCAAGTTTAGTCTCACATTCTATATATGCCTTCGGGTCACTCTTCCCAACAAAAGATGGAACTTTAATTTTTATACCCCTCAAATTATCTCTCCCTTCTCTCCTTCTAGGTCTTCTTTCCTCCTCATCACCACTACCATCATTAGAATTTTGGGGCCTCCTTTCCAACTCATCAATTCTTTGTTGAAGTTGTTCACCTTATTCTCTTAACAATCTTTCAAAATTGTCACACATGGTTGCGATCTGAACAGTTAAAGCTGCTGTTTTAGGTGAAGGTGGACTAGACATAATTGTGAAATTAGGAACAAGTGTTTAAAAATGGACCTCACCACTCTAATCACGTGTTTACACTCAATCACTCGTGTTTCACTCAAATTTTTTTTGGCTTTTTTTTTAATAATAAAAAACACTCTGCCTTTTACCACTCAATTTGCTCTTTTAGTTCTTTAGAGAAACCAAAATGAATCAACACAAAGAAATCAATTTCAGATAATAGTCAACACACAAAAAGCTTTAAAAAAATAGCAAACAAAAAAAAAAGACTCTAAAACAAAGGAAACCAGGAGAATTTTAAGAGTGTGGCAAGAAAAAAAAATAGAATATACTTTTTTTGTTTGAATCACAATCTTTAACAATCAGATCGCTTTTTTTTTCAATTTTTTTATACCTTTTTTTTCGAATTTTTGTATAAAGATAAATGGATAATAATGGAGAACAAGAATATAGACAATTTACCACATTTCGGTCCTTTTTTTTTTTGAATATGCTCTGATTACCACTTGATATGCACTAACTTTTGAGAATTATGCATTTCCTTCAAAATTCCTGAAACAACTTTGTTAACCTTTGGAATATTAATTCTTTTGTGACTCAAAGAAAGTAATCTGCCTTATAATTACAAGAATGGCAGAACTTGATACATGCATATAAAATAAACGAGACTGATATGAAATAAATGAGAAATAAGAAATGGAATTAATTAGAAGGGGCACCAAACTCTTTCTAATCCAAGAGAGAATAATAAGCCTATGGATGAGGATCACCACAATAAAAGGATTTCTTGATAAGATCAATTTTGGTCCAATCCAAAACCTAAGAGCAAATACTCTCACTTACATAATGTGTAAACTTGACAAAATTCATTGATTCAAAAAGAAGATACATGTCTCCTTTATATAGGAATGGCTTAAGATGATGAAATAAGTAAACATTAACTCCTAAGAAAACAAAAGGATTTCAGCCACTAATTATCATGATAGTGGGTTGAGTTATTACAAAGAAAGTGCAAAATAAAGAAGAGATAGTGGGGTTCTTGAAAGGGCATAATAATGGCAATTCTTGATTTACCACTTCTCTTGCAATTTTCATCCATTATAGTGTGGTTATTGGTATTTCCTTTACTTTTATTTATTTATGCATTATTGGGCCTTTTATCACATGCTTGGATGATAAGAATAAACTTGGGCTCTTTTTCTTCAATTTGGCCCATGCATTCTATTGACTTGATCATGAAGTGAACTAAAGCATCATTGACTCTTCTTACACATGCCCTTGTCATAGGACCTCCTAAGCTTTGCATTGTATCATTTATGTCTTGGATTACGTCCTCATCAAAACAACCCTTAGGTCTCCCCTAAACCACTAAGCAATGAAAGTTCACTTGTGGACCGCAGTCATTTGCATTTTTAATCCCTAACTTTTGCCTGAACCGCTCTTTCGGGTTTTCGATTCACCGGGATACCCTTTCTTGCCAAAGCCGCCTTTTTAGGTTTTCGACTTTGCGGGTGTACATTTTTCATTTATATCCCTAATTTTTTGCCCAAACCTTTTATTTTTCTGGTTCGCCGGGATGCCCCATTTTTGCCTGGATATTCTTTTTTTTTACAACGGGTCATTTTAAGCAAAGTATTTTTTAACTGCGTCCGCGTTCACAGGGGATGCAAAATCTTTTCCATCCATCGTGGATAGTAGTAAGGCTCCTCCCGAGAAGACCTTCCTGACGACATATGGACCCTCATAATTGGGAGTCCATTTGCCCCTGTGATCGGAGTGTGGAGGGAGAATCTTTTTCAGCACAAGATCGCCCGTCTGAAAGCTTCTAGGATGCACCTTCTTATCATAAGCTTTCTTCATCCGGCTTTGGTACAATCGACCGTATGCGATGGATGCTAACCTCTTTTCATCCATCAGGCTCAGTTGATTCAGTCTATTCTTTATCCATTCTGCCTCATCGAGCTTCACGTCGACAAGAACTCTTAAAGAAGGAATCTCAACCTCTAGTGGTAGGACAGCTTCCATACTGTATACCAGTGAGAAAGGAGTTGCCCCGGTTTATGTGCGTACCGTCGTACGATAACCGTGCAGAGCAAAGGGCAACATCTCATGCCAATCATTGTATGTGACAATCATCTTTTGCACTATCTTTTTGATATTTTTATTGGCCGCTTCGACAGCATCGTTCATCTTCTGCTGATAGGGTGATGAGTTGTGATGCTGAATCTTGAAGTTCTGGCATAACTCCATCATCTTGTTGTTCATATTCGAACCATTATCAGTAATGATTCGCTCGGGAATTCCATATCTGCAGATGATGTCCTTCTTTATAAATCGGGCCACCACTTGTTTGGTCACATTAGCGTACGAGGTTGCCTCCACCCATTTGGTGAAGTAGTCGATAGCTACCAAAATGAAGCGGTGTCCATTACATGCTGTGGGTTCGATCTTTCCGATCATATCGATACCCCACATGGAAAACGGCCACGGGGATGACATGACATTCAACGGGCACGGCGACACATGGATTTTGTCTGCATAGGTATGGCATTTGTGACATTTCTTCATGAATTTGAAACAATCCGACTCCATCGTCAGCCAGTAATACCCTGCTCGTAATATCTTCCGAGTCATGGCATGTCCGCCGACGTGCATACCAAATGTGCCTTCATGGACTTCTTCCATAAGCAAACTTGCTTCCTTTTCATCCACACATCTGAGTAGCACTAGATCATGATTCCTCTTGTAGAGAACCTCATCCAAATTAAGGTAGAAATTTCCAGAAAACCTCCTAAGAGTCTTCTTATCCTGGGCCGACACCCCCACCGGATACTCCTTGGTCTTGAGGAAGTTCTGGATATCATAGAACCACGGCTTGCCATCGGTGGCCTCCTCAATTGCAAATACAAATGCAGGTTTGTCGAGACGAGAGATGACAATTCTGGAAGCTTCATTCCAAAAATTGACCTTGTACATTGAGGACAAGGTTGCTAGAGCGTCGGCCATTTGATTTTCTGCCCTCGGCACATGATGAAACTCCACTCGATCGAAAAAAGGCAGCAGCCTTCTCGTATAATTCATGTAAGGAATCAAGTTCGACTGTCTAGTCTCCCACTCTCTTTTGATTTGATTAACAACAAGCGCTGAATCACCGTACACATCCAGGTTCTTGATTCTCAAATCAATGGCTTCTTCTAAACGCATGATGCATGCCTCATATTCTGCTTCGTTGATGGTGACCGAAAATGTTAATCTGGCAGTGAATGGGATGTGAGACCCATGGGGAGTCGTAATTATTGCCCCGATTCCACTTCCGTATGAATTAACCGCACCATCAAATATCAATCACCACTGAGAACTCCTCTCTGGCCCCTCGTCGGGTAGTGGTTCTTCGCAGTCCCTCATCTTAAGGAACATGATATCCTCGACAGGGAATTCAAATTTCATCGGCTGATAGTCTTCGATAGGCAGTTCGGCAAGGTACTCAGACAAAACACTTCCCTTTATGGCCTTCTGGGAAACATATTGAATATCATACTCTGTCAGTACCATTTGCCACCTGGAAATTCTGCCTGAAAGCGCTTGCTTTTCGAAGACGTACTTGATCGGATCCATCTTCGAAATTAGCATGGTCGTGTGATTGAGCATATACTGTCTTAAACGTTTGGCAGCCCACGCGAGTGCGCAACATGTTTTCTCTAGCATCGAGTAACGGGACTCACAATCTGTGAACTTTTTACTCAGATAATATATGGCATGCTCCTTTCTGCCAGTCTCATCATGCTGACCGAGAACGCAACCCATGCTATTTTCCCGAACCGTCAGGTACATGATTAAAGGCCTTCTGGCCACTGGGGGTATCAGAATGGGAGGCTCCTGCAAATATTGTTTTATTTTGTCGAATGCCTTCTGGCAATCCTCATTCTAGACAACCGCCTGATCTTTTTTCAACAGCTTGAACATCGGTTCGCATGTGGCTGTGAGTTGAGATATGAACCGAGCAATGTAGTTCAATCTCCCCAGAAAGCCACGGACTTCTTTTTCAGTCTTTGGCGCTGACATATCTTGAATTGCCTTTATCTTTGCAGAATCAACCTCAATGCCTTTTTCGCTCACGATAAACCCCAATAGTTTTCTGGACCGTACTCCGAAAGCACATTTGTTAGGATTCAGCCTCATCCTGAACTTCCTAAGCCTCTCAAACAGTTTCAGCAAGTTGACCAAATGTCCCTCCTTCGTTTGGGACTTTGCTATCATGTCATCAACATAAACTTCAATCTCATGATGATTCATGTCATGAAACAAAGTGACCATCGCCCGCTGGTAAGTTGCCCCTGCGTTTTTCAACCCAAAAGGCATTACTTTGTAGCAGAACGTCCTCCATGGTGTAATGAACGTGGTTTTCTCCATGTCTTCTGGCGCCATCTTGATTTGGTTATAGCCGGAGAAGCCATCCATGAACGAAAACACGGAAAATTGAGCAGTATTGTCGACCAATACGTCAATATGAGGGAGCGCGAAATTGTCTTTAGGGCTCTCCTTATTCAAATCTCGATAATCCACACACATTCGCACCTTACCGTCTTTCTTCGGTACAGGTACTATGTTGGCGACCCACGGAGGGTAAGTAGTCACGGCTAAGAATCCGGCATCCAACTGCTTTTGGACATCTTCTTTGATTTTAACGGCCATGTATGGTCGTGTCCTTCTAAGCTTCTGCTTAACCGGAGGACAATCTTCGCACAATGGCAGGTGATGAACCACTATGTCAGTGTCGAGCCCGGGCATATCTTCATAAGACCAAGCAAAGATGTCACTATACTCTCGAAGCATCTCGATCAGTCTTTGTTTGACGTCGTTCTGTAATGCAGCCCCTATTCGAACATTCCTAACAACTTCCTCAGACCCCAGATTAATAATCTCGATGACTTCTTCGTGAGGCAGAATGATCTTATCCTCTTATTTCAACAGTCGAGCCAACTCTTTCGGAAGGTCTTCATCCTCATCAATCTCTTCTTCAGCTTGATATATCGGGCAATCAAAGTCGAAGTGAGTCATAGAAGGTACTGGATCGGTGTCATCTGTAGTGTGAATCCTGCAATAAAAATGGTTTAGCTTAAATAGAGGATATGCAGGTTAGTACAAACCATATTGCCATTTTATTGTTTTTTTAAAAATGAAAACAAAGCAAGAATAACAGAGATCACAAAATTTGAATGCAAAGAAAATGCCATTTGATTTATTGATAATATGTACATGCATAAGCAATCAAGGCCCTGACAATAAAACCGTTATGCCCCGGGTAGAGCATAAGGTTGTACAATAATTGGAAAAACAAAGCATTACTCTTTACGCGTCACTTGGATGAAATCCTGGATGGACCAATTGATGAGGCTCTGGCCTGGCTTGGACGGTTGGATCCATGAGTCCATATCACAATCGCTATCTCCTTCCCCATTGGACACAACGTTGACGTGCTCAAATATCACTCCCCCTTTTGTGAAAAGCACCGGCCCCTTGTAGCGTGGCGCGCTCTGAGAGGAAGAAGTAGAAGAAGAGGGATGGTACCCCAAGCCAAACTTATCCTGCTTGTTGGGGATGTCCAGCACCTGCCCCCAGCCTTGGGTTGAACCAGTCTGTACTATGGCTTGAGCTTCCTTGAAGGAGGAGAGAGTCACCTCAGGCACTTTGCTCACCACCGAAGACACATCCTTGACCTTGACCGTCTCGAATGCCTGATATAATGTTTCGTGGATCTCGCCATCTACCTCCACATACTTGAAAGACGACAAATGGCTCACCATAATGTCTTCCTCCCCGCAGACGGTAACAATGCTGCCACCCACAACATACTTCAGCTTTTGATGCAGCGTAGAGGTCACAGCTCCCGCTAAATGGATCCAGGGCCGGCCTAGCGAGTAGCTGTAGGCGGGCTGGATATCCATGATATAAAATACTGCATCGAAGGTTTCGGGCCCCACCTGAATGGGCAATGTTACTTCTCCGAACACGGACCGCCGTGTTCCATCAAAAGCTCTCACCACTAGATCACTAGGGGTACCAATCAATCCCCTAGTATCAAGCTTCATCAAGGCTTTCTTAGGGAGAACATTCATAGATGATCCCGTGTTTACAAGCACATGAGACATAACAGTTCCTCAGCATTCTATCGAGACATGCAATGCGCTGTTATGGTTCCTTCCTTTTGGCGTCAGCTCTAAGTCAGTAAATCCCAATTCGTTGCTGGCGTTCACATGTACAACCACCCCCTCAAGATGGTTAAACAAAATTTCATGGGGTACATATGCGGCATTAAGGATCTTTAGCAATGCGTTACGGTGTGCTTCTGAGCAAAGCAACAAATTCAGTATAGAAATCTTTGAAGGCGTTTGCTGTAAGTGGTCGACTATTTTGTAGTCGCTCTTCTTGATTAATCTCATGAACTCTTCAGCATCCTTTACCAGCAAGTCTTTCTCTACCTCTCGAGACGTCTCTTCTACGACTACTTTGCCTTTACCCTTATTGGCCCTGTCGGTGATGACTTTAGGCGGCGAGAATACTCTTCCACTGCGAGTAATCCCACCTGATCCAACCATATTATCCACAGATTCCACAGGTGGGCCTTTCAAGTCCAGCTTCCGCCCATTGCAGTAAATCTGTGCTCCATAATTCCATGGGACAGCATTGGTACTTTCAAATGGTATAGGACCGGCTTTCATTATAGTAATCGTGGGCGACCTTGGAGCAGAAATGGTGACGGTCTTATATGGGATGGTGATTGTAGCAATCTCATCCTTTTGCTTGGCTATCACCTCTCCGGATTTGTTCTCAACTTTCCGATCGAATTGTAGGACCCCTTCGTCATTAGACCCTGAATCCCTACCTTCAGCTGATCACAACCATCCATATGTCTCGCACATTCAATACAAAACTTCCCGCATCTGTGGAATACACCCTTCTTCAGCAGTTTAGCTTTGACAAAGCTAAGTGGTGTTCTCAAATCATTGACATTCTTCACCAAATTCGAGTCCTCTTCTTCGGTGATTGCACTAACCCCTGCACCCCCGTGGTTAGGCATAGGGTTCTGTATGACATTCGGCACGTTGTTGGAGAAGTTTATCGTCTTATTGTCAACCATGTCTTGCACCTTGTGCTTGAACGCTTTACAATTGTCAATCGAGTGGCCCGGTGCCCCCGAATGAAACTCATAGCGGGCATTCGCGTCGTACCCAGGTGATGGTGGCCTTGTCAAGGGTGCCATGGTTCTCTTCTGAATGAGCTGCAGTTGAAGCAATGCCTGCAATAGCTGACCATAAGGCATGGGATGAGTGTCAATGTGGCGATTTGCTAATGGCCTTTTTCCCTGGTACCTCCTGTACCCCTGTTGGTTCTGCTACGACTGCTGTTGCTGCTGAGGTTGTTGCTACTGTGGAGCAGCAGGGATAGTTATACTTGCGACCCTTTGTTGCTGACGGTTCTGTGATGGCTTTTTGTTCCCTCGGGAACCAGATACAGAGTTTGCTTTACCCTCTCTCTTCTTTCCTCCAAACACTTTCTTTCCTCCAGCTGAGGAATGCTCACCTTCATAGATCTTACCTAGCTTAATCCCGTTCTCAACTCGCTCACCAGTGATGATTAAGTCAGAGAAACTCCCTGACATGCTGCTAATTAGCTTTTCATAATAAACACCCGGCAGCATTGCCACAAACATATCCACCAGTTCACATTCAACCATTGGCGGTTGTACTCAGGCTGCCAATTCACGCCATCACTGGGCGTATTCCTTGAAGCATTCCCCACTCTTCTGTGACATATTTTGCTGCTGGACCCGGTTGGGAGCCAGGTCAATATTGTACTGGTAATGTTTTACGAAAGCTTCAGCAAGATCCTTCCAGCTACGTACACTCGCATGCTCCAAGCCCATGTACCATTCCAGTGAAGGTCCTGACAAACTATCTTAAAAGAAGTGCATCAGAAGCTTCTCGTCGTCGGAGTACGCCGACATCTTCCGGTAATAAGATCTCAAGTGGACACGAGGACAGGTGATGCCCTTGTATTTATCAAAGTCTGGCACATTGAATTGTGGTGGTATTTTGAGATCGGGGATCAGCCCCAGGTTGGCCATATCGAGCCCCATGGAATTCAGATTCTCAAGGCTTTTCATCTTATCCTCGAGCATTTTGAATCTCCGGCTAGCCTCAGAATGTAGCTCAACTTCGTCACCTCTCATTGGGAATACGTCAGCTTGACGGTCCTCATTCTAGGGTTGATGAACATTTCCATGGACAATACCTACAGCTTCAGGCCCATGGAAGTTACCAGCATTAACTCCAGTGTTGTTACCACTTGTACCAATGTTACCGTTAGCAGCCCCAATGGTACCAATAACAGCCCCAGCCTGGCCAGTACCCATTCCAGCGTTCCCATTGCCCACAGTGTTGGGAACGAACACAGCTGGTCCAGAGTTGTCAGCCCGGGGAGTCTCATCAAGAGGAGGGTTGGTAGTTTCACCTTCGTGCAAAACCCCATTAGTATCAACGCGTGCAATCAAGGGTTGCACGAGGGTTCTGAGTTGCTCTTGCCCACTGGCAACCATTTGTATGATGTCCATGAACTGGGACATCCTCTCCCTGAATTCTTGCATTTCAGCTTGAACCTGCTCCATAGCTCTGAGTTGATTAGCTCGGGAGGAGTAACGGTGAACTGGTCTGCAATCAATCCTGAAACGCAACTGTGTAGAAAAACACAAAGGGGTTAGATAAATAAGTTTACGGTACTTGTTATGCGAAATGATGCTTATGCAAATGCAGACACGTATCTATGCATTAGGGGAAGCTCCCCCTCGATTCTAGTTCTAGGATAACAGTGAGACAAATAAGAAGCCAATCGCGGAGATAACCAATATCTAATACATAAAGGGCCCACATAGGCAGTGTACAGGAGTAACCGAGTACAACGGAATCAGTAATAGAGTGACCTCAGCCAACAAGCCTGGTGATGGTCAACAATACGATAGTGAACGAAAGTTACAAAGAAATACAAAAGAAATCAAGTGCGGCTGCGGGCACGGAAATCTTCTAATAGTTCCTTTGTCTCGGGGTGATCAGGCCTGGTGAGCAATGCTCGAATAAGCAGCTCTCTCTATCTGATGGTTCCTTGGATGTCCTTAACAAAGTCTTCCCAGGCTGCTTCTCCAAAGAAATCTTCCAATTTGCGTTTCTTGGAATCGGACCTGGGTTTGCGATCCTTCAGGTTTGATGTGGCTTCCTTCAACTTGCATTCGCTGACACGCCTGAGAGATACTTCAGCTTCAATCTTCTCATTCTGGGCCTCAAGCTGAACCGTCAGTTTGGCAATCTGCTGCTTCAACCTATCTTCACGTTCTTTGTGACTAGTCAAAGTGGCATTCCATAATGTGTTGAACTTAGAGATCTTCAGATATGCCCTGTCCAAGTCTTGCTTCTTGGTGGTGAGAACACTATTGATAGCTTTGAAATCTAACCCCAAATGCTCTCGAGCATCAGTCTCTTTGGTTAAGTTGGCACCCAGATGGTTTATCAACTCGGTCTGCTTCTTGCAGGAGTACACAGCTTCACTCTTCTCGCTTCGGAGTTGAGCAATTTCTTTTTCTAACTCTTCGTTGGCCTTCTTCGGCTCTTCATTCTTAGGCTGAAGTTGATTATACTTCTGAATTTCAATCATGGTAGGCTCTTCAACCTCTGAATTGCAATCCTGCTTGACAAACGGAAAGGGCATCATCACCTTTTCTGCCCTGCTATGAACCCAGATTACATAAGGAGCATAAGCTTGACTATTGCTCTTCCCTAATGAGGTCTTCCCTTTCTGGTGGATGTTGTTCCAAGCATGTCCAAATCTGGCCAAATCATCCCCTTCCAATGTGCCAGTGAGGTACAGAGATTCCTGTACCTCCTTGTCCTTCAGAGGGCCCCTCAAGGCATATCCAAATTTTCTGATGGTGATAGACGGATGGTAATTGATGCATCCTTTCCTACCAACCAGAGGGACGTTAGGAAAGTTTCCACAGCTATAAATGATCTCAATCCCCAGGAGATCTCTATCAAACCAAACAATGTCTTCGATAGACAAACTCATCAAGCGCTCGGACCACTCCTTTGTATCTGCAGTCTGAGAGAAAGAACCAGCTTTAGGTAAATGGCTGACAAACCATATATATAACAGTGAAGCACAGCAGGACACACTTTTACCTCTTCTACTCTCGTTCTTATAATGCACCGAATGATACACATCCCCAAGTAAGGTAGGGATGGGATTCCTTGAGATGAAAATACGAAGAGCATTCACATCCACAAAGTCTGGAATATTTGGGAACAACATGATACCATATATGCATAATGCCAAGATAGCTTTGAACGCCGCCCAGCAACCCTTTTTGGCAAAGTGTCCGGATTAACAGCCAGAAAAGGAAATGGGAATCCAGGAGCTCCGTTTCTCCTGGTTGTTCTCCCCTTCAACTCAGAAACCTCTATATGCAAAGCTGCAGCAATACTAGCCAGGTTAGGCTCATTGTCAGTGTTATAAAAAGGCACCTGATCAAGGATGGGTACTTCTAATAAGGCAGAAAACTCTTCCAATGTAGGAGCCAGCACATAACTTGGAAACGTGAAGCACCGCAACTAAGGATCATAAAAATGTAGTAGAGTCTGGAGACCATTTAATTCATACAAAGATGGCTTGCACACAACACTTAGCGGCTTCCCATAGGTTTTCCTGAAATCCCTCATCACTTCCTTATCAGCTAAAGAAATCAAACTTCGTAATGTGGTAATACCAGGTGTGGGAAATTTGTAAGCCAAAGTTCTTCTCAAGTAGGGTTCCATGTCGGAGGTAAAGGAACAAGATCACTAGAATCGAGAAGGAACTGCACACCTGCAACATAGATATGTGTTAAATGTAATGCAAAATTAAAATGCAAATGCAAATGCAAAATGCAGCAGGATATCAAGAGTGTTGTGCTGTTAACTGGAGGGTCAGAATTCTGCTTCAGCGAGAATATAACACAGCTCTGATAATTAGGACCCACTGATACCAATAGTACTGATGCAAACTGTAGAGAAAATCGGGTTGTCTGAAGGTCAAAGTTTCCTGCACAACCCCGCCCCACTCACAGGCATGGACCTAAACCACTGATAAAGGTACGACATCCTATGCGTTCATCAGCGTCACAGACTTTCAGGAAATGATGATACGTTCGCCATTTCTGGTTTGACATCATCCTCTCCTGAAGAGGCCTCACTTAGCTGAATCACAAAT
The DNA here is from genome assembly GCA_963859935.3 of Lathyrus sativus. Lineage (NCBI taxonomy): Eukaryota > Viridiplantae > Streptophyta > Magnoliopsida > Fabales > Fabaceae > Lathyrus > Lathyrus sativus. The sequence continues at coordinate 308,295,304 of OZ012737.1, read as the reverse complement.
GATCGGTCCCCAGAGTGGACAATCCTTAGATCTGAAATCCTTTCAACGGCACACTGGGCTGGAAATGGAAATCATCTCAAAGAATCTCGTCTGAGCGCAGATTTCGTGGGAACTAGTGCATGCCTAACATAAAGGTTCACCACTAATCCACTTCTAGTGCTATGTATATACTCAAGCCTGGGTCTGGCTTATCACTCATCAGAGCACCCCTCTCATAACAGCACAACAATAATAATATAATGCTGAAAAATAAAATGCGAGAAAGTAAAGCTAAGGTACAACAAGTATGTATAAAAACCAAAAAGTTAAACACATAAGCACTAGGATTGACTCGCATAGGGAATCGTTGGAGTCCCCAGCAGAGTCGCCAGCTGTCGCTACTGCGAAAAAGGTGCCGACAAAGATAGAAGAGTCGCCACCTATCGTTATTTATCCCAAAGGAGGGAAAGGAAACGATCAGGAGAAACCTAGCGGAAAAGGATAAGATCGGTCATCGCAACCAAATCTCGGGTTCGGGAGTCGGTTACGCAAGGGGAAGGTATTATCACCCCTAACGTCCATTGTACTCAACGGGATCCATGCTTGTTTGTTTATCTGACGGGTTGTTTATCTATCTACCTATCAAGGCTGGTTCAAAAGAAAAGAAAAAGGACTCGACAGAGCATCGCAGCTCTGGGCCTACGTATTCCCTCGTGCAATGGGAAAGTCAAACTCAACGTAGTTCGGCTAACTATGGGTGATGGGGGAAAGGTTTCTCGCCAAGACATCGCGTCTTGTGCCTACGTACTTTCATCTGGTATGAAAGATCAGAGCGAACGTAGTTCGGGATAAAACGGAACACAGGTTTGTTCAATTATTTTTTACTCGAGTAAGGTTAAACTACAGTTCCAGCAGTTAGGGACAAGGCCTGTTTGCGGTAGAACCGAAGCTTAACAGTACTCTTTTCATCAGAAAAGGTTTTCCTTGAATTAAGACCCCATAGGGGAAAAAAAGAGGTTTGAATGCTTGTTTTTGTCTTTTACGAGAAGAAGTGTTTTTTATGAATGTTTCTAATTCATACTGTACTAGAGACTATGACTTGGGAGCGAATGCGTCGCATATCGTCCTAAGGACATATGCTAACACTCTAGATAATTGAGAGGCAACCACCCAATCATCATTTCCCAAGTAGCTTAAGCCTCGTAACGCACGGTACAAACATGCCTTTATTAAGTGTTTTACTATTGTTTTGAGATGAGAAGAGAGAAAAGGACTCTACAGGGGAAACTATCAAGCATCCTACTGTTGTCATGCAAAGTGGTCCTAGTGTTGAGTTTGAAAGGGAATTTATCCTATATGTTATCATGCATGGATTCATCCTAAAGTTCTATCATCACTCCATAAACAAGGAAGTGAGAACCCTAAGGGAACATGCCAAAGGGAAACAACAGCAACAGCAAAAATCATTAAGCTGAAGGAGTAAAGCTATCAAGCAGATAAAATGAAGGTAATGCAGCAATACAAGCAAGGGAGACAAGCTCAACCTTATATGCAAACACGGGCAATTACAAAAGAGAAAAGAACATACAAGCAAGGGAGACAAGATCAACCTTTAAATGCAAATATAGCAAGGGCAAGTACGAAAGCAGAGAAACAATCAAGCAAAGGGAGGAACACCTCAACCTTTAATGCAATCATGCACCTAAACAAGAGTATCTACTCGTGCAAGTCTATCCTAATGCATCAGAACAAGCAGGCAATGAAATCAATCCATCAGGAGAGAGATAAACCAGATGAGCAACAAGGAAATCATCCAAAGGCTACACCAGGTTTAGATGTGTGTCCACTCAAGAGTCCATCTGGGGCTCAGACCTCTCATGGAATGCACAGAGTTCTTCCACGGTAAGAACTAGGCTCTCACAAGAAGGATCCCTAGAATGTAGGACAGATGAGAACGGTGGAACCTAGATGTCAATCTAAGGTATCTGGTTAATATGTATCAACGCAGGAGTCCTCAAAGGCTCAGACCTCTCATGGAATGCACAGAGTTCTTCCACGGGAAGAACTAGACTATCACAAGAGGGATCCCTATGTCATAGGACTAAGGAAGGGAGAGGAGAAACATAATGAAAACCAAAGGGAATTCACCATGTTCAATGTGCATCAGCACAATAGTCCATCAAAGGCTCAAAATTCTCATGGAATGCATAGAGTTCTTCCACAAGAAGAACTAGGCTCTCACAAGAAGGATCCTGAGAATGTAGGACAGGAAGGAGAAAATGTGTACAAAGTACTTGAGTCCTCAAGGCTCAATTCCTTGTGGAATGCACAGAGTTCTTCCACAGGAAGAACTAGGCTCTCACAAAGAGGATCCCAATTGTCATAGGAAGGGGAAAGAAAAGAGGAGGATGAGGATGGGAAGCAAAGTAAACTCCACAGGAGCTTACTATCCAAAAGAGGCCTAGGTTGTTGAGGTGGAATGGACAAGGCAAGGCCAAGCAAATAATCACACAAGGGAGGGAAATCATTCACACAAGCTTCTAAAGAAACCCTAAAAGTTAAGCTCTAAAGGAAGTCCATCCTGAGGGAGCTAATGACATGCTAATGACTTGAAAATTACCCTACAAAGGTCTCAACCTATGTAATATGGGTTCATGTAATGATTGGGTGCCTAAGGATTTCTAAAAGATCACTTAAAGGCAAAACTAGGTGGAATGCTAAATTGGGAACACCCTAACATCAGCCAAAATGTAAAATCTATGAAAAATAGGAAAAACAATCCTAAAATACTAATAACATTCTTAAGGGATCCTCAAGATGTTAAGAGGCTATGGTCAAAATTTCAGGTCAAGATTCTAAGCCTAGGGGTTCTAACAGAAAGCTAAACCACAAAGTGTTCTATGAGAGATGCAAATGGGAAAGGTTCTAAAAACCTACCTTAAACCCTAATCAAACAGCTCCTAAAAATTAGGACACAAATACTACAACATCATACAATGTGTCTAGAATCAGCATGCAAAAACATTAGACATTCATTTAAAGTATCTATCAAGAAATAAAATCAGCAAGATGAACATGTCAATTTCATATTTATTAACAGCCCATAACATGGAAAATATGCAATTAAATTGAAAAAAAGCTCAAAAATTAATCCAATAGCATGTAAAATCACTTAACACATTAAGGAATCAGAGGAAATAAAATCAGGAATTATGGATGCTTTTTACTATTTTTAATGAATTAGAACAATCATGCTTCAAAACATAAAAAATAATGAAAAAGAAATGAAAATAACAAAAGGCGCGTGACAAATAGAAAAAATAACAAGTTCAAAATCCAATGGGCCCCAGAAAGGGGGTGCAAGTATCAATAACAGGACCAGGTCCAATTCAAATTGGAAGAAAACTGATGGATCATGCATGTTGCATTCAACTCAAGACTATGCTACGTCTTAATCTAAGCCGTCTACTCATCTAGTAGTCTTATCCTACGCTTCTCATCATGCCACTTCAATTAAAAAGTCAAAAAACCATTTGACTCACTCACAGGCGTTGGATTAAGAGAACAAGTCAAGGATCTATCAAGATTCAAACGCTAACATTTCATCTGGTGATTTAAATTGGAAACAAGGGGGAACGAACCAGTGGTGGCCGGAGAAGACTCCAGTCGTCTTCTCCGGTGGGACGCCACCGTACCAGTTATCAAAACTCAACCAAACGTGGATTTCTTCATATCAATCTCTTCGTTATACCACGTACATCATCATTCTAGGTTCAAAATTTAATTTCTCTCAAGCAATAAGTCAAACCGAAAGCTTAAACAAATTGTGCTATGCTAAAAATTATCATAAACAGTCCTCTAACCGATCCTAAATTCATCTAGGAGTTACCAGGATCCTAACCACATGCATATTACATACTAATTTTCCGTGAATCAAGAGAAATTTTGAGAGAAAGAAACCTGTGTAAAAGCTTGCACAGAGGTGGATTCAGGTGACAATTCTTGATCAAACCAATGCAGAAAGCTTCAATGATCCCCGAGGAAGCTTCTTGAATGATCAATTTTCTTGGAAAATGCTTCAATCTTGAAATCTGATTCTGCTCTTCTCTTGAGTTTGTTGCAACTGTAACTGCTCTAACTGCCACCAAACTTCATCAATCTTCATCTGAGAATCATCTAGAACTTATATAGAATCATTTTGGATAGGTATTGAAGCCCAACTGTGGCTGGTTTGGCCCAATGGAAATCTCACTTTTCTTCACTTTTCACTTGTTAATGTGCACGAAAACAGAGCTTCCAAGCCTCAAAATTGGTTCAATTCACTGGCTGGTAATGTAAGGAACATGAAGGGATAAGATTGGTTCCTTGTTTTGGATCAATGGTTGATATTGATTGTGTTTCTTCAAGCTTAAGTAACATGAAAAATGGGGTGTTTTCATGGTTCAATTCTCAAATCCATGAATGACATTGTTCTTAGAATGTGTTTTGTGCACAAAATATGCACAAACATGACTTGGAATCATCCATTTTGCATTTATTTGAATTTTTGACTTTAAATGCCTTTAATGTTTCTTTTTATGAAATTTTCTTCAACCAATCTTCAATCCAATCCATATTAATGAATCCTTGATGTTTGATTGAGTAAATAACCCCATTTTGAGCAACTTTCAAGTTGGAAAAAATTTGCATTTGAGGTATGCAAAGTGGTGAAATGGACCTATAACCAAAAGTGACTTATAATCCTACTTTCCCAAAATACCCTTGCCTTGCAAGCTCCATATCTTGAGTTCTTCAAATCCAATCAAGGACTTCTAGTACTCTTTGGAAAGCTAAGAAGATAAGGAACAATATTCATTTTTGGGTCAAGGATATTTGAGGTCTCCTTCTAGGTCAAAAATGGCATGGAAGTTGGTTTACTTTCAAGTACCAAAATCACATTCATCCGATGACCTGTAACTTGTCTGCTTCATAACTTGAGTTCTATAAATCCTATCAAGGACTTCTAGTACTCAAAGGAAAGCTAAGAACATGCTATACAAGTCTCATGTTGGTGTCAAGATGAGATGAAACTTGTGTCTTGATTTATGTGGTCTTGAAGTTAGGCACTGAGATAGGGGATTTTACACTGTCAAGCTTAGAAACCCTAGCTCAATAACTCCTCACACTCTTGAATACTGATTAATTGATCTTGAAATGATATATGACATGTCTCAACATAAAATTCCATGATCAAAGTTTCTTAGAATTGAGTCTTAATCTCCTCCAATTTCACAGTTGACTGAGGGTTGACCAGATGAAACCCTCATTGCACCAATCTTGGTTGTAGCTTCTTATACCTTGCATAATGGCTTACCCAAACTCCATAATGACTCTCAAGCCATCACACGAGATCTCTCAATGCTTGACATTTATATCCATGGATTCAAAACCATCGGATGATCTCCCATGACCTTCAAGTTAGGAGATGTGCACACAACTGTCTAGCCACTTCTATGGGGATCTTTGACTTCTTTGCTGAAGATATTAACCCTTCAATACTTGAGTGAAGACTCTTGAATAACCTTTGAACCTGGTGGTAGCCCTTCCTTGATAAGCACACCTCTTGATCCTTGCACACATGACAATGCAATGCATATGCTAATGCTACAATATATGCAATGAAACATAAGCTAGATAAAGAAAAAAGGTAGGCAAATTTTGGGGTGCAACACTTAGTTATCTCAGGCCATATTTTAGGAGACTTTCCAAGGAAACGCCTATGACCTATTTGTTAGCAGATTGAATAGTGAAGATTGGTTTTAACTTGGTTAAACCTAATTTGTGCAACTTAGGTTCAAGGCCCATGCGCTGTATATAAATAAGAGTGGCATCTCTTATTGAAGGGCAGAGATTTTGTGGTGAAGAATTTTGTTAGTTTGTTTACATCTTCACGTGTGTTTTGGTATTAGGTTTTCTTGTGAGATAAGCAATCATCCCTTAGATGATTGTATTAGACTAGTGTGATTTTGAGTTGTCTATTGGTTGTGTCACTCTAAGCTTTTAAGCACGAGTGTTGTGTCTCTTGATTGAAGTTGTTAAGCAAGATCAAGATTTGTTTGAAGTGTGTCTTCTTTTTAATTTGTTATTTATTTGGCTGAGATCACTGTTGTGATTGAGGGGGAGTGAGTAGGAACTCAGGTCTAGAGTTAGATTGAAATTACATTGGGTAGGTCTGAAGTGAAGAGTGCAAACTGGTAGTTTGGCACTGAATTAACACTGCTTATAGTGGATTTCCTCCCTGGCTTGGTAGCCCCCAGAGTAGGTTTGTTTTGCACCGAACTGGGTAAACAATTCTCTGTGTTATTTACTGCTTTCATTACTTGTTTACTGCTAAAATTAATAGTCTGTTCAGAAGCGGAAGTCATAACATCTGATATAACATCGACTATCTGTTACTAGAATTTCAATTAGTTATCCATAACCTCAAACTACAACTGGAAGTTCATCTACTCAAATTGTCTTCAAGATTTCCTTTGTTTCTTAAAAAAGAAGCAACATTCACTAGCTTGCTCAAAGGAGGGAATTCTTGTTCTTGCAGCTAGTTTATTGTGGGAAGACTACAAGAGATATCTAATCCTAAAACTTCTCATTATTGTGCATCATGTATGTATGGATTGGTTTGTTGATAGAATTAGACATTGTTATGTTTAAGTGGTAACTATGTCGTCAAAACTGTCTTGAAATCTAAGTTGGTCAATTCATGATTGTTGCTGTCAAAACTTGTCTTATGCTAGATGTTTGTTTGTTAGACTAATGGTTGTTATTATGTCAATATGTGTATGTTATTATTACTTTTGCAAAAGTGATGATTTATGATGTTGAAACATATGGTGTGATTTAGGGTTGACATTGTTATGTCAAGCTTGTGTTCATTGCTGCCAAATTTGGTCCCTCATACTAAAAATTTGTTTGTGTTTGTTTTGACAAGTTGGTTGCTATTCTTTAAAAACAATGTTTAAATTAGTGTTTGTGGTTGGCATTTTAATAGCCAAACTGTTACTTTCATAAGCTTGTAAGCTATTACTTGAAGGAGATATTGGACTAAGTCTTAAATGTTTGTTATCATTTATCATTTTCAACTATGTTGTCAAAATACTTTTTTTTAAGTTTGAGTTTGTCAAACTCATAGCTATGGCTGATAGAACTTAGATACCATGCTAAGGTTTAGTTAGTGACTGTCATTAGGGAAGTTTGTGGATATTTTGTTACTTTTGTAAAAGTACTATATTATTGAAATATTGGCGTATTGAAGATTGACATTGTGGTTTTGAGCTTGTATTCATTGCTGCTAAACTTGGTCATCTTACTTAAAATTATGTGTGTTTGATAGCATGAAGTTGTAACATTTCATTTGAAGCAAAGTACTTGGATTGATGTGATTGTTGACATTGATAAACACCAAGATTTGCTACTGCTTCTATTCAGATTTTACTCACAAAACTTGTTAACTTTCAAAACACTTTGCTGACATTGTTATTGTTATAACCAGCCTGCTAGATGTTTAACTCTGTTATGTTTTTATAGCCATTGCTACCAGAACCTGTTGGACTATGTTTTTGTGTTGGAAAACTTTCAATCATGTTGTCTGATTAGAATTATGTATGTATATTTAGGTCTTAGCATAGGCATTAGAAACTCTTGATGGATGATGTTTTAGCATGAAGTTTAGATCTGCTTAATTCTTTTGAGTAAAACCAACTGATATGAATATGTCCTTGTTTTGCACCAACTGTTTGAACATATATATGTGCTTTTCTTTATGTCTTGTTATGACATGTTTGAATTCTGCCATAAACTGCTTGTTAGCATCATAGGTCTTTGCTTCATGTAAAATAATCTCATGTTGTTCTGTTAGGCCAACTTCCATGTTGTGAATCTTTGGCTGGCAGTGTGGTTTTGGGGATTCATATTCATTATGTTGCAACTCCTATGCATTATCTTGTTCTAATAACATCTTGCATAATCTTTTGGTTAGATTTGATCTATATCATATTTAAGACTTGTGCATATCTGTTTTCAAACTATTTAGCAGCTATTCCAATCTCTGATTTCCAAAATGCATCCCTATTGTTTTGAAAGGATCCCTTTTTGGAAAATCATGAACATTGGTTGCTACTCATGTGGCATATCATGATTCATTAAGGATTTGAGATCCTTTCTTTAAGCATAATCACAAGCAACGTATTTGAAATATGTTCATGTTTTTCATTAATCTTGTTTGCACCTATTTTAATCCATAAGTTTCAAAATGCATTTCAAAACTCAATACTTGCATGTTCATTCGAGTTTTATTATGTGTGATTTATTTATAATAATGGTGATTACTTTTTTAATCCTCATCAAATTTCAAGTGGAATACACTTTTATTTCATGAAAATTGATGGAGTTTTGATAAGGTTTTGATTCAAATCGTTTTAAAGGTTTTTGACTTGTTTTGCCTTGACTTGGTGCCCTGAAATTTAACTTGTTAGGTATATGTTTTAATGGGGTGGCTTGATACATTGGATGTATCGCCACCCCAGTGGTTATTTCTTGCGTTCATGTATCTTATCATGCCTCTAGTACCGAGTTTAACCCTCAGCAAGGGCACTTTTTAAATCATTTTTGTGATTTTCATGATTTTCAATATTTATCTTTCTATTTCCACTTATTGTTCACATGCATGAAGTGGTACGAGTGGCTAAGCTTTGGGTCCATGACCTCAAGGTCTTGAGTTCAAACCTTGGGCGAGACATTTCCTTTTTTTATCACTAGTTTATTTGATTTTTATTTAAAATGCAAATTAGCATAACTTCTTCAATTTTAATCATTTTTAAATGATTCTTTATGCTAAGATCTTATTTTATTTCATATTTTCATATAATGTTTAAAGAATTCTAAAATTCATATTTTAGAAACACTTTACATTGTGAGAAAGTTGTGTGCATTTTTAGGGTTTTCACCTTCCTATCTTTCGTTCTTCATTTCAAAAAACTATTGAGATGATATGAACTGGCTTGTTAGCTCCCTTATGTACCTGAGTTTGAATTTCAATGTTTGCTTGTAAGCATCTCTTGATTTGCTTTACAGTTGTGTGTTTGTAAACCATACTATCCATAGATGTTGTGACTTCTTGATTTTACTTCTCACATGATCCCTCACACTTTTGCATCTTGTTAGAATTCAATGTGATAGGATTTGTTTCATGTATGGTTGTTACCTTTGAACTTATATGAATTCCCCATGAAGTGTTGAAATTACTTACTTGCTTTGTTGTAACATTGTTTACTTATACTTAATTATCATCAAAGTGTATGATGTTTATCTATGTGGTTACATATGACATCTTTTAACCTATAACATGCTTACCTCAAGTGGTGACTTGTGTGCATTTATTTCTCTTTGGTTGATACTTCATCTTTGTTAAGATACACTTTCATCTTTGTTAAGATATGCTTTCATCTTTGTCAAGATATGTCATTTGGTTTTCACCTCTTATGATGAGTCTTGTAAGAACCTCTCTTTAGACATGATAATGTCTTTGTGTATACATTGGTAGTAACCATTTGCCTTACTTATAATCCTTGCTTGATATTGTCATATTCTTGGTTGTAACCATACCTTTTATATATTCATCATATTTGAATGTTTATTACTTTGTTAAGTTATTTCCCCAAGTGATGGAACTCTTTAGTTCTCATCCAGTTGCCTCATCTTTTCCCCTTCCAAAGGAAAGTCTCTCTATTGACCCTTGGGTCATAGATAACTCATTACTCTCATAGGCCTAGATAGAGCTTTCTCCCCCTTTTTTGGTCTGGATAGAACCAATCGGTCTTACCCTTTAGAATTTAGGTTTAGAGTTCTTCAATCCTTGTAGGCCTGGATAGAGCCTCCTTCCTTCTTTTGGTCTAGATAGAACCAATTGGACTTCCCCTTTTGAGCTTAGCTTTAGAATTCTTCAACCCTCATAGGCCTAGATAGAGCCTTCTTCCTCATTTTGGTCTGGATAGAACCAATCGGTCCCCATTCTTTAGTCGTATCCAAACTACGGACGCTCTGACTTCTCATTTGTTAATGGGAATACGTAGGCACAGGATGCGATATCTTGACGAGCACACTCCCCTTCTTAGTCTTGCAATTTTTAGAACTTTAGATAGAGTTTGTTAACTCTATGCAAGAATCATGGTAATGATTACTTTTTCCTCATTCTTGAGTGTACAACTTAGAATAGAGAGTTTTGTTAAACTCTATACAAACATTGTTATACTTGTTCCCCTTTGAACCTTGATCTTAATCGAGTGTTCATCTATCCTTGATGAGGTGAACTACGGTTGCTCTGATTCTATCCTAGTTAGGATACGTAGGCAGAGGATACGATATCTTTGCAAGCAATTTAGAAACTATCCTTAGGTCTTCAACTTCACCCAAACCCTAAACCCATAAGCATAGCAAACATTTAGCAACTTAGCATACAAACATACAAAAGGTTTCTGTAGAGTACTACAGATGTTTAGGATGTGAAATACCTACCCTAGGCATAACCAACCCCCGATCCCTGAATCTCTTAGCGTTGTTGTTACATCGCACAAAAGGGTTTTTCTTTCTTTAACCTTTCCTTTGGATAAATTAAAGTCCGGTTGTGAATTTAAAGAATTAAGATTCGAGTTAATCAATAGCTTGATATCACGATTCTCACTGCAACACACACAAGTCCTGATTAGCAACTATGAGATTTTCGTATTCCTTCATCAGCATAGAAGTAAGATGCTCAATACTCAGTGGATACATAAGAGGCCCAATGGGAAAAGGTAAGAAGCAGGTTTCGACCCTTTTCTTTATCCATTCCACATACGAAGGATAAGCTACACAGTCACTCTTCCTAAGAAATGGTTTTCCCCTCCTCTAAATATCGCGATAAGCCTTCATAGCTTTCTCTAACAAATCAGGATGATCAGCCACGCTGAAGAACAAAGACTCTTCTACCTCTTTATCTCTTGGAGGATCCCTCAGTATATACCCCAATTGTCTTCTGGAAAGAACAAGATTGTAGTTGATGCCACCTCTTACCCCTATAAGAGGTACATTGGGAAACTCTCCTCAACTATAAATCATATCAATCCCCAGTAGTCTTCGGTCGAACTAAACAATTTCTTTAGCAACTAGACCCATTAGCCTTTCTGACCACCTTAAACACTCTTTGGTTTCTATGAATGCACCAACACGAGGGAGATGACTAGCAAACCACCTATAGAGAAGTGAGCACAACAAAAGAAAAGTCCTCCTTTATTTCTCTCGTTCCTTGTATGCACTGAATCATAAACATCACCCAGAAGAGTAGGCACCAGATTTCTCATCATAAATAATTGAATGGGATTCATGAAAATGAAGTCCGTCATGTTGGGAAAAAGAACAATACCATAGATATAGAGAGCAATGAGAGTGTTAAAAGTACCCCAACTACCAGAATTAGCATACACCTTAGCCTCCTTCGCCAAGAAACCCAGATGAAACCCAGACAAACCTCCCTTAGTCATAAGATTAGCCTTCATCACGAATGTGCTCAAATAAAGAGCATCGGCAATATCCTGAAGCTCGGGAATCTGCATAGAGTTGTATAATGGCACCCGGTCTTTCACTAGAATCCCTAAAATAAGAGAAGCATCTCAGCGATAGATCATAGAATTGAAGTAATATATGAATAACTCCCTTCTTATACTCTGTGGCGGTATGAAGCACACTGAGAATCTTCCCATAACTCTTCCTGAAGTCTTCCAAGTTGTCAGAAGCAATACTAGCAACTAACTGATGAAAAGAACTCAAATGGGGCGACTGAAACCTATAGCTGGCATTGTGCTTCTTACCAGTGTCCATCTGAAGAAGAGGCTTTGATAACCAGAATCACAGATAAGATAAACCGCTAGAAATAAAGAAACATGTGGGTTAAAATGCATTAATGATATGATGTTATGAATGCAAAGACATGGGATAATGGCTCCCAAATATTGTGGATATCTGTTGCACTGATACAGAACAAGTCGAACATAACAGTTTTAAAAGTTTGCTCTGACGAGAACAGCAGAAAACCGGGTAGGATGAAGGTCAAAGTTCACACTGACAAGAACAACAGAAAACTGGGTAGGATGAAGGTCAAAGTTCCTGCAAAAACCATCCCCTCTCACATGTGGGTTCTAGTCTTGGACAAGACTCCTAGCAGGTCCTCAGCTTTACGGGCTGTCAGGTCGAAAAGCCATAATTTGTTCACCATTTATTGTTTGGAATTATTATCCATCAAGGAGGACTTAATTGATTTCCCATGAACGGTCTCAAGAGTCATGAGCTTTCGAGAAGCACCCTGGCTACTGCATAAATATGCAGGACATAGAGTCTTCAAGAAAACCTTATCTGAGCGTGAATCTCATGTCGACTATATGTATCAGACGCTATGCATGCCAACACAAGTTCACTCTAATCCTATGTGTATGCTCAAGCCTGGGTAATGGGCTTATCTCTTAGTAACAACCCCTCTCAACAACACAACAATATCTAGAATAATGGGGTGAGTGAAACAAAATGCAATGCATGCAGATAGATAAAGAAAATAAAGCGTATAGATAAAAACCCAAAGTAAAAGAAAACAAACAAGAGCTAGGACTGACTCACATAGGGAACTAGAGTCCCCAGTTAACACTACCGCGAAAAACCACCAGCAAAGACACAGAGTCACCATTGAACTTTATTTATCCCAACGGAGAAAGGAAAACATCGAGAAAAGCTCAGAAGGGAATGAACATGGTCTCGCAACCAAATTCGGGCTCGGAAGTTGATTATGCAAGAGGAAGATATTAGCACCCATCGTGCCCGTTGTACTTTACCGGATACACTCTTGTTGTTCTAATCAAAGGGTGTGTACATCTAAAACATACTTGCCAAGAGAACATGGAAACAAAAAGGGAGAAAAAAAGGGGACTCGATGGGATCTCACAATCCTATGCCTACGTATTCCCTCGTGCAATGCAAAAGTCAAAGTCGACATAGTTCAGAGGACTCGGGTGGCATGGAAGGTTGCTTGCCAAGGATTTGGGCCCTTGTGCCCACATATTCTCAACATGCACGAGAAATCAGAGCGTCCGTAGTTTGTGGGACCACAAGTTGCTTAGAGTTTTTATGGACAATGCTAACATTCACGTTCCAACAGTGTAGGTGTTTGTTGCTCATTTTTGGGAGTCTTACGTGTTATCTGTTTGTGGTACAATGGAAATAACATGCCCTTTTTGAAAATGGTTTAAAGAGAAAAGAATCCTGAAGGAAAATAATTTGAATTTGTTGAAGTGTTTAAAAGAAGTGAGTTGAATAGATTTGTGATGTGTATCATGCTAAAGTCTATGACAATAGGAGCAAGTACTTTGTACAAATGATCCAAATGTCTCGCGTACAAAATAATCTAAAAAGAGGTAAGGAAAGAATCTCACTCATATTTTCTCATGTACTTAATGCTCGTAACGCACTAAACACATCACATTTATTAAGTGTTTTATTTTTGTTAAGAGAGAGAAGAGAAGGACACAACGTAAGAATCTAAGGGAGACTTGGCCCTAGATGTTATCATGCAAAGTGGTCCTAAGGTTAGGATTAGAAGATAATTATATCCTAATGTTGTCATGCAAGATGGCCTTATGGTTGAGGATAGGGAGAAGCTACCCTAATGTTGTCATCCTTGGTTCAACAACCTAATGTCTATCCTACTCCAATCTAAATCAATAATTAAGTTGAACTAGGAAGCTCTAATGGAACATGCAAGAGCAATCAAAACAAGCTAGAAAAACAGAAACATCAGTATATGATAATGCTTAAACAGAATAACAATGTATTTCCAGCAACAACACAACAATATTTAACAAGACATATTTTCAGGACAGGCGTGTATGTAGCAGTAACATAATGGCAGTGTTTAACAACACATATGGCTCAAGACAGCAGTGTATGCAAAATGACATAAACATGAACATGCATCACATATTTCACAAGGCTAAGCAAGTATCATGAGCACACATCAATAATTCAAGTAATCATGAACATGTGTTATGAAAAATCAAGTAAAGTATGCAAACATGACATGTGAACATGTAACAAAAGAATAATCAATCATGATGAACATGCATCAACAATGGAGAAAATGAACATGCACCATGGAGTTCAAAAATTGATAATACGTCTGAAAACGTATCAATATCAAGCATCATAAATATGCAAGCATCAACAAGCAAGTGTCAACATATAAACAAGTGAGCATCATGAACATGCTTCAAGAATGCAAACAATCACATAATCAACAAATCATGCATTAAAGATTCGTATACGTACTGCAAATGGAGGCTGAACTACTCAAGAAAATTCTACAAATATCAAATATATCAAGCCATGGATGTTACATGTGGAAAAGAATCAAGATAAACTTGAAAATAAGCCAAAAACACACTCTATAGCAGGTGTAATCGATTAACATATATGTGTTATTCGATTACATATTATAAAATCAGCATTCTGGCGTAGAAAATAGGTATAATCGATTACACCAGATGTGTTACTCGATTACACCTGTAGAAATAGCAGAAAATCACTTTTCAGAAGCACTTTTCCAGCATCAATTCAATGATCAAATGCAACATGTAATAACATTCAATTAGACATAAAAATCACATCAATTTAGAGCAAATAAACACCTATTGAATCAATCAAACAATCAACAATATCAAGCAATTGAATCAATAGATCTATCCGCACAAAAACCACAAGGATCTACATTTTGAAAGTTGTCAATAAGCTAAAATGAGTTTTGATCTAAGAATCCCCAACCTACAAAGCTGAGATTTGCTTTGGTAATTGTTGCAAATAGAATTTGATATATCAAGCAAAGAAAACTATAGATTCAATAAATTATTCACAAGAAAAGTTGAAGAACAATGCAATAAGCTAGAATTGCTTCAAAATTGCTTCAAGAAATTACTTCCAAAATTCATATCTAGATCCAAATCAACTTCTACTGCAGAATTTGATGTTGATGAAAGGAATTGATGAAGGCTTAGCTCAAGGACTAACAAAGTCCAATGGAGAATTTATTAACTCTAATAGAAGAGCTTTGGTGAGGTTAGGGATAAAGATGAAGATGAAAAGTGAGAGAGAATTTGAGAGAACTGGAGTGTGAAGTGTAGAAAAACCATAAAAATGAGTCCAATTTCTCTTGGAATGGAGCAAATTTGTTTAAATATGAACTAGGTATAGAATGAAAATAAGGTTTGGAAATAGGGTTTGAATGAGGATTGGATTTTTGGTTTTTAATTAGGAATGGATATTATTTGAATTATGGAGGGAAAATGAAATTAATTTGCAATGCTCTAGATCCTTCTACTGGTGTATGATTGAATCCAAGTGATTGAAATGAATTTGAAATTTCTACAGTGTTAAAAATCTACTGTTCTAGGAAAAAATTACCTCCTGTAATTGATTAACATGATCTTGTTAATCGATTACATGTCCAAAAATTTGAATCTGGCACCTTCTGGAGGGGTGTAATCGA
Source organism: Lathyrus sativus (assembly GCA_963859935.3). NCBI lineage: Eukaryota > Viridiplantae > Streptophyta > Magnoliopsida > Fabales > Fabaceae > Lathyrus > Lathyrus sativus. The sequence continues at coordinate 308,279,733 of OZ012737.1, read as the reverse complement.
TTAACACATGTATGTTGATTGATTACATCAAGGCAAAACTGCAAAAATCACCCTGTTGCAACCTGTTCTGAGCTTGGCTTTGCACTTGAACCTTATCCACTGATAAAACCCTTGAATAATGCCTGAAACATGATAGATAACTTTTATGGAACAAGATCATGTAAACTCTGTGCTTTCTATTTTTTATTCTGAAATAATTAAACCATTTGTTGAGAAAAATAAATGCTCGAAGAATTTGACGACTGTCTGCTCAGCTCTGAATGCTACTGAAATACTTTCTGAAATGAAGAAAGCTCTGAACTGTGAGAAACAAGTTGTGATCCTTTATCTTAGAAGCCCAATACAATGTATGATTAATGTCATGACAGATGTGTATGGATGCGAGCATAAGTCAGTTAAGGTTAGAAAATAGAAGGAAGATTTTTGGGGTGCAACACGTGTATCCTACTAACTTGCATTTTTTCCTTCATCAGCTGTAGAAAATAAAATGTCATAATCGAGGGTTTCTTTCAAATACCCTAGTATCCTCTTCGTCACTTCTAGGTGTGATACCTTTAGCTTCTGCATGAATTTACTTACCATACCTACACTGTATGCTAGATCAGACCTTGTGTGACAAAGGTATCGAAGTGATCCAATGAGCCTTTTATACTGTGTTGGATCGACATCATCTTCATCCGTGTCTATCAATAGTTAAAGTTTGGGCTTAGTTGGAGTCGAAGATATGATTTTCAATTGAAATCATCTATGATGTGACAAAGTATATGCTACCTCCAATAGAATCCACTTGGATAAGACTACATACATCAGAGTATATGACTTCAAGAATTTCCTTTGACTTGCTTCTTGCATCCTTGCTGAAGCTTTTCTTGTGCTGCTTTGCATGCACACATTCCTCACACACTTCATTTGGAATGTCAATTTCTGATAACCCTAAAACCATATTTCTTTTTTTCAGATCATTGATGCTTTTGAAGTTGAGATGATCAAGTTTATAGTGCCACACCCATTCATCCCTGCTTGCTACATTTGTAAGGCACTTGTGTTCCATCATATTAAGTTCAATCTTAAAGGTTCTATTATGAGACATGGGAGCCTTCAAGATTAATCTTCCACATGAGTCAACAACTCTTATCATCTTGTATTTGATCAACACTTTGTAGTTCTTTTATATCAACAACCCTATGTTGAGCAAATTACTCTTCATGCCTGATATATATCGCACATTGGAAATTATTGACCTTTTTCCATCTTTCTTCATAATCAGAACATCACCAATACCTTTAGCTTCTAGACTTTTCATTTTAAAATTTCACCATGTTCTTGATTAAGGCTTTTATGTTGACAAACCAATCTTTCTTACTAGTCATGTGTGATGAGCATCCCGAGTCCAAGTACCATTGGTCCTTGAATTGTTTTTCATCTTTTGTTGTGACAATCAACAACATCTCTTATTTTTCATGTTTTGCAAACTTTGTATTATTTTCTTGATTCTTTTGTTTCTCAGGGAAATCAATAAAGTAGTGACCATACTTCTGACAATTGAAACACTGAATGTGACTTTTGTCATGTTTTCTTCCACCATCTCTTCCTCTACCTGCAGTACCACCTCTTTGGTTACTTTGGTATGAGGAATTTCTCTAATTATCCCAACCTCTTTCTAGTTAATTTCAACCAGTCAAATTGTTGTACCCTCTTATACCTTTATTGTCATTCCAACTTTATTTTCCTTTCTTTTCTTTTTCTAATTATGCCTGCAAATCCACATCACTCTTCGACTCTCTTGCAACTTTTTCAGTCATTCTTTGTTCATGAGATTTGAGTGTCCCTTGAAGCTCTTCCTTTGTCAATGTTGATAAATCTTTCGAATCTTCTATGGCTACTACCATGTGGTTGAACTTTGAAGTCAATGACCTCAATATCTTTGCATCAATTAATCTTGATGTCAACAATTCTCCACATAACTTCATTTGATTCACTAGTTTGGTAACCCTAATGAAAAATCAGTTATTCTTTCACTTTCTTCCATCTGAAGCAATTCATACGTTCTTTTATGAGTTTGTAACCTCGCCTTGTTCACCTTTTCATTGCCACCAAGCGATTTCTCCAAGATCTCCCATGCTTCTTTTACCGAATCTATATCACTGATCTTTTTAAAATTATTTGGATCAATGCATTTATGAATTATGAAGGGAGTTTTATAATCTTTCTTCTTCCATTCTTTGTGTGTAGCCTTTTCTTCATTCGTTGTGTTTTCTGTAAGCGGTGTTACTCCTTTCTTCACAAGATTCCAAAGATCTCGATAACAGAAAATAATTTTCATATGTTTGCACAAATTATTGTAATTGTGATTCTTCAAAATTAGTAACTCGCCAAAAAATAACCATTCAGATGATTCATCGCGCTATGCTTCCCAAGAGTCACATAGCCAGTGCTTTAGATACTAGATGTTGGAATTATACCAAACTAATGTAGAATTCCTAAATCGATCTTGATGGACAAGTTGATTCCGCTGCACAATCGGTAATGAGAGAAGAAATAAAAAAAGTAGGGGTTTAGAGAAAAATGGAGGAAGAAGAATTGTAAAAACTGCAGAGAAATTTCTGCTCTTTATTTCTATGCAACTGCATTCGTTTTTCACACACTTTACAATAATACGGTTACTCCCTATTTATAAGCTGAGTTCGCTTGCACACAAAGCAAACCTTAACTAACCTAACTAAATCAGTTTAAAACACAAAATAAAGTTAAGTCTGAAATTCTATCAAGATACATTTGACACTAACATGCATTTCGACAATACCTTGCGTATGTCGGACAACATGCTTCGACACAAGGAATTATATTTTCAAAATTAACCACTAATAATAGTCAATAACTCCGTATTATGTGTGTGAGGGTGAGGATCTGAGATACCATCATCCCATAATTCCAAAAATCTACAAGCAATATCAAATTTGATTTTAGCTTCAAGTTTCTAAATTAAAACAATTAAACTTCATTAAAAAAAAACACCAAGCTAAAACCCACATCAAACAGATTAAGTAAAAAAACATTATACAAAAACAACAAAAATAAGTTAGAATCAGAAGAACATTTGGTCAAAGGGAAAGTTTGAAACTTTGACTACATTCAGTACAAGAAAAATTTCATTTAACGTCAGACAAAAGCCCTCGGAACAAGACAAAAAATTGACGCTATTAGGTGTTAGTGTCGGAGTCGGAATACCCGCCTCTAGGATAGAAGCTAAGAGAAGCATTCAGCCTAGGCTATCTAGTTTCGACTTTTAGGAACTATAAAGGAAACTAATACATGGTTGGAAAGCAGATGCTAATGGTACATATAGCATCTCTGGAGGAGACACTAAACAATTAATATGTTTTACTTTAATGTCGGTTATTGCTGACGTTAGCTTGTTATAGGTGTTTATTTGGCTTTGCTCTTTGGCAACGCTAGCTTGTTATAAATAATTATGTAGCGTCAGTCTTTTGTGATGCTAGCTTGTTACAGGTAATTATTTTGCATTGGCCTGTAGCGTAAGCAAGAGTGTTACAAGTATTTTGTAGTGTTACAAGTATTCTTTTTCTACTTTTCCTTATTCAAAGTTCCTAAGTCTATTGTGAATGACCTGGTGAGTTTGCAGCACAACTTTCTTTGAGGAGGTGTTGAGGGGAGATGTAAAATCAACTAGGTTAGTTGGCAGCGGGTTTGCAGGACAAATAAAGAGGGCGATCATAGAGTAAAAAATTGCAAATTGTTTAACTTAACGCTACTTAGTAAATGGTGCGGGTGAATTCTGAATGAGAATGAAGCTTTTTCATTTGATCTGCTTGCTTTTCAGGTAGGGCGACATCAAGGAAAATGTGTCGGATTCTGATCTTGTTGCTAATGGTAAACATGACTCTATTTGGTGAAATTAAAAGATATTCACACCGTTGGAGTTAGGCATGAGGAGATCTTAATTGGTCTTCTTCTCGTATTAGTGCTAAGCTTGGAAAAGACAAACACGTTGATTTTCGGAACCATATGTAGATAGGTTCCGAAAGTTTTTGTTGTTTATTCCCTGACATATTTACTCTTTCTGCTAGACAACACTTTAAAATTCTAGAGTTAGGTGGGATAATAGGTTTTTTAACCCTAATACCCCATTTTGAAACCAATAATACCAATATACCCTATGTTGAAAAAAATAACACATGTGCCCTACATTTAGAACCTGCTCGTCTACTGAAGTGGCGAGCAGATGAAGGAAATGATTGTTGCGTAGGTGCTCGCCCAATGAGATGACGAGCACGTGAAGGAGGTTTTTTTTTGTTTTTATTTTATTTTATTTATTTATCAAATCTTTAATAATTTTAATAATAAAAATCATATTATAAAATATGTTATACTAATTTAATAATAAAATATTAATTAATAAAAATATTATAATAATAAAAATATTATATTTTATTAATTTAATGAATAAATACTAGTTAAAATTACATTATAAGATTAAAATATTTTAGGTTGTTTTAATATTATAATTAAATAAAAATTAAAAATATATCATAATAATAAATAAAAATTTGTTGTATTAATTAAATACAACAATAAAATATATTAAACAAAAATACATGTTACATATACATTTGATCAAAAATGGCCCCCAGTTCCACACCTAGTGGTCCTTCTCTGTCGATATCCCCTGCCCAAACGTTCATTTGCATTTGTTGTAGGTGATTGAGATGAGTCGGAAGACATGTCTTCATTGTGATGTGCTGTAAGGGGGTCGGTCTGCCTTGAAGAGGGTTCTGCTTGTGTTGATGGTTGCTCAGCGAAAATATCACCAATGTTAAAATCTGGCATTTACATCAGTTGATCCTCTGTCAGCAAATTTTTTTGGAATGATTGTGATGGTTGCGGTGGTTGTGGGTAGGTTTCGGGTTGGGTTTGTTGTACGGTTGGGTAGTAGACGTCATCAAGCGTGAAGGTGGAGGTGGGCTGAGAAAATGAAATGTTGAAGGTTTGATATTGGAATTGAGGGTTTGTCCGATCAAAGTTGGACGGTGGGACTGGAGTGAACTATAAGGGCAGTCGAAGGTAGGGTTGGGGTTGATTTTATTGGTTGTAGTTGTAGTTATAGTTTTGTTGAGGTAGTGGATTGTAGGAAGTTTGGTGTCGGTATGTATGCTGAGCTGATGAAGATGCGTGCCCCCTGTTGCACCCCAAAATTTGCCCAACCTTTTCTAACCTAGGTTTATGTTTCAATTGCATAGTCATTTGCATTGTCATCATGTACATAGTGTATTCATTTGCATTGCATATCATAGGCAAGCTATCTTAACAGGGGATCAAAGTGCTATTCTTATCTCAGGAGGTATATCTAAGGGTTTCATTCATATTCAAGTCTACTCAGGTCATCAGGGAAGAATTGGGGCTTTGAAGAGCTGCCAGGTTGATCAGTGAATTCTCTCCTATCTTGAGGCTAGTTGGGGATCATCAGAGGAAATGTGAGCTATGAGCCAAGAGCATGAGGTGTGTATGGATGTTATAAAGAGTCTAGAGAATCATTTTTGAGGAGAACCAAGTCATTTGAATGATTGCAAGAGCCTCAGTTGAAGTCAGTCAACTAGGGTCAACACTGGGTCAATTCTAGGTCAAAGAAGTGTTTTGAAGGGCATCAAGGATCATTTGAAGAATGTGGGATTCATTATTTGCTATATGGATATGGATATGATGTTGTGGTAAAGAAAAATCAAGAGGAGTCAAGGAGAGTTGGAGTTACTAAATTAGGGGTTTATTGTAAAATCCCCTGATTTAGGTCAAACTTCAAAGCAGTGTAACTCAAGATGCAAGCTTCATATGAATTCTTGGTCCACATGAAACTTGTATAGTATCTTAATAGCTTTAGTTTGAATGGTGGAAGTCATCAAGATGATTTATAGAACTCAAGTTATGGCTCTTGCAAGTTGCAAGTCATCTGAGGGCACTGAAATTTGTCTGTGAAAATTGTCTGTCTTCCAAGCAACTTTTGACCTTCAAGGGTATTTCAAATGGGTTCTTGGCCAACATGAGAATTGTTCCTTATTGTCTTAGCTTTCTATAATGGTATGGTATGCCTTCATATGATTTGTGGAACTCTACTTATGGTCTTGGCAAGCAAAGGATATTTTGGTCATTTGGGGATTACAGGTCATTCTTAGCCTATGCCTAAAACTCATACAAGGAAGCTTCAAATGAAAAACTTCACAACATCAAAGTTGTTCAAAATGGTAATTTAAGGCTAGAAAAGATGGTGTGAAAGTTTGGAAAAGCTTAGAGCATGGAATTTTAAAAGTGGTGCAAATGACTTGAAAATGGCTTATAAGTTGAAAAAGTTGAAATGAAAAATTGGTTTGAGAGATCTACAAATCCAATATGGGTCATCCAATATACCAAATTGATTCCCAACATCATTATAAAGACAATGGTTTAGCCACATTTTTGAGTTTAGGCTTAAAAATTGGACTTCCTTTGTAAATGTGTTTCTTGCATATTAAGGCACCAAAAGGAAAAGTAAGGAAATGCTACATAAGGGTTTGTAAGACCTTGTTCTCATATCATAATATCATTTGAGGAGAAATTAAGTGGGATTGCATGGTTTATCATGAGATTGCATGAGATTTACTAAATATAGAAGATTCACATTCTCATTGCATGATACATTCTAGAAACTTCTTGGAAGGTTCTCAAAGCTTCCACACACTTCTTTTGACATCTATATATGCCCTAGAGATGATCCATGCCCTGGTTGGTGACTGATTGTGCTTGCATACCATAGTTTGATTCCATAACTCCATATTGCATTTTGCTTTCAAACTCCATTGAAACTTCATCAATCATCATAATTCTTGCTATCATCATCATCTACCATCATCATAGAGCAATTGGCAAACAGAATTGAGAGGAATTCGTGGCTGGTTCATGAGATCCAAAGTTTCACTCCAAGTTGCATGAAGAATTGGATAGAGTGATTCAAGAAGTGTAAGCAAGAACCAGTGCAAACAGAAGAATCTACAGCCATTGAAGATCATTTGAAGCAAGCATCAAGGCTTGAATTGAAGAGGAACCACCATTGCCATCATCACTTGCAAGGTATGCAACTTCATTTGAATCCCACTATTTATCCATTGTTAGATCATGTGGTTAGGATATATGTGATAGAGACCATTAGGGGATGATTCATGAGTAGTTTAAGGGCTGTTCTTGAAGGTTGGTTCCATGGTAGTTTCTGTTCATCGATCAAGAACTCACATGTTAGGGCGTATTAATACTAGTTATCATGTTTAGAATGTTCCCCATAACATGTAGAGCATGCTAGCATAGTTTCAGCCAAGAATATTTCCATGCAAACCATGTGTAAATCATGGTGGACAGAACTTCCATCTCTTATATTTCCTTTTAGGTTAAGTTTTAAGAAAATCTAGGGCCATGGCTGTGTAGAGGGAGAAAAATGGTGCAAGTTTGGTTCTTATATCGTGTTGTTTCATGGCCATACGAGGGAGTACGAGTGGGAAGAAGTCGCGTGCATGAACATTGAAACCTGAAACCCTAAGTGATCATTTGGGACGATGACTCACGATCGTTGGATCGTGTTATTTTAATTGACTAGTTAAACGCATCCAACGGTTCCAATTGAACTTCAGAAACGGAGGGAAAAGATGAAGCCAAACGCGGCGTTTTGATTAATGATGAATCCTGGGCCTCAGAAACGCGCGCTATTCCCACCCCCCTGATTTGGCCCATTTAGTATTACAACTGGGCGAAGTTGCTATTCTCACCTCCTCCCTCTATTTCTTTATAATTCTTTTTTTAATTTTTTTTCATTTTGCATTCATTTTCAAAAAATCATATCAAATTGAAAAAACATTATTTTTTGATAATTCTTTTTGCATAATTTTCTTTAAAGAGTCAAGAAAATTATAAAAAATAAAAATTGCATTTTATTTTTTATTTGATATTTTTCCCATATTTTCCAAATAAATGCCTATTTTAGGTGTTTCATTTCATACATGAATTTGTCAATTTTTGTTCATGCACTTTCTAATTGATTTTGATCCCATTCTTTTTTGTGCCATCAAATATGGATGTGTAGACTCTCTGGATTTTGTACTAGGATTTTTAGAAGTTTATTTTTAGTAGTTTGCTTATGTGGCATTTAGGTGTTCAAAATTAGGGTTTTAAATGAGCATAGGTGAGATAGATTAATTCTTTTAGGATATTTTCATTTGATTTTTGGGGTATGGACTATAGGGGTTATGGGTATAGGATAGATCCCCTTAGAAAATATTAGGATTCCCCTACTGCTACTAGTATATGGCTTATATGTGATTAATTGTGTGGTGTGCCCTCTTTAGGGTTATCTTTTTGTCTGTGTGGGGTATTGGGTTTGTTTGGGATTTGGGGGGAGCTGGAGACCTGTGATGATGAAGCCCAGTTGAAGATCAGAGAATGAAGATCAATTTCCAGAGCTAATGAGGAGTATCTCTTGCTGGTAGCTGCTGAAGTTTGTAGGACATAGGAGTTAGGCAGAGCCCTAGAGTAGCAAACTTGATTCTCAAACATGGAAGGTCTTGACTGCCTCCATCCTTCTCTGTGATGCAGAGTCTCTCTAAGACACTCACCCCCTTCCTTTGGAAGGCTTGGTGCTAATGTCTGAGGGATAGAACTCTTGAGAGAAATATTCCTTGTGTTGATAGCAGTATGTTTGCCACCCTTGGTGGTCAACTAATTGCTTAACACCCAGTTTACTCTTGTGATTGATTCCTCAGCTTGGAGGTCAGGACTTGAAGAAAAGCCATTGGGAGATTGAAGATAGAAGTCTGATGCTTGCTTGATTTTGACTTGAAGATAGTTGCTGATGCTGATGAAGACTGCTTTGCTGTTTAGCTTTTGCTGTTTTATTTCTGATGTATTGATTGACTGTATTGTTTGTTGTTTACCCTGTTGGGTTGAAAGTGAAGTCTGTTCACTTTTGCCTATTGTTTTCTATGTTCGAGGTTGAGTGGAACTCCCTTGCCTCGCTTGTACTGTTGCATCCATGCATTTTACTGTTTTATTATATCTGTTGTGTCTGTTTCCGTCTATTCCCTTAGGATCTCTGTTTCTCTCTGCGCAAGAGAGGAGCATGATAGACATTAGGTGTTAACCCATACATGATAACATTAGGGTAGATTTTTTATCCCCTTTTTAACCCTAGGATTTTAGAGTGTCATCTCTTCTTTCTTCAAAACAACAGAAAATACTAATAAAGGTTATAACAGAGATCAATTCATTTCTTCCGTCAAAAGATTTGAACAAACATCAACCTTTTTGCAAATAAGAAAACCCTTGTTTAAGGTGAGATTTTTCATAAAAGACACTTGAACAGTTTGTGTCGTGCGTAGCCCGAACTACGTTTGCTCTGATCTTCCATGCAGTGTGGAAGTACGTATGCATAGGATGCGATATCCTAGTGAGCAACCTTCACCCACCTTCCCCCGTAGTTAGGCGAACTACGTTGACTCTGATTTCTCGTTCCAGACGGGAATACGTAGGCATAAAGTGCGATGCTTTGCCGAGTCATGTTTTCTTTTCTTTTCAGACCTCATCCTTTAGTTTAGATAGAAGTGTAATCCGTACAAACCAAGCAAGCGTGGATCCCGTCGAGTACGACGGACGTGAGGGGTGCTAATACCTTCCCCTTGCGTAACCGACTCCCGAACCCAGGTTTTGGTTGCGATGACCATACCTTTTCCCGTTTTTCGCGAGGTTTACTTCGAGCGTTTCCTTTCCCTCCGTTGGGATAAATAATGCACGGTGGCGACTCTTTTGTCAGCCGGCGCCGATTTTCGCAGTAGCGACAGCTGGCGACTCTGCTGGGGACTTGCGAGGGTTCCCTATTCGAGTCTTGCCTTAGGTTTTTTCCTAGCTATTTGGGGCAATCCCCGACAGCTGGCGACTCTGCTGGGGATCCAACGTCCCCTGGCTGCTAAGTACTGCGATGGTTCTTATGCATTTGGGATCCAACGTCCCTTTAGAGAGTCGATCCTAGCGTTTGTTTGCCCGTCGAGGATTTTGTATGGATTTACGTTTCTGTATTTACCTTTCAGCATTATATTATCACTATTATTGCTGTATTGTGGGGGTGTGACGGGTGTTCCATGATTGAGAGATAAGTCGGACCTGGGCTTGAGTGCACCTAGACTTAGAGTAGAGATTAGTTGGCGCCCGCTTGCTTTGCTTGCCTCGGTGTCCCGCGAAATCTACACTCAGACGAGGTTCCTCTGGTTGGCCTCCTGCCCCTTCCTTTGGTTGGCGTGGGTTGCTGGTTAGTTGAATTGTCGACTCTGGGGACCGATCATTTGGAAGTTGGCTAAGTGAGGCCTCTTCAGGATTTGATGATGTCACTCCTTCTGGGAATCGTATCATCACTCCTGAAAGTCTGTGACGCCGACGACCGCATAGGATGCCCTACCTTTGTCAGTTACTAGGACATCCACCTGTGTGAGGGTTTGGGGATATGCAGGTAACTAGACCTCCAGATACCGGTTATTTCTTGATCAGAGATCCTTGGTATTTATGGATAGTTGTGAGGTCTATCAGAGACCAGCCAGAGTTATGGTATGAGGTCTATCAGAGACCAGTTGGAGTTATGTTATGAGGTCTGTCAGAGACCAGGTGTGGGTTATATTATTGGGTCTATCCGAGACCAAGCTGGGGTCCTTTGTGAAGTCTGTCTGAGGCCAGAGTTTGATGAGTATTGGAGGGTCTGTCTGAGACCCATTCTTGGTGTGACTTGGGCTTCTTATTCAGGGCACTCGATCCCCTGTTGCAGCTGCTTGCATTGCATTATTTGCACAACCATTTATCATTGCATTTTGCATGCATACTCATATTTGCATTGCAGGTATTTTCAGGATTGAAGAAAGGCGGGTCCACCGTTACTCTACAAGAATCAACCAGAAGAAGATCATGGACGCCATGCAGATTGAAATGCAAGAGATGCGTGACAGGATGGCCCTGTTCATGCAAACCATGGAGACTATCGCCAAAGGGCAGGAACAGTTGCAGAGTCTGGTGCAGCCGTTGGTTGCTCGTGCTGAGAACAACGACACCCCGCGTGGTGAAAATGTGGCTAACTCTCCCAGGGTTGAAAATCATCAAAGTGCTGATCACATTCAAGTCGCTGGGCTGAACAACGGAGAAGCTGGTCCTACTGGTGGGAACGGAAACACTGGTAACACTAACGGAGATACTGCAGGAGTGTTCATAGGGAACGTCAACCAGGGTTTCAACTTGGGTGCGGAGAACGTCGGGCTGAATGACGGCAATGGTAATCAGGGCTTTCAGGGTATGAATGTGGGATATGGCAATGTGGCTGGCGCCAAAACTGGATACGGAGACCATGGTTATGGTAACGCAGGATATGGAATGGGTATGAACAACGGCCAGGATATGGGCAACCTGAGGGGTAACCCCGGGTACTTCCAAGCAGGTCTGGGTCGTAACGCTGGACATGCTGCTTATGAAGAGATACCTCGTTGGGAGGACCATCAGGAAGACGTTTTCTCCGGTCATAACGAAGGCTACGGGAGGCCTACAGGGGACAGCCTCCGCATGAGATTGTTGGAAGAAAAGGTAAATGGTCTGGCTAATCAGAATGCTTTGGGACTAGATATGTCCAATATGGGGTTGGTACCAGGGCTGAGGGTACCTCTGAAGTTCAAGGCGCCATCTTTTATTAAGTATAGAGGTGACACGTGCCCGAGGGTGCACGTCCGTTCATTTTACAGAAGGATGTCTGCGTATTCAGACGACGAGAAGATGCTTATGCACTTTTTCCAAGACAGCTTGTCAGGGCCGTCATTGGAGTGGTACATGAGCCTGGAGCCAACACAGATCAGAACTTGGAAAGAATTGGCGAAAGCTTTCGTAAAGCACTACCAATACAACAGCGATCTCGCTCCTAACAGAGTTCAGTTGCAAAGCATGTCCCAGAAGCCCAAGGAAAGCTTCAAAGAGTACGCCCAGAGATGGCGTGATTTGGCTGCTAGAGTACAACCCCCTATGGTCGAGAGGGAAATGATGGACTTGTTCGTAGGGACATTCTCAGGAATGTACTATGACCGGCTGCTCAACTTCTCAATGAGTACCTTCTCCGAACTGATCCTGATGGGGGAGCGTATAGAGAACGGGATAAAAATTGGTAAGATTCAACCGGGAGAATCTGTTTCAGCTGGAAGCAACAAGAAAGCCTTCGGTGGTAAAAGGCAAGATGATGCTAATGCGGTGTATAACGTTCAGCGGAGAAATAGGAACCAGAATCGGCGTCCACAACCTCAAGTTGCAAGTGTGACTATTCCGGACCACCTCAGCAACAGAGACAACAACAGCAGCAGGCTCAGCAGCAGCCTAATCAGAATCAGCGGCGGTTTCAGACTCCAAGGCCGAGGAGGGTATTTGAGGTACCGCCGATGTCTTACGCAGAGCTCCTTCAGACTCTATTGAAGTTACAGCTAGTTGAAAAGAGAACCTTGGCGCCGCCGACTGGCACGCCACCAGTAGGGTACGACATCAACAAGCATTGTGATTTTCACTCTGGTGCACCCGGGCACAACATCGAGAATTGTTTAGCTTTCAAGCACAAAGTGCAAGATCTGCTTGATAGCTCAGCCATCAATTTTGGGAAGGAAGGTCCCAATATTACACAACAACCAATGCCAAGCCATGAATAGGCTGGAATATGGTGGACAAAGAGGAGTTCTATAGTTCGTGTGGGCCGTTAAAAGTAGATCAGAACAGCGGCAGGCTGCATCTCATAACTGATTGTGAAGATAGCTGGTTCAGCAGCAGGACAAATGTGAAAGCCCGGTTCTCGGAAGCTGGCGTTTTTCTTTGTTTTATCTTGTCATTTCTTTACGTTTGTAGTTTCTTTCATGTTTGAATTGCGATCTTGTTTGTAAAACTTGTTGTTTTCATTTCAATTGATGATAATGAAATAAATATGCATGTTTTGATTAAATCCATTCGTGTTCACTAATTGTTTTTACAAATGTCCAACACCTGGTTAAGAGGAATCTGCGGAGGATGACGAAAATGAACGACATGCAGCTTCTGATTGTATGCTTTTGAAATAAAACTTGTTGATGATGTACAGGCATTGTTTCAAATCCCTAAACACCGGAGTTATAAGGAAGATAATCCCTTGTCAACCCCTTTGAGCCTAGTAGTAGGAGTTCTTTCTGCGAATGAAAAACCCTCAATCTTAACCTGGGGCAGGGTAGGTGTTAGCTAATTTGACCAAGCGTTCAAGTTGCAAAAGGAGTGTCCGTTCGAGGATCAATCACACCTCTAGAAGTCGTGCCTAAAAAACCACAATGGTTAAATCAAGAGTGAGGCAGTCACATTATTCTCCAATGAGTCAGGCAACCAGTGTCACACGCCTTGTTCGAAAGAAAAAAGAGAAAAAAGAAATCAAAAGCCCGCTAGTCAAGAAAAGAAAACAAATGACTTAGGCAAAAATGAGGGCATCCCGCTGGACTTAAAAATCAAAAGAACTCAAAAAGAGTCCGTCCAGGCAAAAGTTAGGGATAAGAAAAAAGATGAAAAGAGGACAAAAAGAAAAAATCCTCAAATCAAATGCGAGTCGTGTGACCCTAAGTGTCAAAGACGAGAAGTGAGTGGCTGTCACTCCAAAAGTTCATGGGTTCTCGAACTATCACTCCTATCTTTCAGCCTCTGAGAGGTGAGCGCTAAGGTCGAATTAGCTGAATATAGGATCGGAGAACATCAAGGAGAATGGGTGGGTTAAAATAAACGTTGAGCCTTTATCCTTTCCTTCAAAACCGTGAACCTGACCACGTTATAACCTTCAAAAGTCCTAATTGAAGCAGGTTATTTCGAAAGCATACTTCGGTAAAGGTCGCGTCGATTCTGACTCCTAAAAGGGTTCCTCTTACCATGTTGGTATTGATGTTGATAAATGTTTTGTGCAATGTATGCTATAAATTGTTTTTCCCTTTTCCCAGTGAACAGATTGGATGTCAAAACTGTCATATGTGTTGCATTAATATGTCTTTTACGCAGAACAACTTGTTTTACTTGCGAGTAAGCGCTTGACAGCAGGAAAGTTTTCTGCAATGGAAAGTATGGGCAGGATAGAATACAGAGCGCCCGAATGTTCCGAGAGCAGGGGCAAGCTATTATCGTGATTCCCAGTCAGGTCAGCCATGCGAAGTCAGCTACTCTGGGGCAATCAGGTCGAGATTCAGTAAATCTCTCGTAGTTGGAGGTACTGTTCTGGATCAGCTAATCAGGGGCATTGACTTCCAGTGAGTTCGGAATCAGTTAGTCTGAGGGCAAGTCCCGGAGCTTCAATTGACCAAAGGGCAGTATGCTTGAGAGGCAATTAATCAGAAGTGAGTCTCCTCGAAGATCCAATCAGGGGCAGTCATACAGAACGTGGAGATTTGAAAGCAGATACTTCAGGTGGATAATCGGATCAGGATAAGTCTCTAGAACGCTCATTCAGGGGCACGTCGCCGCAGAGAGCATTGAAACCAACTGGATTGATCAGGGCTAATGGAGATTGAATCTTTTGTCGTATAGATACCGGGGCAAGTAATCTCGAGGTTGTCTCATAGCAAGCGGTTCAGAGCAAGTATTCCCAGGAGTTAGATAGGGGCAAGTTGAGTGCATTGGGGAAAGCTATTCAAAAGCTCGCAAAGTTCCCCGTCAGAGTCCATGGCAGGCTGGTACCCTCTCCAGAGATTGTATGTTGTGTCTTCCCCAGTGAAGTCGCCCCAGGCAAAACTGAATGTTAATTCCCCAGGAGAGTTGAGATTAATGTATCTTCAGTTCAGCATTAGCTTATCAAGCAGAGCAGAGTCCTCCCCAGTGAAGGTCGAGATGGATGCGATTAACTTCCCAGAGAGTTCTTGTGCAGTGCAAATCAGTATGTGTGGTTCAATCCCCAGCTCAGTGATAGCAGGATGAGTTTCCCCAGCTCAGTTATAGCAGGAGAGGTTCCCCACAGAGCGCAAGCAAGTGGTTGGAGCTGCTGAAAGGAGTTTTCCCGAGCGATTGTCCCTTCTTTCCCCAGCAAGTCGCTCTTTCTCGTCAGGAGGGTCGTCCTCAGCAGATTTTGGAGTTTGAGTTTGTGAGCTACTTTCTCAGCAGGATGGTCATCCCCAGCGGAGTTAGTTCATCTTTCCAACATTTATTTTGTTGGAAGCGTATCGGTAGTATTCCGGTCATCCCCGGCGGATCCAGTGTGTCTTCAGCATTTATTTTGCTGAAGTAACTCTTTGCATAAGCATGCATCATGAGCATTTGCATTCTACCCGAGTACATAGCATTTCCATGCAGTGTGGAAGCATCACGTCATTATCAAACGTGCATTTTTGAAACATAAGCCAGGTGGTTACCTCTTCAGTTTCAGATATGTGGTTCCCTGCCGATAAGAGAAATCGTGATTCAGGAAGATGTGGATTTTATGGTCAAAGTGCGCAGTGATCGTATTTGTACCAGCCATGGGGTTCATGTTGTAGGACACGCAGTGACCGTGTTGATCTTGGTATGTTGATTTGTGGTCAAAGTGCGCAGTGATCGTATTTGGTACCATTTTTGGGGTTCATGTTGTGAAACACGCAGTGATCGTGTCGATTTTGATGCCATTTATGGGGTTCATGTTGTAGGACACGCAGTGATCGTGTTGATCTTGTTATGTATCAGTGGTCGAATGACGCAGTGATCGTATTCGTCCCGATCTAAGAAGATTGTTTTGTAAGGCACGCAGTGATCGTGTTGGTATCGTCTCGGGGGTTTTATTAAGCAAGACACGCAGTGAACGTGTTCATCGGGTTGTTGGTGGCCGAAGTACGCAGTGATCGTATTCGTCCCATGCTTGAAGTTGTGTCACAGCACGCAGGGATCGTGTTTTCCTCCAGTCAAGAGGGTCGTGACATGAAGCGCGCAGTGATCGCGTTTATCCTATGTATGGTCAGGATATGCAGTGATCGTATTCGTCCAGTTATGTGGGTTAGTTGAGACACGCAACATGCAGGGATCGTCTTTTTCTCCAATCAAGAGGATCGTGGCTCAGAACGCGCAGTGATCGTGTTCGAACACGCAGGGATCGTGTTCAAGATACGCAGTGATCGTATTCGTACAGCATGCAGTGATCGTGTTGTTAGTACCATGGGAACTTGTGATGCGGAGCACACAGTGATCGTGGCTATCGTGTCAGTTGGTTTTGTTGGTCAGCCTACGCAGTAATCGTAGTCGTCCTGTTGCATGGGTTGGTTTCGTGGCACGTAGTGATCGTGTTGACGTTATTTTGGGGGTTTGTTGGTCGAGATGCGCAGTGATCGTATTCGTCCTATTGCAGCACACTCAGTGATCGTGTTTATCATATTGGTGGTTGAAGCACGCAGTGACCGTGTTCGTCGCAGTTTTGTGGATTTGTTGTGCCAGACACGCAGTGATCGTGTTCGCCATGGCACATTCCCCTAGCAGAGTTGCTTGGTCAAGCATTTCTCGTTCTCCCCAGACGAGTCCTTTCTCGGAGTACAGTGGAGATAGCATGGTACAGATTTCGAGTGGTTACCCACAGTTACCCCAGTAGAGGCGTAATCCCCAGCGGGTTGTTCTTCAGCGAGATACTTGGTTAAGTTCCTCGTAGTCCCCGGCAGGGTATCCTTTGGCAAGTCGCTTGGTTAAGTCACTTGTATTTCCCCAGCGGAGTCTTTCTCAGGATGATGTGGTATCAGTATTAGAAGGTGGTAATACAGATTTTCGGGTGGTTACCCGCGATTCTCCAACAGAGTTATGTTCTCCAGCAGGGTGTTACTTTCATAGGGTGCTTGGTTGAGTTCCTAATTTCCCCAGCAGGTGGTGACGGCAGTCGTCAAAATTGCCCTCAGAGTTACTTGGTTAAGTTTCTCATTTCCCCGCAGAGTTGGTTGTCCGTGTCTTCGAACATTGTCTCGCTTGGTTAAGCGTCTGTTCGTTTCTTCAGGATACGAAAGGTTGATCAGTGAAGTCAACATGACAAGTGAAGTCAGTATTCTTCCGCTGGTTAGCGTGTGCTCAGTTGATAAGTGAGATCAACAGAAGTTGATAAGTGAGATCAACAGAGGTTGATAAGTGAGATCAGCAGAGGTTGATAAGTGAGATCAACAGAGGTTGATAAGTGATATCAACAATTTCTTGTGGTGTATGCTCATTTCTTCGGAATGGAGTGGTCTGCGGGCAACATCAGATTATTGGATAGATGGATGGCTAGTTGTTGTTGTGACGACAGCAGCCAGTTCCCAGGGTTTTCCCAAGCAGTAGTCGTTTTCGCAATTTATTTTTGCGGTTGGCAAATTTCCGGGTTCTTTCGTATTCAACCGTCTCGTACCTCGAATGTCTGAAGGCTGCGCACTCTTCATCCAGTCGGGTCCAAGCCGCTTGAATAGGGGCAGCTGTTGCACCCCAAAATTTGCCCAACCTTTTCTAACCTAGGTTTATGTTTCAATTGCATAGTCATTTGCATTGTCATCATGTACATAGTGTATTCATTTGCATTGCATATCATAGGCAAGCTATCTTAACAGGGGATCAAAGTGATATTCTTATCTCAGGAGGTATATCTAAGGGTTTCATTCATATTCAAGTCTACTCAGGTCATCAGGGAAGAATTGGGGCTTTGAAGAGCTGCCAGGTTGATCAGTGAATTCTCTCCTATCTTGAGGCTAGTTGGGGATCATCAGAGGAAATGTGAGCTATGAGCCAAGAGCATGAGGTGTGTATGGATGTTATAAAGAGTCTAGAGAATCATTTTTGAGGAGAACCAAGTCATTTGAATGATTGCAAGAGCCTCAGTTGAAGTCAGTCAACTAGGGTCAACACTGGGTCAATTCTAGGTCAAAGAAGTGTTTTGAAGGGCATCAAGGATCATTTGAAGAATGTGGGATTCATTATTTGCTATATGGATATGGATATGATGTTGTGGTAAAGAAAAATCAAGAGGAGTCAAGGAGAGTTGGAGTTACTAAATTAGGGGTTTATTGTAAAATCCCCTGATTTAGGTCAAACTTCAAAGCAGTGTAACTCAAGATGCAAGCTTCATATGAATTCTTGGTCCACATGAAACTTGTATAGTATCTTCATAGCTTTAGTTTGAGTGGTGGAAGTCATCAAGATGATTTATAGAACTCAAGTTATGGCTCTTGCAAGTTGCAAGTCATCTGAGGGCACTGAAATTTGTCTGTGAAAATTGTCTGTCTTCCAAGCAACTTTTGACCTTCAAGGGTATTTCAAATGGGTTCTTGGCCAACATGAGAATTGTTCCTTATTGTCTTAGCTTTCTATAATGGTATGGTATGCCTTTATATGATTTGTGGAACTCTACTTATGGTCTTGGCAAGCAAAGGGTATTTTGGTCATTTGGGGATTACAGGTCATTCTTAGCCTATGCCTAAAACTCATACAAGGAAGCTTCAAATGAAAAACTTCACAACATCAAAGTTGTTCAAAATGGTATTTTAAGGCTAGAATAGAGGTGTGAAAGTTTGGAAAAGCTTAGAGCATGGAATTTTAAAAGTGGTGCAAATGACTTGAAAATGGCTTATAAGTTGAAAAAGTTGAAATGAAAAATTGGTTTGAGAGATCTAAAAATCCAATATGGGTCATCCAATATACCAAATTGATTCCCAACATCATTATAAAGACAATGGTTTAGCCACATTTTTGAGTTTAGGCTTAAAAATTGGACTTCCTTTGTAAATGTGTTTCTTGCATATTAAGGCACCAAAAGGAAAAGTAAGGAAATGCTACATAAGGGTTTGTAAGACCTTGTTCTCATATCATAATATCATTTGAGGAGAAATTAAGTGGGATTGCATGGTTTATCATGAGATTGCATGAGATTTACTAAATATAGAAGATTCACATTCTCATTGCATGATACATTCTAGAAACTTCTTGGAAGGTTCTCAAAGCTTCCACACACTTCTTTTGACATCTATATATGCCCTAGAGATGATCCATGCCCTGGTTGGTGACTGATTGTGCTTGCATACCATAGTTTGATTCCATAACTCCATATTGCATTTTGCTTTCAAACTCCATTGAAACTTCATCAATCATCATAATTCTTGCTATCATCATCATCTACCATCATCATAGAGCAATTGGCAAACAGAATTGAGAGGAATTCGTGGCTGGTTCATGAGATCCAAAGTTTCACTCCAAGTTGCATGAAGAATTGGATAGAGTGATTCAAGAAGTGTAAGCAAGAACCAGTGCAAACAGAAGAATCTACAGCCATTGAAGATCATTTGAAGCTAGCATCAAGGCTTGAATTGAAGAGGAACCACCATTGCCATCATCACTTGCAAGGTATGCAACTTCATTTGAATCCCACTATTTATCCATTGTTAGATCATGTGGTTAGGATATATGTGATAGAGACCATTAGGGGATGATTCATGAGTAGTTTAAGGGCTGTTCTTGAAGGTTGGTTCCATGGTAGTTTCTGTTCATCGATCAAGAACTCACATGTTAGGGCGTATTAATACTAGTTATCATGTTTAGAATGTTCCCCATAACATGTAGAGCATGCTAGCATAGTTTCAGCCAAGAATATTTCCATGCAAACCAGGTGTAAATCATGGTGGACAGAACTTCCATCTCTTATATTTCCTTTTAGGTTAAGTTTTAAGAAAATCTAGGGCCATGGCTGTGTAGAGGGAGAAAAATGGTGCAAGTTTGGTTCTTATATCGTGTTGTTTCATGGCCATACGAGGGAGTACGAGTGGGAAGAAGTCGCGTGCATGAACATTGAAACCTGAAACCCTAAGTGATCATTTGGGACGATGACTCACGATCGTTGGATCGTGTTATTTTAATTGACTAGTTAAACGCATCCAACGGTTCCAATTGAACTTCAGAAACGGAGGGAAAAGATGAAGCCAAACGCGGCGTTTTGATTAATGATGAATCCTGGGCCTCAGAAACGCGCGTTATTCCCACCCCCCTGATTTGGCCCATTTAGTATTACAACTGGGCGAAGTTGCTATTCTCACCCCCTCCCTCTATTTCTTTATAATTCTTTTTTTTAATTTCTTTTCATTTTGCATTCATTTTCAAAAAATCATATCAAATTGAAAAAACATTATTTTTTGATAATTCTTTTTGCATAATTTTCTTTAAAGAGTCAAGAAAATTATAAAAAATAAAAATTGCATTTTATTTTTTATTTGATATTTTTCCCATATTTTCCAAATAAATGCCTATTTTAGGTGTTTCATTTCATACATGAATTTGTCAATTTTTGTTCATGCACTTTCTAATTGATTTTGATCCCATTCTTTTTTGTGCCATCAAATATGGATGTGTAGACTCTCTGGATTTTGTACTAGGATTTTTAGAAGTTTATTTTTAGTAGTTTGCTTATGTGGCATTTAGGTGTTCAAAATTAGGGTTTTAAATGAGCATAGGTGAGATAGATTAATTCTTTTAGGAGATTTTCATTTGATTTTTGGGGTATGGACTATAGGGGTTATGGGTATAGGATAGATCCCTTTAGAAAATATTAGGATTCCCCTACTGCTACTAGTATATGGCTTATATGTGATTAATTGTGTGGTGTGCCCTCTTTAGGGTTATCTTTTTGTCTGTGTGGGGTATTGGGTTTGTTTGGGATTTGGGGGGAGCTGGAGACCTGTGATGATGAAGCCCAGTTGAAGATCAGAGAATGAAGATCAATTTCCAGAGCTAATGAGGAGTATCTCTTGCTGGTAGCTGCTGAAGTTTGTAGGACATAGGAGTTAGGCAGAGCCCTAGAGTAGCAAACTTGATTCTCAAACATGGAAGGTCTTGACTGCCTCCATCCTTCTCTGTGATGCAGAGTCTCTCTAAGACACTCACCCCCTTCCTTTGGAAGGCTTGGTGCTAATGTCTGAGGGATAGAACTCTTGAGAGAAATATTCCTTGTGTTGATAGCAGTATGTTTGCCACCCTTGGTGGTCAACTAATTGCTTAACACCCAGTTTACTCTTGTGATTGATTCCTCAGCTTGGAGGTCAGGACTTGAAGAAAAGCCATTGGGAGATTGAAGATAGAAGTCTGATGCTTGCTTGATTTTGACTTGAAGATAGTTGCTGATGCTGATGAAGACTGCTTTGCTGTTTAGCTTTTGCTGTTTTATTTCTGATGTATTGATTGACTGTATTGTTTGTTGTTTACCCTGTTGGGTTGAAAGTGAAGTCTGTTCACTTTTGCTTATTGTTTTCTAGGTTCGAGGTTGAGTGGAACTCCCTTGCCTCGCTTGTACTGTTGCATCCATGCATTTTACTGTTTTATTATATCTGCTGTGTCTGTTTCCGTCTATTCCCTTAGGATCTCTGTTTCTCTCTGCGCAAGAGAGGAGCATGATAGACATTAGGTGTTAACCCATACATGATAACATTAGGGTAGATTTTTTATCCCCTTTTTAACCCTAGGATTTTAGTGTCATCTCTTCTTTCTTCAAAACAACAGAAAATACTAATAAAGGTTATATCAGAGATCAATTTATTTCTTCCGTCAAAAGATTTGAACAAACATCAACCTTTTTGCAAATAAGAAAACCCTTGTTTAAGGTGAGATTTTTCATAAAAGACACTTGAACAGTTTGTGTCGTGCGTAGCCCGAACTACATTTGCTCTGATCTTCCATGCAGTGTGGAAGTACGTAGGCATAGGATGCGATATCCTAGCGAGCAACCTTCACCCACCTTCCCCCGTAGTTAGGCGAACTACGTTGACTCTGATTTCTCGTTCCAGACGGGAATACGTAGGCATAAAGTGAGATGCTTTGCCGAGTCATGTTTTCTTTTCTTTTCAGACCTCATCCTTTAGTTTAGATAGAAGTGTAATCCGTACAAACCAAGCAAGCGTGGATCCCGTCGAGTACGACGGACGTGAGGGGTGCTAATACCTTCCCCTTGCGTAACCGACTCCCGAACCCAGGTTTTGGTTGCGATGACCATACCTTTTCCCGTTTTTCGCGAGGTTTACTTCGAGCGTTTCCTTTCCCTCCGTTGGGATAAATAACGCACAGTGGCGACTCTTCTGTCAGCCGGCGCCGATTTTCGCAGTAGCGACACCCCCCAAATTGCGATGTGTAGATTGGTGGCACATCCTAATGCATTGATACGGAAGTTGGTTGTGTTGATGATGATCCTTGCATGCGTAGGTCGGTCAAAAATTGGTCTGGAGCAATATGCACATAAGGAATGGCACGAAACCAAGTTAAATACTTTTGGCTTGGCTTGCATTCACCAACTACAGTGTCCCCCTGCAAAATCAAATGTCTTCTATGTTTCCATTCTCTCACCTCCTCCTTGTTTAACTCTCGCCAATGAACTTTTTGGGCTTTTCTCATTGTCATTGTGTGGTATTCCCTTAGACACCTTGACAGAGAAGGGATTTGTTGTTCAAATCCAAACTGGAGTTTTACCCTATCTGCTTGATGCATTTCAACGGTATATAAACAAATAAGAAAAGTTGTAGCACTCCAGATTTGGCTATCTCTAAGATTGGGCACCAGATATTGAATGTACGGCCTCCATATAAACTGCCACTTAAAAAAGAAAAGTATAATACCATTAAGGAGTATAACTGATAACTATGTTCTATGGTTTCAAACTTACATCTTTTTCTTGCATATGGTCCAATGCGTTTCGACATCCTTGTAGATGAAAACGAGGATTAGCTTCGTAATTCATCCGTCTTTGAACCCATCTTGCATAAACAAAAAAAAATATTATTAGGCATAGTTGAATAACAAATATATATATATATATATATATATATATATATATATATATATATATATATATATATACGCATAAATGCGTGTTTTAATATAGAAATACCTTTGTGCGTATGAATATGAGGGTCGCACTGTACTAACAGGAGCAAACAATGGTATACGCGTGAATGCCCAAGAAGTGAGTAGAAGAACACAACCACTCATGCTCCTAACATACCTATGGAGAAGTGGGCTAGTGCATTTGACGAAGGGAAACATTGGGGACATATGACATCTAACTTGGTAGAGGACATAAACTCTCTACTAAAGGCAACCAGAAACCTTCCAATCACTGCTTTGGTCCAGTCTACATACTATCGAATGGATTCACTCTTTGGTAAACGAGGATACAAATGGACCAAAATGTTAGCTACAGGGAAAGTTTTCACAGATGGTTGTAACAAGGGAATGGCTGATGAGGTAGCCAAGGCTAACACACTCAATGTCATGCAATTTGATTGCGAAAGATTTTGTTTCATGGTGCAGGAAAAAATTAATCAAAACGATGGTTGTCCAACAGGTACTTTCAGCGTTGACCTGAGGAATCATTTGTGTGAATGTGGAAAGTTTCAAGCATTTCACTTGCCTTGCTCCCACATGATTGCAGCATGTTCTAGCATACAACAAGACTACACAATTCACATTCCAGAGGTCTACACAGTACTTAACATATTCAAAGTCTACAAAGAAAGCTTCCTGGGACTACCGCACGAGGAGAATTGGCCAAAATATGAAGGCTTTACTCTATGCCACGACGATTCCATGAGAAGAAATAAAAAGGGACGTCCAACTAGTATTAGAATTAGAACTAAGATGGACGACACTAAAAAAGAAAAGAGAAGGTGTGGGAGTTGCAGAGAAATAGGTCATATGCGTAGAAAATGTCCAAATGTTGTCGGCCCGTCAAACCGACCGTCTAGATAATTTTATTTATTTTGCTCACACTTGTTTTCTATGTGATCCAACATTTATTTGTAATTCAAGACAACTTTTAAATTACAGCAATACTAGCAAATTACAACCATAAACTTAAAAATAAAACTCAGAGAGCTAACATACACGCTAACCAACAACAGCAACCAACATAAGTGGATCTGCGACTCCTCTGTTAACTTCGCCACTGTGTGCTGAAAATATGCATTGGACATCTTCGTCATTTTCTATACGATCCAAGTAATACATGTACGTACCCTCCGGGCAGACATCAGTCAGTGTTATATATGGACAACGATACTCCATTTTTCTCACCATCATGCGACGACCACCCAACTGCCGAAACCCTGCGTTAGTTGCTGCAACCACGATTCTGAAATTTCACTGCGGATCTAGGTAAACACTGATTTTTTTTCTTGTCCGTGAAAAACAAGAGCTCGGACAGACATTTTTAAAACACGGGTCACTAGACACGAATGATATGTGCTGATGTGCAATACGTCTATTTATAAAAAAAAAAAGTTACATTTGAACTCGGTCATTCAATGACCGAGACTCTGTAACAACTTTACACCTCCATGGACGAACATTAATCATTCTTTTTTAATACATGACAGAAAGAAAAATTAAATTATTATATCATTCACATTTTTTTCCATTTAATATAACATAATATAATTAAATTAATTTAATATAACATAATATATAATTAAATTAAAAGTAATATAATTAAATATAATTAAAATAAAAGTAATATAATTAAATATAACTAAAAATATAACTAAAAACAATATAATTAAATATATAATTAATACAATAATATAATTAAATATATAATTAATATAATAATATAATTAAATATATAATTAATATAATAATATAATTAAATATATAATTTAATATAACTAAAAATAAATAAATAAATAAATAAATAAAACCTCCTTCACGTGCTCACCATCTCATTGGGCGAGCACCTACGCAGCAACCATTTCTTTCATCTGCTCGCCACTTTAGTGGACGAGCAGGTTCTAAATGTAAGGCATTTTTGCTTTTTTTCAACATAGGATATATTGGTAGTATTGGTTTCAAAATGAAGTATTGGGGTAAAAAAAACGGGATAATAGGAATTGCTTTTCTGTCAAGAACAACAATAAGTTCTTAGCTTCTTGTGATGTTGGTGCAACTTTGGATAGAAAATCTTTAAATGAGCTAAACAAGTTGTGGAATGCTGATTTTCCCAACTTGTTCATTTGTTCTTTGATTATTTGACCACTAGACAAATTTGGAGCGATGCATTGTCATGGTTTGCGGTGTGTTGTCTATAGTAAGCTACTCACGTTTATCATTTAAAGGTATATTACACAAAAAGCTTGAAGTTCATTTTTGGCGTATTGTGCAGTCTATTCTTTTCAATGAGATATCTTAGAGGTTGATGAGGTATTGGTTCTAGTTAAATCTGTTTTGTGGGAATGGTTTGTTAGTAGATGTTAAAGGGAATGATTCTTTTATATATTCTTCCAGCCATAAATGCTGAGTATTTATAGATACAAATGATACTTGAGTGTATAACTAATTCCTAATCCTAAGGGAACCCTATTGTTGATTCCTAGTATTAAGCAATGAATAATTCAAACTATACCAACTCATATGCATAGTAATAGGAATGGTTGGTTACACTTAATTATTGGAACAACTTATTCTTATCTATTATTATGCCCCCTCAAAATTGGGTCACCATCAATGACACAAATTTTGTCTCTGAGAAATGAAAATCTGGTTCGATGCATAGGCTTTGTTAGAATATCTACCGGTTGGTCCTTTGTAGAAATGTGAGAGACTCGTATATTTCCAAGTTGAACCATTTGTCGCACGAATGATAATCTAGAGCAATGTGTTTCATTCGAGAGTGAAAAACTGGATTGGAGCATAAGTAGGTTGTGCCAATATTGTCACAAAAAAGAGTAGGTACTTGAGATGGTACTCCAAGTTCACTCAATAGATTGAGCAACCACATGATCTCAGCTATTGTATTGGCAGCAGATCAGTATTCGGCTTCTGTGGAAGATCTTGCAACTGTTCTCTATCTTTTTGATAACAATGAAACAGGATTTCCTCCAAAGTAAATTATGTAAGCTGAAGTAGATGTTTTGTCATCATAATTACCTCCCCAATCAGCATCGGTGAAGGCTTGCAGTTTGAGATGAAGTGGTTTTGCTAGCCATTGAGCATGATTAATAGTATGTTTTAGATACCGTAATACTCGGTTGAGCTGCTAGAGATGCAGTTGTGTTGGTTGATGCATGAATTGTGACAATTTATTAATTGCAAAGGACATATCTGGCCTTGTCAAAGTAACGTATTGCAATGCACCAATGATACTACGAAATAGCTTTGAGTCGGCAGCGGCTGATCCATCATTTAGTTTGAGAGGAGTAGTCATACATAATGGTGTGTTGACGGTCTTTGCTCCAGCCATATTGAACTTATCCAAGAGTTCTCGAATATAACCATGTTGAGATAATAACATACCCTCCTTGGTTGGGATCATTTCAATGCCAAGAAAATAATGAGGGAAACCAAGTTGTTTGAGCGAAAACTTGTTGGAAAGTTCTGTCATGAAGTGAGTTAAAAAGGTAGTATCACTGCCCGTCAAAAGTAAGTCATCAACATATACTAATAAGAAAGCTTGTACACCATGTTTATTGTAAATAAACAAGGATGAATCACTTAGGCTTGTTTGAAACCCAGTAGAAAGAACAAAGGCCTTGAGAGAATCATGCCATGCTCGAGGTGCTTGTCGTAAGCCATAGATAGCCTTCTTGAGTTTGCATACATGTTGAGGAAATTCAGAATGGATAAATCCAGGCGGCTGTTGTATGTAGACATCTTCAGTCAATTTTCCCTGCAAAAAGGCATTATTAACATCCATTTGGTGTAAGGATCACCCTTGAGCAAATGCTAAAGTGAGAACCACTTTAATAGTTTAAGGTTTCACAACCGGTGCGAATGTTTCCTTAAAATCAAGACTAGGTGTTTGAGTGAATCCTTTTGCAACCAACCTTGCTTTATATCGTGCCACACTTCCATCAGGATTTCTTTTGATGTGAAACAACCATTTACAGCCAACTAAATTAGTATGAGCCTGACGGGGAACCAAGGTCCAAGTACCATTATTCATGAGTGCATTAAATTCAGCCGAACAAGCATCTCTCCAATGTGGTATTTTAAGTGCTTGAGTAATAGTAGATGGCTCAAGATTTTCTTGCAAGTCATGTTTAGAGGCAATAAATAGTTTCTTGGGTTTGAATATATTATTTTGTGACCTTGTCACAATAGGAGCACGTTGAACAGGATTATTTGTCGTTGAAGTTGGAACCGGATCAGATGCAGTGTTGGTGATAGAGCTTGTTAAGTTATCACTAGTCACTGGTATCTCTGTTGTTACAGACGACTCGATAGGTTGCATTGACTCAGGGACTAGTGGAGGACTTGATACCAGATCTGTTGTGGGACTTGATACCGGGACTGATGGCTCAGGTGTGGATGACTCATGTGCTAGGGACTGGTTTGGTTCCTGAGCTAAATTTTGATCTTGGGTAACATGAATGATACTGTGTACCGAAGAGTCATGTGATGGAATTGGAGGACAAGTAGATGACGAATTAATTAGGGATTGATAGGGGAATAAGTTTTCCATAAAGTGGACATGTCTAGATATATATATCCTATTTGACACAGGTTCAAGACAAAAATATGCATACTGAGACGTTGAATAGCCTAGGAAGATGCAAGGTGTTGCACCCCAAAATTTGCCCAACATTTCTTCACTTAGCTTGTGTTTCATTTCATGCACATTAGCATTATCATTTGCAGTTCATTGACATGTATGCAGGAGATCAAGAGGTATGATTACCAATAAAAGGCTACACAAGACTATGAGGCTAGCTAAGAAGGTTATTCAGGTGTTCAAGGGTTGATATCCTTGTCAGAGAAGTTAAAAGATCCTCAGAGAGAGTGGTTGAAACCAAGAGTGTGTGCCTCCTACTTGAGAGGGAGGGGAGCCATCAGATGATTCTGACACCATGAGGATGGACTGAAGGTCTTGAGAGAGCTCATGATAAGTTTTGAAGATCACTTTGGTTCCTAGACAGGTCATTGTGCAAGATTAAGAAGGCTCAGCCATGATTGGTGCAGCTAGGGTTTGACTGGGTCGACCCTAAGTCAACTAATGATTTGAACAAAGTTGAGACCTAATTCAAAGGCCATGTGATCATGTATTGATGCATTGAGATGTTATAAGGATTATTCCAAGGTCAACTCATCATGATTGAAGAGTTTGAGAAGTTTCAAGCTAGGGTTTCTAAGGCTTGACAGTGTAAAATCCCCTAGTTTGACCCCTATCTTCAAGGCAGTTTAGCTCAAAATGTGATTGTCATCTCATCTTTCCCCCAACATGAATGTTGTAGAGAATGATCTTAGCTTTAATTTGAGTGCTAGAAGTCCTTGATAGGATTTGTAGAACTCAAGTTATGACTTTGACAAGTTACAGGTCATCTGAGGTATGTGAATTTGGGGGCTTGAAAGTTTCCCAACTTGCATGAAACTTTTACCCTAGAAGGATGATTCCTATGAACTTTTGGTCAACATGAATGTTGTTCCTTATCCTCTTAGATTTCTATATAGTACTAGAAGTCTTTAATAGGATTTGTAGAACTCAAGTTATGGCTTTGACAAGTCAAGGGCATTTTGGTCATTTGGAGATTATAGGTCATTTCAACCATAAGGCCATAACTCCTATTTCCAAGCTTCAAATGAGAAAATGTTCAACATCAAACTTGTTCAAAATGATGTTTTAAGGCTAGTCAAGAGGTCATGAGATGTTGGATTTGCTTGTAGCTCAAAGTTGCAAAAATGACCTAAAATGAGGGTATAAGTTAAATGAACCAAAGTTGGAAATTGATACTTTTGATCTACACATCCAAACCAAGGCATGTAATAGGTCATTTTGACTCTAAAAAGCATTTTAAGAATATTGGTTTAGCCACATTTTTGAATTGAGGTCTAATTTGTGGACTTGCTTTGAAAAGTAGTTACTTACATCTTAAGTAACATTTGCAAAACCAAAATGCAAGGCATAATCAAGGTCCCTTGCAAGCCAAACACTTCCAAAATGTCACTAGGGGAGAAATTGGAAGGGAATGGGATTGATTTCAAGCTGTTAACAGAATTATGCACACCATGGCATATGATTGAAATTCTCATGACATGAGAGATTGAACTTCTCATTAGAAGGATCTAGAGGGTTCTAGATCATCCACACATGGTCTATATATTGAATAGAGATGATCCAAGGCCAAGGTTGGTGATGATTGAAGGAGAGAGCAGAGATTGAGATTGAAATTTCATTGCTTGCAACTGAATTCGGTTACATCATTTCACTCACTTTCCATCCATTTTCTTGATTGCAATCTCTTCCATGAAGGCTAGGGATTGATTCCAGATCATAATCAAGGGAAATTCGTGGCTGATTGGTATTCTTGAGCTCAAATTTCTCCACCTGCAACTCATATTCGAATCCAAGAATTGAAGCCATTCCAATCAGTTCTATTGCATACAGAAGCTTGGAAGTGATTCACTGAAGGAGTCTGGAGCATTTGAAGGCTTGATTTGAGGTATTGCTACTTCTATGCACACGAATTTTTTAGGTTGGTAACCTTCAATCTCTAGCTTGTTTTAGTTAGAATTAATAGGAATTAGGGTGTTAGACGCATTGTAGAACGGTGTAGGAAGGTTTTCAGATCGTTAATTTGAGAATTGGTGACCAATTAGGGATGTTGCCATTTTCGGTTGAGAGTTGGTTCTTGTGAATCTTGAGGTTTCAGAGAGAATTAAGGGCATGAATGAATTCGTGAGGAAATTTGGGACATGTTTCATTAAGGGATCGTGGCCAATGGTGGACTCTATGTTGAACTAGGGTTGTGGAATGGTGACCGGAGAAAGTCACCGGCGGTGGTTTTGGGCGCGCAGGTGACCTGAGTTGCAGGGATTCAAAAGGAAGAAGATGGCTTGATAGCCATCAGATCAAGGTTGGACTTTGACTAGGAACCCCATCCAACGGCCACGCGTGCGTTTCATTTTGTGAAGAGGTCTGACTTAATGAAACGATGCGTTTCATTAATCAGCTGTTTTGGGCTTTGTATAATAGCTGCTACTCACACCCCCCCCCCTGATGGCCCAATCCATGAATTGAACTGATTTTTACTACTATCTGCACCGTGGGTTTGTATATTTTATTTTGATTTTCTTTATTTTTTTCATGTTATTCATGGTTCTTGATAAAATCATAAAAAATGGAAAAATGATTCAATTAATCCCATTCTTTTTGCATTAGATCCATGATAGGGTCTAGTATTTTTTAGATAAAAAATATTTTTATTTCATGCATTTTCTGATTTTATGGGAATTTTCATATTTTAATTGATATTAAAATAGTCATGTTTGATACTTGATTTTGTGGAATTTTGTGTGATCATGTGATGATGATTTTGATCTTGATTTTTTGTGAGTGGCTAGAATAGATATGCATGATCCCCATAGATTTTTCTCACATTTTTGTAATGAGCATAAGTGGTAGTTTAGGTTGAAACCTTTAGAAGCTCCATTTTTAGGGTTTGTGGTTGATACCTTTAGATTAGGACTTAATTTTAGGACTTAATAGATGATTTAGTCCCTGGTTTTTGTATGAGGCATTCTTAATTGAATTAGGATCACTTAGGAATTTTTCTAGAAATTTATAGTATAGTTTACTATTTTTGATTGATTTTAGTTTAGGTGCTAGTTTTAGATGATTCTAATGCACTAACTCAACTAGATTAACATCTTTAGTTCCCTTAGATTAGGGTTTTGTTTCTCTTGCTCTTGGATGATGATGAAGGCAAGTTGAAGATGCATTGGATGGCTTGAAGAGGCTTGGATGTGAAGATCTTCCCTTCTTGTGGTGTAGTCTTGATTAGGTTAAGATTAGGGTTTTGTAGGCAGAGCTGCTAGATAGTTCTCTTCCTTCATAAACATGGATGATGTTGATCACTTCCATTATTCCCTATGATGAAAGGTCCCTTTGTAAAGGCCTCATCCCTCCTTTGGTAGGATGTGTGGCTCTTTGCAAATTGGTAGAACCTTTGAGGGTCCCTTTCTCTGATGACAGGATGCTTAGTGGTGACCTTTGGTCTTCACTCTGCTACCAATCATCCCAACTTTGCTCTGGATAGATGAATCTTTTTCCCTTGTTAGAGGATGGAGTTCCTTGCTTGAAGAAGATTGAAGGATGGATTTGATACTTCTTTGTGTTTGAAGATTACTCTGAGAAGCTGAAGCTTATAGGTGAAGAGGACCTAGTTGATACTGGTAAAGAAGAGAGAGCTGAAGCAAGAAGAACAATTTGATACATGTGAAGAAGATCCAATTGAGATTGAGTGAAGAGCTGAGGCTTGAGGAATAAAGGATAAGTTGACACTTACATTGATGCATTGAGAGCCTGAAGGAGTCAAGTTGATACTTGTAGTTAGGAGTGAAGCCTAAAGGTGGAATTGACTGAAGAACTGAAGCTTGAAGAAGAAAGAATAGGTGGATACTTATGTAAAAGCTCAGAAGAAGCAAATTGATACTTGCTATTGAAGATGATAGCCTTGAAGAGCAATTGAAGTCTGATGACTGGACTGCTGTCAAGTTGGTTTAGTTGTAGGAGTTGTTGATCTGTTTCCTTTCTTGTCTGCTTGCTTTCTGTGCAACTGTATTGATGTGCCTTGTTTGACTTGCTTGATGCATTAGAATAAGTCCATATCTAGACTGATGTAAGCTAGGAGCATGATTGCACTAGAGGTTGAGTTGCTCCCTCTGCTTGTATTTTTAATGTATGGCTTTGCTTGCGGGTATTCGGTAGAGCCCAGTTCCCTTGCCTATGTGGTTTGTGTTTGCTTGATAGAATTTCATTTCTTCTGTATGATTGCAGTTACTTCTATTTTGCTTGACAGCATGTTATTTCTTCTGTATGATTGCAGTTATTCATATCTGGCTTGAGGTTGAGATGAGCTTGTGGAGGCTGATGCCCCACACACATTTCCTCCCTCACTTGCATTGCACGCATTTTACAGTCGTTTACTGTTTACTGTTTTAGCTGATGCTTTATATGTTTCTGTTTATCATTGACATGATCCCCTAGGAATCTCACTCCCTTTGATAAGGAAGTGATGATCAGAACTTTAGGTTGAAACCTATGCATGATAACTTCTAGGAGTTCCCTGTTTCAAACCTCAACCATAGGATGAATCCTTGGCATGACAACATTAGGACTTGATAGTCTCCCCTTAGTTGAGCCTATTCTTTCTTCTCATCTCGAAACAAATCAAAATACAGTAATAAAGGTTAATTGACGTCGTACGTTACGAGCCTTAAGCTATCTGAGAAAGGATTGTTGGAGAGCTTCTTTTCAACAGTCTGGATGTTTAGTATGGTACCCTTTGGGTGACATGCGACGCATTCACTCTCAGGTCATAGTCTCTAGTGCGATACTAGTTGCAAACAAACATAAAAAATAGTTCTTTCGTAAAAGACAGAAAACAAACTTCAAACCTTTTTTCCCCGTGGGCCCGTAATTCAAAGGAAGCTTTTCTGAAGAAAAGAGTGTCGTTAACTCCCAGTTCTACCGCAACGGTAACGCCTAAGTCTCCAAGGGTCGAGCTGCGTATATCCAACTGCTGGAACTATTTGTTAACCCTACTCGATAAAACAGATGAATTTGAACCCCCATAATCCGTATTATCCCGAACTACGTAAGCTCTGATCTCTCATACCTGTTGAGAGTACGTAGGCACAATACTGACGTATTGGCGAGCCACCTTCCCCGTAACCCGTAGTTAGGCGAACTACGTTGACTCTGATTTCTCATTCTCTGATGAGAATACGTAGGCATAAAGCGCGATGCTTTGCCGAGTCATTTTATTTTCCTTTTTAGACCAGCCTTGATAGGTAGATAGATAAAACCAACCCGTCATATAAACACAACAAGCGTGGATCCCATCGAGTACGATGGACGTGAGGGGTGCTAATACCTTCCCCTTGCGTAACCGACTCCCGAATCCAGACAATGGTTGCGATGACCTTGTCTTATACCTTGTCGACAGGTTTTTCCGATCGTTTCCTTTCCCGTTCTGAGGGATAAATAACCAAAGGTGGCGACTCTTCTGTTTTGCCGGTACCTTATTTTCGCGGAAGCGACAGCTGGCGACTCTGCTGGGGACTTGATAGTTTCCGGGGATCCAACGTCCCGTATGCGAGTCAGTTTGGGGATCCAACGTCCGCTGCGAGAGTCGATCCTAGCGCTTGTATGATTACTGGTTGGGTTGTGTTTATTTATCGCATTTTATTTCCCGCATTTTATTTTCAGTATGATATGATTATCTGTGCTGTTGTGGGAGGGGCATTCTGATGAGTGAGAAGCCAGACCCAGGCTTGAGTGAACCTAGCATTAGTTGTGGAAATTAGTGGGCGCGTGCTTGCTTGGCAGGCACTAGTGTCTCATGAAATCCACGCTCAGACGAGGTTCTCCCGGTTGACTTCTTTTTCAACCCTTTGGGTTGAGGGGGTTGTTGGTTTGGAGGATTGTCGACTCTGGGGACCGATCATTTGGGATTCAGCCGAGTGAGGCCGCTTCATGAGCCGGTGATGCCACACCTTCTGGGTATCGTATCACCCCTCTTGAATGTCTGTGACGCTGATGACCGCATAGGATGCCGAACTTGTGTCAGTATAGGTCCATACTTGTGAGCAGGGTTGGGTTTGTTGCAGGAAACCTTAACCTTCAGACTACCTGGTTTTCTTGATAGTGAATCAATTTTGTTGGTATCAGAGGTTCTCATCATCAGATATATGATTGTTCTTGACAGAGCAAAGTTTTGGTCCTGTATCAGAGGTCCTTATTATCAGATGTTTGTTCTTGACAGAGCAGAGTTTTGGTCCTGTATCAGAGGGCCTTATTTTCAGATGTATGTTTGTTCTTGACAGAGCAGAGTTTTGGTCCTGTATCAGAGGTCCTTGTTATCAGATGTTTGTTCTTGACAGAGCAGAGTTTTGGTCCTGTATCAGAGGGCCTTATTTTCAGATGTATGTTTGTTCTTGACAGAGCAGAGTTTTGGTCCTGTATCAGAGGTCCTTGTTATCAGATGTTTGTTCTTGACAGAGCAGAGTTTTGGTCTTGTATCAGAAGTCCTTATTATCAGATGTGTGTTCTTGATAGAGTAGAGTCGTGGTTCGATGTCAGGGTTTTCTTATTATCAGAGATAGGGTTATTCTTGATAGAGCACTATTATGATTTTGTTGATACAGAATCTTCACCTTCATCTCCTCAACAGCACAATCGTCTTGATCTCCTGCTGCATGATTGCATTTTGCATTGTTTTGCATACTCATTCGCATTTCATTAACGTGTGTCTGTGTTGCAGGTACCATTTCCCCCCGATTCAGGTTTTCTTGCCTTCTATTGTGCTGTCATGGGTTCTCTGAGGAAGACTGTGGCCTACAAGCTCCCTGCTCCTGATGTTGTTCAGCTGACTAGTTTGATAGCTTTAGCATAGGATTCTGTGAGAGATGAGTTCAGAAAGTCTTACGGCAAATTGCTCAATTTGGTTCGTAAACCCTCTGTGTTTGAGTTGAATGGGTTGCACGCTCTGCTGTAGTTCTACGACCCTCCGTTGAGATGCTTTACTTTCCAGGACTTTGTTCTTGCACCCACGCTAGAGGAGTATGTTGATTTGTTAGGTGTGCCTATCAAGAGTCAGATGCCCTTTGTCCATAGGGATGCTGAGCCTAATCTGGCTAGTCTAGCTCTGTCACTTCATCTGGATGCCTCCGAGTTGGTATTGTCTAGTTGGAACAAGGTTCCCGGTTTCTCCTTGCAGTTCTTAGTGGGAAAGGCTCAGCAGTGCGCCAAAGACGGATGTTGGGTCGTGTTCAATGCCATCCTCGCTCTGTGCATATATGGCATCATTCTGTTCCCTAATATGCCCGACTTTGTGGACTTCGATGCCTTCCACATCTTTGCTTTAGGGAATCCAGTCCCTACCTTGATAGGAGATGTCTACCATTCCATCCACTACAAAAACGAGAACAGAAGGGGCAAGAATGTCTCGTGCTATGTACCCCTGCTCTATAGATGGCTTGATAGTCACCTACCCAAGAAGGGTCCCTTTGCTTCGTCTGCAGCCACAACTGAGTGGTCTGAGCGTTTGATGGGCCTGTCAGCGGAGGATATTGCCTGGTTTGATAGAGATAGGTTGGGTACTGAGATTATCTTCAGTTGCAGCGGGTTTCCGAATGTGCCTCTGATAGGCAGGAAGGGTTGTATCAACTATAATCCGTCTCTGCTGGTCCGACAGTTTGCTTATGCTTTGAGAGCTCCACCGAAGGATGAAGAGGTGCAGGAATCTCTGTACCTCACTGGTCTTCTAGAGGGGGATATGTTATCTAAGCTTCAGCGCGCTTGGAATGGTATCAGTAAGAGGGGAAAACCATTGCTGGGGAAAAGTAATAGTCAAGCTTACGTTCCGTATGTAACCTGGATCAGAGCCCGAGCAGATATGATAGGGATGCCGTTTCCACCTGCCCAGCTAGAGAGCCCTCCAGTAATTGAAGAGCCTACCATTGTGCCTATTCAGCAGCATAATCAGGTGCTAGCTGAGCGAGATGAGCTGAAAAAGGCAAATGAAGAACTGGAGAAAGAATTGGCTCAACTCAGAAGCGAGAGAAGCGAAGCCGTCCATTCCTTCAAGAGGCAAACAGAACTGGTGAACCAGTTAGGGACAGATTTGACTAAGCAGATAGCTGAGCGCGAGCGCATGGGTCGAGACTTTAAAGCTGTCAATGACGTACTGACCACTAAGAAGCAACACTTGGATGAAGCGTATCGGAGGATATCCAAGTTTAACCAGCATTGGAAGGCCACCCTAGCCAACAGGAAAGAGCGGGAGGATAAGCTGATGCAACAGATCTCCAAGCTGAAAGCCCAGGTGAAGGCTAGTGAGAAGGGGTTTGATGAAGAAACCACTCGCCGATATGCCGCCGAAGGCCAGCTCAACAAAGATCTCGCTAACCTGAAGGAGCGCAAACTGACGTTTGAATCCAAGAAGCGGAAGTTAGAAGATTGTTTCGGCGAAGGAGCATGGGAAGATTCGGTCGAAGGTCTTCAATACACCATTATGCAGAGGGAGTTACTCGTCGAAGGGTTACTCACTCGGCCTGGTCATCCAGAAACGAAGGGGTTGTTAGAAGAGTTTCGCGCCCGTGGCCGTGCTTGACTATTTGTATTCCTTTTGTTTGATCATTGTTGTATGCTGACCATCACCAGGCTTGTTGGTTGAGGTCATGCTATTGGTTCATCTTGTACTCACTGACGTTGTGTAATGCCTTGATGGGCTTTCTGTATATGAGATGTTATTTCCATGACTGGACTCGGACTTCTTATTATCAGCACTGGCACTAGGATGGGGGAAATCTCCCTAACGCACAGACACACGTTTGCATTTGCATGAAGCATTTGCATAACGAGCACTTTGTCGTTTTTTCCTAACCCTTTTGTGTTTTCAGGTTGTTTCAGGTTGTTCCAGGATTGATCAGAGACCTATCCACCGCTATCCGACCAGAGCAAATCAAACCAGAATCATGGAGCAAGTGCAAACCGATGTTCAAGAACTCCGCGAAAGAATGGACCGCTTCATGGAGCTCATGCAAGCGGTCGCCAATGGCCAGGATCAGCTCAGAGCCTTGGTTCATCCTCTGATTTCAAGGGTCGATAGCAATGGCGTACTCCATGGTGGGACCGTGCCTACCCCTCCACCTGTTGAAACTCCTCAGAATGGCGTCCCCGTGACCGGGGGGAATGGCAGTGCCAACAGAAATGTGATCGCTAATATGGGACTCAATGGTAATACGACGGGCGTCGGTAATGGGAATTTTGAAGCTAACGTCAATGTTGGGCTGGGCAATGGCAATGCGGGTGTTGGAAATCTGTTCGAGCCTCAGCCGTGGTTAGAAGACCGTCAAGACGATGTGTTCTCTCAGAGAGGTGCTGAAGGTGAGCTGACTGCTGAAGCACGGCTAAGGTTCAAGGCACTCGAGGACAAGATGAGGAATATCGAGAACCAGAACACCATGGGTGTTGATATGTCCAAGTTGGGACTGATTGCCGATTTCAAGGTGCCTCCCAAGTTCAAGGTACCTGACTTTGAAAAGTACAAGGGCACCACTTGCCCTCACGTCCACCTGAGATCATATTACAGAAAAATGTCTGCTCATTCTGAGGACGAGAAATTGCTGATGCACTTCTTTCAGGACAGTCTGTCCGGGCCCTCCCTCGAATGGTACATGAGTCTGGAACCTACTAGTGTGCGCACGTGGAAGGAACTTGCTGAAGCATTTGTGCACCACTACCAATACAACAGTGACTTGGCTCCAAACCGAGTCCAACTACAGAATCTGTCGCAAAGGAACAACGAAGGGTTCAAGGAATACGCCCAGCGGTGGCGTGAATTGGCAGCCAGGGTTCAGCCGCCGATGGTTGAACGCGAGCTTGTGCAAATGTTCGTAGCCACCCTCCCAGGGGTTTATTATGAGAAATTGGTCAGCGGTATGTCTAGAACCTTCTCAGATCTCATTATCACAGGTGAGCACATTGAAAATGGGATCAAACTGGGGGAAATTCAAGGTGATTCGTCCTCAGCTGGAGGAGGCAAGAAACCTTATGGTAGCAAAAGACGGGAAGGAGAAACGAGCGCCGTGACCAACGCTCGAAGGAAGGGTAAAGGCCCTCACCAACAGGTGGCCAGCATAACCATCCCGGCAGTTCAACAGCCACAGCAGCAGCAGCAGCAGCCGAATCAACAAGGGTACGAAAAGTATCAGAACAGGGCACCTTTGTCCAGTAGTCACCTCGAGACACCGCCCATGTCTTATGCTCAGCTGTTACAGACTTTGCTTCAGCTACAGTTGATCCAGAAGAGAACCCTGGCTCCCTTGACAGGGGCACCTCCGCCAGGTTATGATGAGAATGCAACTTGTGAGTTTCACTCAGGGGCACCCGGCCACACAATAGAGAATTGCAAAGCCTTCAAGCATAAGGTGCAGGACATGGTGGACGCTAAGATCATCAACTTCTCAGATAATGTGCCAAACGTCACGAAGAACCCTATGCCGAATCATAGGGGAGGTGGAGTAAATGCCATTATTGAAGACGAGAGTTTGGATTTGTTGACTGACGTCAGAGATCTGAAGACACCACTTAGCTTCGTTAAAGCTAAGCTGATGAAAAGAGGTTTCTTTCCAGGTTGTGGAGAACTGTGCATGGGTTGTGCGACAAGTCCTGATGGATGTGAATAGTTGATAGAGGGGATCCAAAGTCTGATGACCGAAGGAATCCTGCAGTTCAGCCGAAGGGCCGAAAGCGGATCGGGAGAGGTAATGTTGAAGCAAGGTGATGAGGTTGCCACCATCACCATCTCTCGTCGAACGATAACTATTTCTGCACCCAGGTCACCCACAGTTACCATCACCAAAGCTGGGCCGATACCGTTCGAAAGCACTAATGTTGTCCCATGGCATTATGGGGCAGAGGTCTACTGCAACGGACAGAAGTTAGAACTGGAACCATCAGGGTCATGTGCGGAGAACCTAGCGGGCGTTAGCGGAATTACTCGCAGCGGAAGAGTATTTGCACCACCTGAGGTCGTGGCGGACAAGGCGGACAGAGCTGATGCAACTGATAAAGGGAAGAGCAAAGTCGTCGAAGAGATCCTGCGTGGGGTAGAAAAAGACTTACTTGTTAAAGACGCCGAGGAATTTATGAGGTTGATTAAAAAGAGTGACTACAAGATCGTGGATCATCTCCATCAAACACCCTCAAAAATCTCCATTCTGAACCTGTTGCTGTGTTCTGAGGCACATCGCAACGCGCTGCTGAAGGTGTTGAATGCCGCGTACGTGCCGCAGGAAATATCGGTAAACCAGTTGGAAGAGGTCGTAGCCCACGTGAATGCTGGAAATGGGTTAGGGTTCACTGACCTAGAGCTGACGCCGAAGGGGAGGAACCACAATAGTGCCCTGCACATCTCGATAGAGTGTAGGGGAACGATTATGTCTCACGTGTTGGTGAACACAAGGTCATCGCTCAATGTTCTTCCGAAGAAAGCATTGATGAAGTTAGATACTCGCGGATTGATTTGCACACCCAGTGATCTGGTTGTGAAAGCGTTCGATGGAACCAAACGTCATGTTTTCGGGGAGGTGACGCTACCAATCCAAGTCGGGCCAGAAAAATTCGACGCAGTCTTCTACATTATGGACATCATGCCTGCCTATAGCTGTCTCTTAGGCCGGCCATGGATCCATTATGCTGGCGCCGTGACCTCCACGTTGCACCAGAAGCTCAAGTATGCTGTCAGAGGTAGCATCGTGACTGTGTGTGGCGAGGAAGACATAATGGTGAGCCATTTGTCGTCCTTCAAGTATGTTGAGATGGATGGGGAAATCCACGAAACCCTATGTCAAGCGTTCGAAGCTGTTAAAGTCAAGAA
The DNA here is from genome assembly GCA_963859935.3 of Lathyrus sativus. NCBI lineage: Eukaryota > Viridiplantae > Streptophyta > Magnoliopsida > Fabales > Fabaceae > Lathyrus > Lathyrus sativus. The sequence goes on along the minus strand of OZ012737.1, from coordinate 308,240,341 downwards.
CGTAGCTCCTGCAGTCACTGAAAAGCCAGAGATGACTCTCTCTTCCTTCAAGGAAGCTCGGGCCGTTGTCCAAGCCGGATCTACCCCAGGCTGGGGGCGAATTTTGGAGATACCTAACAAGCAAGACAAGTTTGGGTTGGGATACTCTCCTGCGGCTAAAGCCTCCTCTTCTTCTAGCAGTGCGTCGCGAGGTAAAGGGCCGATCCAGTTTACTAGTGGCGGGGTGATATTTGAAAGCGTCAATGCGGTGTCTGAAGACAGCGGAGATAGCGACTGTGACTTAGACTCTTGGATCCATCCAAGCAAGCCAGGCGAGAGCCTCAACAACTGGTTCGTCAAGGATATCATCCAGATGACAAGCAAAGAGTAATGATTTACTTTTTTCCAATCATTGTACAACCCTATGTCTTACCCGGGGCATAGTGGTTTTATTGTTAGGGCCTCGTTTGATTATGTACATGCATTTTATCAATAAATCAAAAGGCGTTTTTCTTCGTATTCAAATATTGTGATCTCTGTTATTCCTGTTTTATATTTGTTTTGAAAAACAACAAAATGGCAATGGGGTTTGTGCTAACATGCATATTCTTGTCTTAAGCTTAACCCTTGTTATTGCAGGATGCACATAGCAGATGACATCGCCTCTGGACCTTCTACGACTCACTTCGACTTCGATTGCCCGATCTATCAAGCCGAAGAAGAGATTGATGAAGACGAAGACCTTCCCGAAGAGTTGGCCCGCTTGTTGAAACAAGAAGAGAAAGTTATTTTGCCTCACGAGGAGGAGATCGAGATTGTGAATCTGGGTTCTGAAGAACTTGTAAGGAACGTCAGGATAGGGGCTGCATTGCAGAGCGATGTCAAGCAGAGATTGGTCGAGATGCTGAGAGAGTATAGTGACATCTTTGCTTGGTCATACGAGGATATGCCCGGACTTGATACTGACATCGTGGTCCACCACTTTCCGCTACGAGAATATTGTCCTCCCGTTAAGCAGAAGCTTAGGAGGACGCGACCAGATATGGCCGTTAAGATCAAAGAAGAAGTGCAAAAGCAGTTTGATGCTGGCTTCTTAGCGGTCACTACTTACCCTCCGTGGGTCGCCAACATAGTACCTGTACCGAAGAAGGACGGTAAGGTGCGAATGTGCGTCGATTATCGGGATTTGAATAGGGCGAGCCCTAAAGATGATTCCCGTTGCCTCATATTGATGTGTTGGTCGACAATATAGCTTAGTTCTCCGTATTTTCGTTCATGGATGGTTTCTCCGGTTACAACCAGATCAAGATGGCGCCGTAGGACATGGAGAAAACTACGTTTATTGCTCCTTGGGGAACATTTTGCTATAAGGTAATGCCTTTCAGTCTGAAGAACGCAGGGGCCACTTACCAACGAGCTATGGTTACTTTGTTTCATGACATGATTCATCATGAGATTGAAGTCTATGTTGATGACATGATTGCAAAGTCCCAAACAGAGGAGGGGCATCTGGTTAATTTGCTGAAGCTTTTTGAGAGGCTTAGGAAGTTCAGGTTGAGGCTGAATCCTAACAAGTGTACTATCGGAGTACGGTCTGGAAAGCTACTGGGGTTTATCGTGAGCGAAAGAGGCATCGAGGTTGATCCTGCGAAGATAAAAGCAATACAAGAAATGCCAGCGCCAAGAACAGAAAAAGAAGTTCGTGGTTTCCTGGGCAGAATAAACTACATTGCAAGGTTTATCTCTCAGCTCACGGCCACGTGTGAACCGATGTTCAAACTGCTGAAAAAAGACCAGGCGATTATCTGGAATGAGGATTGCTAGAGGGCATTTGATAAGATAAAGCAGTATCTACAAGAACCTCCAATCTTGATACCCCCAGTGGCCGGACGACCCTTAATCATGTACTTGACAGTTCTTGAGAATAGTATGGGGTGTGTTCTCGGTCAACACGACGAGACGGGCAGAAAAGAGCATGTCATTTACTACTTGAGTAAAAAGTTCACCGACTGTGAATCTCGTTACTCAATGCTGGAGAAAACGTGTTGTGCACTAGCCTGGGCTGCCAAACGTTTACGACAGTACATGCTCAATCACACCACCATGTTAATTTCGAAGATGGATCCGATCAAGTACGTCTTCGAGAAGCAAGCGCTTTCGGGCAGGATTGCCAGATGGCAAATGGTGCTGACGGAATATGACATTCAGTACGTTTCCCAGAAGGCCATCAAGGGAAGCGTATTGTCTGAATACCTGGCCGAACAGCCGATCGAGTATTATCAGCCGATGAAATTTGAGTTCCCTGATGAGGATATCATGTTTCTCAAAGTGAAAGATTGTGATGAACCGTTGCCCGACGAGGGTCCAGATAGGAAATCCCAGTGGAAATTGATATTTGACGGGGCGGTTAACTCTTATGGAAGTGGCATTGGGGCGATCATCACAACTCCCCACGGATCCCATATCCCGTTCACTGCGAGGCTGACGTTTCCGGTCACCAATAACGAAGCGGAGTACGAAGCATGCATCATGGGTCTAGAAGAAGCGATTGATTTGAGAATCAAGAACCTAGATGTATATGGTGACTCGGCACTCGTGATTAACTAGATTAAAGGGGAGCGGGAGACTCATCAATCGAATTTGGTGCCGTACATGAACTATGCCAGAAGGCTACTTCCGTTCTTTGATCAAGTGGAACTCCATCATGTGCCCAGAGCTGAAAATCAGATGGCTGATGCCTTAGCCACATTGGCTTCGATGTATAAAGTCAATTTTTGGAACAAAGCTCCAAGAATTGTCCTTTCTCGTCTTGATAGACCTGCATTCGTCTTTGCAATCGAGGAAGCCTCCGACGGCAAGCCATGGTTCCATGACATCTAGACTTTCCTTATGACTAAGGAGTATCCCGCGGGAGCGTCGACCCAGGATAAGAAGACTCTGAGGAGGCTGTCTGGAAATTTCTATCTCAATCCTGGTGGAGTTTTGTATAAAAGAAACTACGATCTCGTGCTACTCGAATGTGTAGATGAGAAAGAGGCGAGTATGCTCATGGAAGAAGTACATGAAGGCACATTTGGTACGCACGCCGGCGGGCATGCTATGACGAGAAAGATCCTAAGGGCAGGATACTACTGGCTGACGATGGAATCAGATTGCTTTAAATCCGCAAGGAGATGTCATAAATGCTAGATTTATGCTGATAAGATTCATGTGCCGCCGTGCCCATTGAATGTCATGTGCTCCCCGTGGCCGTTCTCCATGTGGGGCATCGACATGATAGGCAAGATCGAGCCCACTGCGTCTAATGGTTATCGCTTCATTCTAGTAGCTATCGACTACTTCACCAAGTGGGTGGAGGCAGCCTCATATGCTAATGTGACCAAGCAGGTGGTGGCTAAATTCATAAAGAGGGACATCATCTGTCGTTACGGAATTCTCGAGCGGATCATTACTGACAATGATTCGAATCTGAATAACAAGATGATGAAGGAGATGTGCCAGAGTTTCAAGATTGAACACCGCAACTCATCTCCTTATCGGCCAAAGATGAATGGCGCCGTTGGAGCAGCCAACAAGAACATCAAGAAGATTGTACAGAAGATGGTTGTGACCTATAAGGATTGGCACGAGATGTTGTCGTTTGCACTGCACGGTTATCATACCACGGTACGTACGTCAACCGGGGCCACTCCTTTCTCCTTAGTGTATGGTATGGAAGTTGTCCTACCGTTAAAAGTGGAGATCCCTTCTTTACGAGTTTTGGTTGATGCAAAACTCGATGAGGCAGAATGGATTAAGAACCGACTAAACCAACTCAGCCTGATGGACGAGAAGAGGTTAGCATCGATTGCATATGGTCGTCTGTACCAAAGCCGAATGAAGAAAGCTTATGATAAGAAGGTGCACCCTAGAAGCTTTCAGACGGGTGATCTCGTCCTGAAGAAGATTCTTCCTCCACACTCCGATCACCGGGGCAAGTGGACTCCTAATTACGAAGGTCCGTATGTTGTCAACAAGGTCTTCTCGGGAGGAGCCTTGTTGTTATCCACGATGGATGGCGAAGATTTTGCATCCCCGGTGAACACGGACGCAGTTAAAAAATACTTTGCTTAAAAATGACCCGCTGGAAAGAAAAAGAATATCCAGGCAAAAATGGGGCGTCTCGCCGAACCATAAAAAAGGAAAAAGGTTCGGGAAAAAATTAGGGATATAAGGAAAAGAATGTACACCGGCAAAGTCGAAAACCTGGAAGGGCGACTTTGGCAAAAAAGGGTATCCCGGTGAATCGAAAACCCGAAAGGCCGATTCAGGCAAAAGTTAGGGATTTGAAAAAGCAAATGACTGCGTTTCGCGTATGCACTCTCATTGTTTAGTGGTTTGGAAGACCTGAGGGCCGTTTATCTGAATCAATCTCCTCTGAAGCTGAAGCGTCGGAGAGGTATCGAAGTCGAGTGGGTCATAGAGGGATCAACTCATGGTGTTCGTCTACGCCTCATTGCCGACATGTGTATATACTAATGTATATTTATGTCTTTATGTTTACGCGGCTTCCTCATTCCAGGGGCTTGCATCTGTTGTAAAACATTTTTACCCATTCAGGGGTTCGTTATCAATAAAATATGTACTATTCAGCAATTATGTTTGTCTGTTTAGCATTTATCTGTTTTGTTTGCGAAAAAGAACGCCGATGTTTTTGATAAAATGCGCATACATAAACCTACTGGCCTAGGCCACTGATTGTGGAAATAATGAATTACTTGAACATTGTCACAAGATGATAACCTTGATAGGTACCTTTTGAGACGGGTATCTTGTCTGTTTGTTTGTGTTGTTGCAGGTATGGCATACTTCAGGCAGTACACCGTATGCGTCCCCAATCAGGATGATTCCTTCTTCTCCAGCAAAGTTCAGTAGCCTCTCCCCACAAAGTCTGAACATGAGATCGTAAGCATTGATATGCCTCCCCAAGCAGAGGAGATTCTCCCCAATCAGATGTATCCTGAAGGTTCATCATTTCCCCAGCTGAGTCATGCGCTGAAGTGTATACCTGTCCCCAGCACTGGGTCAATATGCAGATTCTCATAGAAAACTATCCGCAAGCATGCAGCACTCGATAGTTCAAGACTGAAGTCTCCAGCGGAATTGAAATTCCCCACAGAGTCGTACTCTCCCCAGTAAGCAGGATGAGTTCTTCTTCCCCCAGCCGAGTAGGCAAATCCCCAAGAAAGCCGAGTCCTTGGAGAGCGTTCGGGCCATGATTGGTTGTCCCCAGTAGAGTGTTGAATAGCTGATGCTGTATTTCCCCGCCGGAGTCGTTACCTCCAGGAAGGGTTGGCTGCGAATGCCGTGCAGTTTATTTCTGCGATTGACATCGCTCCTCAGCAGGTCCAAGTTCTCGTAGAGCTTCGTTCCCCTGCAGCAGTCAACTGAAGTTCATTTCCCCAGGCGGAGTCCAATTGAGATTGGCGTGACTCCTTCTCCTCGGCAAGATGAGTCCTTCCTCTACCAGAGTGGTTCTTTCTCCTTGACAGGAGGCTTTTCCCTTCAGCATTTATTTTGCCGATGGGGTCGTAGCATTTTGCATGATTACATAGCATTTACCCTAAACGCGTAGCATTTCCACCGTGTGGAGCATTGCGCCATTGTCAAACATATGCATATGAAACATGAGCTAGGTCGTTACTGTGCTTGTTTTGCAGGTGTTCCTCCGTAGAGTCGCTTGCTCAAGATGATTCTTGAATCCCCCTGTGAAAGTCGTTTGCCCAAGATGATTCTTGAATTCTCCAGCGAAGGCGCTCGTTTAAGATGATTCTTAAAATCCCCAGTGAAGTCGCAAGAGTTGGTTGCTCAAGTTGACGCTTAGAGTCCTCGACAGAATATTTGATCAGGATGATTCCTGAAATCTCCAGCAGAGTTATGGGTTCAGGACGATTCTTGAAGTCTCTGGCAGAGTTATTTGTCAAAGATGATTCTTGCAGTCCTCAGCAGAGTTGATTCACCCAGAATGATTTCCGGATCCCCAGAGCAGAGTTACTTGATAGTTCTCCAGAATCCCCAGCGGAGATGCGTCATCCCCAACAGGTTTCCGAACAGCGAAGTTGAAACTTCCCTTGAAGACTTGATGATTGAAGTCCAACCGTATTGACGAAGCAGTTCTCTCCGCTGATGCGGAGTGCCTGACGGTAGAAGTTTGGATATCCCCAATTGGTTCATGATTGAATGAGAATTCTATTCCCGACTTGGTAATGAAGTCCGGATGATGCCCGAAAATTTCTTTGAATGCCCGATGGCATGATTAACGTGATTGTTGACCTGATGAGTCCCGAGGAGTCTTGATGCCTGACGGCATGATCGACCCTGTATCACCGGTTACCGTGTGACCAATTCCCCTGCTAGTTGTCGTGCAACTATCATTTCAGTTTCCGAAGATTTGTTCCCATCAGAGTACCGTGTACTTGTGCAGTTGGCAAATTTCCGGGTTTGTTGGTATTCAACTGTCTCGTACCTTGATTGTTTGAGAGTCGTTCGCTTCTCACCCAGTCAGGTCCAAGCCGCTTGAATAGGGGAAGATGATTCTAAGACCATGAGGATGGACTGGAGGTCTTGAGAGAGCTCATGAGAAGTGTTGAAGATCACTTTGGTGCCTAGACAGGTCATTGTGCAAGATTAAGAAGGCTCAGCCATGATTCGTGCAGCTAGGGTTTGACTGGGTCAACCCTAAGTCAACTGATGATTTGAACAAAGTTGAGATGTTATAAGGATGATTCCAAGGTCAACTCATCATGATTGAAGATTTTGAGAAGTTTCAAACTAGGGTTTCTAAGGCTTGACAGTGTAAAATCCCCTAGTTTGACCCCTATCTTCAAGGCAGTTTAGCTCAAGATGTGATTGTCATCTCATATTGCCCCCAACATGAATGTTGTAGAGCATGATCTTAGATTTAATTTTAGAGCTATAAGTCCTTGATAGGATTTGTAGAACTCAAGTTATGACTTTGACAAGTTACAGGTCATCTGAGGTATGTGAATTTGGGGGCTTGAAAGTTTCCCAACTTGCATGAAACTTTTACCCTAGAAGGATAATTCCTATGAACTTTTGGTCAACATGAATGTTGTTCCTTATCCTCTTAGATTTCTATAGAGTACTAGAAGTCCTTGATAGGATTTGTAGAACTCAAGTTATGGCTTTGACAAGTCAAGGGCATTTTGGTCATTTGGAGATTATAGGTCATTTCAACCATAAGGCCATAACTCCTATTTCCAAGCTTCAAATGAGAAAATGTTCAACATCAAACTTGTTCAAAATGATGTTTTAAGGCTAGTCAAGAGGTCATGAGATGTTGGATTTGCTTGTAGCTCAAATTTGCAAAAATGACCTAAAATGAGGGTATAAGTTAAATGAACCAAAGTTGGAAATTGATACTTTTGATCTACACATCCAAACCAAGGCATGTAATAGGTCATTTTGACTCTAAAAAGCATTTTAAGAACATTGGTTTAGCCACATTTTTGAATTGAGGTCTAATTTGTGGACTTGCTTTGAAAAGTAGTTACTTACATCTTAAGTAACATTTGCAAAACCAAAATGCAAGGCATAATCAAGGTCCCTTGCAAGCCAAACACTTCCAAAATGTCACTAGGGGAGAAATTGGAAGGGAATGGGATTGATTTCAAGCTGTTAACAGAATTATGCACACCATGGCATATGATTGAAATTCTCATGACATGAGAGATTGAACTTCTCATTAGAAGGATCTAGAGGGTCCTAGATCATCCACACATGGTCTATATATTGAATAGAGATGATTCAAGGCCAAGGTTGGTGATGATTGAAGGAGAGAGCAGAGATTGAGATTGAAATTTCATTGCTTGCAACTGAATTCGGTTACATCATTTCACTCACTTTCCATCCATTTTCTTGATTGCAATCTCTTCCATGAAGGCTAGGGATTGATTCCAGATCATAATCAAGGGAAATTCATGGCTGATTGGTGTTCTTGAGCTCAGATTTCTCCACTTGCAACTCAGATTTGAATCCAAGAATTGAAGCCATTCCAATCAATTCTATTGCATACAGAAGCTTGGAAGTGATTCACTGAAGGAGTCTGGAGCATTTGAAGGCTTGATTTGAGGTCTTGCTACTTCTATGCACACGAATTTTTCAGGTTGGTAACCTTCAATCTCTAGCTTGTTTTAGTTAGAATTAAGAGGAATTAGGGTGTTAGACGCATTGTAGAACGGTGTAGGAAGGTTTTCAGATTGTTAATTTGAGAATTAGTGACCAATTAAGGATGTTGCCATTTTCGGTTGAGAGTTAGTTCTTGTGAATCTTGAGGTTTCAGAGAGAATTAAGGGCATGAATGAATTCGTGAGGAAATTTGGGACATGTTTCATTAAGGGATCGTGGTCAATGGTGGACTTTATGTTGAACTAGGGTTGTGGAATGGTGACCGGAGAAAGTCATCAGCGGTGGTTTTGGGCGCGCAAGTGACCTGAGTTGCAGGGATTCAAAAGGAAGAAGATGACTTGATAGCCATCAGATCAAGGTTGGACTTTGACTAGGAACCCCATCCAACGGCCACGCGTGCGTTTCATTTTGTGAAGAGGTCTGACTTAATGAAACGATGTGTTTCATTAATCAGCTGTTTTGGGCTTTGTATAATAGCTACTACTCACACCCCCCTGATGGCCCAATCCATGAATTGAACTGATATTTACTACTATCTGCACCGTGGGTTTGTATATTTTATTTTGATTTTCTTTATTTTTTTCATGTTATTCATGGTTCTTGATAAAATCATAAAAAATGGAAAAATGATTCAATTAATCCCATTCTTTTTGCGTTAGATTCATGATAGGGTATAGTATGTTTTAGATAAAAAATATTTTTATTTCATGCATTTTCTGATTTTATGGGAATTTTCACATTTTAATTGATATTAAAATAGTCATGTTTGATACTTGATTTTGTGGAATTTTGTGTGATCATGTGATGATGATTTTGATCTTGATTTCTTGTGAGTGGATAGAATAGATATGCATGATCCCCATAGATTTTTCTCACATTTTTGTGATGAGCATAAGTGGTAGTTTAGGTTGAAACCTTTAGAAGCTCCATTTTTAGGGTTTATGGTTGATACCTTTAGATTAGGACTTAATTTTAGGACTTAATAGATGATTTAGTCCCTGTTTTTTGTATGAGGCATTCTTAATTGAATTAGGATCCCTTAGGAATTTTTGTAGAAATTTATAGTATAGTTTACTATTTTTGATTGATTTTAGTTTAGGTGCTAGTTTTAGATGATTCTAATGCACTAACTCAACTAGATTAACATCTTTAGTTCCCTTAGATTAGGGTTTTGTTTCTCTTGCTCTTGGATGATGATGAAGGCAAGTTGAAGATGCATTGGATGGCTTGAAGAGGCTTGGATGTGAAGATCTTCCCTTCTTGTGGTGTAGTCTTGTTTAGGTTAAGATTAGGGTTTTGTAGGCAGAGCTGCTAGATAGTTCTCTTCCTTCATAAACATGGATGATGTTGATCACTTCCATTATTTCCTATAATGAAAGGTCCCTTTGTAAAGGCCTCATCCCTCCTTTGGTAGGATGTGTGGCTCTTTGCAAATTGGTAGAACCTTTGAGGGTTCCTTTCTCTGATGACAGGATGCTTAGTGGTGACCTTTGGTCTTCACTCTGCTACCAATCATCCCAACTTTGCTCTGGATAGATGAATCTTTTTCCCTTGTTAGAGGATGGAGTTCCTTGCTTGAAGAATATTGAAGGATGGAGTTGATACTTCTTTGTGTTTGAAGATTACTCTGAGAAGCTGAAGCTTATAGGTGAAGAGGACCTAGTTGATACTGGTAAAGAAGAGAGAGCTGAAGCAAGAAGAACAAGTTGATACTTGTGAATAAGATCCAATTGAGATTGAGTGAAGAGCTGAGGCTTGAGGAATAAAGGATAAGTTGACACTTACATTGATGCATTGAGAGCCTGAAGGAGTCAAGTTGATACTTGTAGTTAGGAGTGAAGCCTGAAGGTGGAATTGACTGAAGAGCTGAAGCTTGAAGAAGAAAGAATAGGTGGATACTTATGTAAAAGCTCAGAAGAAGCAAGTTGATACTTGCTATTGAAGATGATAGCCTTAAAGAGCAATTGAAGTCTGATGACTGGACTGCTGTCAAGTTGGTTTAGTTGTAGGAGCTGTTGATTTGTTTCCTTTCTTGTCTGCTTGCATTCTGTGCAACTGTATTGATGTGCCTTGTTTGACTTGCTTGATGCATTAGACTAAGTCCATATCTAGACTGATGTAAGCTAGGAGCATGATTGCACTAGAGGTTGAGTTGCTCCCTCTGCTTTTATTTTTACTGTATGGCTTTGCTTGCGGGTATTCGGTAGAGCCCAGCTCCCTTGCCTATGTGGTTTGTGTTTGCTTGATAGCATTTCATTTCTTATGTATGATTGTAGTTACTTCTATTTTGCTTGACAACATGTTATTTCTTCTGTATGATTGCAGTTATTCATATCTGGCTTGAGGTTGAGATGAGCTTGTGGAGGCTGATGCCCCACACACATTTCCTTCCTCACTTGCATTGCACGCATTTTACAGTCGTTTACTGTTTACTGTTTTAGCTGATGCTTTATATGTTTCTGTTTATCATTGAGATGACCCCCTAGGAATCTCACTCCCTTTGATAAGGAAGTGATGATTAGAACTTTAGGTTGAAACCTATGCATGATAACTTCTAGGAGTTCCCTGTTTCAAACCTCAACCATAGGATGAATCCTTAGCATGACAACATTAGGACTTGATAGTCTCCCCTTAGTTGAGCATGTTCTCTCTTCTCATCTCGAAACAAATCAAAATACAGTAATAAAGGTTAACTGACGTCGTACGTTACGAGCCTTAAGCTATCTGAGAAATGATTGTTGGAGAGCTTCTTTTCAACAGTCTGGATGTTTAGTATGGTACCCTTTGGGTGACATGCGACGCATTCACTCTCAGGTCATAGTCTCTAGTGCGATACTAGTTGCAAACAAACATAAAAAACAGTTCTTTCGTAAAAGACAGAAAACAAACTTCAAACCTTTTTGCCCCGTGGGCCCGTAATTCAAAGGAAGCTTTTCCGAAGAAAAGAGTGTCGTTAACTCCCAGTTCTACCGCAACGGTAACGCCTAAGTCTCCAAGGGTCGAGCTGCGTACATCCAACTGCTGGAACTGTTTGTTAACCCTACTCGATAAAACAGATGAATCTGAACCCCCGTAATCCGTATTATCCTGAACTACGTAAGCTCTGATCTCTCATACCTGTTGAGAGTATGTAGGCACAATACTGACGTATTGGCGAGCCACCTTCCCCGTAACCCGTAGTTAGGCGAACTACGTTGACTCTGATTTCTCATTCTCTGATGAGAATACGTAGGCATAAAGCGCGATGCTTTACCGAGTCATTTTCTTTTCCTTTTCAGACCAGCCTTGATAGGTAGATAGATAAAACCAACCCGTCATATAAACACAACAAGCATGGATCCCATCGAGTACGATGGACGTGAGGGGTGCTAATACCTTCCCCTTGTGTAACCGACTCCCGAATCCAGACAATGGTTGCGATGACCTTGTCTTATACCTTTTCGACAGGTTTTTCCGATCGTTTCCTTTCCCGTTCCGAGGGATAAATAACGAAAGGTGGCGACTCTTCTGTTTTGCCGGCACCTTATTTTCGCGGAAGCGACACAAGGTTTAGACCTGGGTTGGAGCTTATTTTGCATATATGGTTTCAGCCAAGGAAAGCACAAACAGCCAAATGAATGAAGTGTATGATAAGATGGTTTGCTTTTAAACAATATTTCAAAGGGAGAGATCATATTAATGATTGGTTTAGGCATCCTGTTAATAAGATACACAACAGTGGTGAAAGCAAATGACCATAGTTAGGAGGGTAAATTAGCATGATGCAAAAGAGCACAACCCGTTTTAACAACATGTATGTGTCTCCTCTCTACTGTGCCATTTACCTCAGGTGTGTGAGGTGGTGAAGTTAAATGAGAAATGCCATTATTGGCAAGAAAAGATTTTAATTTGATAAATTCTCCACCGTTATCAGTGAAAAGAGAAACAATCGGAAAATTAAAGGATTTTTCAACAATGGACTTGAATTGAACAAAAATAGAGAAGACATCTGATTTATGTTTCATTGGGTACAACCAGACATATTTGTAAAAATGATCAACAATGATTAAATAATATAAAAAACCATCTACTGATCTAATAGGAGCTAGGCCCCAAACATCAGAGTACAAAAGTTCCAAAGGTTTGCTGTTTGTGAGATGATGATTTGAAAAAGGAAGCTTGTGGCTTTTTGCACAGCGACACGAAGTACACTCATGTGAGGCCGGAAGCTTTATTGGTAGATGATGATTGTCAGTCAGATGCTTTATTATTTTGAAAGAAGGATGTCCTAATTTATGATGCCATGTAGATGTAGAATGAATGCTTGTATGAAATGCTTGCGGTGGACTAGATGAACGAAATGCATTAGATAGATGATAAAAATCATGTTTAAGTGGTCCTTGAAGCAGTGGTTGACCCGAGGTCAAGTCCTTGACAACAAAATGATTTGCAAAAAAATCAATAGAATAACTATTAGATTGACATAACTTGAAGACAGACAAAAGGTTAGATTGAATTTTAGGAACACATAAGACTTGTTTAAGATGAAGAGGTTTGACAAAAGTATTAATAACAGAGTTACCAGTGTGAGTAATTTTCAAACCTGTTCCATCACCAACAATCACCCGATCTGCTCCAGGATAAGAATTTGTTAAGGTAAGCTGTTGTAGGTCCTGAGCAATATGATGAGATGCTCCTGTATCCATGACCCAGTTACCATGTTGTGTTGCAGCCTGATTTTGAGCAAAGTTCGATGTTGGTTTAGGGTCGTTTCGTTTAGGAAATCCCTTAATTCTGTAGCAAACCTTAGCAGTGTGACCTGCCTTGTCGCAAAACTGACAGACCGCCTTATTTTCGCCATTCCGCAAAGTTGGTGAAGGGCTGCGGTTATTGTTGTTGTTGTGGTGATAGTTTTTTGTTCTTGTGGCTGCATTGGCAGTGGCAATCACAGTGTCAACTGCAAGTGGATCAGCTTGATGATGAATTATTTCAAAATCCATCAGTTTTTCATGAAGTTCAACAAATGCAACAGGACTTTCTCTGCTTCTAAGTGCATTGGAAATTTCACGATACTCAGCACTCAAACCATTGAGAGTGTGAATAACAAGATCAGTTTCATCAAGGGGATGATCAATGATTGAGAGTTCATCCGAAATTGCCTTTATCCCTTGTAGATATGTAGCCATCGATTGATTTCCTTTTTTGAAATTGGAAATTCGTTGTTTGAGCGCAATAATCTGCACTCTTGAGCGGCCCGCATACATGGTTTTAAGGATTTCCCATGCTTGATTGGAACTTTTGACAGTTCCTAAGTGTGTGACCACTGTTGCAGCCATCGAAGATACAATACCATGTAGAATGAGTTGATCTTGTCAAACCCAATTCGTGAAGGCTGGATTGACAGCGGTGGTATCGTTTGCGAGCTATTTTGATGGACAAGGCTTAGTTCCATCAATATAACCTAGAAGATCATAGCCTGTTAAAAGAGCCATGAATTGAATTCTCCAGGCAGGATAATTGTCTCCATCAAGTTTAATGGAGAGTTGCGAACCAGCATTCAAGACAATCAGTTTGTCGGCTGGTGATGACATAATGGACATCGGTTCAGGTTCAGAAGGCATAACAAGGATCGGGAAAAAATTGTTTTTAAGCTTTACGCTCTGAATACCATAAATGGAATGATTCTTTTATATATTCTTCCAGCCATAAATGCTGAGTATTTATAGATACAAATGATACTTGAGTGTATAACTAATTCCTAATCCTAAGGGAACCCTATTGTTGATTCCTAGTATTAAGCAATGAATAATTTAAACTATACCAACTCATATGCATATTAATAGGAATGGTTGGTTACACTTAATTATTGGAACACCTTATTCTTATCTATTATTAGATGTAAGAGTCATTGTAGTTTTTTTTTGGAAGGTTTGGAAGTCAAATTCTCATTTATGTTTAATTTAATTGTGTGTAGGTTGTTCTTGTTCTTTGAATCTAAAGGTTGAATATCCCTTTGTACTTCTTTTATACATTATTTCCATCTTGCTTATAAAATAACAATAATTTAAAAAAAATGTTCCATTATTGAGAAATCAACCTCGACAAAACTGCATCAAAAATGTTGATAATAATATTATTATTCATGGTTTTTAAAAGAAAAATAATAAATTATGATTAATTCATACTATAACAACGACAATCAATGTTACGACATCAATTAGACCAATATTTTTAAACATACATTTTCTGTTAAAATCAATTTTTATTACCATCAAAATAGACACACACAAACTTAATTTTCATTATATTGTAAATTGATGGTTCTATAACATATAGTATTTAATTAATTTTTACTAATGAAAGTTAAGGGTTATAGAAAATTCCAAACTATATGCGTTTTATTTAAATCGTTGCATTGCATAGCACAATAATAAGGTTATTGACAACAGCATTTGTCATCTGGCGTAAAAACATCACAAAATCCACCTTTCTTGAAGCCCTTACTAAAACAAAATTGATTGCATTTTTCAACATCTTTGCAACTCCCAGCGCACACAAATGCCGGATCAAGACTCGTTGCCAAACCTGTAACAGAAATAAAGTTAAAATCATGCAATAAACTAACAATATGGCTTTACTAAAAAAAAATTATTATTGATCTTTGATACCTATGCTTTTTTTTTAAGTTTTTTTTTTTTTTTGGAATCAGAAAACTAAGTGCAAAAAAATAGAGAAAACAATACAATTTTTGTGATAAATTAATATATTAAAACATGAAACTAAATAGATAAATCAAAGTTTTTATATTACCTGAAAGCAAAATGAACGCAAAACACAAAATTAAACAAAAACGAGATTGATAGATATGAGAGGCCATTTTATACGATTGATGTCAACTTTTATTTTATTTCTGGTTAGATGATGAAGAAATATATACATGGCCCTATCAAAAAATAATAAGAAAAATATATTCGGTCAACAATATTAAGAAAGATTTGATTTACACTTTATTTGCCATTATCTTTATTTAAAGTTAAATTTTACTATTCTTAATTTAGCCTTTAATAATTGGTAACAGTTAGCCATTATTTACCGTTCATGATAGGTATTCTTACACGTATAGCATTAGCCTCTATCTTGTAATTATATACTGTATATGGTACACAAAATAGTACTATGAAAATATCTTTTCATCATAGTATAGCATCTCTATGAATATCAATAAATATGTGATAAGTTATTTTTATCATTTTATTTATAACTTTCTTTTTAATTTTATAAATAAAGAGACATAAGTTTTACTCCAGTGGTAACATTATTTGATTTTTGTTTTCATTATAAAAATTGTAATATTAGTATGATACTATACTTTTTTTTTTTTAATATGATCACATGAAATAAATTGAAAAGGTGAGGTCAAAGATATAAAAAGGACAACTAGGTTAGACCATAAAAAAATACCCTTACCTTTATCTCTATATCTCTATATCTTTATATTTTATAAAAAAATAATTTTTTTTCTTATATATAGTTAAATATTTTTAAAATTTTATTTTGCAAATTAGAAAATTTTGCATAAGAATTCCGCTATTCAATTTTTAAGTATTTTTAAATTTTTTTTTGCATACAAGAAGATTTTGCGAATAAGGTCAAATGGTCATATTTTAAGCTTTTTAATTTTTTTTTTACCAGTAAATTTTATAAAAGAGTTTCAGTATTTAATTTTTATGTACCGAAAAACTTTACAAAAGAGTTCCGATAGTCATATTTTAAAATATTTTTAACTTTTATTTTGTGTACCGTAAAATTTTGCAAAAATGTTGTGATAATCAATTTTTAATATTAACTTTTATTTTATATATTAGAAGACTTTACAAAAGAATTTTGAGAGCCAATTTTTAATATTAACATTTATTTTGCATAGGTATTCAATATTTTTAAAACTTTTTTAATTTTTATTTTGTGTATCGGAGAATTTTGTAAAAGAGTTTTAGTAGTCATTTTTTATAATATTTTTAACTTTTAATAAATTATTTATATAAGAATATTTTAATAAGAAAAAAAATAATGTAAGAATAAAGGAATAAATGATGCAGTAAGAGATAAAATTTTTCCAAAAGAAATATGTTTTGATAGTAATCCATTTCAAATTTTTTTCTTATCTCGAATTGCAAGGAACTTTACGTAAATATTAATATATTTTTTTGTTTTATCATTATTATTTATTCTTTAATCTATTTTAATTTTCTATATTAATATATTTCATTTACAACATAATTTTTTGGAATAAAGCATTAATTTCATAAGTCAAATTGGGATCACTAATCCCTACTAATGATTCTAGTTACATTATCATGATTCTAGTTACATTATCAGTCAGATCTCTATGTATGCTATTTCTAATTACAATGATATGCATAATTTTATCAACTAATGTAGAACCCATCTCTTTGTGATTCAACACTTTGTTATTCTTATTTCTCCACAACTCATAAATTGTCTCTGCACTTACCTATTTGAGGACTTTAGTTTTCCTCTCC
The DNA here is from genome assembly GCA_963859935.3 of Lathyrus sativus. NCBI lineage: Eukaryota > Viridiplantae > Streptophyta > Magnoliopsida > Fabales > Fabaceae > Lathyrus > Lathyrus sativus. The sequence continues at coordinate 308,223,656 of OZ012737.1, read as the reverse complement.
TTCTTGTTAGCTTCACTATTAATTTAACCAACTTTCCTCAATCTCCCAGCTAGCAGGTCTACGTCTAATGTTCACCTGGCCAAGGATCTCTCTCCACACGGAGCAAAAACCTGCACACGCAAAAAACAAATGGTCCATGGAGTCACCAGTATCACAAAAACAACAGACACCGCTGTCAATCAGCCCAAACTTCTTGAGTCTATCCTTTGTAGGAAGCCTGCCATTTAATAATAACCAAAATATGAATTTGGCTCGAGGTCTGATCTGGTTATCCATCAGCAATTTCCTCCAAATCATCGGTTCTCTATTACCTTGTAATTCTTGGTACATTGTAACAACTTTATAATTCTCACCAAGAGATTGGGGCTTTCCTACTAATGGTATTAAAACCACTCCAAAGTTAGCTTCTACAAATAGCTTCAATTCCCTTAGATACCTTTTGAGGAATAGGAAACACCTGCATCCAATAGTTTGTTACATAAAATAGAACACTTTTAATAAGTTGCAGGCGGTCTACATAACTCAGGAGTTTAGATGTCTAATGGGTGATTCTCCCCACAATCTTGTTGATAAGAGACATGCAAAGCTGAACAGAAACTTCCTACTTACAAGGGGAACCCCAAGGTATTTAAAAGGGGGTTCACTTTAGGAGAAACCAGTGTTCTGCATAATCTCCAATTGCATTGCAATTTGTACACCACCCAAGTAAAGTTTACATTTAGCTGGGTGGGCTTTCAACCAGTGGCTGCAAAGAATCTCTTGAACTCATCCATCGTGATTTTGATTGATGTGTTATCTCCTCTAGAGAATAGCATAAGGTCATCAGCAAAGAAGATGTTTATCAAGTTGGGTCTCTCACATTTAAGATAAAAATTGTAGTCAGGCATGTCTTTGAGCTTTCCCAAACACCTATGAAGATACTTCATGATCAGGACAAAGAGAAGAGGGGAGATTTGGTCCCCTTGCCTCAACCTTCTTTTCGTTTTCAACATGTCAATATAGTTCCCATTTATAGAGTACCTATAGGAAACACTAGACATACACATCATGATCCAACTAATAAACTTTCTAGGGAAATTCATCTCTTGTAGGATGTCTTCCAAAGCCTTCCATTCCATAGTGTCATAGGCCTTCTGAATATCCATTTGAATAGAACATCTAGGGGAAATATGCTTCCTATTGTACCCTCTTATCAACTCATGAGCCATGATTATGTTGTCTTGGATCACTTTTCTAGGTAAGAAAGTTGATTGACTATCATCCACCACTAAATTGATATTGTTGCTCAACCTAGTAGTGGGGATCTTAGATATTATCTTATACACAGCCGAGCAGCAAGCTATGGGCCTCATATCCTTCATTCTCTTAGCCTCTACAGACTTATGAATTAATGTAACAATTGCATAGTTAACAGTAGCATACATGTAGTTGCCATCAAAGAATTCCAGCACAGCAGCAATGAGATATCTTTTAATGATGTTCCAAGTGACTTTGAAGAATTTTGAAGTGTAACCATCCATACCTGGTGCTTTTGTTTCATCTATGGAATTTAGGGCCTGCCAAATCTCTTGCTCAATAACTTGTTGAATAAGTTGCTCTCTATGATTCTCTTCCAATTGGGCACCTTTTCTTAAGACATCTATATCCACATGCATAAGGGTCTGAGTATTTGTTCCAATCAACTTCTGGTAGAATTGGATAATTTCCTTTTCAATATCTCTAAATTCACTAAGGATCTTACCATGCTTATTTTCCAGTCAATGCATCATATTTTGTTTTTTTTTCTCCTTCATAATAGAATGGAAGTATGCATTATTTCCATCTCCAAGTTTCAGCCAGGTAACTTTTGATTTTTGCATCATTTTTTTATCAGTATCAGTGCTATTAAGAAGCTCCTCAGCCCAATGTTTGACTTCTTGAATAAGATCAGAATTAAACATATCTGTATTCAACTTCTGCTGCACTTGATTCAGCTTTTCCCTGTACTCTTGAAGTTTTTTTGTGCACCTCTGCTAAGTCTTCTACTCATTCCTCTCAGCATCGGTTGGAATCTTTTCAACTTATTCCACAGCTTTTGCATAGGTCTAACATCCATCTCAGCATTCCAGCTATTCCTCGCCACCTCCAGAAAATCAGCCTCATCAACCAAAGCATTTATGAATTTAAATCTAAACTGAGTATTTCTATTGGAAGGCAAGTTAGTATCTCTGACCATTTTAAGAAGGGAGTGATCCAAGATGTGATGGGGAAAAATTTCTATATCATTGTTAGGGTACTTCAAGTGCCACTCCTTGTTACAAATTGATATATCTATCCTTGAGTAAATAATCCCATTAGTGTGCTTATTAGACCAGGTATGGTGTTTCCCATGTGTGTTGTGCTCAAACAGCCCAATTGTCTTCATCATCATTTCAAGGTTTTGGTACTCCACCTCATGAATAGGGCATCCCCCTACTCTATCATCCACTGTTAGCACATTGTTATAGTCCCCAATTACAACCCAAGGTTCCTTTATTGAGGTAGCCGAGGTTTGTATATGATTCCAAAGCTCCCTTCTTTTGTTGAGTTGGTTTTGAGCATAAATAATTATCATCCAATGTTGTCTCTCTCTAGCTTTATTAAGAACTTTAGAGTGGATCAATTGGTCAGTTTTCTCCATCACTTTAATCTCAACTTCCTCATGTTTCCACATAATCCATATTATTCCATTATTATCATTCTCATAGTTATCATACCTTCTCCAATTATTACCAAATATCCTTCTAATTTTATTTGCATTCTTCTCTTTCACTCTAGTTTCAAGTAAAGCTATATAAGACACATTCATTTTTCTGAGATGGGCCCCAATCTCAATGTATCTTGCCTTTTTATTTAAGCCTCCCACATTCCAGGCAATTATCATGGGACTTTATCTTCAAGGTTTGGATCATCCCTGTTTCCTAACACATCAAATCCATTGTTGCAGCCAATACTAGGATCTCCACCCATTATGTATTAATTAACAATGCCTTTCCCTTTATGTTTGGATGCTCCCACTATTTTCCATGTGGTATTTTCTTTAACTTCTTCTAGATGATTTCCCACTTCATTTCCCTTTGCATTTTCTTCATGAATTGTCTCTATCTCCTGAGGTTTTGTTTCACTGTCCATGCTTGTTTGATCAGAGCTTTTTTCTTGGGTTTAGTGTTACACTCATAACCAACCTTATTGCAATTTTTTTTAAAAAGGTGGTTTCCACTCATACTCCACCTTTTGAATCAGTTTATTTCCCCTGGGGTCCTTGATAACAATTTCCTCTTTTAATTCAACAGACATCAACTTCTACTAGTACTCTAGCATAGGACACCCTTAGCTTCTTAGCAGTACATTCATCAGTCATCAAAGGGTTTCCTATAACACTATCTATTTTTCCAATGCTTCTTTCTCCCTAATATACTAAAGGAAGATGTGGTAGCACTATCCACGAAGGGATTATTCCCATAATATCAGCCTTTAGTGTGAACTCAGGACTCCACTCATGTAGGAACATAAGTTTCCTATAGATGGTATAAGGCTCCCTTCTTAGGATTTCATCCCTATCAGCTTTAGATTGGAATCCTATAATGAAGTATCCTTTTTCATTATAGTACAGTGCCGGGGTCAATACAAAATTTCATGCAGTGTTCATGAATTTCTTGACCCCATTCATTGATAAATCCCCCCAAGCACACACATGATCAGTCCATTTTGCCAGAATTTTAATTTTGACAATATATCTTGTTCATCAATGACTACTTCTAGTTCACCATCGATAATCAAAGGTGTCGTATATTATATTTCTATACAATTAGAAGTGATACGATTCGAATGATGTCCATCCAAGGTTTAGGTGTTACTTGTTCTTGGCCATTCTCCATTCTTTCTTTTGCCTCTTCCTATATGACTTCTAGAGTGGTTTCTTGATCTTGGTTGATTGTTCCATTGTCGTCATTCTCTTCCTCTTGAATTTCCTTTGTTCTTGATGTTTCTCCATTCTAATTCATCCTCCACTTCTTCCCAGCATTGGCCCTAACCATTGTAGCTGACTGTGGTGAGAACACTCTCACCGTCGCTGGAGGTATTGTAATCACCTACTTCTTCGGCCTACGACGCCCTCTCCCCATGCCATAGGTTCTCAAAATACTGCACAAATCCATCTACGGTGGTCCCTAATCCGAAGACTAGGAATTTAAACCCTCATAGAGCGAGAGTAATGATGTTAGATCCAAGCTTTTTGAACCCTAATATGCTGGAAACCATCTCCATCGTTACCAACGCACGCTAGAAATCGCCCGAGGAAATGATTTTTCGATATGAATTTTATCTTTTTCCATTTACAACATAATTTTTATGAACTAATTAATAATTATTTGATAGCTTTAATTTTCTTACAAAATTTTTTATTTTAATTTTTTATTTGACTAAAAGCTTATCAATTTTATATTTTAGTTTAAATGAAGAGAATATAATTTTATTTAAATAAAAATAAATAAAAAAATTTGTAATTTTTTTAAAAGTTAGAGGAACCAAATATTTTATTAGAAATTACATTTATTATTAAGAAATGGTCAAAATCACATTTTTTAAAGATGCATTAAAAAGAATCACATTTTTATTTATTAAGAAAAGTAAAAGGGATTTGTTTTTAAGAAAGAACTGTGTTTATTAATAAAAGTGATATGATACTTTTTTGAAAATATATCGTCTCCTGCTCTTTATGTTCAGTGTTTCCTCCTATGCTTCATCTAATGGTTGAAACTTCATCAAAAATAGATAAATAAATAAAAAAAACAACATTGATAAGAGAGATAAAATGGTGATGAATGACTGTGATAAGCGCATAATGGGCAGCAGGAGAAACTGGGCAAGAGAGGATTCTGATCCTACTCTTTTATTGAAATAATCATGTGAGTAATTTGATAACCAACATCAACAATAACTTAGGCTTATCAAGGTTTATCCTTCTATCCAAATAATTTATTTCAAGATCTTTCGTAATAATTTTTCTGACAGTCTTTCTAGATGTTCTCCTTCCTCTAATTGCTTGTCTTCTCTTCGCCTGGTCTACCCTATTTACTACAGAATCTACTGATCTTCTCTCTACAAGCTCAAATCACCTAAGTCTATTTTCCACAATCTTCTCTGCTATAGGCACTACTCTGCTACTCTCTCTAGTACTTTCATTTCTAATTTTATGTTATCAAGTCTTACCACACATCCACGGTAACATCAACATCACTACTACACTTATTTTATACTTGTGTTGATTCTTAATCGCCCAGATTTATGTCCGTACAAAATCACAAGTCTTACCGCAGTTTGATAAAACTTTCCTTTCAATTTGAGCAGTACCTTTGCATCACATAAAACATCTATGTCCTTATTCATTTCAACCACCCATTTTAAATTCAATGTTTTGCATCCCTTTATATTTCTCCATCATTTTGTATTGCAGACACAAGATATTTAAACTTTGTGACTTAACAGATATAACAGTCTCCAACTTTCACCTCTAAGTTAGAAACACTTTTTCTTTTGTTAAACTTCTTTTCCATATACTCAGTCTTACCTCTTTAGGCAAAAATGATGTGTTTATAAAGCTCGCCTCTAAGTTTTCAACTTCTCATTTAAATTTGTTGTAACAAACAATACCAATTAACAAATAAATCTTTGAGAAACGGAGTTTCTTGATGAACAATGAAATAATTAGGTTAATCGAGAGAGAGAGAGAGAGAGAGAGAGAGAGAGAGAAGAGAAATAAGGAGAATAGGATTATGGCAAACTGTTTTTCTATTCACTTACTCAATTAGGGTACAAATGATTACAAATGAATAATAATAATTGACCTCTCTCAACAACTTGGGAGAACTAGCCTACTTATAGGCTACTAAGCTAACTTAAACAACAAGCTAACCTAAACAATTGGATCCAAGAAACAAGGCCCAATTCGATATTACATACTAGAACTAACTTTGACGTCAGTATGTGAACCAACTTCGACTTCATGTTTGTCTCCTGTCGAAACATGAAAACTCTCCCTGTGACAACATCCTAGTCGACAGTGTCGTAACCTGAAATTTAACCTCCCTTTTTTCTTTTTTGCATAAGCATGTGCACTCGCATTTCCAGCATACGCATTAGCATTTTTTCTGAGGTTTTGATACATGCATATCCAGGATTTCAGAAAGTTTCAAAGCCATAATTAGTCACATCCCCACAGAGTCATTGTAACACCCCGTTTCCCAAAATAAAATAAAACGATTAAAAATAAGCACATATCAGAGTTTCTCCAACTACGGGATGTCACAATTCTCCACAAAATTCCATATCTCATTTTCAAAATAATTTCCAGTAATATTGCAACGAAAAATAAGAATTGTCATGAACCACATAACATATATATATACACATCATCATATATACAAAAATCGGCCATCTGCCCAATATATATATATATATATATATATATATATATATATATATATATATATATATATATATATATATATATATATATATATATATATATATATATATATCCATCAAGCATCATCACACATCCCATAAAAGAAGAGATACGCCACAGGGGGCACACATAAACAACAAATGACAATAAACTCTCAAAAGGCCCCGGTGTTACGTATCAGAACAATCCTACCACGACTCCACAATCCAAGCTAGCTAAACACCTGGATTGTATGTACTTCCGAAGAAGCATAGACCACAACAACAACAAAGGGGTGAGATTCACGATCAAATATTAATGGTATAAACATACATGAAATAAAAGGCAGAAATCTTTAATAATACTATTTCATATACATATCATCCGGACTCACGGTCCCACCATCAATCACAATATACAATCACGCAACAATTGCACTCACACCACTCTTAACATACGGTACCGACTCACAATCACGATGGGCACTTGGCCATCAACCCTCCACTCAGGAGCACATATCAACGACGGGCAACTGGTCATCAACCTTTCACTCATGGAGCACACCATACTGATGGGCAACTGGCCATCAACCCTCTGATAACGCGAAATCATATCGTTTATTTGGCTTGATTTACATGCATTTATTTGTGACTTTTATTAATTTATCTTGATTTATGTTCTATTATATGATTAGTTTACTTTGTTTTGCAGATTGGGGAGAATTTGGACTAAAGAAAGAAAAAGAGAAGAAAAATACAGAAAATAGCAGAAAACAGAATTTGTGACTGTCACGGTCGTCACGGCCATGTCACGACCGTCACAGCCTTCACGATCGTCACGGCCATGTCACGACCGTCATGCTTCTCACGCTTGTCACAGATTCCTCACAACCGTTATGCATCAAATAACAGAAAGAAGTGGCCATGAGCACTTTCCTCCTTTTTCTCCTACATTTTCTCCACTCACTGCCCACTACTGGAAGTTACTCCCACTCCCTCCATAATTCACCCATGATCTCTGGAAGTTGAAGAATGAATTATTTCCTATAAATAGGCCTTAGATTCAGAGTTTTAGGGGAGGCCTTCGACGTATCGAAGTGCTGCCAAAATTCCCATTAAAGCCATTTTTCCCATTTTTATTGTTTTTATTTCTTTTCCATTTTTCCCTTTAGTTCAGAGCTTTGTATTTCTTTCTGCAATTTTATTTGGCCAATTGGCCAAAGTAGAATCCTGCCGACATTGTGGAGGACTACTCTTACGAACCAGTATTTCCATTCCAGCATTATTTTATTTTCTGTCTCGTTTTATTTGTATCCAAACCAACCGTATAACAATTTCCAACATTAGGGGATTGTTATACATCTATTTGTTTCCAACCTTCAGCATTCGTTTAATTTTAATTTCCGCCTACTCCGAGCTTTCCGGTCTGTGGAAGAAGGGTCTGCTCAATTATCTGTTAACCAGGTTTTTATTATATTGCAATTTGATTTATTTATAATGTCTATTTATTTTTCTGCCATGAGTACATTATTATTAAATTCCCTGTCTCTGTCTGGTTCAACATCGATGAGTAGCTAAAAACCTTAGGGCGGTATGTAGTTATAACAAACTTAACTGGTGAAATATAACCATAGGCTAAAAATAATTAATCACTTAATATTCTGGCTGATACTTTTTAATTGAAATAGACCTTTTCGTTACGAGAGTAAGAAAAGAGTATTAGGTTGGGTCAAGACCACGAGAGTGTGAGATTTTAACCAGATAGCTAAAGTTAGGCATTTAAATTAAATACAGCGAGAGCGCTTTAAGATAAATTAGAATTATTTAGTTTCCAAAAATTATCTCTAAACACTTATGGGCTAGCGAGAGCAGGCATAGGGCTTTGGGGATAAGATCTGATATAAGACCACGAGAGTGTGAGTTGAGGGTATTTAAACTGGTAATCTCTACCGAATAGATTAAGTGAACACCTTTATAAGCCTAGGTTAGATTGACTCACCTAAGTTAGTATAATTACATACCGACCGCCTTAATATTATTTTATTAAAACTTAAATTTAATTCCACCTTTAATAGTCTTAGAAACCAACAAAAATCGTGACAACCATTCGCCTTAGCTTTACGCCGTAACAATAGATAACGGTAGATTGACATTGGTCTCTGTGGGTTCGACAATCTTTTATATTACTTCGATAGGCTGTGCACTTGCAGTAAGATACCGCTAGACGCATAAGTAGACACGTCTTTAGCCCATCAAGTTTTTGGCGCCGTTGCCGGGGACCAACAGTCAATATTGTGATTCCGTTGTTGCATAGTATAGACTAAGACACTATTATCTAAATCATTATGTATAACCCATATTTCCCTCATAATTACCACCCTCCATATTATAACTACCACCCCCAATATTTCGAGGAACCACAAATTCCGCTTAAATCCGACCTCGAAATATTATTAGAAGATTTCAATACTACGCACTCTCACCCAAATTCCCTCTATGATGACGACTCCCAATGTTTTGAGGAAACGCAAGATTTTGATACATCCAACCTCGAACTACTACTAGAAGAATTCAATGAGACGTCTACTCACGCTAGGATAGAATTTATGATGGAGCGCTTTGTGGAGACACAAACTCTCCAAAACGAAGATTTTAGAAGACAACATCTCCAAATTAATGAAGACCTTAGGCAGTTGAACGTTATTGTCGATTCCCTCGCAACTCACATCGAGACTTTGGAGACTCAAACCTCCCTGCTTAGACAAACACCTCTAGCACCCTTCCCAGAAGGACATGTGAATGTTGTAACAACCGTTAATGAAGAACGAATAGAAAATCCTAGAGAGAGTAATCATGAGTCTGAGGAAATTTTTGGTGAGAAAAGCATACATATTGAGAAAAATCCATCGACACCAACCGAAAGGGAGGTTGTCGAAGAGGTAGAGAAGGAAGCACGTATTGTTGCTCCTCCTCCCTATACCCCACCTATTTCTTTCCCACAAAGGTTTGCAGAAGTTAAGGTAGACTCCCAACCCAAAACATATGTGGAGGTATTGAAAAATATACACACCAATGCACCTTTGTCTAAGGCCCTTCATAGAAAAAGAAAATTCGAGGACCGTGAAACTAGGGTCATTATTACTGTTAAAAGGGTACGATTAACTTTTGAGGTGGTGGATGAAATAACAAAGCCCAAATTTGAAAAGCTGATACGCAGAATAGATCCAGAACCACCACCACGCGTTCAAAACAAGAAACCACCCTACAGAAGAAAGAAACGAAAAGGTGAGGGATATGAGAGATGGCTTGATAAGTGGCCATGGAAACCGAAGACTATTCAAGGTTCGATCGAGGAACCATTCTCGAAAGAACCACCATGATTACTTGCACTCCTTAGCCGTCGAGCTATCGACGTTAAACAAAGCGCTGTGTGGGAGGCAACCCACAAGGTCTTTATTTTAATTTGTTTGTTTAAATTTGCAGAAAATAAAGAAATGTATCGCTTGTTACTCTTTAGCTATACCTAAGCGAAAACTCTCTAGATGACGATCTGAGAAGATGAGCTATGCCCACGGACATTCCTACGAGTGTCGCTGCTGGTGGGAACACTGATGATGAGTACTTCCTCTTGACGCGAGCAACATGATGAGCTGGTTCTAGAATTACACAAACAAAGTATCTCAAAATGCCCGCCACCGAAGTAGAAGTGATCAACAAAGACAAGGATAGCAAGAGCAGTAGCATCCATACAGGTTCTATCTTTCCTTTTCCACCTTTTACTGAAACATTGAGGACAATGTTTGGTTTAAGTGTGGGGGAGGAACTCTATCGCTTTCATTTTATTGCCTTTTAGTTTGATTTATTGTTTTTATCTATTTTTTATGCTATCTTTACATGTGCTGTCGAGTCTTTATGAGTGGTTTTCGCCTGTTATTCAAACTTCCCCAAAATTTCAAAATTTCAAAATTTTAACCTCCAACAAAAACTTTTTTATTCATGACATGGTACTCTGAAAGTATATAGGCTGTTTAGGCTATGTTAGAAAAACTTGGGAAAGTTTTGATAAAATTGATATCGTCCTGACAACCTTAACCCCCTGAATATGCAAAATAAATTTGAGTACCCATTATGCCGAGACCTTAAAACTCCAGGTTCTTGAAGTAGTCCCTAAGTAGTTTATTTAAGCAGTCAGCACCATCCTAAACACACTAAGTAAGAGACCGATGCAAATAAGTGTATGATCTCTAAGTTAAAATGAGAAACTAAGAAAGAAAAAGAAAAAAAATATTATGAAGAAAAAGACATGTTCCTTCTAAGTTAGGTGCTCCTCACCCGAGCACTTAGCCTAACGGTACTAACTCTTTAAGTTCAATTGATGCTTAAGCATATTTGCAGAAAAAAAATGAAATAATAATGAGATCGTAGTCACTAACAGGTCTACTTGCCATGAATGTGTATGGATAACGGGCTTAATGTGATTGCACTATAATGAAATGGGGTGAAAGAGAGCATGAGTTATAGGTTGAGTTATAATGGCATGATTCCGATTGGTTTGCATAAGTAGGGAGTTTTTGAAATTGTGTCGTTATGATATCCTTGGTATTAATATTTAGTACCTATCGATCTAACATTAGCCTAGCAGCCACGTATGATTAGAGTTTCGTCGTGATTTTGTTTCGAACTATGCTTATTTCTTTTTACCATGTTGGTTGATTGCTTGAGGACAAGCAATGGTTTAAGTGTGGGGATGTTTGATAACGCGAAATCATATCGTTTATTTGGCTTGATTTACATGCATTTATTTGTGACTTTTATTAATTTATCTTGATTTATGTTCTATTATATGATTAGTTTACTTTGTTTTGCAGATTGGGGAGAATTTGGACTAAAGAAAGAAAAAGAGAAGAAAAATACAGAAAATAGCAGAAAACAGAATTTGTGACTGTCACGGTCGTCACGGCCATGTCACGACCGTCACAGCCTTCACGATCGTCACGGCCATGTCACGACCGTCATGCTTCTCACGCTTGTCACAGATTCCTCACAACCGTTATGCATCAAATAACAGAAAGAAGTGGCCATGAGCACTTTCCTCCTTTTTCTCCTACATTTTCTCCACTCACTGCCCACTACTGGAAGTTACTCCCACTCCCTCCATAATTCACCCATGATCTCTGGAAGTTGAAGAATGAATTATTTCCTATAAATAGGCCTTAGATTCAGAGTTTTAGGGGAGGCCTTCGACGTATCGAAGTGCTGCCAAAATTCCCATTAAAGCCATTTTTCCCATTTTTATTGTTTTTATTTCTTTTCCATTTTTCCCTTTAGTTCAGAGCTTTGTATTTCTTTCTGCAATTTTATTTGGCCAATTGGCCAAAGTAGAATCCTGCCGACATTGTGGAGGACTACTCTTACGAACCAGTATTTCCATTCCAGCATTATTTTATTTTCTGTCTCGTTTTATTTGTATCCAAACCAACCGTATAACAATTTCCAACATTAGGGGATTGTTATACATCTATTTGTTTCCAACCTTCAGCATTCGTTTAATTTTAATTTCCGCCTACTCCGAGCTTTCCGGTCTGTGGAAGAAGGGTCTGCTCAATTATCTGTTAACCAGGTTTTTATTATATTGCAATTTGATTTATTTATAATGTCTATTTATTTTTCTGCCATGAGTACATTATTATTAAATTCCCTGTCTCTGTCTGGTTCAACATCGATGAGTAGCTAAAAACCTTAGGGCGGTATGTAGTTATAACAAACTTAACTGGTGAAATATAACCATAGGCTAAAAATAATTAATCACTTAATATTCTGGCTGATACTTTTTAATTGAAATAGACCTTTTCGTTACGAGAGTAAGAAAAGAGTATTAGGTTGGGTCAAGACCACGAGAGTGTGAGATTTTAACCAGATAGCTAAAGTTAGGCATTTAAATTAAATACAGCGAGAGCGCTTTAAGATAAATTAGAATTATTTAGTTTCCAAAAATTATCTCTAAACACTTATGGGCTAGCGAGAGCAGGCATAGGGCTTTGGGGATAAGATCTGATATAAGACCACGAGAGTGTGAGTTGAGGGTATTTAAACTGGTAATCTCTACCGAATAGATTAAGTGAACACCTTTATAAGCCTAGGTTAGATTGACTCACCTAAGTTAGTATAATTACATACCGACCGCCTTAATATTATTTTATTAAAACTTAAATTTAATTCCACCTTTAATAGTCTTAGAAACCAACAAAAATCGTGACAACCATTCGCCTTAGCTTTACGCCGTAACAATAGATAACGGTAGATTGACATTGGTCTCTGTGGGTTCGACAATCTTTTATATTACTTCGATAGGCTGTGCACTTGCAGTAAGATACCGCTAGACGCATAAGTAGACACGTCTTTAGCCCATCACCCTCCATAATGGGAGCATCACAACAATACCGATGGACACCTGGCCATCACCCTCCACAACGGGAGCACATCTCTGATGGACACTTGGCCATCACCCTCCACAATGGGAGCACAACACATTAACATCGATGGACACATGACCATCACCCTCCACTGCGGGAGCACACCAACAATATCGATGGTCACTGGGCCATCACCCTCCACTACGGGAGCACACAACCACATCCACGCACATCATACATCTAGCACACCAAGTGCAAACCGATCCTATCGATCCACCCCTCACACAGCATATGCCTATACACGACGGACAAGGCGTACCGATCCCACAGATCCATTCACATCACAAAGTACATACATAACAAGCACACACAGTGCGTCGATCCCACAGATCCATTCGCCACACAACTTATCACAAGCAATGCACACAAGGCATGTCGGTCCTACTGACCCAATACATCACATAACAGCATACCAATGCAACGCATAATAAGCGTATCGGTCCTACAGACCCACTTACCACAACACATCACTACAACATACTCAATGCGTAACGATCCTACTGATCTGCATATTTCGCACACTGTGCATACATCTCACGTACGCATCCACACATACTCATTCCTAGTCGAAGGATACATAGCCACTTAGGCATCTCAGCGTACTTCAGTTCAATCGTTCGTATCAACGAGTATTCAAGCACACGCCCTCTACATCACCTTCATGCTCTCAACCGATCCACAATAACCACGTACACGCTCACGACCAACAAGGGTCCAACCACGCGAGAACGGAGCAGCACAGCAGAAAAAATCACAAAATGCTGTCATGTTCGCTGCCATTCGCCTGGCGAAGCCTCGCAGCGAACACTCGCTGGGACTCGCCCGACGAAACACCTAGCGAAGCCAAACAGAAGCAAAAGGCAGCATTCGCTGCTCAGTTCGCCTGGCGAAGCCTCGCCCTCATTCGCCCAGCGAATGCACGCGAATTCTGCAGAAAACAGCTCTCAGCTCAGAGTCGGCAACGCACTCCGAGCCCAGTCGATTCTGTAACACCCATTTTAATTATTTAGTCATTTTATTATTATTTTAAAAATTATACGTTGGTGTGCCCTTTGGTGGGAGGGTATTTGACGATGTTGGGTGGGTGTCCCTAATGTGGGAGGATTATTGGTGGTATTTTGGTGTGAAATATAATAATACAAAAATAATAGTAACATTGGTAGGAGTGTTATTATTATTATTATTATTATTATATTTATTATATTTGTTAATATTATTAATATTATGATTATTTTGGTGAAATAATGATATTATTATTATTATTATTATTATTATTATTATTATTATTATTATTATTATTATTATTATTATTATTATTATTAATGAGTATTATTATTATTATGATTATTATTATTATTATTATTAATAGTATTATAATATTATTAGTATTAATAATAATATTGTATTATTTTATTAAGTTATTTTATTAATTGGGATTAGATTTAATAAAGAAAATAGAATGTGAAGGAGTGGGGAGAGTGGTACGATACATTTTAGAAATTGAGAAAAAGGGCGATAGAAAAGAGAGAAGAGAAAAGAACGAAAGAAAGGAAAAAGAGCGAAGGAAAAAGGGAACGAAGAACGGAAGAGAAAAGGGGAAGGCCAAGAGACCAATTCTAGGAGGATTTCTATCGATCAACCAATTGATAAGGTAAGGGGGAGAAACTTGATTGGGAATGATTTATACATGTATAGGGTAGTTGGGGATTCCTTAACCCCGTAGGAAATTGATCGATATATGATAATATATATTGATATGTTATGATTGATGATGATTGTTGTTAATTGTATAGTAATCGTTAATGAATTGTTGTTTTTGGTTGAGTTGGCATATAGGGCATATAGGGTGTTTTACGGTTTTTAGGGAAAGTTTTGTATGGCTTTTGAGGTATCGATAGTGTTTAGGTGATGATTTTGGGAATAGGAATTAGAAACCGATTGTTTACGGTAATAGGCAAGATTGGTACTAGAATAGGCTGGGAATCTGAGTTGAGATGATAGGCATAATTTGGCCTAGAATAGCACTGCAGAATTGTGAGGAAACTGACGAATCGCAGCATTCGCTGGGCTTCGCCTGGCGAAGGGAGGCGAGAGTTCGCCTGGCGAGCTGAGGCGAAGGGACAGCGAATAATTCAGAAATTAAGTCCCAGACTAAAAACACAAGAACTTCGCCTGGCGAATGCCAGCGAAGGTTCGCCAGAAGGGTCCGCCTGGCGAATGCCAGCGAACGTAGCAGAACCAAATGAATTTTTGTGATGTTTTGGATTTGAGCGTTGGTCTCGTGTGATCCTTCTAGCCTTGCTGTAGTGTGAAAATGATGAGTATGGGATATAACTTGTGTACTTGGTGATAGTACGTGTTTCCCTTAATATTATTGGTGAGCAATTAGTTGATGTAAATGTGTGTAGTAATCAGTAGGATCGTGTATTTCCCGAGTGGTGAGATGTGTTTATATTTGGTGTTAGAAAGTGAGACTACTCAATGTGTGATTGAATTATATGATGTTGGTGTATGTTATGTCTATACATATGCATTGATGTATGATGATTTGATCAGGAGGATCGTGTGCACTTAGTGTGCCAGAATGTAATAGTTATGCATTGGTGTCTTGCATATCATGGTGTTTTGGGTGGGATGAATCATGTCTCAGGAGGAGCGTAAGTGATTCATCCGTACTCCTTTGTGGAGAATGGTGGGGGATAGATCATGTCTCAGGAGGAGCGTAAGTGATCTATCCAGGTTCGATTGAATGAACCAATGAGTCGGTACCGTATGCATGGTGTTGTGTTGCATAATTGCATTATAATATGTTATATTGTAATTTGAACAATAGGTTCGTTATATGGTATTGTTGGGGTGAATAATTGATGTGTTGGTGTGTTTTACTGCCTTATTTACATGTATTACATTACCATTATATTTTTGATCATGATTTATCACCCCTTTGTTGTTGTTGTGGTCTGTGCTTCTTCGGAAGTACAGATAATCCAGGTACTTAGCTAGCTTGGATTATGGTGTGACAGTCGAGTCTAGGATGCTCTGATACGTAGCACGGGACTTGGGCATTTTTATTTATTTTATGAAGAACTTATATTCTATTTTCTTGTGAAACGTATCAAACCTTTATTGGATTTTATTATTTAATATTCCGATGTATTTGAGAAAACCCTTTTTATAAGGAAACGTTGTTTTCATGTGATATCCCACTTGGGAAATTGGAACTCTGATTTTGTTTATTTATAATGTTTATTAATTTAATTGATTTTGGGAAGTGGGGTGTTACAATTGGTATCAGAGCAGGTCGGTCCGTCCGGCCAGTGTTGTTGAGTCGAGTTGAGTCTGTCCTTTGGGATGGAGTTGAATATCTTTTAACTTGGTGTTGTTATGTTTTGAGCAGTATGGCAGGAAGGAACGATGCTGCATTGGCTGCTACTATGCAAGCAATGGCGCAGGCGGTTGCTAATCAGAATCAAGTTGCAGATGCCCAATTCAGGAGTTTGGCGCAGTTTCGGAGCAACAAGCCGTCGACGTTCGAAGGAGGAGTTTTGAATCCTGAAGCTGCTCAGAAGTGGCTGAAGGCAATTGAAAAGATCTTCAGAACGATGGAATGTACTGATGAGCAGAAGGTGAGGTTTGGTACTCACATGCTAGAAGGTGAGGCTGAAGCCTGGTGGGACAATAGTCGACAAAGATTGGAAGCTGCTGGAACCGCCATTACGTGGGAGGTGGTTCGGAAAGGTTTTCTGGAAAAGTATTTTCCGGAAGATATTCGAAGCGCTAAGGAGATTGAATTCTTAGAGCTGAAGCAGGGTAGTATGACTGTAGCAGAGTATGCTGCTAAGTTTGAGGAGCTGGTGCAGTATTGTCCCCACTATAATGTGGAGGGGGCAATGACTTCTAAGTGCTTAAAGTTTGAGAATGGACTGCGTCCAGAGATTAAGTTAGGGATTGCTTGTCAGAAGATCAGGAGCTATCCTGAGCTAGTAAGCAGAAGCAGGATTTATGATAACGATAATCGAGCAAGGATTGCGCACTACAAAGCTGTTAATGACCGTAAGGGTAAGCAGAGGTTCAGTGGTACTCCTTATAGTGTTTCTGCTGATAAGGGAAAACGTAAAGCTGTTATTGATAAGAAGCCTAGAGATGGGAGAACATCTTCTGAAGGGAAATGTTTCCGGTGCGGTGGTATGGGACACCGTGCTAATGACTGTCCTAATGAAGCCAAGAAGTGTTTTAAGTGTGGTAAACCAGGTCATGTGATAGCTGACTGTAGAGCAACTATGCCGACCTGTTACAACTGTGGTGAGAAGGGTCACATCAGTACACATTGTGAGAAGCCGAAGAAGCCTCATACGTCTCCGGCTGGTGGAAAAGTGTTTGCCTTGGCAGGAACTCAAGCTGCCAGTGATGAGCGTGTTATCAGAGGTACTTGTATTATCAATAATATTCCTTTGATTGCTATTATTGATACGGGTGCAACGCACTCGTTTATTTCTGTGGTTTGTGTGGAGAGGATAGGATTGGTACCGTCTACTCTAGAGAGACGAAAGACTATTGAGACACCCTCTATAGGTTCAATGACTACTTCTTTGGTATGCCTGAAGTGTCCGCTGACTATTTTTGGTAGAGAATTTGGAGTGGATCTGATTTGTCTACCACTTGGTAAGTTGGATGTTATTCTGGGTATGAACTGGTTAGAGTTCAACCGAGTCTACATCGATTGTTTTCGGAAGGAATTTTTGTTCCTGACCCCTGAAGAGGAAGTTGTGGCAAGTTCTTTGTCTAATAAAGAATTGAGGGCCTTGTTGGAAGATGAAACTAGAGTGTTTGCTTTATTTGCAACTTTATCGGTGGATAACAAAGTGCCAATGGAGGAATTAGCAGTGGTGAATGAATTTCCGGAAGTGTTTCCTGACGACATTACGGAATTGCCTCCGATGCGAGAAGTAGAATTTGGTATTGATCTTGTTCCTGGTACGAGACCTATTTCTATTGCGCCGTACAGGATGTCTGCAGTGGAATTGGCTGAGTTGAAGTCTCAGATTGGAGAATTGTTGGATAGAAAGTTTATCAGACCAAGTGTATCGCCGTGGGGAGCTCCAGTGTTGTTGGTGAAGAAGAAGGTTGGTAGTATGCGTCTGTGCATAGATTACCGTCAATTGAATAAAGTGACTATTAAGAATAAGTATCTTCTACCTAGGATTGATGACTTGATGGACCAGCTGGTGGGAGCTCGTGTGTTTAGTAAGATCGACTTAAGATCGGGTTATCATCAAATCAGAGTAAAAGAAGGTGATATTCAGAAGACTGCTTTTAGGACTCGATATGGACATTACGAATATGCTGTAATGCCATTTGGAGTGACTAATGCGCCGGGAGTATTTATGGAGTACATGAACAGAATTTTCCATTCTTATTTGGATCAGTTCATTGTAGTGTTTATTGATGATAAATTAATTTATTCTAAATCTGATGAAGAGCATGTAGGACATCTGAGAATTGCCTTGCAAGTGTTAAAGGAAAATAAATTATTTGCTAAACTGTCAAAGTGTGACTTTTGGTTGAAGAAAGTAAGTTTCTTGGGGCATGTAATATCTGAAGATGGAATAGCGGTGGATCCGTCAAAAGTAAGTGCAGTATTGCAGTGGGAACCGCCAAAGACAGCGACAGAAATTAGAAGCTTTTTGGGGTTAGCCGGTTATTACCGCAGGTTTATTGAAGGGTTCTCTAATTTGGCGTTGCCATTAACTCAGTTGACGAGAAAGAACCAAGTTTTTGTATGGGATGCTGCTTGTGAAGAAAGTTTTGAAGAGTTGAAAAAGAGATTGACTACGGCACCGGTGTTAGTGTTACCGACTCCGAGTGAACCGTTTGTGGTGTACTGTGATGCGTCTAAGATGGGATTAGGCGGGGTTCTGATGCAGAATGGTAAAGTAGTAGCATATGCATCGCGACAATTGAGAGTGCATGAGCGAAATTATCCGACTCATGATCTTGAATTAGCTGCGGTTGTTTTTGTGTTGAAAATCTAGAGACACTATTTATATGGTTCAAGATTTGAAGTGTTTAGTGATCATAAGAGTCTGAGATACCTGTTTGATCAGAAAGAGCTGAATATGAGGCAGAGAAGATGGTTGGAATTTTTGAAGGATTATGACTTCAGTTTGAGTTATCATCCAGGAAAGGCCAATGTAGTGCCAGATGCTTTGAGTAGGAAAGCAATTCATATGGCAGCTCTGATGGTGAAAGAAATTGAGTTAATTGAACAATTTAGAGATTTGAGCATGGTTTGTGAGACTACTGCAGATAGTGTAATGTTGGGTATGTTGCAGGTAAATAATGACTTCTTGGATATGATTAGAGAAAATTAGAAGTTGGATGTGAAATTGGTAGATTTGATGCCTGGAGTAGGGAGTGACTCCGATAGTGACTTTAAATTGGATAGTACAGGTGTGTTGAGATTTAGAGGCAGGATTTGTGTACCAGATGATGAAGAATTGAAAAAGTCAATTTTGAGCGAAGGACATCGTAGTAGCCTGAGTATTCATCCGGGAGCTACGAAAATGTATCATGATTTGAAGAAATTATTTTGGTGGTATGGTATGAAAAGAGACATAGCTCAATTTGTGTATGCCTGTTTGACATGTCAGAAGTCGAAGGTGGAACACCAGCGACCTTCTGGATTTATGCAACCATTAGAGATTCCGGTTTGGAAATGGGATTGCATTACTATGGATTTTGTGACAGGTTTGCCGAATACGGCGAGAGGTTTTGATGTTATATGGGTGATTGTGGATCGATTGACGAAGTCTGCACACTTTGTGCCGATCAATATTAGTTTTCCGTTGATGAAGCTGGCGGAGATTTATATTTGGGTAATTGTGAAGTTACATGGTGTTCCGTCTAGTATTGTGTCGGATAGAGATCCGCGGTTTACTTCGGAATTTTGGAAAATCTTGCAGGAAGCTTTGGGAACTAAGTTGAAGTTGAGCTCAGCTTATCATCCGCAAACTGATGGTCAGTCAGAGAGGTCTATTCAGTCGCTTGAGGATTTGTTGAGAGCTTGTGTATTGGAAAAGGGTGGTGCATGGGATACTCATTTACCGTTGATTGAGTTCACGTACAATAACAGTTACCATTCTAGTATCGGAATGGCACCGTTTGAAGCTTTATATGGGAGGAGGTGTAGGACTCCTCTGTGTTGGTATGAAACTGGTGAGAATATGGTGCTTGGACCAGAAATTGTACAGCAGACTACTGAGACAATTCAAATGATTCGTGAGAAAATGAAAGTGTCTCAGAGTAGGCAGAAAAGTTATCATGATAATCGGAGGAAAGAGTTGGAATTCTGTGTAGGTGATCACGTATTCCTAAGAGTTAATCCGATGACTGGTGCGGGTCGTGCATTGAAGTCCAGGAAGCTGGATCCTAAGTTCATTGGACCTTATGAGATTTTGCAGAGAATTGGTGTTGTGGCTTATAGGGTGGCGTTGCCGCCTGAGTTGTCGAACTTACATGATGTGTTTCATGTGTCGCAATTGCGAAAGTATGTTTCTGATCCATCTCATGTGATTCAGAGAGATGATGTTCAGGTTCGGGAGAATCTTATTGTTGAAACGATGCCATTGAGGATCGAAGACCGTAAGATGAAACAGCTCCGAGGGAAGGAAATACCTTTGGTGAAGGTAGCTTGGGGAGGTGCTGCAGGAGGCAGTGTGACCTGGGAGTTGGAAAGCAGGATGCGAGAAGCGTATCCGGAGCTATTTCCATCAGGTAATTTTCGAGGATGAAAATAATTAAAGTGGGGGAGAGTTGTAACACCCATTTTAATTATTTAGTCATTTTATTATTATTTTAAAAATTATACGTTGGTGTGCCCTTTGGTGGGAGGGTATTTGACGATGTTGGGTGGGTGTCCCTAATGTGGGAGGACTATCGGTGGTATTTTGGTGTGAAATATAATAATACAAAAATAATAGTAACATTGGTGGGAGTGTTATTATTATTATTATTATATTTATTATATTTGTTAATATTATTAATATTATGATTATTTTGGTGAAATAATGATATTATTATTATTATTATTATTATTATTAATGAGTATTATTATTATTATTATTAATAGTATTATAATATTATTAGTATTAATAATAATATTGTATTATTTTATTAAGTTATTTTATTAATTGGGATTAGATTTAATAAAGAAAATAGAATGTGAAGGGGTGGGGAGAGTGGTACGATACATTTTAGAAATTGAGAAAAAGGGCGATAGAAAAGAGAGAAGAGAAAAGAACGAAAGAAAGGAAAAAGAGCGAAGGAAAAAGGGAACGAAGAACGGAAGAGAAAAGGGGAAGCCCAAGAGACCAATTCTAGGAGGATTTCTATCGATCAACCAATTGATAAGGTAAGGGGGGAGAAACTTGATTGGGAATGATTTATACATGTATAGGGTAGTTGGGGATTCCTTAACCCCGTAGGAAATTGATCGATATATGATAATATATATTGATATGTTATGATTGATGATGATTGTTGTTAATTGTATAGTAATCGTTAATGAATTGTTGTTTTTGGTTGAGTTGGCATATAGGGCATATAGGGTGTTTTACGGTTTTTAGGGAAAGATCTGTATGGCTTTTGAGGTATCGATAGTGTTTAGGTGATGATTTTAGGAATAGGAATTAGAAACCGATTGTTTACAGTAATAGGCAAGATTGGTACTAGAATAGGTTGGGAATCTGAGTTGAGATGATAGGCATAATTTGGCCTAGAATAGCACTGCAGAATTGTGAGGAAACTGACGAATCGCAGCATTCGCTGGGCTTCGCCTGACGAATGTTGGCGAAGCTTCGCCTGGCGAAGGGAGGCGAGAGTTCGCCTGGCGAGCTGAGGCGAAGGGGCAGCGAATAATTCAGAAATTAAGTCCCAGACTAAAAACACAAGAACTTCGCCTGGCGAATGCCAGCGAAGGTTCGCCAGAAGGGTTCGCCTGGCGAATGCCAGCGAACGTAGCAGAACCAAATGAATTTTTGTGATGTTTTGGATTTGAGCATTGGTCTCATGTGATCCTTCTAGCCTTGCTGTAGTGTGAAAATGATGAGTATGGGATATAACTTGTGTAATTGGTGATAGTATGCGTTTCCCTTAATATTATTGGTGAGCAATTAGTTGATGTATATGTGTGTAGTAATCAGTAGGATCTTGTATTTCCCGAGCGGTGAGATGTGTTTATATTTGGTGTTAGAAAGTGAGACTACTCACTGTGTGATTGAATTATATGATGTTGGTGTATGTTATGTCTATACATATGCATTGATGTATGATGATTTGATCAGGAGGATCATGTGCACTTAGTGTGCCAGAATGTAATAGTTATGCATTGGTGTCTTGCATATCATGGTGTTTTGGGTGGGATGAATCATGTCTCAGGAGGAGCGTAAGTGATTCATCCGTACTCTTTTGTGGAGAATGGTGGGGGATAAATCATGTCTCAGGAGGAGCGTAAGTGATCTATCCAGGTTCGATTGAATGAACCAATGAGTCGGTACCGCATGCATGGTGTTGTGTTGCATAATTGCATTATAATATGTTATATTGTAATTTGAACAGTAGGTTCGTTATATGGTATTGTTGGGGTGAATAATTGACGTGTTGGTGTGTTTTACTGCCTTATTTACATGTATTACATTACCATTATATTTTTGATCATGATTTCTCACCCCTTTGTTGTTGTTGTGTGTTGCACCCTAAAATTTGCTCAACCCATTTCACTTGGTTTATGTTTCAATTACATTAGCATTTGCATATAGAGTTATGTACATAGTCTAATCATCTGCATAGCATAGCATAGCAAATCATCCAACAAGGGACCAAGCACTATTCTCATCTCTATGAGCCTATCAAGAGGTTATTGTTCAAATTCAAGCATATCCAAGTCATCAGAAAGAAATTGAAATCTAAGAAGTCAGTGGATCAAGCAGTGAATCTATCTCCTATCTGAGGGTATCTGAAGATCATCAAAGAAGTTGTGAGCTGTGAATGGAGCATGGAGAGTATGTATACATCATGGAAGACTTAGAAAGTCATTTGGAGACGGAGACAAGTCATTGATATGATCATAAGAGTTGCAGTTGAAGACAGTCAACTAGGGTTTCATCTGGGTCAACCCTGGGTCAACCCTAGGTCAATTGATTGATTGAAAGGCATTAAGGTCTATTGGAGAGATGTGGAGTTCATCATTTGACATGTAGAGAAGGATATGGTGATGTGCCAAGAAGAAATCAAGAGAAATCAAGGAGAAGAGGAGTTTCTAAATTAGGGTTTCTGTGTAAAATCCCCTGATTTAGGTCAAACTTCCAAGCAAGATAAGTCAAATTTCAAGCTTCAAATGGATCCTTGTCCAACATGAAACTTGTATAGGATCTCAATACCTTTAATTTGAGTGGTGGAAGACATCAAGGAGATTTATAGAACTCAAGTTATGGTCCTTGCAAGTTACAGGTCATCTGAGGTATCTGAAATTTTGTCTGTGAAAGTTACTTGTCTTCCAAGCAACTTTTACCCCTCAAGGAGATTTCAAATGAATTTCTGGTCAACATAAGAGTTGTTCCTCATTGTCTTATCTTTCTATAATGGTATGGTATGCCTTCATATGATTTGTGTAACTCTACTTATGGTCTTGTCAAGCAAAGGGTATTTTGGTCATCTGAGAATTACAGGTCATTTCAAGCCTATGCCCAAAACTCATACAAGGAAGCTTCAAATGGAAAACTTCACAACATCAAAATTTCTCCAAATGACATTTTGAGTCTATAAAGGTGACCATGAAAGATTGTAAAGGCTCATAGCTCAAGGTTTCAAATTTGGTGAATTTAATGAATAAAAAATGACCTAAAATTGAGATTTTTCATAATTTGGCCAAATGGGATGAAATTATAGGTCATTTTGATTGGAAAAAATGTTTTAAGAACATTGGCAAAATTGGATTTTTGAGTTTGGTTCAAGATTTGAAAGATATGCTTGGTTACTTACAAAAGAAGTTACATAATCCAAAATTCAAGGAAAGTGTGCATGGGAAGTTTCTCCAAAGTTCTAGGGCTTTCCAATGACATCTATATATTGCATTGAGTGGCTTCATGCATTGGTTGGTGATTCATTTTGTGCATGATACCAAGTTTCACATCATTCTTCCACTTTGCAAAACCATCTCAAACTTCATCAAATCTCCATTAATTTCAACATTTCTTGATCTGATCATCATCAACATCTTTCATAGATCACAGTTCCATCAGAATTTGGTTGAATTGAAGAAGAACTCGTGCTGTTCAATTTCATCATCCAAGGAGCAAGAACTTTGTGATTGCAAGATTTAAGGCATTGGAGCAAGAATCTTTGCATACAGAACAAAGAATTGAGTGTATGGATCAAGTTCAGAGCATTGAAAGCATTGGATCTAAAGAATTCAGCAACTGTTCTCATCATTTACACCAGGTTGGTAATCCATTCAAATTGCTTGAATTAGTTAGCATGTTAGAGATTTGTTAGTTTAGAATTGTTTGGATTGATTAGATGAACATTTCCACAAAGTTTGAGAAGGATCCATGGAGGTTGCCATTGGAGTGCACAATATGTTAGGGCTTAGAACACTTGGGATAAGGCCTGATAATCTTCATTAAATAGCTTAGAGTAATCAGCATGAAGTGTAGATTGTGTTAGGGTAAGATTTAGAAGAATTTGGAATGGTTGATAACAGGTGAAAATGGTGGAATCCGAATGTTATACCTATCGGGTTTGAAGCTTGGTTGAGTTTTAGAAGGAACTAATGGCATGGTTGTGTAGAGGGGAAGAAGTGGATCAATTTTGCTCTTTACATCGTGAGCTTTCATGGAGGATTGATGGAGAACAGAATGGTCGAAGATGCGTGCATGGAGGTGATTTCTGAAAACCCTAGGGTTCCAAGGTTGAAGACGAACCCTGGACCACACGATCATGCATTTGACCTTGACTTGCAACCTAATCTAACGGCCTTCATTCAAAGATAAAACGGAGGGAAATCTAAAAGGTGAAACGATGCGTTTCACTTAAAACCCCAACCCTGGGCTCAGCAATCAGTTGCTATTCGTACCCCCAAACGCAGGCCCAAACTAATTTGAACTGAAAATCTTGCTAACTGCACCGTTTCTTGTTTTTTAATTTTTGTCATGTTTTCTGATCACTGGGCCCAGACGCGCATTGCTAGGCGCGCCCCCCAGTCTGGGCCCATCCTTTTATTTCAACTGATTTTATTACTCATTGCACCCCTGATCCAGTTAATTCCATATTAATTTCTTTCAATTTTCTTAATTCTTTGAAAAAATCATAAATAATAGAAAAATGCATGTTTTTAATTGGTTGTTTTTGCATATTTTTCATATTTGTGTCAAGAAAATTATCACATAAAAAATTTAACATTTCATTTTATTTTGTATTTTTGGCATATTTTTCTTTTAAATAGGATTAAATAATGTGTAGTTTAATGCATGAATTTGGTGATTTTAGTTTGATTAAATGCTTTTATATTTTTGATCCATTCTTTTTAGGTTGATTAGTATAGAATGTTAGCTTGTATATAAAATTTACTTCATAATTTTAGGACTAATTTTTAGGTGTTTTGTTTAGGTGTGATTAGAAGAACCAAAACTAGGGTTTAGGAGATAATATAGGTGTGATGATTCATTTCCCTTAGGAGTTGTAGTTTGAATCTTTGGGGTATGGGACTATAGGGATTATGGGTAGTTAATAGATCCCTTAGAAATTGTTAGGTTTCCCCTATTCTACTATTGCTATCAGTATACTGTTTGTATTTGTTTGACTGTGTGGTGTGCCCTCTCTAGGGTTATTTCATTTGTCTGTGTGGGGTATTGGGTTTGCTTGGGGATTGGGAGAGCTGAAGAATTTGATGATGAAGGCCATTGGAGATCAAGAGAATGAAGTCCAACTTCCAGAGTTGATGAGGAGCATCCTTTGCTGGCAGCTGTTGAAGGCTATAGGGTTTAGGAGCTAGGCAGAGCTCTAGAGTAGAAAACTTGATTCACAAATATGGAAGGTCTTATCTGCCTCCATTCTTTCTCTATGATTCAAAGTCTCTTTCAAATATCCACCTCCTTCCTTTGGAAGGATTAGTGAATGTATTTGAAAGATAGAACTTTTGAGAGAAAATTGTCTATATAATGTTAACAGTTAATGAGCCACCCTTGGTAGGCAGTTGACTTTTTAACATTCATTCTATCCTGTTGACTGATATTCATCTTGGAGGTTGAGACTTGAAGAAAAGCCATTGCAGATTGAAGACTAATGATGTAGACTGTGACTGAGGAGTTTGAAGATAGAAGACAAAGACCTTGCTTGAGGAATTTGAAGATGAAGACTGAGGCTTGCTTGAAGTTGGTAGCTGTTTGAAGATGACTTGAAGGCAGAGGTTGATGCAGAGCTGCTGTGGCTGTTTTTTTTGCTGTTTTTGATTCTTGATGTATTGATTGGTTTTCCCTGACTGTATTGTTTGTTGTTTAATCTGTTAGGTTGAAAGTGAATTCTGTTCACTTTTGCCTATTGTTTTCTAGGTTCGAGGTTGAGTGGGACTCCCTTGCCTCGCTTGTATTGTTGCATCCATGCATTTTATGGCTTTATTGTATATATGCTATTGTTTCTGTTTCCGTTTATTCCCTTAGGATCTCTGTTTCTCTCTGCGCAAGAGAGGAATATGATAGACATTAAGTCTTAACCCATGCATGATAACGTTAGGGTAGATTTTATTCCCTTTTTCAACCCTAGGATTTGTAGAGTGTCATCTCTTCTTCCTTCAAAACAACAGAAAAACATTAATAAAGGTTATGACAGAAATCAATTCACTTCTTCCGTCAAAAGATTTGAACAAACATCAATCTTTTTGCAATAAGAAAACCCTTGTTTAAGGTGAGATTTTTCATAAAAGACACTTGAACAGCTTGTGTCGTGCGTAGCCCGAACTACGTTTGCTCTGATCTTTCATGCTGTATGAAAGTACGTAGGCATAGGATGCGACGTCCTAGCGAGCAACCTTCCCCTCCTTTCCCGTAGGTAGGCGAACTACGTTGACTCTAATTTCTTGTTCCAGACGGGAATACGTAGGCATAAAGTGCGATACTTTGCCGAGTCAGTTTATTTTCTTTTAACCCCATACCTGTAGAATAGATAGAATAACAATCCGTACTAGAAAACAAGCGTGGATCCCGTCGAGTACGACGGACGTGAGGGGTGCTAATACCTTCCCCTTGCGTAACCGACTCCCGAATCCAGGTTTTGGTTGCGATGACCATTCCTTTCCCCGTTTTGCGGTAGGTTTACCTCGAGCGTTTCCTTTCCCTCTGTTGGGATAAATAACGCACGGTGGCGACTCTTCTGTTCAGCCGGCGCCGATTTTCGCAGTAGCGACATTGTGGTCTGTGCTTCTTCGGAAGTACAGATAATCCAGGTACTTAGCTAGCTTGGATTATGGTGTGACAGTCGAGTCTAGGATGCTCTAATACGTAGCACGGGACTTGGGCGTTTTTATTTATTTTATGAAGAACTTATATTCTATTTTCTTGTGAAACGTATCAAACCTTTATTGGATTTTATTATTTAATATTCCGCTGTATTGGAGAAAACCCTTTTTATAAGGAAACGTTGTTTTCATGTGATATCCCACTTGGGAAATTGGAACTCTGATTTTGTTTATTTATAATGTTTATTAATTTAATTGATTTTGGGAAGTGGGGTGTTACAGATTCTATTCCCAAGCCAAACCCCATCATACCAGAAAATCGTTCTACTACCCGACTATAACATCCAACTCAGTCCTGCGCGGTAACGCTTACATCTACGCAATTACCAACTTCCGGTATAACTTCGAATTCACCCGGAAACCCCCAAATTCCCTCAATCAACACATGCAGTCAATCATTCATGCTAACAGCAGTCATAAACACAACAACAACACCAAATCAATTCATCATACATCATTATAAATGGGGATTAGGGATTTTTCCCCGTTTCTACCAATTTCATGCAATATACCCAATTAACCGATCAATCCCCCCTTACCTCAATAAGCAGTTTGATGATGTTGAACTTCAAGAATCCACACGAATTGATAGTCTTGATGATCTCCTTGCTCAAGCTTGCTCTTGGTTACTTCCACCTCCTTCACCGTGTTTTCCTTCTTTCCAACCGTGTTCTTGTTCTCTCCCTCTTTTCCAATGCCCCACATGCCCTTAATCCCAAAAATACTCTTTTATTTTCTTTTATTCCCAATAACAATATTACTCATAATTCTTTTATTCCAAAAATCTCAATAATTCACCTTTTAATTCCAAAATAATATTAACACCTCATAATATTAATATTAATAATAATGATAATAATAATAATACTAATATTTGTTGCACCCTAAAATTTAACCAACCGGTTCCCATATCTGGTTTATGTTTTGACATATTTTGCATTCGCATTCGCATACTGCATGCATTGCATTTTTCTCAGTCAGATTGATTTTTACCGGGATTACAGCCCCTGGCGTTTCAGGCAGCTCAGGCCGGTTGGAATAAAAGTCCATTGAGAATTGGTGCTCGTTCCCTGGGTTTTCAGGTCATCTCGGTGCCCGGGTTTCGCTACGGTTGCGCAATCGTTCTCCAATCGGTTTAATCGGCTTCTTGGCATTTTTAGGATTTTCTCTGTCATTTTCTAGATTTTTAATGCATTAATAGATTTTAATAGGTTTATTTGTTGTTTTTAGATAGTAAATAGGTTAATATTTTCTTTAATAGAATTTAATAGATTTGGTTAGATTTTTTAAATAGATTTTCTTTTTTTTAGAGATTTAATAGATTTAAAAGTTTTTTAGATATCAATTCCTTTTAATAGATTTTTTTAAATAGATATAATTAGATATTAATTTTCTTTAATAGAATAGATTTTAAATAGATATTAGGGTGTTTAGATATTATTAGAGTTTTATTGTTTTTTTTCAAAAATAATAGAATAGTTTTTTTAAAAAAAAAGATATTAAGTGTTTTAGATTTTAATTAGATTTTCAGATTTAATAAGATTTTTTTTAATAGTTTTTAGGGATTAAATAATTTTTTCTGATTTTTTTAATAGGGTAATTAGGATTTTATTTTTAATTTTCGTTTTTAGGATTAATTAGGTTTTATGTTTAATTTTCGTTTTAGATTAATTAGGTTTAATTTTCAGTTAATTTTGTGTTTAGAACTAATCTGAGTTTAGTCTTATTGGGCCAGTATCCATTAATTGAGCCCAGTCCAAGGTCTATTTTCGCAAGTGCCACTTGGCAGTATAAAGGCGTTGCCACGCGTGTGTTGTTGGGTTCCGCCACCTCATTCGTCCATTCACCCAGAGGAAGCCACGTTTCACTCTCAGACCTCACTCTCTCTCTCTCTCAGAAGTCGACACCTCACCATCACCACTCACACCTTCCACACACACGTGGCCACCATGCAGTGAGTCCACCGTCACACGCGTCCTCTCAGAGTTCTCTCTCTGCATGCGAGTGCCAAGTGGCTCCCTCTCATCACTCGCCGGAACCTTCCACCAGCCGGCATGCAAAGACCGGCGGCCACCCTAACCAACCACCTCCGTTCACCCTAACCATCACCGACCACCACTCCAACTGCCTCCGACCGCCACAACAACCGCCGGAAACAAAAAATCTCCAGAAAATCTTCCTTCAATTCATCGTATCTTCATCATTTTTCCAGATTACCGAAGAACATCTTCAGGTTCTTCATCAACAATCATCCATTCCTCATCGATTCACCATAATCTTCATCATTTTTCCAGAAATCTTCAACTCTCCTCAAGAACATTCAACTGCCTTCAATCGATTCCCAGATTCAGTTCATCACCAGCTTGTGTTCTTCATCGTTTTTTTTTCTCAGAAAAATTTTCATCTAAAGATCTTCAAGATTCATCGAATGTTCTCCAGATCCACAGGCATCAACAAACGATCTTCAACAAACTTCATCATCTCCAGAGTTTCGCGTGAAGATCTTCCGTCCAAGAATCTTCCGTGTTCCTCCGAGCCTCAAAGATCATCATCAAGAACGTCGAAGAACGTTCGTCATCGCTCGTCATCTCCTTCGTCATCTGTTCCTCGACATCTCCAGAATCTTCAAGAAGTTCTTCCCAGAACCTCCGTCTTCATCAGATTCCCCAAGTTTTGTTCTTCTTTCTCTAGCTTGTAAGCATGCGTGCAATTTGTGTATCTGGATTTAGCTTAGTCTCAAGTGCTAGATTAGAAAGGAGATTAGGGTAGATCTTGGTGTTTAGGTTTGAAGATCAGAGGTTTGTGAGGCGAGTGTTAAGGATCAGCGTTTTGGACTGAGTTTCGAAGGTTTGATTGGTGATGGCTTTAAGAACGAAATTGTTGTTTCAGAGAGAGGATGGAGGGCTTGAGCGGCGGCTGCGCTAGGGTTTGGGAGAAGATGAACAGTGGTAGTGGAGAGGTTTAGAGTTGGGAGAATTTTGTTTAGGGTTTGTGGCTGAGGCTGAGTGTGTAATGGATCTGGGCCTTAGGCCCATTTGCTCGTGTGCTAACCGCACGCCCCATGTTACACGTGGCACCCCCTCTCCCTTTGCATTTCGTTTGGGCATAACCCCGTTTGCTACTCCCACCCCCGTTTGGGGCCCAAACATGGAATACAAAGCGAATCTGTTGACATTCGCACCCCCCTGTTTGTTTCCTTTGGTTTTTTTAGTTAGTTGTTTTTTTTCTAAATTTAGTAGACTGGGCCCAGCGCAGTGTTATCTGCACCCCCCTCCTGGGCCCAATGGAGTTCTGAAGTGTGAATCAATTGCTGTTGACGCCCCCCTGTTTTCCCAATTTTAATTGAATTTTCATTTCATTTCATTTGCACATAGTTTACAAAATAATTCATATTAAATCCAAAAATAATCATTTTGACATGGGATTTTTTCCCTCATTTTAATAATTGTCTCAAGAAGCTTGTAGAAAAATAAAAATAGTATTTTAGTCATTTTTTCTATTTTTTGTGAATTTTCACACTTAATTGCTTTTTGTTTTCATTTTGTTTGTACATATTATTTGGTGAATTTTGTTTAGTCATTTAAATTCGTATTTTGATTCCATTCTTTTTGTACTAGTTAGATTAGAAGTATAGGTTCCCTTAGAGATTTATTCCACATTTTTGTGGATTAATATTGATTAGTTTTTATTAGAGAACATTAGGGTGATAGTATTAGGGTTCAAACTCAACATAGGTGCATTATAACATTTTATTTTGGGGTTTTTAGCATGAATTAGGCTCTGGGACATATAGGATATGTAGGGTAGATGTAGAAATCCCCTTAGAATAAATCTTAGAATTTTAAATACTATATTACTATTTTTAGTATATTTTACAAATGGAGTGTTTGTTTGGTGTTCCCACTTGGGTTTTTATTTGTTTGCTTGGGCTTTTGGGCTTTTCTATGGGTTATGGGGCTTGGTTTGAGCTTGT
Source organism: Lathyrus sativus (assembly GCA_963859935.3). NCBI lineage: Eukaryota > Viridiplantae > Streptophyta > Magnoliopsida > Fabales > Fabaceae > Lathyrus > Lathyrus sativus. The sequence goes on along the minus strand of OZ012737.1, from coordinate 308,192,182 downwards.
GGAGCATGAAGAATCAAAGGTGTTAATTGAAGACAAAAGAAGATCCTTAGAGCTTGGAGATTGAAGGTGTTGATTGAAGACATATGAAATAATAGGAATAAGCAGAGCCTTAGAATAGACTGAATTTTTTGTACAAACATGGATAGCTTCATGTGCTTCCATTCCTCTCTATGAAATAAAGTCCCTCCATGGTATTCACCTCCCTCCTTTGGAGGGATAAGTGGCCTTACATTAGAGGTAGAACTTTGAGAGAACCACTCTTCTATAATGTTAAACTGTTTGTAGGCTTCCTTTGGTAGTCAATGAACTGTTTAACATTCAACTCATCTTGTTAAGTGATTATTATCTAGGAGAGCTTGCCTTGAAGAAAGAAGCCATTGAAGATAGAGATGAAGATCAAATATTGACAAAGATGAAGGTTATTCATGTCAAAACTGTGCAGCTGTTGAAGCTAAGGTGTACTGCTGTTTGGAGCTATCTGCTGTCAGATGCTGTCAATTGGTTAAGATTCTGTGCTTGCTTGAGCTTGGGGATTTCTTGGATATGGAAGCTTATGGTAGCTTGGAAACCATTGAAGTTTGACTTTGGGGGTTCATTGGAAGATTGCTGTCAGAGTTGGATAGGTTTAGAGCTGCTGCTGTAGTAGTTGGTGTGCTGTCAGAGCTGGGTTTGGGGCTTATTTTTCTTTGCTGTGTTGTTTGCTAATCTTCCCCTTAGGTTTGAAGTGAAGTTGTTTCACTTTGCCTATTGTTTTTCAGGTTCGAGGTTGAGTGGGACTCCCTTGCCTCGCTTGTACTGTTGCATTCATGCATTTTACTGCTTTACTGTATATATGTTGTTTCTTTTCCGTCTATCCCTTAGGATCTCTGTTTCTCTCTGCGCAAGAGAGAAATATGACAGACATTAGGCTCTCATCCATGCATGACAACATTAGGGTAGTTTTGATTCCCATTTTAACCCTAGGTTTTAGAGTTCTTTCTCTTCTATCTCAAAATCATCAAAAATACAATAAGAGGTCAAACATCAATAAAAGACAGTTCTTGCATAAAAGACTGTAAACCAATCAAAGAGTCATTTTCGTCCGCTTGGACCCATAATCAGGAGAAAACCTTTTTCAAAAGGATAAAAAAATAAACAAACAAGTCTGTGTCTTCCGTAGCCCGAACTATGTTTGCTCTGATCTTTCATGCTGTATGAAAGTACGTAGGCATAGGATGCGATATCCTAGCGAGCAACCTTCCCCTCCTTTCCCGTAGGTAGGCGAACTACGTTGACTCTGATTTCTCGTTCCAGACGGGAATACGTAGGCATAAAGTACGATACTTTGCCGAGTCATTTTATTTTCTTTTAACCCCAGACCTGTAGAATAGATAGAATAACAATCCGTACCAGAAAACAAGCGTGGATCCCGTCGAGTACGACGGACGTGAGGGGTGCTAATACCTTCCCCTTGCGTAACCGACTCCCGTATCCAGGATTTGGTTGCAATGACCATTCCTTTCCCGTCTTTGCGGTAGGTTTGGCGCTACTGCGAAAATCGGCGCCGGCTTGACAGGAGAGTCGCCACCGTGCGTTATTTATCCCTCAGAGCGGGAAAGGAAACGCTCGAAGTAAACCTCGCAAAGACGGGAAAAGGTATGGTCATCGCAACCATAGCCTGGGTTCGGGAGTCGGTTACGCAAGGGGAAGGTATTAGCACCCCTCACGTCCATCGTACTCGATGGGATCCACGCTTGGTGTTTATAGGTAAAAGGGTGTATTATCTATCTACGCTAATGGCTGGTCTAAAAAGAAAATAAAAGGACAGGACTCGACAGAACATACGGTGTTCTGGGCCTACGTATTCCCTCGTGCAATGGGAAAGTCAGAGTCAACGTAGTTCGACTTCCTACGACTAAACGGGGGAAAGGTTGCTCGCCAGGACATCGCGTCCTGTGCCTACGTACTTTCATCTGAAATGAAAGATCAGAGCAAACGTAGTTCGGCTAACTACGGGTAAACAGGGGCTCTCACACAGCAGTGAGAAAACAAACTGGTCTCTAAGGCTCGGGAGCCTACAACTATGATCTGGTCTCAAATGCGCTCGGGCAAGAGAAAGGGATAACAATTAGTCGTTAGCGGGAAAGTCTCGATCGCACAGCCGCGAGAGAACAAAGGTTAGTCGTTAGTGTGCTCGCTAGGATATCGCATCCTATGCCTACATATCTTCGTCTGGAACGAAGAATCAGAGCAGCTGTAGTTCAGCTAACTACGGATCAAGCTACTCAAAAGCTCCTACAGAAAGGAAAGGGAAACCCTAAAAACTATAGCTGAGAAACAAGGGAATCTACCTACTGCTACCACACCTGGTTGACCATCCTAATGTCTATCATAACAACTCCACAGCGGGGAAGTCAGAGCTCCTAAGGGATCATGGCAACAGGACTAAACCACAAACAAGAAACTGCAACGTAAATGAATACTGAAAAATATGCATGAATGCAACAACTAGACGAACAAGGCACAGAGGCCACAAACCACAAAGGCAAGGGAGCTCAGCTCTACCAAATACCAACAAGCAAAGCCACGCAATAACAAACAAGCAGAAGGAGGACCACCTCAACTTCTTATGCACACAAAGTCTACTTCTAAGATGCACCTATTCAGAACTATCTGGATGAACACCTAAGTCTAATGCAACATAACATCACACAAGTCAAACAACACAAAGAGACTAACCCTGACCAGGGCCTCAAACAAACCTGAAACAATCTCCTAATCTATCTCTAAACAAAACTCTATACAGCACCCTAAGCAAGGATCTAAGCAAACACCTAATCAAAACCCTAAGCAAGGATCTAAACAAACTCCTAGGCAAGAGGAATCAATCCCATTCTCCAAGCTTCAGAACAAGCTTACCAGAGAAAGGAAGCTAAGCAGACAAGCTCATAGTGCTTTCCTCAGGAAAGTACCAGGAGATTACTACTCAGGAGTCATATCCTATGCGGCTCGACAACTGTGATCAGTTTACATCCCTCCTCAGGAGAGATTAAACTCACATGAAGGCTCCGGCGTCACTGGATATTTGGGAAAGAACCTATATGCACTAAGGGAACTAAGTGAGCAGACTCATAGGACTTTCCTCAGGAAAGTACTAGGAGGCTAACACTTAGGAATCATATCCTACGTGGCTCAACAACTGTGATTAGTTTACATTCCTCCTCAGGAGAAATTAAACTCACAAGTCGGCTCCTACATCACTGGATACTTACGAAATCCTAGACAAACTACTGGAACTAAGTGAATAGACCCATAGGACCTTCCTCAGGAAAGTGCTAGGAGGCTTCCACTTAGGAATCGTATCCCATGTGGCTCAACAATATGTGATCAGTTTATATTCCTCCTCAGGAGAAATTAAACTCACATGTCGGCTCCGACATCATTGGATACTTACGAAAGAGGTGAGAAGGAAGGATGAAAGTCATTCATAGTGCCTTCCTCAGGAAAGTACCACAAGCTCCTTTCAAACTTCAGGATCTCGAACCTCACAAACAGACAACAAGCTCCTAGACTAAGCCTCAAACTACTGCATCCTTGCAAGCTCCAACAGGACCTCCATCAGCTCCCACCTTCAGGAAGAACCCACAGGCCAACAAGCCACAGGAGACTATCTCTGAAGTTCAACCACAGTTGAACTTCAAAGTCAGAAGTCATCAAAGCTTCTCCTATTTTCAGGCTCAGACAAATCACATCAGGACACCCTACAAAAATCTAATAAAAATCTAGGGGAGACCTACATGGCTCTAGGACAACATACTGAAAAATCAGAACAAAGTTCAACACCAGATGAAAGAAATAAAATCAGCAACACAGACATATCCACAGACCAATTTATCCAACATCAATAACAATGAAAAAATGCAATTAAAATGAAAATGCATGATTAAGCTAATGTTTTTATGCTATAAAATTCTACACTGAATCACGAGTCTATAGAAAAAAGAACGGAATTATTTGACTAATTCTACCATTTTTTATGAATTTTCTAATGATATGCATGCATTGAAAATATTAAAAAATCAATTAAATGGAAAATATGCACTAAAATAGAAAATAAAAATAAAATGTCCTTTTTTATTTTTATTTAATTTTCTTAACATTTTTCATGAAAGGGTTGAAAAAGAATTATTGAAAAAAACATTTATTTACATTTTATTATGATTCATTTAATGTGGAAATATAAAAGAAAAAATCAAAATAAAAGAAAATAACATGGAGGGTGCAAACAGCAAGAGTTTATGGGTTATTATTCAGCTGGGCCCTGATTCTGGGGGTGCCACTAGCAAATGGGGCGCAGGGCCCAGATTGATTATCCAGAAAAAAACAAAAAAAGCTGAGCTGGGCGCAGGGGGGTGCTGACTTAGTAATTCCTAGTTGATTATCATTACTGGGCTCAAATGAGGGGTGTTAACAGCAATTGGGCCTAAGGCCCACCCCAATTATTCTCAGGTCTCTCAAACAGGGGGGGGGGGGAACTAGCAATTGAGGGGGTGTAGCGCGTTCAGAGACACGTTTGGGCCTAAGCCCAACGTCCAAACCCTAACCCAATATACATCAAAACTCAGCTCTCCTCCCCTAACCCTAGCACTGTTCATCCTCACCTCTCACCCTAACGCCGCTCTGAGATTCTCTCTCAAACCCTCTTCTGAAACTCTCAAACTCTCACAAATCTCAAACAAACCACCATTCCCAAACTCAAATCCATTCAACCCTAATCTAGACTCTATTTGAATCAAAACGAAATCAGAAAATCTCAGCAATCAGAAGGAAAAACGCAAACAGAATCGCATGAACACGTACCTGGATATGGAATACGAACAGCTCGTGGAGTTCCTTTGCTGAAGAAGACTGGATAATCTCAAGACGTTACGCAAGGAGTCTTGATGAAGGCTCTCAAGGATCACTGAAAAACTTGAAGATCTTGGAGATCTGGGCGAACACAGTACTCTGGACGAACATGCAAGATGAAGATCTTGGACGGAGAAGATCAACACGAAGCCTGGGATCACGCTCGATGATGATCTTGAACGGAGAAATGGAGAGCACCTCAGTAATTTCTGACAGAAGCAACGATGAAGGTCTTGACCTTGATTTCTTTGAAGAAGGTGTATGAAGGTCCTGGAGTTCTTTCTGGGAATCTTGAAGATACTTGAAGGTGGATGAAGATCGTACGAATCTGGAGAACGGAGGTGGAGTTCTTGGCAAGCTTGAGCGTTGATGGATGAAGTTCTTGTAAATCTGAAGAATAAATGATGAGTAGCGTCGTTCTGGAAAAACTTCAACACCGATGAAGGTTCCGGCGGTCTGTGCGTTTTCCGGTGAGGAGGTTGATGAATGGCTGACGGAGAAGATTGGATGAAACTGGGATTGCTAGGGAAATTCGCAGATTCCGGTGAGATTACCGGCTTCAGGTGACCGTTGCGGTGGAGGAGGGTGGTCGGAGTAGGTTGTCACCGGGCTTGCATGGCCGGCGGGGACTTTCCCGGTGAGAAGTGCATGCGGGACGCGTGGCTGGGTGTGGGTTGAGGTGATGCCACGTGTGGGGGCTGTGTGGCAGGATGAGAGAGAGTCTGAAGTGGGTGGATTGGTGGCAAACGCGTGGAGGATTCTGAGAAAAACGGGTGGGGCCTCTGCATGTGTGACACGCGTCACTTTTATACCCTTGGAGTTCGCTGGAATTCTCTAGAACATTCTGGACATTCGCTGGAAAGACTTGGACTGCTGAGTCATCTTCTGGACTTGATGAAATCTGGGCCTTACCAAAAAACGCCCCACTGGGCCCATACGAGCTAAAAAAAAACTGTACAACAAACTGAATTAAAGCAATTAAAACTAATTAAACTCTAATCAATTATTAACACCTAATTAACTAATGATTAATCCTAATAAAATCTAACAAATGATTAAAGTCTAATTAATTCTATATTATCCTAATTTTCTATTAAAATTCTAAAAATGATTTAAAAACAATTAAACCTATTATTAATAAAAGAAAACTATATTATTTTCTATATCATCTAAAAATATTAAAATCTATAAAAGAAAACTATATTATTTTCTATATTTTCTAAAAAACTATTAAACCTATTAAAAATCTATAGAAAAATTCTAAAAATGATTTAAAAGAAAAACCATATTATTCTAAAATGATAAAACTACTTAAAATCTTATTTATTTTCTAAAAACCTATTTAAGAATTCTATAAAATCCTATAAAGAGAATTAAATTGTTAAAATATACGAAAACCCTATTTAAATTCCAGAAAAATTCTATAAAGCCTGTTAAAATTCACAAAAGCCTATAAAACCCTAAAAAATGCAGATGAATGCAAATGACTCCCATAAAAGCGCACGAGACCAGATTGAATCGAACGGAGATCCCCGGGCATCAGAATATCCCCAAAATCACTGAAAAATCACCGAGGAGCGCACAATTTCCTGAAAATAAAACCCTGGTGATCTGGACTGGGTCTGCCATATCTGATAGGCAAAAATCAAGCTGTAAACTCTGATATCCCCTGCTTGTGCACAAAAATCATACATCTGAGCTGTGAATATGAATTTAAACCATGAGTCAAATGGGAGAACCGGTTGGTCAAATTTTAGGGTGCAACAGCTGCCCCTATTCAAGCGACTTGGACCTGAAGGGTTTGAAGAGCGCTCAGCCTTCAAACATTCAGAGGTACGAGACGGTTGAATACAAATAAAACCCGAAAATTTGCCAACCGCGAGCATATACTGTCAACTGCTTGGAGAATAAAGTCCAGAAAACCGAGTCCAGTCATTACGGCACCAAACTGATTGATCATCTGATAAAGAACTCCTGATTGAATACCCGTTGCTTGTGATACCCCATGTAACAAACCCTGATGGTTGCAACAACATACTTGATTCTTTCACATTGCCTACTGATAGGCAGGAAGAAATATACTCACATCGCCCAAAGATGGACGGGAAGACACCTTGATTGAATACTCACTTCGTCTAATGATAGACGGAAAGACAACATTAATCTCCATATTCGCATCGTCTAAGGGTAGACGGCATCATCCTGATTGATGAACAACTCATTATTCTCATCGTCTAAGGGTAGACGGTATCATCCTGATTGATGAACAACTCATTATTCTCATCGTCTAAGGGTAGACGGCATCATCCTGATTGATGAACAAATCATTATTCTCATCGTCTAAGGGTAGACGGTATCATCCTGATTGATGAACAAATCATTATTCTCATCGTCTAAGGGTAGACGGTATCATCCTGATTGATGAACAACTCATTATTCTCATCGTCTAAGGGTAGACGGTATCATCCTGATTGATGAACAAATCATTATTCTCATCGTCTAAGGGTAGACGGTATCATCCTGATTGATGAACAACTCATTATTCTCATCGTCTAAGGGTAGACGGTATCATCCTGATTGATGAACAAATCATTATTCTCATCGTCTAAGGGTAGACGGCATCATCCTGATTGATGAACAAATCATTATTCTCATCGTCTAAGGATAGACGGAAAGTCACCATAATCTCCACATTCACATCGTCTAAGGATAGACGGGAAGACACCATTATCTCCATGTTCACACCGTCTAAAGATAGACGGGAAATCACCATAACGCAATTCAACACCATCCTTTGAATTTCAGAATCCTTCTGTCTACGGGAATTGATGGAGAAGTCAATATCCTTGAAGGGGCCACATCGTCAGTATGGACTAACGGGAAGAAAAACCACCTTTTAAGAAACATGTCGTCAATAAGAATCGACAATCACGAAAACTGAACATTCTTCGAAGAGCTTCGACATCAATAGGGATTGATGGTCAGAAAAGTCTCTCTTAAATGTCATCATATCCAATAACCAGAAAGAGAACCGATATTCAAAATCATTTTGAAACCCCTCAACAACTAAGGATAGTCGGAGAAGACTCGCTGGGGAAACACCTCATCATATGTAGGATCTGGCAATAAGAAACCTGCTGAACAATAGCTCGAAACTTCACATCGTCTGCTGCCAGACGGAAAGGAAGGCCACTTACTAGAAAAGCTCTATTTTGAACTCCATTGAAGATTGCCTGAAACTTCACATCGTCTACTGATAGACGGTAAGGAAAGCATATCCTGGGAGAAACCCCTTCTTGAAATCTTACTGCGATCACCCGCAACTTCACATCGTCTATGGATAGACGGAAAGAAAACCACATTCGTACTCCAGACGTCTAATGCTAGACGGAGAAATCCACTTATTGGGGGAACACATCGCCAATATGAATTGACGGGAAGAAAAGCTTGTCAACATCAGATGACTGACTGATCAAAGCATAATTGCTGCCTGATCTGATACAAATAACCCGCTGAACTGTCTGAATACTGTTGCTGGATAAATGCCCCTGATCACAGAGTAATTCACGTGCCATATGAAGCTGATAGAAAACCTGACTTACGCTTTGTATGCCTATGCAAATGCTTTAATCTTTCTACAGCGTAATGCTCCATTCTAGATGGAAATGCTACGCATTTTGACAATGATATGCAGGTATGATGCAAATATGATGCATGCAATATGTTAGCAGGCTCGAGCTGCCGGAGAAGGCCGGGTACAGAAAACCACTTCAGCAAAATAAATGCTGAAGGCGAGGCCAACTTTGCTGGGGATAACCCGGATATCACTGAATCGTCCTAGCAAAATAAATGCTGGGAGAGTGAAATCAACCCTGCTGGGGATACCGGGAACTTAACCGAACACCTCGACGGAGTAATACCCTGCTGGGGAATGTAATTCCACTGTAAAATAGCAGACGTGCTGAATATGATTAGACTCCTCTGGGAATAGCTTACCCATACCAATGACCAATTGGACTTTGCTGGAGAAAATGGAGGGAGTCCTCCCGCGTACTGACGAAGCTCGGATCTGGAAATTGATGCACCAACACGGATGGTCTTCACAGTAATCGCAAACTTGGATTTGAGCTCTTAAGCCATCTTACTGGATCAGGTACACCTGACGCTGGAAAATATTCTTCCTGAATACACAGCCTTGAAGAGTCAAGGGATGGTGACACGACCTCCCGCATTCATCTTCGCTCTCGAAAATCGACTGCATCTGCTCGAATAACTCGGAATGACCCTGTGGGTACGGAGAACAACAATCCTCTTGCTTCTGATATGCCTCAGCCTACGGGACCTCTGTGGGGATAGCCCTTGAAAGAGAATCTGCAAATTTGTTCCTTGATGGCCTGATACAACATGCCTCAGCGTTCTGAACTCCTGAGAGATACTTCACCTTGAATGCTTCTCGCGCAATCTTTGCGTGCTTAAGATGGTCTGCTCCTGACTGCAATGACCTTGCCTCGATTATCTGATTCAGAGTAGCGCTCTTGACCGTATTCGCCTGAATCTCAACCTGATTGCCCCAGAATAACTGTCTTCGAAAGGCTGACCTGACTGGGGGATCACAGTAAAAGCTTGCCCCTGCCCTCGGAACCTTCGGGCGTTCTGTGTTCTATCTTGACCATACTTTCCATTGTAGGAAGCTTTTCTGCTGTCAAGCGCTTACTCGCAAGTAAAACAAGTTGTTATGCATAAAAGATGTATTAATGCAACACATATGACAGCTTTGACATCCAATCCGTTCACGGGGAAAAAGGAAAAACAGTTTATGGCATATGATGCACAAAACATTTATCAACATCAGTATCAACATGGTAAGAGGAACCTTAGGAGTCAGAATCGACACGACCTTTACCGGAGTATGCTTTCGAAACAACCTGCTTCAATTAGGACTTTTGAAGGTTGTAACGTGGTCAGGTTCATGGTTTTGAAAGAAAGGATAAAGGCTCAAAGTTTACTTTAACCCACCCATTCTCCTTGATGTTCTCCCATCCTACGTTCAGCTAATTCGACCTTAGCTCTCACCTCTCAGAGGCTGAAAGAAAATAGGAATGATAGTTCGAGAAACTTTTGGATTTTGGAGTGACAGTCACTCACTTTTCGTCTTTGACATTTGTGGTCACACGACTTGTATTTTCATCGAGGATTTTTCTTTTGATCCTTTTCATCTTTTTTCTTTTCATATCCCTAACTTTTGCCTGGACTGACTCCTTTTGAGTTTCTTTTGATTTTTCAGTCCAGCGGGATGCCCTCATTTTTGCCTAAGTCATTTGTTTTGAAATTTTCTTGACTTAGCGGGCTTTTGATTCTTTTTCTTTCATTTTTTTTTCCTTTCGAACAAGTCGTGTGACACTGGTTGCCTGAATCTTTGGGAATGATGTGGCTATCCCACTCTTGATTGAACCACTGTGGTCTTTTAGGTACGACCTCTAGGGGTGTGATTGATCCTCGAACGGACACTCCTTTTGCAATTTGGACGCTCGGTCAAATTAGCTAACACCTACCCTGCCCCAGGTTAAGATTGAGGGTTTTTTCGTTCACAGAAAGAAACTCCTACTACAAGGCTCAAAGGGGTTGACAAGGGATTATCTTCCTTATATCTCCGGTGTTTAAGGATTTGAAACAATGCCTGTACATCATCAACAGGTTTTATTTCAAAAGCATACATTATCGATATTTGCATGTCGGTCATTTTCGTCATCCTCCCCAAATTCTACTTAACCAAGTGTTGGACATTTGCAAAACAGTTAGTGAACACGAATGGATTCAATCAAAACATGCACATTTATTTCATTATCATCAATTGAAATGGAAACAACAAGTTTTACAAACAAGTTTACAAATTCAAACAGGAAAGCAATTACAAATGCAAAGAAATGACAAGCTAAAACAAAGAAAATATGCTAGCTCCCGAGAACTGGGCTTTTGCATCTACCCTGCTGCTGAACCAGCTATCTTTATTAGAGGTAACCCGATGCTGTCTTGATCTGCTTTCAATGACCCAACCAAACTATAGAGCTCTTCCTCTTTCATTCAGATGATGTGGGGACCTCCCGGCCCGAAGCTGATTGCTGCACTATCAAGCAGATCCTGCACTTTGTGTTTAAATGCTTTACAGTTCTCAACTGTATGGCCAGGTGCCCCGGTATGGAACTCGCAAGTAGCGTCAGCATCGTACCCCGGTGGTGGTGGTCCCGTTAAGGGAGCCAATGTCCTTTTACGAACCAATTGGAGCTGAAGCAATGTCTGCAGAAGCTGTGCGTATGGTATAGGAGGAGTTTCCAAATGACGGCTTGCCAAAGGACCTGGATTCTGACCTCTCTTATACCCCCGATTATTCTGTTGCTGAGGCTGCTGCTGCCGGTATCGGGTTGACCCTTGAGCACCCTTCGTATCAAATGCAACATCGGTTTCTTGATCTTCGATGTACTGATTAACGCTCTCCTTATGCTGAGCCATTTGCTTTCTCAGATCTGCCCCAGGAATAGGCAACAATTGTGGGCCTGGAGATTTTGACACCATGGAGTCCAGGATACGCTTCTGACCCACTGCAGCTTTAGAAACATCTGTCATTTTAACATCGATCGAGACAGGAGCAATGTGCACAGCTACGCCGCCCGGCGTGAATTCAATATCGTGCGAGTCAATCAGGTCTTGAACATTGTGCTTGAAAGCATGACATCCCTCGATGTCATGTCCGAATGCCCCGGAATGAAAATCACATTGCTTATTGGCATCGTATCCCTGAGGAAACGCTTTTGTTGGTGGTGACAACGTTCTTTTCTCAACCAGATTAAACCTCAGTAAGATCTGCAAGAGCTCAGCATATGCCATAGGTGGTGCCTCAAACATTCTCTTTGGCTTCCCTTCCTGGATCCTCTGTTGAGCCGGATGCATCTTCTGTTGCTGCTGCTCAGGTTCCACATGCACAGGTGGCACGAGCTTCTTCATTGCGGCTTCGAATAGCTGATCGTCTTCTTTCCTAAGCACATTCTTGACTACTTCCATGATCAAGCTCATTTGGGTCTTCAGCTGACTGTTCTCCTCTTTGAGAATCTTCTGCTCCAGACGCATCTCTTGCATGTCTCTCATCATCTGCCCCAGCTGGCTTCGGACTTCGATCAATTCAGACTGATTCTGTTCCATGTCTCTGAGGGAATTCCTGCAACAAACTGGATGATGAAGAAATAAGACCCACGGTTCTGATATACCTGTCAAATGATAATGCAGTGCAGAAAGCAAACAAGCACACATTCCTAACGAGACAAAGAGAAACTCAAGCTATAAGCAAACAGATGAACATCTCCCACACATGTACAACCAACAAAATCAGCAGGTAAGCACAAATGAGTCTGAATATAACGACCCCATCCAACAATCCTGGTGGTGATCGACAAATACTGATGCACAAAAGCTAAACGGGTTAGGCAGAGAAAAAGATGCGACACCCGGCATAGAAACCTCTAGAAACTTCCCCCATATTCAACTGAACTCTCTGATTGACAATCTTCAGAGCACACACTTCCTGTGGAGTCTTCCATGATATTAACTGACGAACCCCCACAACTGGAAGATGGAAAATCATTAATCTGAACACAACCCTGAGGAGTGATGCAAATACGGCTAGAGTCTAACAAATCCTGAATCTGACTTCTAAGCACTTTACAATCATTGGTTGAATGCCCCTGTGCCCCAGCATGGTACTCACAGCGGGCGCTGGCATCAAAACCTGGAGGATAAGGTGGAATTACCGGCTTAGTCTCTTTCGGCACTATCAATCTACTTCTGACCAGATCTGGCAACAACAGACTGTACGACACCGGTAGCTGAGTAAACTGCCTTTCAGGCTTCCTTGGTCTTCGTGGAGCATGCTGACGCGATCGGCGATAGGATGATCGTTGACTTGAAGTGTCTGAAAACTGATCCTGAGATGCTAGAGATTCTGAGGTAGCATCTCCTTCCCTCTCTTCTTGAGAACTGACAACTGACTCAATCTTATCAACTGGGACATAAGGAACACCTCGAAACTTTCCACTCCTGAGTCCTCTCTCAACAATCTCTCCCAGCCTCATCAAGCCCACAAAGCTTGTGCAACTGAACAATTTGTCAAAATAATGGCCTTTCAGAGTACCCAAGAAGATGTCAACCAGTTCTCTTTCCGGAAGCGGTGGTCGAACACTAGCAGACAATTCTTTCCACCTTCGCAAATACGCTCTGAATGATTCATTCTCCGCTTGAGACAATTCTTGCAGATCTACGAGACTAGGAGTCAAATCCAAGTTGTAATCGTACTGCTTCATGAAAGCTCTGGCTAAATCTACCCATGATCGAATCTGATTACTCTCCAATTGCACATACCATCTCAGGGATGCCCCAGTCAGGCTATACTGGAAGCAATGGATCATCAATTTGTCATTTCGCACAAACGAAGTCATCCTCCGACAGAACATCATCAAATGCAACTTCGGACAGCTATCTCCTGTGTATTTCTCAAATTCCGGCACTTTGAACTTGTGCGGCACCACGAGGTCAGGGACCAAGCACATGGCTACAGCATCCAGGTTAACGGCATCTTTCGCTTCCAAGGCTTTCATTTGCTCTTCCAACACTCGGAGTCTTCTACCATCGTCAAGAGCTCTTGGATCTACTAACCCGGTCATTGGAATATCTCTCCGGTAATTCATCGCAGGGAAAGCAACACATTGATTGTTAACAGGAGGATAACGTTCATTTCGGGCAATAAACTGCTCATGCTGATCTCGGTTCTCAACAGTTGGCTGTACAACTTGGTCTGCAGTAATATTGTTTGCTTGCGGGAAGCCTTCCATAAAATCATACTGATGGTTGGGCGCCATAGTAAACCCTCCCTGGGTATTAGGAGACTGGAGATTGCCTTCAGACATAGCCACCAACTACCGGTAACTGATTACGCTGCTTGATTCTGCTCAAATCTGCTTCAGCCCCTTGGTTGTCTTCAACACTCTACTCTTGCCTCAAACAATTCCCCGAGAATCACTTTCTGGTGAAAACAAAGGCTGGATAAGTGCTCTGACCTGCTAGAGAAATGCTATGCAATATGATTTATGCAAACAGAAATACAAAAATGCTAACGTGCATGTGTGCATTGGAGATATTTTCCCTCCAATTCCAGTGTCAGTGGTAGCAAGACGAGATAAGCCATAAAGACAATATTTGGAAAATCCCTCATATATTGATTAGAATAACAGTCTTGTCAAGAAGTTACATAACTATGCTCCATACAGCTGATATGACAAAGAGGATCCCAACCAACATGCCTGGTGGTGATCTCAACATACAGAATACAAGAGAAATCAAATACGGGTACGATTGCGGAAGTCCTCGACCATCTTCTTTGTCTCTGCATGATCTGGTTGATAAATCAAACCTTCTATCAGTCGATCCCTCTTCCTGACCGTCCCCTGGATGTCTCTGACAAAGTCTTCCCAAGCTTTATCATTAGCACCATCCCCAGGTTTGGGTCTCTTGGCATCTGCTCTATGCTGGAAATCTTCCAAGTTCTTCATGGCATCTGTCAACTTGCGCTCGGCCTCGTATCGGCGACAGGCTTCTTCTTCAAGCTCTTCGTTCTTCACTTTGACCTGTTCTTCTAACTGAGCAATCTGTGTCTTCAGCTCTCCTTCTCGCTCCTTGCGCTTGGTCATAGTGAGATCCCAGTGTTCTCTGAACTTGGCTAGCTTTGTGTAGGCCCTTTCCAGTTCTTGCTTTTTGGTGGCCAACACACTACTAACTGAGTCGACATCTAACTCTAGTCGCTTCTTGGTTTCAGTCAATTCCAATAGCGTAGCCTTCAGATGTTTCAGAGTTTCAGCCTGTTGCTTAGAAATATACCCTGTTTCAATATTTTCATGCCGAAGCTTGGCATTCTCCTGCTCTAAAGCCTCTTTAGCCCTCGCTAGCTCTTCTTTCTCCGCCATTAGCTGCTTGTAAACCCGAATGTCCACAGTGGTAGGCTCCTCTACCGGAGGAGGATGCAATGGCTGAACTGCTGGATACGGCATAAGGAACTTCACAGCTCGCTCACGAATCCATTCTTCATATGAGCTAGGACCTCGAGTATCCCCTCTGCTACCTGAAAGCTTCCCTCTCTTGTGCAAGTTTTTCCAGGCTTTCTCAAGTTTAGTCAGCATTTCTTTCCCTATTGCCCCGGTGAGATACAGAGATTCCTGTATCTCCTCGGGCTTTGGCGCTCCATGAGGTATGTACCCAAATTGCTTGATCAATAAGGAAGGGTTATAGTTGACACAACCTTTCCTTCCTATTAACGGAACATTCGGGAATCCTTCGCCTTTGAGTATGACTTCAGCTCCAAATACTTCTTTAATGACCCATACCACGTTCTCAGCA
This sequence comes from Lathyrus sativus, assembly GCA_963859935.3. Classification (NCBI taxonomy): domain Eukaryota; kingdom Viridiplantae; phylum Streptophyta; class Magnoliopsida; order Fabales; family Fabaceae; genus Lathyrus; species Lathyrus sativus. The sequence goes on along the minus strand of OZ012737.1, from coordinate 308,176,861 downwards.
GTCAATCCCATTAAGCGCTCGGGCCATCCTAGAGAATTGATAGATGTGACAAAAGGGCCTGACTTAGGCAAATGACTGGTGAACCACCTGCATAGGAGAGGGACACAACAAGACACGTTCCTTCCTCGTCGCTTTTCATTCTGGTAATGAGTTGAATGGTGGATATCTCCCAGCAAAGTAGGAACTGGGTTTCCCGCAGCCAAAATATAGAAGGCATCTGAATCAACAAAATCAGGAATGTTCGGGAACAACACGATGCCATACACACATACAGCAAGGATAACGTCAAAAACATCCCATTTACCCTTCTGGGCGTACTCTCGAGCCTTATCCACTAAGACATCCAACGGAAATCCCCATACGTCTCCTCTTCTGATCATCTTCCCAGACAACTCAGACTCTTTCAAGCACAGGATGGTAGAAAGCTCAGCCAGCTTAGGCTCAGCGTCCGGACGATAAAAAGGCATCTGCTCACGGATCGGTATATCCAGAAGTGCAGAGTATTCCTCCAGGGTAGGAGCCAAAACGAAGTCGGGAAATACAAAACACCTGAGCTCCGCGTCGTAAAACTGTAACAGAGTATAGATGCCGCTGGTCTCGTAGACAGATGGCTGATAAACGTAGGTCAGAATCCTCCCATATTTCTTTCTGAAGTCACCCATTCCTCTCTTCTTAGCAATAGCAATCAACTCTAACAATGGACTGATATTCGGCGACGGAAACTTATAGGGCAATACTCTCTTCAGGTTTTCCATGTCTTGCTAGGAACAAACACCAGAACTGGAAGGGGAAATATGTACCTGCAATACACACACGTTAGTTGAATGCAGATGGTAATGCAATGATGCAATATGATAAATAATGCAATCTGCGAACATAGGGGCTATGCTGTAGCCTGAGGAGGAATATCTCTGTGATCAAGAACAGAAAACCAACACGGTCACCAGAATCTCATGCCACTAACTATCATCTGATACTCCAAATATCAATCCCCTGGTAAGAAAACCATCTGAACCTCTGTATCTGACGAGAATACCATCTGATAATAGCCTCAACCTCAGATAAGAAACCCATCTGACCCAGACAACACACCTGGAGATGAATCAAGAATACCATCTGATAAAGATAATGAATCATGGTTTCTGAAGGCCAGTTTTCCTGCAATAACCCAGTCCCTCTCACAGGTAGGATAGACCTAATCCACGGACAAAGGTACGGCATCCTATGCGGTTATCAGCGTCACAGACTTTCATGAGTGACGATGCGATTCCCAGAAGGAGTGGCATCATCAAGTCATGAAGAGGCCTCACTTAGCTGACTTCCAAATGATCGGTCCCCAGAGTCGACAATCCTCACGTCTGGACTCCTCTCAGATCCTCAGGACCGGAAAGGAGCACCTCTGCAAGAATCTCGTCTGAGCGCAGATTTTCGTAGGGAACTGTGCCTGCTCAGCAGACAGGTTCGTCTACTACTTCTCCGCAACTATATCTAGGTGTGTACTCAAGCCCAGGTCCGGCTTCTCACTCACAGTAACCTCCCTTTGCCCACAGCAATAATCATAATAATATAATGCTGGAAAATAAATGCGGAAAGGTAAAGGTACAGAAAAGTAAAGTGCAGAAAAGTAAAACACATATGCACAACACCCAACAAATAAACACCCAAGCGCTAGGATTGACTCGCGTAGGGGATGGGAAACGGTCCCAGCATAAGGGATGGGAAAAGTCCCTAGATGCTATAATTCCCCAGCAGAGTCGCCAGCTGGCGCTACTGCGAAAATCGGCGCCGGCTTGACAGGAGAGTCGCCACCGTGCGTTATTTATCCCTCAGAGCGGGAAAGGAAACGCTCGAAGTAAACCTCGCAAAGACGGGAAAAGGTATGGTCATCGTAACCATAGCCTGGGTTCGGGAGTCGGTTACGCAAGGGGAAGGTATTAGCACCCCTCACGTCCATCGTACTCGATGGGATCCACGCTTGGTGTTTATAGGTAAAAGGGTGTATTATCTATCTACGCTAATGGCTGGTCTAAAAAGAAAATAAAAGGACAGGACTCGACAGAACATACGGTGTTCTGGGCCTACGTATTCCCTCGTGCAATGGGAAAGTCAGAGTCAACGTAGTTCGACTTCCTACGACTAAACGGGGGAAAGGTTGCTCGCCAGGACATCGCGTCCTGTGCCTACGTACTTTCATCTGAAATGAAAGATCAGAGCAAACGTAGTTCGGCTAACTACGGGTAAACATGGGCTCTCACACAGCAGTGAGAAAACAAACTGGTCTCTAAGGCTCGGGAGCCTACAACTATGATCTGGTCTCAAATGCGCTCGGGCAAGAGAAAGGGATAACAATTAGTCGTTAGCGGGAAAGTCTCGATCGCACAGCCGCGAGAGAACAAAGGTTAGTCGTTAGTGTGCTCGCTAGGATATCGCATCCTATGCCTACATATCTTCGTCTGGAACGAAGAATCAGAGCAGCTGTAGTTCAGCTAACTACGGATCAAGCTACTCAAAAGCTCCTACAGAAAGGAAAGGGAAACCCTAAAAACTATAGCTGAGAAACAGGGGAATCTACCTACTGCTACCACACCTGGTTGACCATCCTAATGTCTATCATAACAACTCCACAGCGGGGAAGTCAGAGCTCCTAAGGGATCATGGCAACAGGACTAAACCACAAACAAGAAACTGCAACGTAAATGAATACTGAAAAATATGCATGAATGCAACAACTAGACGAACAAGGCACAGAGGCCACAAACCACAAAGGCAAGGGAGCTCAGCTCTACCAAATACCAACAAGCAAAGCCACGCAATAACAAACAAGCAGAAGGAGGACCACCTCAACTTCTTATGCACACAAAGTCTACTTCTAAGATGCACCTATTCAGAACTATCTGGATGAACACCTAAGTCTAATGCAACATAACATCACACAAGTCAAACAACACAAAGAGACTAACCCTGACCAGGGCCTCAAACAAACCTGAAACAATCTCCTAATCTATCTCTAAACAAAACTCTATACAGCACCCTAAGCAAGGATCTAAGCAAACACCTAATCAAAACCCTAAGCAAGGATCTAAACAAACTCCTAGGCAAGAGGAATCAATCCCATTCTCCAAGCTTCAGAACAAGCTTACCAGAGAAAGGAAGCTAAGCAGACAAGCTCATAGTGCTTTCCTCAGGAAAGTACCAGGAGATTACTACTCAGGAGTCATATCCTATGCGGCTCGACAACTGTGATCAGTTTACATCCCTCCTCAGGAGAGATTAAACTCACATGAAGGCTCCGGCGTCACTGGATATTTGGGAAAGAACCTATATGCACTAAGGGAACTAAGTGAGCAGACTCATAGGACTTTCCTCAGGAAAGTACTAGGAGGCTAACACTTAGGAATCATATCCTACGTGGCTCAACAACTGTGATTAGTTTACATTCCTCCTCAGGAGAAATTAAACTCACAAGTCGGCTCCTACATCACTGGATACTTACGAAATCCTAGACAAACTACTGGAACTAAGTGAATAGACCCATAGGACCTTCCTCAGGAAAGTGCTAGGAGGCTTCCACTTAGGAATCGTATCCCATGTGGCTCAACAATATGTGATCAGTTTATATTCCTCCTCAGGAGAAATTAAACTCACATGTCGGCTCCGACATCATTGGATACTTACGAAAGAGGTGAGAAGGAAGGATGAAAGTCATTCATAGTGCCTTCCTCAGGAAAGTACCACAAGCTCCTTTCAAACTTCAGGATCTCGAACCTCACAAACAGACAACAAGCTCCTAGACTAAGCCTCAAACTACTGCATCCTTGCAAGCTCCAACAGGACCTCCATCAGCTCCCACCTTCAGGAAGAACCCACAGGCCAACAAGCCACAGGAGACTATCTCTGAAGTTCAACCACAGTTGAACTTCAAAGTCAGAAGTCATCAAAGCTTCTCCTATTTTCAGGCTCAGACAAATCACATCAGGACACCCTACAAAAATCTAATAAAAATCTAGGGGAGACCTACATGGCTCTAGGACAACATACTGAAAAATCAGAACAAAGTTCAACACCAGATGAAAGAAATAAAATCAGCAACACAGACATATCCACAGACCAATTTATCCAACATCAATAACAATGAAAAAATGCAATTAAAATGAAAATGCATGATTAAGCTAATGTTTTTATGCTATAAAATTCTACACTGAATCACGAGTCTATAGAAAAAAGAACGGAATTATTTGACTAATTCTACCATTTTTTATGAATTTTCTAATGATATGCATGCATTGAAAATATTAAAAAATCAATTAAATGGAAAATATGCACTAAAATAGAAAATAAAAATAAAATGTCCTTTTTTATTTTTATTTAATTTTCTTAACATTTTTCATGAAAGGGTTGAAAAAGAATTATTGAAAAAAACATTTATTTACATTTTATTATGATTCATTTAATGTGGAAATATAAAAGAAAAAATCAAAATAAAAGAAAATAACATGGAGGGTGCAAACAGCAAGAGTTTATGGGTTATTATTCAGCTGGGCCCTGATTCTGGGGGTGCCACTAGCAAATGGGGCGCAGGGCCCAGATTGATTATCCAGAAAAAAACAAAAAAAGCTGAGCTGGGCGCAGGGGGGTGCTGACTTAGTAATTCCTAGTTGATTATCATTACTGGGCTCAAATGAGGGGTGTTAACAGCAATTGGGCCTAAGGCCCACCCCAATTATTCTCAGGTCTCTCAAACAGGGGGGGGGGAACTAGCAATTGAGGGGGTGTAGCGCGTTCAGAGACACGTTTGGGCCTAAGCCCAACGTCCAAACCCTAACCCAATATACATCAAAACTCAGCTCTCCTCCCCTAACCCTAGCACTGTTCATCCTCACCTCTCACCCTAACGCCGCTCTGAGATTCTCTCTCAAACCCTCTTCTGAAACTCTCAAACTCTCACAAATCTCAAACAAACCACCATTCCCAAACTCAAATCCATTCAACCCTAATCTAGACTCTATTTGAATCAAAACGAAATCAGAAAATCTCAGCAATCAGAAGGAAAAACGCAAACAGAATCGCATGAACACGTACCTGGATATGGAATACGAACAGCTCGTGGAGTTCCTTTGCTGAAGAAGACTGGATAATCTCAAGACGTTACGCAAGGAGTCTTGATGAAGGCTCTCAAGGATCACTGAAAAACTTGAAGATCTTGGAGATCTGGGCGAACACAGTACTCTGGACGAACATGCAAGATGAAGATCTTGGACGGAGAAGATCAACACGAAGCCTGGGATCACGCTCGATGATGATCTTGAACGGAGAAATGGAGAGCACCTCAGTAATTTCTGACAGAAGCAACGATGAAGGTCTTGACCTTGATTTCTTTGAAGAAGGTGTATGAAGGTCCTGGAGTTCTTTCTGGGAATCTTGAAGATACTTGAAGGTGGATGAAGATCGTACGAATCTGGAGAACGGAGGTGGAGTTCTTGGCAAGCTTGAGCGTTGATGGATGAAGTTCTTGTAAATCTGAAGAATAAATGATGAGTAGCGTCGTTCTGGAAAAACTTCAACACCGATGAAGGTTCCGGCGGTCTGTGCGTTTTCCGGTGAGGAGGTTGATGAATGGCTGACGGAGAAGATTGGATGAAACTGGGATTGCTAGGGAAATTCGCAGATTCCGGTGAGATTACCGGCTTCAGGTGACCGTTGCGGTGGAGGAGGGTGGTCGGAGTAGGTTGTCACCGGGCTTGCATGGCCGGCGGGGACTTTCCCGGTGAGAAGTGCATGCGGGACGCGTGGCTGGGTGTGGGTTGAGGTGATGCCACGTGTGGGGGCTGTGTGGCAGGATGAGAGAGAGTCTGAAGTGGGTGGATTGGTGGCAAACGCGTGGAGGATTCTGAGAAAAACGGGTGGGGCCTCTGCATGTGTGACACGCGTCACTTTTATACCCTTGGAGTTCGCTGGAATTCTCTAGAACATTCTGGACATTCGCTGGAAAGACTTGGACTGCTGAGTCATCTTCTGGACTTGATGAAATCTGGGCCTTACCAAAAAACGCCCCACTGGGCCCATACGAGCTAAAAAAAAACTGTACAACAAACTGAATTAAAGCAATTAAAACTAATTAAACTCTAATCAATTATTAACACCTAATTAACTAATGATTAATCCTAATAAAATCTAACAAATGATTAAAGTCTAATTAATTCTATATTATCCTAATTTTCTATTAAAATTCTAAAAATGATTTAAAAACAATTAAACCTATTATTAATAAAAGAAAACTATATTATTTTCTATATCATCTAAAAATATTAAAATCTATAAAAGAAAACTATATTATTTTCTATATTTTCTAAAAAACTATTAAACCTATTAAAAATCTATAGAAAAATTCTAAAAATGATTTAAAAGAAAAACCATATTATTCTAAAATGATAAAACTACTTAAAATCTTATTTATTTTCTAAAAACCTATTTAAGAATTCTATAAAATCCTATAAAGAGAATTAAATTGTTAAAATATACGAAAACCCTATTTAAATTCCAGAAAAATTCTATAAAGCCTGTTAAAATTCACAAAAGCCTATAAAACCCTAAAAAATGCAGATGAATGCAAATGACTCCCATAAAAGCGCACGAGACCAGATTGAATCGAACGGAGATCCCCGGGCATCAGAATATCCCCAAAATCACTGAAAAATCACCGAGGAGCGCACAATTTCCTGAAAATAAAACCCTGGTGATCTGGACTGGGTCTGCCATATCTGATAGGCAAAAATCAAGCTGTAAACTCTGATATCCCCTGCTTGTGCACAAAAATCATACATCTGAGCTGTGAATATGAATTTAAACCATGAGTCAAATGGGAGAACCGGTTGGTCAAATTTTAGGGTGCAACAAGGTTTACTTTGAGCTTTTCCTTTCCCTCCGTTGGGATAAATAACGCACGGTGGCGACTCTTCTGTTCAGCCGACGCCGATTTTCGCAGTAGCGACAGCTGGCGACTCTGCTGGGGACTCCAACGGTTCCCTACGCGAGTCAGTCCTAGAGCTTGTTTTCCCGTCGTGGGTTTTGTATGGATTTACGTTTCTGTATTTTACATTCAACATTGTTTTATTGCGATTATTGTTGTGGGTATGAGGGGGTTTTATGATTGAGAGATAAGCCGGATCTGGGCTTGAGTGCACCTAGAATTCGAGTGGAAATTAGTGGGCGCGTGCATGCTTTGCATGTACTAGTGTCTCATGAAATCCACGCTCGGACGAGGTTCTTCTGGTTGACTTCTTTTTCAACCCTTTGGGTTGAGGGGGTTGTTGGTTAGTTGGATTGTCGACTCCGGGGACCGATCATTTGGAAGTTGGCTAAGTGAGGCCTCTTCAGGACATGATGATGCCACACCTTCTGGGTATCGTATCATCAGTTTTGAAAGTCTGTGACGCCAACGACCGCATAGGATGCCATACTTTGTGTCAGTTATTAGGACACCTACCTGTGAGAGGGGTTGGGGCATGCAGGTAACTTGACCTCCAGATTACCGGTCTTCTTGATTGAGATTCAGTGGTATTTGAGGACAGTGTTATTGGGTCTGTTGGAGACCAGGTTAGAGTATTGTTTTGGTTTGTTGAGACCAGGCTTGAGCAGTGTTATGGGTCTAGTTAAGACCAGTATGGTGGATTGGGCTTCTCAACAGCACACTTGGTCCCTTGTGTGTGCATTTTGCATTTTGCATGACTGTTTGCATTTGCATTTCATTTTACATATTCATCCTCAGCCGGAACAAGGAGCTTACCCGTTTTTGTCCGCTTCGTCAGTTGATTTCCCGATCGTATTGGACTTGAGTTAGCATCTGGAAAGATCATGGCTTCAGAAGAGCAGAACTTGGTTGTTACTCGGGCAGAGTTTGAATTGTTGAAGTACCAGGTGAGTCAGGTCATGGAAGCCATAACAGCTATAAATGGAGGAGGAAACAATGGTCAAAGAGCTCAGATGAACAATGTTGCTCAACCTGTGCAAACCCCTGTCAGAGGTCCATATTCTTTCAATGACGCAGAGTGTCACAATTCCACTTTCTCTACGCCAGATTCTCCAAGGATTGTTCCATCTCCAAGAGTTGATCCGCAGGTTAATATTCAGGACCCAAGGACTGCTGAGTATATGAGAAGACTTCAGACGTTGGAAGATTAAATTGCTGCCCTGGTGAATAAGACTACTCTTGATCTGAATGCTGCGGGCATGTGTTTGGTGTCAGGTCTTGTATTGCCTCCGAAGTTCAAGATGCCCAATTTTGAGAAGTACAAAGGGGATAGTTGTCCGAAGCTACATTTGGTTATGTTCTGCAGAAGAATGACTTCGCATGTCACCAATGACAAGCTCATGATTCACTGTTTCCAAGATAGTTTGATCGGAGCATCTTTGGACTGGTACCTGCACTTGAAGAGTGATAGTATTAAATCATGGTCGGACTTAGCCAATGCCTTCGTGAAGCAGTACGACTACAACCTGGAAATGGCTCCTTTTCGCGTGCAGTTGCAAGAATTATCTCGTGCGGAGAATGAATCCTTTAGGGGGTATGTGCAAAGATGGAGAGAATTGGCTGCTCGTGTTCAACCACCGATTCAGGAGAGAGAAATGGTTAACCTCTTTTTGGGTACTCTGAAGGGCCGTTATTATGACATGATGTTCACTTGTACAAGCTTTGAAGGCTTGATGAGAATGGGAGAGCTTGTTGAGAGAGGACTCAAGAATGGAAAGATTCGAGATGCTCCTTACATCCCAGTTGATAAGAATGAATCAGTTATCAGTTCTCAAGAGGAGTGGGAAGAAGGAAATGATGTCGTCTCAGAATCTCTAGCGTCTCAGGCTCAATTTTCAGGCACTGCAAACCAGCAGTCATATTATCGTCAGCCGCGTCGTCACGTCCGACAAAGACCAAGGAAGCCTGAAAGGCAGTTTACTCCGCTACCGGTGTCGTACAGTCAGTTGTTGCCAGATTTGGTCGAAAGTGGATTAATAATGCCGAAAGAGACTAATCCAATGATCCCACCTTATCCTTCAGGTTCTGATGCCATCGCCCGCTGTGAGTACCATGTTGGGGTACAGGGGCATTCGACAGATGATTGTAAGGTGCTTAGAAGCCAAGTTCAGAATCTGCTAGACTCTAACAAGATCTTTATCACACCTCAGGGTTTTGTTCGAATTATTGATTATCCTTCATCCAGTTGTGGGGGTTCGTCAGTCAATGTTATGGAATACTTCACTGAGAGTGTATGTTTGGAAGAATGTCCAACTGAGAGCTCAGTTGAATATGGAGGAAGTTGCTAGAGGTTTCTGCGCCGGGGGTCGCATCTGTTTTTCTCTGCTGCCTGTTTAGCTTTCATGCAGAGTTGTTTGCTGACCACCACCAGGCTTGTTGGCTGGGGTCATTGTATTTTGTACTTGGGTGTGCTTGTCTGCTACTCTTGTTGGCTTTACATAGTGGTGTGAGGCGTTTATCTCTGTGCTTATAGCTTGGGGTTTATTTGTCTTGTCTTGAATATGTGTTGATTTCTGCATTGCATTCTCACATAACAGGTACATCAGAACCGTGGGACTTATTTCCTATCGTCAGTTTGTTGCAGGAATTCCCTCAGAGATATGGAACAGAATCAGGCTGAATTGATAGAAGTCCAAAGCCAGCTAGGGCAGATGATGAAAGACATGCAAGAGTTGCGTCTGGATCAGAAGATACTCAGAGAGGAAAACAATTAGCTGAAGACCCAAATGAGCTTGATCATGGAAGTAGTCAAGAATGTGCTTAGGAAAGAGGATGATCAGCTATCTGAAGCCGCAGTGAAGGAGTTTGTTCCACCTGTGCATGTGGAGCTCGTGCCTGTGGAACCTGAGCTTAAAAGACGTGTTGATCGACACCAACAACAACAATAAAAGATACATCCGGTTCGACGAAGGTCAAAGAGGATATTTGAGGCGCCGCCTTCAACATATGCTAAGCTCTTTCAGACTTTATTGAGTTTGAAGCTGGTTGAAAAAAGAACATTGGAACCGCTCACAAGAACGACGCTTCCTTATGGGTATGACACTAGTAAGCAGTGTGAATTTCATTCCGGGGCACCCGGACATGATGTGGAAAGTTGTCACGCTTTTAAGCACAACGTTCAGGACTTGATCGACGCAAAAGTTATTGAACTCACGCCGGGCGGCGTAATTGTACCTAATGGTCTTACCCTAGTTGGTGCTAAAATGACGGACGTTCCCGAAGCGGCCGTAGATCAGAAGTATATTCTGCAATCATTGGTGTCAGAATCCCCCTGTCCTCAGTTGCTGCCTAGACCAAGCCTGAGGATGAAAGCGCTTGAACAACAGGAGTCCCTGATAATTCAGACTCGACCTCCAAGTGGTTCGACTGATCAAAGTCAACAATCTGTCCAGTCTTCGCAACAGACGTCAACTCCTTTCCAGAGTCAGTAGCCTTATCGTTATCGGTCAAACCTGCGTGCTAGATAGAGCCCAATGAAGTCAGAAAGGCAATTCAATAGGCAACTTTGAAGATGGCTGGTTCAGCAGCAAGTCAGATGTGAAAGCCCGGTCCTCGGAAGCGGACGTTTTCCTGTGTTTCATCTTGTCATTTCTTTATGTTTGTAGTTTCTTTCTTGTTAAATTGCAATCTTGTTTGTAAAACTTGTTGTTTTCATTCAATTGATGATAATGAAATGAGTATGCATGTTTTGATTAAAGCCATTCGTGTTCACTAATTTATTTTTACAGATATCCAACGCTTGGTTAAGCGGAATCCGGGGAGGATGACGAAAATGAACGACATGCAAGCTTCCGATATTGTATGCCTTTGAAATAAAACCTGCTGATGATGTACAGGCATTGTTTCAAATCCCTAAACACCGGAGACATAAGGAAGATAATCCTTTGACAACCCCTTTGAGCCTAGTAGTAGGAGTTCTTTCTGAAAACGAAAAGCTCTCAATCTCAACCTGGGGCAGGGTAGGTGTTAGCTAATTTGACCGAACGCCCAAATTACAAAAGGAGTGTTTGTTCGAGGATCAATCACACCTCTATAGGTCGTGCCTAAAAAGCCACAGTGGTTAAACGTCAGGAGTGAAACAGTCACATTATTTCCCGAAGAGTCAGACAACCAGTGTCACACGACTTGCTCGAAAAAAAATGAAAAGCGAAAAGAATCAAAAGCCCGCTAAGTCAAAACTTGAAAACAAACGACTTAGGCAAAAAAGGGCATCCCGCTGGATTTAATAATCAAAAGAAACTCAAAAGAGTCAGTCCAGGCAAAAGTTAGGGAAAGAAAAGATGAAAAGGATTACAAAAAAAAGTCCTCAAATGAAATATGAGTCGTGTGACCCCAAGTGTCAAAGGCGAAGAGTGAGTGACTGTCACTCCAAGGGATCATAGTTTCTCGAACTATCACTCCTATATTTCAACCTATAAGAGGTGAGCGCTAAGGTCGAATTAGCTGAACGTAAGATCGGAGAACATCAAGGAGAATGGGTGGGTTAAAATTAAAATTTGAGCCTTTATCCTTTCTTTCAAAACCGTGAACCTGACCACGTTACAACCTTCAAAAGTCCTAATTGAAGCAGGGTTGTTTCGAAGGCATACATCGGTAAAGATCGCGTCGAAGCTGACTCCTAAAAGGGTTCTTCTTACCATGTTGGTACTGATGTCGATATTTTGATAAATGATTTGTGCATTATGTGTCATAAACGGTTTTTTCTATTTTTCCAGTGAACAGAGTGGATGTTAAAACTGTCATATGCATTGCATTAATATATCTTTTATGCAGAACAACTTGTTTTACTTACGAGTAAGCGCTTGACAGCAGGAAAGTTTTCTACAGTGGAAAGTCTGATCAGGATAGAATGCAGGATGCCCGAATGTTCCGAGAGCCGGGGCAAGCTATTATCAAGTGATCCCCAGTGAAGTCAGCCATCCAAAGTCGTTATTCCGGGGCAATCAGGTCGAGATTCAGTAAATCTCTCGTGGCTAGAGTCACTGCACTGAATCAGCCAATCAGGGGCAAGGTCATTGCAGACAGGGGCAGGCCATCCTAGAAGCGCAAAAGTTGTTTCTTACATAAGAGGCATTTGATTTGAAGCATTTTTCCGAGGTTCAGAATGCTGGGGCATTTCATATCAGACCGTCAGGGTACATATTTTCATATTTCCTTTTGAGGACTATCCCCACAGAGGTCCTACAAGCTGGGGCATATCAGAAGCGAAGGAATGGTTTTTCCCCGTGTCATCAGAGCTACTCAGAGCTATTCGAGCAGATTCAGCCAATCTCCAAGTTTGAGGCGAATGTCGGGAAGTCGTGTTATCGTCCCATGACTCTTCCACCAAAAAACCTGTGAATTCAGACAAGACGTTTTCCAGAGTCAGTTGTACATGACCCATCACAGATAGCCTAAAGTCCAATCCATATTGGCAATTTTCAAGAAGCCCAATCCATATTGGCAATCACTGTGAGGCCCTGTGGTGGCACATCAGTTCCAAATCCAATATAGGGTACGCAGGAAGACTCCGTCTGTTTTCCTCAGAGCAAGTCCAATTTTCATTGGCACGGGTAAGCTATCCCTGACAGAAGTCCAATCATGCTTGGCACATTCAGTTATTCCCCAGCGAAGTTGGCTTCGCTTTTCCAGCATTTATTTTGCTGGAATAATTATGTGATGCCTGGTTATCCCCAGCGGAGTTGGCTTTGTCTTCAGCATTTATTTTGCTGAAGCGGTTTTCTGTATCCAACTTCTCCAGCGACCCGAGCCTGCATTTGCATTTGCATATATCATCATATTTGCATCATACTTGCATTTCATCCTCAAATGCGTAGCATTTCCATCCCATATGGAGCATTACGCCATAGAAAAATTCAAACATACGCATATGCATACGAAGCATAAGCCAGTTTTTCTATCAGCCTTCAGTGGCAACATGAAGTACTCTGTAATCAGTTCAGGGGCATTTGTCCAGCAGCTTTATTCAGACAACTCTTTGGTGTTCGATTCTCAGATCATACAACGGTTATGCTTTACTCATCAGTCGTCTGATATTGACAGACTTCTCTGCTCGTCAGTTCACATTGACGATGGGTTTCCCCCCGGCGAGCCTTCTCCGTCTATCATTAGACGTCGTGATTTTGGATATGGTTTTCTCCGTCTATCCTTAGACATTGAGAGGTTTCAAGGCGATCTTTCAGATATCGGCGTTCTTTCTGTTTATTAGATGAGATGACATTTCAAGAAGGTTCCTGACCGTCGGTCCTTATTGACGTCGAGGCTCTTCGAAGAATGTTTGGTTTTCCTAGTTGTTGATCCTTATCAACGGCATGGCTCTTTGGAGGTGATTTTTCTTCCTGTCAATCCTTATTGATGATGTGGCCCCTTTGAAGATATTGTTCTTTCCATCAATTCCTGTAGACGAAAGGATTCTGAAATTTGATGGGTGGTGGTGAATATGGTTCTCTTTCCGCTAACGGTTTCCCTCGGGATGGTGTCTTTTTGTCTATCTTTAGACAATGTGAGTAGGGTTATTGTTTTCCTTCGGGATGGTGTCTTTCTGTCTATCTTTAGACAATGTGAGTATGGATATGGTTTTCCTTCGGGATGGTGCCTTTCTATCTATCCTTAGACAATGTGAGTATGGATATTGGTTTTCCTTCGGGATGGTGTCTCTCCGTCTATCATTAGATGATGTGAGTATGGATATTGGTTTTCCTTCGGGATGGTGTCTCTCTGTCTATCATTAGACGATGTGAGTATGGATATTGTGTTCCTGTGGGATGGTGTCTCTCCGTCTATCCTTAGACAATGTGAGTATGGATATTGTGTTCTTGTGGGATGGTGTCTTTTTGTTTATCCTTAGACGATGTGAGTATGGATATGGTTTTCCTTCGGGATGGTGTCTTTCTGTCTATCTTTAGACAATGTGAGTATGGATATGGTTTTCCTTCGGGATGGTGCCTTTCTGTCTATCCTTAGACAATGTGAGTATGGATATTGGTTTTCCTTCGGGATGGTGTCTTTCTGTCTATCTTTAGACGATGTGAGTATGGTTATTGTCTTCCTTCGGGATGGTGTCTTTCTATCTATCTTTAGACGATGTGAGTATGGATATTAGCTTCCTGCGGGATGGTATCTCCGTCTATCAGTAGACGACGGGAGGTGATCGAGTGCATGTTGATCCAACCTTCGGGTTTGTTATCTATGGTGTAACACAAGTAACTGGGGGCTAAAGTCAAATCTCTTTATTAGGTGATTAATCATTTTTGTTGCCATCATAATTGGATTCAGTTCTCTGGATGGTGTTCCCCAAGCAAGGACGCAGTTTATTTCTGTGGTTGGCAAATTTTCGGGTTTATTTTGTATTCAACCGTCTTCTACCTTTGAATGTTTGAAGGCTGGTCGCTCTTCAACCCTTCAGATCCAAGCCGCTTGAATAGGGGCAGCTGTTGCACCCTAAAATTTGACCAACCGGTTCCCATATCTGGTTTATGTTTCGACATATTTTGCAATCGCATTCGCATACTGCATGCATTGCATTTTTCTCAGTCAGATTGATTTTTACCGGGATTACAACCCCTGGCGTTTCAGGCAGATCAGGCCGGTTGGAATAAAAGTCCGTTGAGAATTGGTGCTCGTTCCCTGGGTTTCCAGGCCATCTCGGTGCCCGGGTTTCGCTATGGTTGCGCAATCGTTCTCCAATCGGTTTAATCGGCTTCTTGGCATTTTTAGGATTTTCTCTGCCATTTTCTAGATTTTTAATGCATTAATAGATTTTAATAGGTTTATTTGTTGTTTTTAGATAGTAAATAGGTAAATATTTTCTTTAATAGAATTTAATAGATTTGGTTAGATTTTTTAAATAGATTTTCTTTTTTTTAGAGATTTAATAGATTTAAAAGTTTTTTAGATATCAATTCCTTTTAATAGATTTTTTTAAATAGATATAATTAGATATTAATTTTCTTTAATAGAATAGATTTTAAATAGATATTAGGGTGTTTAGATATTATTAGAGTTTTATTGTTTTTTTTTTTAAAATAATAGAATAGTTTAAAAAAAAAAGATATTAAGTGTTTTAGATTTTAATTAGATTTTCAGATTTAATTGGATTTTTTTTAATAGTTTTTAGGGATTAAATAATTTTTTCTGATTTTTTTAATAAGGTAATTAGGATTTTATTTTTAATTTTCGTTTTTAGGATTAAGTAGGTTTTTTAATAGATTAATTAGGTTTTATGTTTAATTTTCGTTTTAGATTAATTAGGTTTAATTTTCAGTTAATTTTGTGTTTAGAACTAATCTGAGTTTAGTCTTATTGAGCCAGTATCCATTAATTGAGCCCAGTCCAAGGTCCATTTTCGCAAGTGCCACTTGGCAGTATAAAGGCGTTGCCACGCGTGTGTTGTTGGGTTCCGCCACCTCATTCGTCCATTCACCCAGAGGAAGCCACGTTTCACTCTCAGACCTCACACACTCTCTCTCTCTCTCTCTCTCTCTCTCTCTCTCTCTCTCTCTCTCTCTCTCTCTCTCTCTCTCTCTCTCTCTCTCTCTCTCTCTCTCTCTCACAGAAGTCGACACCTCACCATCACCACTCACACCTTCCACACACACGTGGCCACCATGCAGTGAGTCCACCATCACACGCGTCCTCTCAGAGTTCTCTCTCTGCATGCGAGTGCCAAGTGGCTCCCTCTCATCACTCGCCGGAACCTCCCACCGGCCGACATGCAAAGACCGGCGGCCACCCTAACCAACCACCTCCGTTCACCCTAACCATCACCGGCCACCACTCCAACTGCCTCCGACCGCCACAACAACCGCCGGAAACACAAAATCTCCAGAAAATCTTCCTTCAATTCATCGTATCTTCATCATTTTTCCAGATTATCGAAGAACATCTTCAGGTTCTTCATCAACAATCATCCATTCATCACCGATTCACCATAATCTTCATCATTTTTCCAGAAATCTTCAACTCTCCTCAAGAACATTCAACTGCCTTCAATCGATTCCCAGATTCAGTTCATCACCAGCTTGTGTTCTTCATCGTTTTTTTTCTCAGAAAAAATTTCATCTGAAGATCTTCAAGATTCATCGAATGTTCTCCAGATCCATAGGCATCAACAAACGATCTTCAACAAACTTTATCATCTCCAGAGTTTCGCGTGAAGATCTTCCGTCCAAGAATCTTCAGTGTTCCTCCGAGCCTCAAAGATCATCATCAAGAACGTCGAAGAACGTTCGTCATCGCTCGTCATCTCCTTCGTCGTCTGTTCCTCGACATCTCCAGAATCTTCAAGAAGTTCTTCCCAGAACCTCCGTCTTCATCAGATTCCCCAGGTTTTGTTCTTCTTTCTCTAGCTTGTAAGCATGCGTGCGATTTGTGTATCTAGATTTAGCTTAGTCTCGAGTGCTAGGTTAGAAAGGAGATTAGGGTAGATCTTGGTGTTTAGGTTTGAAGATCAGAGGTTCGTGAGGCGAGTGTTAAGGATCAGCGTTTTGGACTGAGTTTTGAAGGTTTGATTGGTGATGGCTTTGAGAACGAAATTGTTGTTTCAGAGAGAGGATGGAGGGCTTGAGCGGCGGCTGCGCTAGGGTTTGGGAGAAGATGAACAGTGGTAGTGGAGAGGTTTAGAGTTGGGAGAATTTTGTTTAGGGTTTGTGGCTGAGGCTGAGTGTGTAATGGATCTGGGCCTTAGGCCCATTTGCTCGTGTGCTAACCGCACGCCCCATGTTCCTCGTGGCACCCCCCTCTCCCTTTGCATTTCGTTTGGGCATAACCCCGTTTGCTACTCCCACCCCCGTTTGGGGCCCAAACATGGAATACAAAGCGAATCTGTTGACATTCGCACCCCCCTGTTTGTTTCCTTTGGTTTTTTTAGTTAGTTGTTTTTTTTTTCTTCTGAATTTAGTAGACTGGGCCCAGCGCAGTGTTATCTGCACCCCCCTCCTGGGCCTAATGGAGTTCTGAAGTGTGAATAAATTGCTGTTGACGCCCCCCTGTTTTCCCAATTTTAATTGAATTTTCATTTCATTTCATTTGCACATAGTTTACAAAATAATTCATATTAAATCCAAAAATAATCATTTTGACATGGGATTTTTTCCTTCATTTTGATAATTGTCTCAAGAAATTTTTAGAAAAATAAAAATAGTATTTTAGTCATTTTTTCTATTTTTTGTGAATTTTCACACTTAATTGCTTTTTGTTTTCATTTTGTTTGTACATATTATTTGGTGAATTTTGTTTAGTCATTTAAATTCGTATTTTGATTCCATTCTTTTTGTACTAGTTATATTAGAAGTCTAGGTTCCCTTAGAGATTTATTCCACATTTTTGTGGATTAATATTGATTAGTTTTGATTAGAGAACATTAGGGTGATATTATTAGGGTTCAAACTCAACATAGGTGCATTATAACATTTTATTTTGGGGTTTTTAGCATGAATTAGACTCTGGGACATATAGGATATGTAGGTTAGATGTAGAAATACCCTTAGAATAAATCTTAGAATTTTAAATACTATATTACTATTTTTAGTATATTTTACAAATGGAGTATTTATTTGGTGTTCCCACTTGGGTTTTTATTTGTTTGCTTGGGCTTTTGGGCTTTTCTATGGGGTATGGGGCTTGGTTTGAGCTTGTGGAGCATGAAGAATCAAAGGTGTTAATTGAAGACAAAAGAAGATCCTTAGAGCTTGGAGATTGAAGGTGTTGATTGAAGACATATGAAATAATAGGAATAAGCAGAGCCTTAGAATAGACTGAATTTTTTGTACAAACATGGATAGCTTCATGTGCTTCCATTCCTCTCTATGACATAAAGTCCCTCCATGGTATTCACCTCCCTCCTTTGTAGGGATAAGTGGCCTTACCTTAGAGGTAGAACTTTGAGAGAACCACTCTTCTATAATGTTAAACTGTTTGTAGGCTTCCTTTGGTAGTCAATGAACTGTTTAACATTCAACTCATCTTGTTAAGTGATTATTATCTAGGAGAGCTTGCCTTGAAGAAAGAAGCCATTGAAGATAGAGATTAAGATCAAAAATTGACAAAGATGAAGGTTATTCATGTCAAAACTGTGCAGCTGTTGAAGCTAAGGTGTACTGTTGTTTGGAGCTATCTGCTATCTGATGCTGTCAATTGGTTAAGATTCTGTGCTTGCTTGAGCTTGGGGATTTCTTGGAGATGGAAGCTTATGGTAGCTTGGAAACCATTGAAGTTTGACTTTGGGGGTTCATTGGAAGATTGCGGTCAGAGTTGGATAGGTTTAGAGTTGCTGCTGTAGTAGCTGGTGTCGCTACTCGAAAAATGCGTCGCGCAACGACGGGAAGGCGAAAAAAGATAGACAGAAGAGTCGCCACCAAACTTTATTTATCCCATGAGGGGATAGGAAAATATCGAGAAAACCTTAAGAAAGAAATGGATAAGATGGTCTCGCAACCAAGAACGGGTTCGGAAGCCGGTTATGCGAGGGGAAGGTATTAGCACCCCTCGCATCCATCGTACTCGATGGGAACCTTTTGTTTGTCGATGTGTGAATTTATTTGCTTAAACATTATGCTATAAGAAGAGTGTTTCACTGGGTAAAAGAAGGATTAGAAACAGGAAAGTTAGGAGGGAAGAGAGAACAGGGAAGAAAAGAGAAAGAACGGACTCGGTAGGACTTTGCAGTCCTATGCCTACGTATTCTCAATAAATGTGAGAAAGTCAGAGTCGACGTAGTTCGGGGCTACTGATATAGGGGGAATATGCTCGGCAAGGATTGTGGCCCTTGTGCCTACGTATCTTTACTCAAAAGAAGTAAAGAATCAGAGCAGCCGTAGTTCGGCCTACGGTTTGTTGATGTTTTTTATGGATGATGCTATCGTGCGCATTCTAGCAGTTTAGGTGTTTTGCTGCTCGCTCGTTGGAGACTTAGGCGTACCTGTTTGCGGTAGAACGGACGTAACATATCCTTTTTTGAAAAATTGATTAGTTTTCGCCACGCGGGGCAAGAAGTCACGTTTGATTGATTGGATTGTTTTTTTAAGGGCGAGATAGATCCTCGGATAGTAACCCCTACGGGTGATACCCAATTCTTTATCTCAAAGTTTTTGGTTATAAAAAGGTGTGGCGAACGAGGCGTCTTCGTATTGAAAGACGAGTATCAAGACCACACACACTACAGTGAGTATCCTGACACTCGGAGAAGAAGAGGTCTACACCCAATCCTCTCTCTTTAATTCAATGCAAAGAGAACTTCGTTCTCTTATTAAAGATGTTTCTGGTTTTGAATGGTAAGTGCTTTGCGACAGAGAACCCTACGGTAAACGTCAGCACTCGGGATAGGAGAAGGCCTACGCCTAACCACTCCACGACCATTCAAGTTTTAATGTGAAAAGATTTGAAAATGCCCTCGGTACGGGACCGAGGTTTTTTAGGTGACAAGGGTTACGGAAGGAATGTGAAAGCGAGATGGTGGATAAAGAAGTCACGTCTTCGTATTGAAAGACGAGTGTCGAGACCACCCTCACTACAGTGGGCATCCCAACACTCGAAGAAGAAGAGGTCTACACCCAATCTTCTCTTCTTAATTCGATACAAAGAGAAATCAATTATTACCGAAAGTATACTCGGTACGAGACCGAGGTTTTATGAGGAAATGTTTAGAAGCGTCTTCGTATTGAAAGACGAGTGTCGAAACCACCCTCACTACAGTGGGCATCCCAACACTCGAAGAGGAAGAGGTCTACACCCAATCTTCTCTCTTTAATTCAATACAAAGAAATATTGATTCTTTATTGAAAGGGATTTTGAAAATGCACTCGGCGCGGGGCCGAGGTTTTAGGAGAAAAATGGTTTGAAAATGTACTCAGTGCGAAGCCGAGGTTTTAGGAGAGAAGGATAAGGATGAGTGCGAAGAATACAAGCGTCTTCGCATTGAAAGACGAGTGTCAAAACCACCCACACTACAGTGAGCATCTCGACACTCGGAGAGGGAGAAAGTCTACACTTAATCCTCTTGTTTAGTTCAATACAAAGATGATTTGATTTTGAAAATTGTTTGACAAAGTTTTGAATCGAGTCGGGACAAGTAATGAAGAGAGAAAAGAGGTGGTCTCAGATCCAACATTACTCATCAATAATTTGACTGGTAATGAATTACGGAGGTCTCGTCATCGACCAAAAAATAAAATTGACATGAAAATCCGATTAAAATATATATGACCTATAAAAATGACTTTCTACAAAAATTAAGTTTGTTTAAAAAACAAAGTAAATCAAAATAAAAAAAATATAAGGTTATTAAAGACTTAAAAACCAAAACCAAGAAAAATACTTAAAATAAAAAATAAGAAAGGGGTTTAAGATTGACAAGGGGTTTGTAAATAATAGAGGAATCATGTGGACCTTTGAGGAGGACCATCATCCTCAACTGAAAAAATAAAAGAGGAAAATCTGGTCAAACTAAAACACACGAGCCTAAGCCCGTTACCCAGCCATCAGCCACTAAAATTCTAAAAAGAAATAGAAGTAAAAAAGGTACCCCTAAAAGTCACGCTCAACAAATACTCAGCAATCACAACCAAGTCATCAGATTTCCATGAAACTTTCTCTTTCTCTCCAAAGTCAAAGCGACGCCTTCAAATCTCAACCTTCACTCAAATTTTGATCCGCTTCAGGTTCGTGTTCATCACTTACTTCTCCTTTGCGGTCTCTCTCAACCGTGTCTCAAATCAGAGTTCCTTTGGCTCTGCTTCCGTTTCCACTTCACCTGCGGCGCAAAAAAAAAAAAACACCAACATCTCAAGTTTTACCTTCCCTCGTTTCAGTCTCGGTTTCGATTTAGTCTCATCTGATCCCTCTTCATCTTTGGAGTTTCCGTTGGATTTGAGTTGAAGAGAGTTTGAAGGTTGTTGAGGTGTTTGTGTTGTTTGGGTAGTTCAATAGCGGTTTGAAAGAAGACGGAAACGGGTTATGAGCGGTGAAGAAGAAAGGGTGGAGGTTCTGTTTGGAGATTTATGGGTTTGAGGTTATTGAAGGGGAAAACCGAAGAAGATTTTTGTTACTCGATTGGGATCATCTGGGGTTGAGTTAGGGCTCTGGAACAGGTTTTAAAGAATATTGAGATTTGAATCAAGTTAGGAAAAATTTGAAGATGGAAGAGGAGCAAAGTTTTGGGGTAGGGGTTTCGGTGTTTATGAGTTGATGAGGGTTTGAATGTAAGGGTTCAAAAGGTTGGGTTTCTTTCCGAAAAAAAATAAGAAAAGGTTGAAGAGGATTGAAGGAAGATTGAAACGTGAGGCGTTTGTGAAGAAGGAGCTTCGTGTTGTGGGTCTGTGAGTGAGATGAGGGTTTGATCCAAGACAAAACCACAAGATCTCATCATAAAATCATTAAATCAAGCGAACATAGAACGTGCTACAATCTGAGGAAGCTCACCAATATCTGAACCAATTTCGTCGCCACTGCTGCCGTCAAACTCTGATAGGACATCGAAAGAATAGAGTTTCCAGTTCAGTATTTGTATGACAGTAAAACATATCTGAAAGTGGCATTGCAGGTTTGGCTCTTCTTTTCCTTTACGTCGTCGATTTGTTGACTAACTTAGGGGATGTATACACTGCCGCGATTTGAATTTGTTAAAGGCGTAACTAAGTTGCGGAGTGAACTGCAAAGCTTCAGCACGTGGTTGTTGCTAGTGTTCACAGTGGAGCTTAATGTTGTTGTTGTCACGACCTCCACCAAGTTGAGACGAGAAAACTGCCTCGATAGCGGAAGGAATTTTTTGTTTGGCTTTGATGTTGGAAGATGGAAGAAGATTGTTCAATGGTCAAAAATAGTGATGGTTGCAGGTTACAATGGTGTTGAATGGTATGATTTGAGTTTCTAGAATGAAGATGATTCTATGGTGATTTCAAAAGGTATGTGTGTGAGGCAAAACAGCCTTGACACAGGGAGCATTTGTGAGGTTTAGATGTTGTTTATTTTGGGTAGGAAGAAAGTATGTGAATGATGATAGAAGTGTTTTTTTTTTAAGGTTATGATTTGGGAATGTTCAGATTTGTTAAAGGATGAAAATTTGGAAGGAGCAAGACATGGGTTTGTTCTTGAGAAATATCAGTTTGAAAAGCTATTGAGTTGAGGTTGAAGAAGAAGAAAGTTCAGAAGAAAAGATGAGGTGATGGCTGGTTGAATATTTTTTTATGGTAGTTCAAGATTTTGAGTTGAAGTTCATGAGGTGCTGTTGGTGTGTTATTTTGTCCTTGTGTAGCAGGATGTGGTTTGTCGGTACGATGGGCTGTTGATAGCAGGTACTGTCTGCAGCAGGCTGGTGTGTTGAGTGTAGCAGGGAGAAGAGTTGTCTGGTGTGGACTTGGTGCAGCAGGCTGGTTGTCTGAGTGCAGCAGGGACAGCTTGCAGCAGGCTGTTGGTTGGCATGTTGTGGTTATTGGAAAAGTTTGTGGTATTGTGAAGGCTCATGGTTGCTGCGTTTTTCCTCAAATAATCACACAGGATGTGTTATTGTACCATGGTATAGAGACCAAGACAGTTTTGTGTAAGGGAGTAAAAACATGTGTTGCTGTGTTGTTTTTTCCATTTTTCTGGTGTATATGCGTTTTTTCTCATTTTTGTCTTTATTGTTTTGTAGGTTGTACCATGATGTACGAAAGAGAAACCAAAATGGTTTTGTGAGGACTAATAACCGTTGGGGCTGATGAAGGTGCGACTTGACGTCGGTACTGAGTTACGTGGGAGATTTGCGACATTCATAATGTAGCCTTGTGAGTAACATCCGCAATAGTTTTCTTTTCTCAAACTGGTGTGAACAAGGCATTTGGATGGTTGTAGTGTTGGTTCGGTTCTGAAATCTCGTACAAGTTATGGTGTGAAGGTGTTGTTTGAACTTTTGTTTGTTTGTTATTTTTATTGAAATTGTGGGGTCCCCCCTTTTTGTTGTACTGATATTTGAGGCTGCAATTCATGTATCTGTTATGCAGTGTGGTGGACGGGTTTATGCGGTGTGTAGCTATTTCATGACGGTTGTGCTTTGCAAGCGACTGGCTGGGACGTTTTATGAACTAGACTGAAACCAAATCCTGCCGTACTTGCTTTTAGCTGAAGTACCGACAACCACTTTATTGAGAAGAACAAAAGCGTTGAATAACCCGAAGGCAGAGTCGCCAATTTCCTTCGAAGCCGGTGTTAGAACATGTATCAAACTGATGGTTCTGCCTGCATTTTTTGTGTAGCAAGTATTACCAAATTATAGGACAGGTAAACTTGAAGTGGCTCTTAGATATAGCCATGTTTCTATCCTTTCTAATAACTTGTAATATTAAAAATTGTGTGGGGCCATGCTATGGTACAAGTTGTTCCTGATTTGTTGGCTGTGTATGGTAATTGACATTTCTGCTCTTCTCTTTTTTTTGTTGTTGCAGGCTTTGCAGTACTGGTTTGAGGTAATGGTTAGCATAAACCATGTTGGACTCTTATGGAGAATCCCGCTGCATTTCCTTTTGTCTTTTCTTCTTTTTCTTAATTGCTTTACAACCATGAATGGCTTTGTAATGTGAATTCACAGCTTATGTGATGTTGATATGAGCTAATCTTTAGGCAATGTGTAATCATGAATCATGAGAGACCACCGATGCAACTTGAAGTATATGGGCCGGACAGTGACAATTTCTTCTTTGTAATTATTATATTTGGTAATTATGTGCAAATGGTCATGTCAAAATGATGATGGGCTTTATTTCAAAAATGGAATTTCTCTCTTCTTGTTTTGTATCTTTGTGGATATATCTGTAATAATTCCGTGTGCCTTATCATGAACTAGAGAAAATCAATAGTGTATTACTCAGAAGTTGAATGACCTTTTTAAAAAAACACAATCTACTATGCAACGATTCTGGACCTTTGAGCTTAGAACCATGAATAACTTCTTAAGTAATAAGTCCACCACGAATCAGTCATGGATCAACTCCGAACTCTACCACTTGCATCAAGCCCTGAACCAAATGAGTAACACAACACTGCATTAGGACTGCATAAACCCAGATTTAACCCTCAGTCCTCTCATCATTTGAACTATGTACACCCTGGCTTCAGTCAGGGAACAAAATTTTGCCTAATCAATAAATCAGGTCCAAACCAATCAACTTCAATCAATACACACCTCTCTTAATTTGATAATCCTTAAATGAAACTTGGATCAATTTAGTTCAACCTAGCAATGCCTAAAGCAGGAACAACATATTTTTTTTTGGATTTTTTGAATAACAATTGATGGATGGATATACAAATGCAAGTTATATACAAGGTAGGACAAATTTTTGGGTATGACAGATGCCCCTATCTAATTGGCTTAGACCGTGTAAGATGAATGGCTATGACACTCACCCTTTCAAGGTAGAAGACAATTAGATATAAAGAAGACCCTGAATTTGTCCGAAAAGAAAAGGAAAGTTTGGGAATTGAGGATGCTGGATGAGGTGTACCTCTGAGTAAACTGTGAATAATAGGCAAAAGGTCATCATCACCAAAGGATGATGAGACGAAACACACAAGGCTACTACCACCAAAAGGATGGTAAAGCAAACACCATCGCATAATCTGACATTAATCCAAGTGACAGACCCCCAACCAAAAGGATGATGGAGCGAAACAAAATCAACCCTAACACCAAAAGGATGTAGGGATCCATTATCAAAAGGATAATGGAAAACGCACGCTAGTCATGACACCAAAGGGATGTCAGACCCATCACCAAAAAGGATGATGGAGCGGAAAACAATCAACCCTAACACCAAAACGGATGATAGGGGGATAAGCTTTTCTGAAGAGATTGCCACTTATCACTGAAGATGGATAAGCTTCTCTGAAGAGATTGCCACTTATCACTGAAGATGGATAAGCTTCTCTGAAGAGATTGCCACTTATCACTGAAGATGGATAAGCTTCTCTGAAGAGATTGCCACTTATCACTGAAGATGGATAAGCTTCTCTGAAGAGATTGCCATTTATCACTGAAGATGGATAAGCTTCTCTGAAGAGATTGCCACTTATCACTGAAGATGGATAAGCTTCTCTGAAGAGATTGCCATTTATCACTGAAGATGGATAAGCTTCTCTGAAGAGATTGCCACTTATCACTGAAGATGGATAAGCTTCTCTGAAGAGATTGCCACTTATCACTGAAGATGGATAAGCTTCTCTGAAGAGATTGCCACTTATCACTGAAGATGGATAAGCTTCTCTGAAGAGATTGCAACTTATCACTGAAGATGGATAAGCTTCTCTGAAGAGATTGCCACTTATCACTGAAGATGGATAAGCTTCTCTGAAGAGATTGCCACTTATCGCTGAAGATGGATAAGCTTCTCTGAAGAGATTGCCACTTATCGCTGATGAAGGATAAGCTTCTCCCAAGAGATTGCCACTTATCTCTGAAGATGGATAAGCTTCTCTGAAGAGATTGCCACTTATCGCTGAAGATGGATAAGCTTCTCTGAAGAGATTGCCACTTATCGCTGAAGATGGATAAGCTTCTCTGAAGAGATTGCCACTTATCGCTGAAGGAGGATAAGCTTCTCTGAAGAGATTGCCACTTATCGCTGAAGGAGGATAAGCTTCTCTGAAGAGATTGCCACTTATCGCTGAAGGAAGATAAGCTTCTCTGAAGAGATTGCCACTTATCGCTGAAGATGGATAAGCTTCTCTGAAGAGATTGCCACTTATCACTGAAGATGGATAAGCTTCTCCCAAGAGATTGCCACTTATCGTTGATGAAGGATATACTTCTCTGAAGAGATTGCCACTTATCACTGAAGATGGATAAGCTTCTCTGAAGATATTGCCACTTATCGCTGAAGATGGATAAGCTTCTCTGAAGAGATTGCCACTTATCACTGAAGATGGATAAGCTTCTCCCAAGAGATTGCCACTTATCGTTGATGAAGGATAAGCTTCTCTGAAGAGATTGCCACTTATCACTGAAGATGGATAAGCTTCTCTGAATAGATTGCCACTTATCGCTGAAGATGGATAAGATTCTCTGAAGAGATTGCCACTTATCGCTGAAGATAGATAAGCTTCTCTGAAGAGATTGCCACTTATCGCTGAAGATAGATAAGCTTCTCTGAAGAGATTGCCACTTATCGCTGATGAAGGATAAGCTTCTCTGAAGAGATTGCCACTTATCACTGAAGATGGATAAGCTTCTCCCAAGAGATTGCCACTTATCACTGAAGATGGATAAGCTTCTCTGAAGAGATTGCCACTTATCGCTGAAGATGGATAAGCTTCTCTGAAGAGATTGCCACTTATCGCTGAAGATGGATAAGCTTCTCCCAAGAGATTGCCACTTATCGTTGATGAAGGATAAGCTTCTCTGAAGAGATTGCCACTTATCACTGAAGATGGATAAGCTTCTCCCAAGAGATTGCCACTTATCACTGAAGATGGATAAGCTTCTCTGAAGAGATTGCCACTTATCGCTGAAGATGGATAAGCTTCTCTGAAGAGATTGCCACTTATCACTGAAGATGGATAAGCTTCTCCCAAGAGATTGCCACTTATCGTTGATGAAGGATAAGCTTCTCTGAAGAGATTGCCACTTATCACTGAAGATGGATAAGCTTCTCCCAAGAGATTGCCACTTATCGCTGAAGATGGATAAGCTTCTCTGAAGAGATTGCCACTTATCGCTGAAGATGGATAAGCTTCTCTGAAGAGATTGCCACTTATCGCTGATGAAGGATAAGCTTCTCTGAAGAGATTGCCACTTATCACTGAAGATGGATAAGCTTCTCTGAAGAGATTGCCACTTATCGCTGAAGATGGATAAGCTTCTCTGAAGAGATTGCCACTTATCACTGAAGATGGATAAGCTTCTCCCAAGAGATTGCCACTTATCGTTGATGAAGGATAAGCTTCTCTGAAGAGATTGCCACTTATCACTGAAGATGGATAAGCTTCTCCCAAGAGATTGCCACTTATCGCTGAAGATGGATAAGCTTCTCTGAAGAGATTGCCACTTATCGCTGAAGATGGATAAGCTTCTCTGAAGAGATTGCCACTTATCGCTGATGAAGGATAAGCTTCTCTGAAGAGATTGCCACTTATCACTGAAGATGGATAAGCTTCTCCCAAGAGATTGCCACTTATCGCTGAAGATGGATAAGCTTCTCTGAAGAGATTGCCACTTATCGCTGATGATGGATAAGCTTCTCTGAAGAGATTGCCACATATCACTGATGAAGGATAGTCAAGTCTGCTGGAGACAAAATCACCGGGGATCGCCCATAATTTCACTGAAGATGCCCCTGTCTGGGCTGAATGTTGATCTGAAGATCTCGATTAACCACGAGGTTGAAATACATCACGTGATACACCCATGGTCTTGAAAAGGTGTCCCTGACTGGGCTAAATTTTGCTTTGATATTCTTGAATTTTGTGAGAGGACCCACGGTCTTTGCAGATAATGCCCCTGACTGGGCTACTGATTGCGTTGAAGCTCTTGAACTCTGCCCAACAAAAGTTGCACAACTTCGTGGGGAACACCCACAGTCTCGAATGACATGCCCCTGACTGGGCTGATGGTTGCTTTGAAGCTCCTGAATTTGTCCAGCAAAAAAAAGTTGTACAACCTCGTGGGGAACGCCCACGGTCCTGCGGAGAATGCCCCTGACTGGGCTGATTATGATCTTGAAACTCTTCGAAATTGATCCTGGATCTGAACTCGCATATGTGAATGCTTGATGATAATGATATTCCATAAATGGAAATGCCAATGCAAATATTGATGTGCGGAGATGCAAGAGCTGAGGAAATATGATACGATATTGGATATGCGTATGATGCACAATGCTTATAAAGCCGAATGCAATGCGTATGATGCATATGATCGCAAATGGTGATGGAAATGTAGGTGAACGGGAATACAGGTTGGAGACACCAGCTTGGTGGACTTGGTGGTTGCCAATGCTTATTGGACTCCGAATTGGAAGTACCAGGTGAGGGCTGGCGTTCGGAGAGTAGACCAGATGGGACTGGTTGGCGAAAGGTTAAGCTGTCAAAGGAGAGCTGATTTTGTGATTTGCCAGATGGAAGCTGGACTTTGGAATAAGGTTTACCAGACAATAACTGGTGAAATGGCTAAAAGAAGGTTGACCAGATGAGAGCTGGTTTAAAAGCTGACATATACCAGGCAGGGATTGGTATTCAGCGAAGGGTTGACCAGATAGGACTGGTTTGAAGGTTTAAAGGTTTGACCAGTTGGGCTGTGAGATGAAGGATCCAATGACAGCAAGGCCCTTTCGGAAGGTTAAGGTTATTTGGGTGAGGTGATGGTATAATTCCCCAACACTCGTTTTGAACTCAACAATTGTTGATGAGGATGAACTTGCTTGAATAACTTGCCAATGAGACGACCTCGAGATGGCTTGCCCCAGAGTTTGTACCACGAAAAGATTTATCGTTGTTTTAACCAATTCTTGGTGGTTGGCTTCAATATACTCTTTGGAGTAGCTTGCTCTTGAAAGAGCGTTGAAGCGACTTAACTCATCCTGATTGAACATTGAAGGGATCTATCCTCAAGTCAAAGAAACTCTGGGTGGCCTGCCCCTGATTGATGTGATTCACCTATGATCAACCGCTTCTTAAATGATTTTCCCCATAATCAACTGATGTTTAGGGATTTGCCTTAAGCTGACTATTTTCATGCTCTCGGATGTCAACGCCCCAGGTCCATAAGGTTATATGGTATACTTGGTTCTGGTCCAGACCGCTGAATAATCCAGCCATGCTTGATTGCTTTGTGTTGGAATTTCTTCTATGCCAACTACAGACTTGCAATTAAAAACTTGTTTGTTCACGAATGGTAATCTTAATGCAAAGTTCATGCAAATTTTTTTGAAAAAATGTCTTTATTACGTGTCGTGAGGGTGAAACGAATGGACCATTTAGTTCAAACGTTGTGCTAACTTGATTGGTGTAAAATATAGCAAAGATATTGACTCCAATGCTGATGATTAGCAAATAAGTGGGAGTCAGGTTACGCAACCTTGCGATAGTATGCTTTCAGAATAAACCTCGACTCAATTAGGTCTTTCGAGGGTTGTAACGTGGTCTGGTTCGCGGTTATAGAAACAAAGGATATTAGGCTCAAAGTTAATTTGTACCCACCCCTTCTTCTTGATGATCTCCATACCTACATTCAGTTAATTCTGCACCTGATTATCTTGACGGTGTAAGCTTGATAGTTCAAGGTTTGCTTGAAATGACAGTCACCTTATTTTGATGGATGTCAGTGACCCTTTGATTTGGATAGCCACTGAATCTTATTTTATTTTTGTTGAGGGTTTGAGGATGTTTTTTTTTTATTTCTGTTTTCGATCCCTAACTTTCGCATGGACTGATTTTGCTTGTCAGATCCATCGGGATAGCCCTGATTTTTGCCTAAGTCCTCTTTGAGGTGCTTGACTTAGCAGGCTTTTGATTTTTTTTTTGATTTTGTTGGCGGATTGTAACTGCCATGTCATGGGTTTTTGATGAACAACCGTCTTTTGGATTTTAATTTTGAGTGCGTGATTGGATTAACTGAACACTACCCTACCCTAGGTTGAGTGTAAGGGTTTGAAATCCGAAGGAATCTCCTACTTCTAGGCTCGAAGTGGTTGACTAGGGATTAACTCCTTATATCTCCGATGTTTAGGGGATTTGAAACAATGCCTGTACATCATTGACAAGATTTTATCTGAAAGCATATGGTTTGCAATTATGGGTATTTCGTTTTCGTCATCCTCCCTCCAATCTTTGCTAAAACAACAGTGATAAAGTGGAGTGGATAAAAAGTGTATGTGTCTGTGATAAGTGGAAATAATGAGTGTATACGACGTGACTGATTCAGAAAATGCACAATAACTCCATTAATATTACCATTCAAAACAACAATGTTTAAACACAAGTAGCAATTAACAGGAAATAAACTACAAGATGCAAATGATAAAAGCGTTCAAGGACTGCCAATGTTGAGGGTGTCTGCCTGTCTAGACCACTGGCTTCTGGAAATGACCCTTGAAATATTCGAGTTTAGACAGCTGAGAGGTTGACATGGACAACCAAACTTCCTTCTGGAAAAGATATATACCCTTTGTCGATCAACTGTTGCACTTTTGCTCGGAAGGCTTTGCATTCTTCAGTCGAGTGCCCCATGGATCCACCATGATATCCACACTGAGCTTTGGGATTGTACCCCGGAGGATAAGGTTCTGGCACAGGCTTAAGAGTCTTAGGCTCCACCAATGAGTTTTGGATCAGATATGGGAGGAGATGACTCTGCGACATAGGGACCGGATGAAGAGGAATAGTCCTTCTTTCCAAGTTGTTGATGGGCCTATGCTGATTTCGGCGTTGACAGTTCTGTTGCTGAGGCACATAAGGTTGTTGGCACTGACTAGGGTATTCCTCATGCGCAGGCCCTTTCATCCTCAGATTTGGCCCAGGAATAGGCAATAGCCGTGGGCATGGAGATTCTGAAACCAAAGATTGTAAGATACGCTCATGACCTGATGCAGCTTCAGGGAAGAAAGCAGGGATATCCACTTCTTTTATAGCAACTGGAATAAGCCCACCTGGCACTTTTATACCGCTTGGCGTGAACTCAAATGCTTTTGAATCGATTAAGTCTTGGACGTGGTATTTAAAAGCTTTGCATTCTTCCACATTATGGCCCGGTGCCCCAGAATGAAAATCACAATGGGCACTTGCATCATAGCCTTGCGGTGGCTTACCAACAAACGGAGCTAGAGTCCGGAGTTCAACCAATCGAAGTTGAAGCAAAAATCTGCAACAACTGAGTATAAGTCATAGGGATCTGGTCGAGGCTTCTATCGGGCTGCTTCAGCCTCTGCGTATACCTCCTAACCTTAGGATTGTCTTGGGAAATAAGAGGTAGCTCCTGACGGGGAAATCTTGGAATCTTGGGTTGTGCAAAAGATCTACGAGGCATATCGCGCTCTCGAAGATATTCCATAGGTATGGGTTGAATGATCACTTCTGCTGCGACCTCAGGCCTGAGATTTTCGTCCTTTCTTAGCACACTTTCCATGACTTCCATAATCTAGCCCACCTGAGTCTTCAGTTGATGAACTTCTTCCTTGAGCATTTTCTGATCCTGACGCAAAGCTTGCATATCCACCATGAATTGTCCCATCTGGCTTCGGACTTCCCTTAACTCTGCTTGGACCTGCTCCATAGTCCACTTCTGCTCCATAGTTACCTCGGCTTGCATTGTCTGACTTGGACTTTCAAGGTGTCTACGTTCCCCTTGCTTCAAACTCTTTACAGCTCTTCACAAGTTCAACGGGAGTGTCGGGAAATAACTGCGGGTTATGAACAGAGGACGGGTAAGCTCTTGGTATCTGGTTAGGGAAGAAAATGCCAAATGATGCAGATATGCTTATGCAAATGCAATGCAATGAGTGCACACGAGAACAGATCCACAACAACGATTAAAGTCACAAATCCTGCAAGACAACAACAAAAGGTGTCTCTCCCCTCGGGTGGGCTATCTGTTGGTTTATAAGAGGGTATCCCAAAGGCTTTTAAACAAAGTCCTATGTACTAACCCTCGAAAGTTTTCCATCATAACGACTACTCGTAAGACGGTAATCCCTTCAAAGGATGAACACGGAGTTATGTTTTAGCAACCTTTGGAATAAGGTTCTAAAAGGTCCTCAGAGTCACGGACTCCCAAGTTGGAAATAAAAAACGCCATTACGACTACACGTAAGACATAATCATCCCAAAGGGGTCTATCTGAGCGGTGGGATTCGATCTAACTCAACGAGTCCTAAGTCTCGCAAATCAGAAAGAAACCACCTCCTAATCTTAGTGTATACTCGAAAGCTCGGGTAGAAAGCTTTATCTCACAAACCATCCAATAAACCCAACAGGTTAGAGAATCAAAGCATAAACAAATAAAGCAAATAAAACACAAATACGATAAACAAAATAGGCTTGGCTTGCTAGGCGTCCCCAGCAGAGTCGCCAGCTGTCGCTACTCGAAAAATGCGTCGCGCAACGACGGGAAGGCGAAAAAAGATAGACAGAAGAGTCGCCACCGAACTTTATTTATCCCATGAGGGGATAGGAAAATATCGAGAAAACCTTAAGAAAGAAATGGATAAGATGGTCTCGCAACCAAGAACGGGTTCGGAAGCCGGTTATGCGAGGGGAAGGTATTAGCACCCCTCGCATCCATCGTACTCGATGGGAACCTTTTGTTTGTCGATGTGTGAATTTATTTGCTTAAACATTATGCTATAAGAAGAGTGTTTCACTGGGTAAAAGAAGGATTAGAAACAGGAAAGTTAGGAGGGAAGAGAGAACAGGGAAGAAAAGAGAAAGAACGGACTCGGTAGGACTTTGCAGTCCTATGCCTACGTATTCTCAATAAATGTGAGAAAGTCAGAGTCGACGTAGTTCGGGGCTACGGATATAGGGGGAATATGCTCGGCAAGGATTGTGGCCCTTGTGCCTACGTATCTTTACTCAAAAGAAGTAAAGAATCAGAGCAGCCGTAGTTCGGCCTACGGTTTGTTGATGTTTTTTATGGATGATGCTATCGTGCGCATTCTAGCAGTTTAGGTGTTTTGCTGCTCGCTCGTTGGAGACTTAGGCGTACCTGTTTGCGGTAGAACGGACGTAACATATCCTTTTTTGAAAAATTGATTAGTTTTCGCCACGCGGGGCAAGAAGTCACGTTTGATTGATTGGATTGTTTTTTTAGGGGCGAGATAGATCCTCGGATAGTAACCCCTACGGGTGATACCCAATTCTTTATCTCAAAGTTTTTGGTTATAAAAAGGTGTGGCGAACGAGGCGTCTTCGTATTGAAAGACGAGTATCAAGACCACACACACTACAGTGAGTATCCTGACACTCGGAGAAGAAGAGGTCTACACCCAATCCTCTCTCTTTAATTCAATGCAAAGAGAACTTCGTTCTCTTATTAAAGATGTTTCTGGTTTTGAATGGTAAGTGCTTTGCGACAGAGAACCCTACGGTAAACGTCAGCACTCGGGATAGGAGAAGGCCTACGCCTAACCACTCCACGACCATTCAAGTTTTAATGTGAAAAGATTTGAAAATGCCCTCGGTACGGGACCAAGGTTTTTTAGGTGACAAGGGTTACGGAAGGAATGTGAAAGCGAGATGGTGGATAAAGAAGTCACGTCTTCGTATTGAAAGACGAGTGTCGAGACCACCCTCACTACAGTGGGCATCCCAACACTCGAAGAAGAAGAGGTCTACACCCAATCTTCTCTTCTTAATTCGATACAAAGAGAAATCAATTATTACCGAAAGTATACTCGGTACGAGACCGAGGTTTTATGAGGAAATGTTTAGAAGCGTCTTCGTATTGAAAGACGAGTGTCGAAACCACCCTCACTACAGTGGGCATCCCAACACTCGAAGAGGAAGAGGTCTACACCCAATCTTCTCTCTTTAATTCAATACAAAGAAATATTGATTCTTTATTGAAAGGGATTTTGAAAATGCACTCGGCGCGGGGCCGAGGTTTTAGGAGAAAAATGGTTTGAAAATGTACTCAGTGCGAAGCCGAGGTTTTAGGAGAGAAGGATAAGGATGAGTGCGAAGAATACAAGCGTCTTCGCATTGAAAGACGAGTGTCAAAACCACCCACACTACAGTGAGCATCTCGACACTCGGAGAGGGAGAAAGTCTACACTTAATCCTCTTGTTTAGTTCAATACAAAGATGATTTGATTTTGAAAATTGTTTGACAAAGTTTTGAATCGAGTCGGGACAAGTAATGAAGAGAGAAAAGAGGTGGTCTCAGATCCAACATTACTCATCAATAATTTGACTGGTAATGAATTACGGAGGTCTCGTCATCGACCAAAAAATAAAATTGACATGAAAATCCGATTAAAATATATATGACCTATAAAAATGACTTTCTACAAAAATTAAGTTTGTTTAAAAAACAAAGTAAATCAAAATAAAAAAAAATATAAGGTTATTAAAGACTTAAAAACCAAAACCAAGAAAAATACTTAAAATAAAAAATAAGAAAGGGGTTTAAGATTGACAAGGGGTTTGTAAATAATAGAGGAATCATGTGGACCTTTGAGGAGGACCATCATCCTCAACTGAAAAAATAAAAGAGGAAAATCTGGTCAAACTAAAACACACGAGCCTAAGCCCGTTACCCAGCCATCAGCCACTAAAATTCTAAAAAGAAATAGAAGTAAAAAAGGTACCCCTAAAAGTCACGCTCAACAAATACTCAGCAATCACAACCAAGTCATCAGATTTCCATGAAACTTTCTCTTTCTCTCCAAAGTCAAAGCGACGCCTTCAAATCTCAACCTTCACTCAAATTTTGATCCGCTTCAGGTTCGTGTTCATCACTTACTTCTCCTTTGCGGTCTCTCTCAACCGTGTCTCAAATCAGAGTTCCTTTGGCTCTGCTTCCGTTTCCACTTCACCTGCGGCGCAAAAAAAAAAAACACCAACATCTCAAGTTTTACCTTCCCTCGTTTCAGTCTCGGTTTCGATTTAGTCTCATCTGATCCCTCTTCATCTTTGGAGTTTCCGTTGGATTTGAGTTGAAGAGAGTTTGAAGGTTGTTGAGGTGTTTGTGTTGTTTGGGTAGTTCAATAGCGGTTTGAAAGAAGACGGAAACGGGTTATGAGCGGTGAAGAAGAAAGGGTGGAGGTTCTGTTTGGAGATTTATGGGTTTGAGGTTATTGAAGGGGAAAACCGAAGAAGATTTTTGTTACTCGATTGGGATCATCTGGGGTTGAGTTAGGGCTCTGGAACAGGTTTTAAAGAATATTGAGATTTGAATCAAGTTAGGAAAAATTTGAAGATGGAAGAGGAGCAAAGTTTTGGGGTAGGGGTTTCGGTGTTTATGAGTTGATGAGGGTTTGAATGTAAGGGTTCAAAAGGTTGGGTTTCTTTCCGAAAAAAAATAAGAAAAGGTTGAAGAGGATTGAAGGAAGATTGAAACGTGAGGCGTTTGTGAAGAAGGAGCTTCGTGTTGTGGGTCTGTGAGTGAGATGAGGGTTTGATCCAAGACAAAACCACAAGATCTCATCATAAAATCATTAAATCAAGCGAACATAGAACGTGCTACAATCTGAGGAAGCTCACCAATATCTGAACCAATTTCGTCGCCACTGCTGCCGTCAAACTCTGATAGGACATCGAAAGAATAGAGTTTCCAGTTCAGTATTTGTATGACAGTAAAACATATCTGAAAGTGGCATTGCAGGTTTGGCTCTTCTTTTCCTTTACGTCGTCGAT
Source organism: Lathyrus sativus (assembly GCA_963859935.3). Taxonomy (NCBI): domain Eukaryota; kingdom Viridiplantae; phylum Streptophyta; class Magnoliopsida; order Fabales; family Fabaceae; genus Lathyrus; species Lathyrus sativus. The sequence continues at coordinate 308,141,520 of OZ012737.1, read as the reverse complement.
TTGTTGACTAACTTAGGGGATGTATACACTGCCGCGATTTGAATTTGTTAAAGGCGTAACTAAGTTGCAGAGTGAACTGCAAAGCTTCAGCACGTGGTTGTTGCTAGTGTTCACAGTGGAGCTTAATGTTGTTGTTGTCACGACCTCCACCAAGTTGAGACGAGAAAACTGCCTCGATAGCGGAAGGAATTTTTTGTTTGGCTTTGATGTTGGAAGATGGAAGAAGATTGTTCAATGGTCAAAAATAGTGATGGTTGCAGGTTACAATGGTGTTGAATGGTATGATTTGAGTTTCTAGAATGAAGATGATTCTATGGTGATTTCAAAAGGTATGTGTGTGAGGCAAAACAGCCTTGACACAGGGAGCATTTGTGAGGTTTAGATGTTGTTTATTTTGGGTAGGAAGAAAGTATGTGAATGATGATAGAAGTGTTTTTTTTTAAGGTTATGATTTGGGAATGTTCAGATTTGTTAAAGGATGAAAATTTGGAAGGAGCAAGACATGGGTTTGTTCTTGAGAAATATCAGTTTGAAAAGCTATTGAGTTGAGGTTGAAGAAGAAGAAAGTTCAGAAGAAAAGATGAGGTGATGGCTGGTTGAATGTTTTTTTATGGTAGTTCAAGATTTTGAGTTGAAGTTCATGAGGTGCTGTTGGTGTGTTATTTTGTCCTTGTGTAGCAGGATGTGGTTTGTCGGTACGATGGGCTGTTGATAGCAGGTACTGTCTGCAGCAGGCTGGTGTGTTGAGTGTAGCAGGGAGAAGAGTTGTCTGGTGTGGACTTGGTGCAGCAGGTTGGTTGTCTGAGTGCAGCAGGGACAGCTTGCAGCAGGCTGTTGGTTGGCATGTTGTGGTTATTGGAAAAGTTTGTGGTATTGTGAAGGCTCATGGTTGCTGCGTTTTTCCTCAAATAATCACACAGGATGTGTTATTGTACCATGGTATAGAGACCAAGACAGTTTTGTGTAAGGGAGTAAAAACATGTGTTGCTGTGTTGTTTTTCCCATTTTTCTGGTGTATATGCGTTTTTTCTCATTTTTGTCTTTATTGTTTTGTAGGTTGTACCATGATGTACGAAAGAGAAACCAAAATGGTTTTGTGAGGACTAATAACCGTTGGGGCTGATGAAGGTGCGACTTGACGTCGGTACTGAGTTACGTGGGAGATTTGCGACATTCATAATGTAGCCTTGTGAGTAACATCCGCAATAGTTTTCTTTTCTCAAACTGGTGTGAACAAGGCATTTGGATGGTTGTAGTGTTGGTTCGGTTCTGAAATCTCGTACAAGTTGTGGTGTGAAGGTGTTGTTTGAACTTTTGTTTGTTTGTTATTTTTATTGAAATTGTGGGGTCCCCCCTTTTTGTTGTACTGATATTTGAGGCTGCAATTCATGTATCTGTTATGCAGTGTGGTGGACGGGTTTATGCGGTGTGTAGCTATTTCATGACGGTTGTGCTTTGCAAGCGACTGGCTGGGACGTTTTATGAACTAGACTGAAACCAAATCCTGCCGTACTTGCTTTTAGCTGAAGTACCGACAACCACTTTATTGAGAAGAACAAAAGCGTTGAATAACCCGAAGGCAGAGTCGCCAATTTCCTTCGAAGCCGGTGTTAGAACATGTATCAAACTGATGGTTCTGCCTGCATTTTTTGTGTAGCAAGTATTACCAAATTATAGGACAGGTAAACTTGAAGTGGCTCTTAGATATAGCCATGTTTCTATCCTTTCTAATAACTTGTAATATTAAAAATTGTGTGGGGCCATGCTATGGTACAAGTTGTTCCTGATTTGTTGGCTGTGTATGGTAATTGACATTTCTGCTCTTCTCTTTTTTTTGTTGTTGCAGGCTTTGCAGTACTGGTTTGAGGTAATGGTTAGCATAAACCATGTTGGACTCTTATGGAGAATCCCGCTGCATTTCCTTTTGTCTTTTCTTCTTTTTCTTAATTGCTTTACAACCATGAATGGCTTTGTAATGTGAATTCACAGCTTATGTGATGTTGATATGAGCTAATCTTTAGGCAATGTGTAATCATGAATCATGAGAGACCACCGATGCAACTTGAAGTATATGGGCCGGACAGTGACAATTTCTTCTTTGTAATTATTATATTTGGTAATTATGTGCAAATGGTCATGTCAAAATGATGATGGGCTTTATTTCAAAAATGGAATTTCTCTCTTCTTGTTTTGTATCTTTGTGGATATATCTGTAATAATTCCGTGTGCCTTATCATGAACTAGAGAAAATCAATAGTGTATTACTCAGAAGTTGAATGACCTTTTTAAAAAAACACAATCTACTATGCAACGATTCTGGACCTTTGAGCTTAGAACCATGAATAACTTCTTAAGTAATAAGTCCACCACGAATCAGTCATGGATCAACTCCGAACTCTACCACTTGCATCAAGCCCTGAACCAAATGAGTAACACAACACTGCATTAGGACTGCATAAACCCAGATTTAACCCTCAGTCCTCTCATCATTTGAACTATGTACACCCTGGCTTCAGTCAGGGAACAAAATTTTGCCTAATCAATAAATCAGGTCCAAACCAATCAACTTCAATCAATACACACCTCTCTTAATTTGATAATCCTTAAATGAAACTTGGATCAATTTAGTTCAACCTAGCAATGCCTAAAGCAGGAACAACATATTTTTTTTTGGATTTTTTGAATAACAATTGATGGATGGATATACAAATGCAAGTTATATACAAGGTAGGACAAATTTTTGGGTATGACAGCTGGTGTGCTGTCAGAGCTGGGTTTAGGGCTTATTTTTCTTTGCTGTATTGTTTGCTAATCTTCCCCTTAGGTTTGAAGTGAAGTTGTTTCACTTTGCCTATTGTTTTTCAGGTTCGAGGTTGAGTGGGACTCCCTTGCCTCGCTTGTACTGTTGCATTCATGCATTTTACTGCTTTACTGTATATATGCTGTTTCTTTTCCGTCTATCCCTTAGGATCTCTGTTTCTCTCTGCGCAAGAGAGAAATATGACAGACATTAGGCTCTCATCCATGCATGACAACATTAGGGTAGTTTTGATTCCCATTTTAACCCTAGGTTTTAGAGTTCTTTCTCTTCTATCTCAAAATCATCAAAAATACAATAAGAGGTCAAACATCAATAAAAGACAGTTCTTGCATAAAAGACTGTAAACCAATCAAAGAGTCATTTTCGTCCGCTTGGACCCATAATCAGGAGAAAACCTTTTTCAGAAGGATAAAAAAATAAACAAACAAGTCTGTGTCTTCCGTAGCCCGAACTACGTTTGCTCTGATCTTTCATGCTATATGAAAGTACGTAGGCATAGGATGCGATATCCTAGCGAGCAACCTTCCCCTCCTTTCCCGTAGGTAGGCGAACTACGTTGACTATGATTTCTCGTTCCAGATGGGAATACGTAGGCATAAAGTACGATACTTTGCCGAGTCATTTTATTTTCTTTTAACCCCAGACCTGTAGAATAGATAGAATAACAATCCGTACCAGAAAACAAGCGTGGATCCCGTCGAGTACGACAGACGTGAGGGGTTCTAATACCTTCCCCTTGCGTAACCGACTCCCGAATCCAGGATTTGGTTGCGATGACCATTCCTTTCCCGTCTTTGCGGTAGGTTTACTTCGAGCGTTTCCTTTCCCTCTGTTGGGATAAATAACGCACGGTGGCGACTCTTCTGTTCAGCCGGCGCCGATTTTCGCAGTAGCGACAATATTAACATTAATATTAATTATTAATTATTATCATTATCAATTATCTAATATTAATACCATGCTCCTATTTCTTCATCAATTCCACACAAAACACCTTGACGAATAAAATAACTCCGGAAACCAAAAATAATTAAAATGGGCGTTACAACTCTCCCCCACTTTAATTATTTTCGTCCTTGAAAATACCTGATGGAAACAGCTCTGGATACGCTTCCCGCATCCTGCTCTCCAATTCCCAGGTCACACTGCCTCCCGCAGCACCTCCCCAAGCCACTCTCACCAACGGTATCTCTTTCCCTCTGAGTCGCTTCATCTTGCGATCCTCGATCCTCAACGGCAACGTCTCCACAGTTAGATTCTCTCTAACTTGGACTTCATCCCTCTGAATCACGTGAGACGGATCGTGCACATACTTCCGAAGTTGCGACACGTGAAACACGTCATGCAAGTTCGAAAGCTCCGGCGGCAACGCCACCCTATAAGCCACAACACCAATCCTATGCAAAATCTGATACGGCCTGATAAACTTCGGATCCAACTTCTTGGACTTCAAAGCACGTCCAACACCCGTCACTGGGTTAACCCTCAAGAATACATGGTCACCCTCACTGAATTCTAACTCTTTTCTGCGGTTATCATAATAACTCTTTTGCCGATCCTGAGATGCTCTCATCTTCTCACGGATCATCTGTGTTGTCTCAGTAGTCTGCTGCACCAACTCTGGTCCCAACACAACACGCTCACCCGACTCATACCAACACAAAGGAGTCCTGCACCTCCTACCATAAAGAGCCTCAAACGGTGCCATCCCGATACTGGAATGGTAACTGTTATTGTACGTGAACTCTACTAAAGGCAAATGAGTATCCCACGTACCACCTTGCTCCAACACACAAGCCCGCAACAAATCCTCCAAAGTCTGAATAGTCCGCTCCGACTGCCCATCCGTCTGCGGATGATAAGCTGAACTCAGCTTCAACTCAGTACCCAAAGCCTCTTGTAAGCTCTTCCAAAACACATAAGTGAACCTCGGATCTCTATCTGACACAATGTTCAACGGTATACCGTGCAGCTTCACAATTACTCGAATATAAATCTCTGCCAGCTTCTCCAACGGAAAGCTAATACTGATCGGTACAAAGTGTGCAGACTTCGTAAGCCGATCCACAATCACCCAAATGGCATCAAATCCTCTCGCCGTATTCGGCAAACATGTAACAAAGTCCATAGCAATACAATCCCACTTCCAAACCGGAATCTCTAACGGCTGCATCATCCCAGAAGGTCTCTGATGCTCCACCTTCGATTTCTGACAAACCAAACAAGCATAGACATATCGAGCAATATCCTTTTTCATGCCCGACCACCAAAATAACTTTTTCAAGTCCTGATACATCTTCGTAGCTCCTGGATGAACACTCAGGCTACTACGATGTCCTTCTTCCAAAATCGACTTCTTCAACTCATCATTATCCGACACCAAAATTCTACCCCGAAACCTCAACACACCCACACTATCCAACCTGAAATCACTACCGGAGTCACTTCCGGCCTCTCGCATCAAATCCACAAGTTTCACATCCAACTTTTGATGTTCTCTAATCATGTCCAAGAAATCATTCTTCACTTGCAATTTACCCAACATCACACCACCTGTAGTAAACTCACAAACCATGCTCAAATCTTGAAACTGCTCAATAAGCTCCATCTCTTTTACCATCAAAGCTGACATATGAATCGTCTTCCTGCTCAACGCATCTGCAACAACATTCGCTTTCCTTGTGTGATAACTCAAACTGAAATCATAGTCTTTCAAAAATTCCAACCATCTTCTCTGCCTCATATTCAGCTCTTTCTGATCAAAAAAATATTTAAAACTCTTGTGATCACTGAATACCTCAAACCTCGATCCATATAAATAATGTTACCAAATCTTCAGCACAAAAACTACCGCAGCCAATTCAAGGTCATGAGTAGGATAGTTACGCTCATGCACCCTCAATTGCCGCGAAGCATAGGCTACCACTTTTCCACTCTGCATAAGAACGCCGCCCAATCCCATCTTGGACGCATCACAATATACCACAAAAGGATCACTCGGATTCGGTAACACCAAAACCGGCGCTGAAGTCAATCTCTTATTCAGTTCCTCAAAACTCTCTTCACAAGCCGCATCCCACACAAATACTTGATCTTTCCTCGTCAACTGAGTCAACAGCAAAGACAGTCTAGAAAAGCCTTCAATAAATCTCCGGTAATAACCAGCTAAACCCAAGAAGCTTCTAACTTCAGTTACCGTCTTCGGTGGTTCCCACTGAAACACCGCACTAACTTTCGAAGGGTCTACTAAAACACCATCACCTGAAATAACATGCCCCAGAAAACTCACAGTCTTCAACCAGAACTCACACTTCGATAACTTAGCAAACAACTTGTTATCCTTCAACACCTGCAAAGCGATCCTCAAATGTTCCACATGCTCTTCCTCAGACTTAGAATAAATCAGAATGTCGTCAATGAATACGACAATAAACTGATCCAAATAAGAATGGAAGATACGATTCATGTATTCCATAAACACACCCGGCGCATTAGACACTCCGAAAGGCACTCTGAATATCACCTTCCTTAACTCTTATCTGATGATAACCCGACCTCAAGTCGATCTTACTGAACACACGAGCTCCCACTAACTGATCCATCAAATCATCGATCCTTGGAAGAGGATATTTGTTCTTGATGGTCACTTTGTTCAACTGACGGTAATCGATACACAATCGCATGCTACCGTCTTTCTTTTTCACTAACACTGGAGCTCCCCACGGCGACACACTTGGTCTAATAAACTTTCTGTCCAACAACTCTCCAATCTGAGTCTTCAACTCGGCTAGCTCCACTGCCGACATCCTTTACGGCGCCATAGAAATTGGCCTCGTACCAGGAATAAGATCAATGTTAAACTCAACCTCTCTCTTCGGAGGTAACTCTGTAATATCATCCGGGAACACCTCCGGAAACTCATTCACCACAGCTAACTCATCCAACAATGCCTTGTTGTCAACAGACAATGTTGCAAATAAAGCAAACACCTGCGCTTCATCTTCCAACAAGGTTCTCAATTCCTTACCAGACAAGGAATCTGCCAACGCTTCCTCTTCTGGAGTAAAAAATAATAACACTTTCCGAAAACAATCGATGTACACTCGGTTGAACTCCAACCAGTTCATACCCAGTATAACATCCAAACCACCAAGTGGCAAACAAATCAAATCCACACCGAAGTCTCGGCCAAAGATAGTCAGTGGACACTTCAAACACACTAGCGAAGTAGTCACTGAACCAATCGAGAGAGTTTCAATAGTCATCCGCCGCTCAAGAGTGGTCGGCACCAAACCTAACCTCTTCACACAATCAACAGAGATAAGCGAGTGAGTTGCACCCGTATCAATCATAGCAGTTAAAGGAATGTTATTGATAAAACAAATACCTTTGATCGAACGTTCTCCGTCTTCCGCTTGCGTTCCCACAACTACAAATACTTTACCCGCCACCTGAGGCGCCTGAGCCCTCATCGGCTTCTCACAATGAGTACTAATGTGGCCCTTCTCGCCACAGTTATAACAAGTAGGCATATTAGTCTTACAATCCGCCATCACATGGCCCGACTTCCCACACTTGAAGCACTTTTTCGCATCAGGAGGACAATCATTGGCACGATGACCCATGCCACCGCACCGAAAACACTTCACACCAGCCAACGCCTTACCCTCTCTGGGCTTCCTATCAACAACACCCTTGAACTTCCCCTTACCAGTTGGAACACTGTAAGGAGTACCACCGAACCTCTGTTTACCCTTATGATCACTTGCCACTTTGTAGTGTGCGATCCTCGCACGGTTATCGTTATCATAGATACGGCTCCTACTCACCAACTCAGGATAGCTCCTGATTTTCTGACATGCAATTCCCATCTTGATCTCTGGCCTCAGCCCATTCTCAAATTTCATACACTTCGAAGTCATAGCTTCCTCAGTATTATAATGAGGACAATACTGAGCCAGCTCCTCAAACATAGCCGCATACTCGGCTACCGACATACTGCCCTGTTTCAATTCCAAAAATTCCACCTCTTTAGCACTTCTGACATCTTCTGGAAAGTACTTCTCCAGAAATCCAGACCGAACCACCTCCCAAGTAATCGGAGTCCCTGAAGCTTCCATCCTCTGACCGTAATTATCCCACCAAGCCTCGGCCTCCCCCTCGAGCATGTGAGTACCGAATCTCACCTTCTGCTCGTCACTGCACCCCATGGTTCTGAAGATCTTCTCTATTGCCTTCAGTCATTTCTGTGCAGCTACCGGATCTAGAATCCCACCTTCAAACTTCGGTGGCTTGTTGCTCTGGAACTGCATCAAGTCTCTGAACTGAGCACCCGCAGCCAGATTCTGATTGGCCACCACTCGAGCCATAGCCTGCATAGCCGCAGCCAACGCCGCATCATTCCTCCCAGCCATACTGCTCAACAACAACAATCCAGGTTAACAGAAAGTAAGCAACTCAGACATACTCAACACACTACACTGGCCGGACGGGCCGACCTGCTCTGATACCAACTCATAACACCCTGTTTCCCAAAATAAAATAAAACGATTAAAAATAAGCACATATCAGAGTTTCTCCCACTACGGGATGTCACAATTCTCCACAAAATTCCACATATCATTTTCAAAATAATTTTCAGTAATATTGCAACGGAAAATAAGAATAGTCTGTCATGAACCACATAACATATATATACAAGAATCGGCTATCTGCCCAAAATATATATATATATATATATATATATATATATATATATATATATATATATATATATATATATATATATATATATATATATATATATATATATATATATATATATATATATATATATATATATATATATATATATATATATATATATATATATATATATATATATATATATATATATATATATATATATATATATATATATATATATCCATCAAGCATCATCACACATCCCACAAAAGAACAGATACGCCACAAGGGGCACACATACACAACAAATGACAATAAACTCCCAAAAGGCCCCGGTGTTACGTATCAGAGCAATCCTACCACGACTCCACAATCCAAGCTAGCTAAACAACTGGATTGTCTGTACTTCCGAAGAAGCACAGACCACAACAACAACAAAGGGGTGAGATTCACGATCAAATATTAATGGTATAAACATACATGAAATAAAAGGCAGAAATCATTAATAATACTATTTCATATACATATCATCCGGACTCACGGTCCCACTATCAATCGCAATATACAATCACGCAACAATTGCACTCACACCACTCTTAACATACGGTACCGACTCACAATCACGATGGGAACTTGACCATCAACCCTCCACTCAGGAGCACATATCAATGATGGGAAACTGGTCATCAACCCTCCACTCAGGGAGCACACCATACTGATGGGCAACTGGCCATCAACCCTCCATAATGGGAGCATCACAACAATACCGATGGACACCTGGCCATCACCCTCCACAACGGGAGCACAACACATTAACATCGATGGACACATGTCCATCACCCTCCACTGCGGGAGCACACCAACAGTACCGATGGTCACTGGGCCATCACCCTCCACTACGGGAGCACACAACCACATCCACACACATCATACATCTAGCACACCAAGTGCAAACCGATCCTATCGATCCACCCCTCACACAACATATACCTATACCCGATGCACAAGGCGTACCGATCCCACGGATCCATTCACATCACAAAGTACATACATAACAAGCACACACAGTGCGTCAATCCCACGGATCCATTCGCCACACAACTTATCACAAGCAATGCACACAAGGCATGTCGGTCCTACTGACCCAATACATCACATAACAGCATACCAATGCAACGCATAATAAGCGTATCGGTCCTACGGACCCACTTACCATAACACATCACTACAACATACTCAATGCGTAACGATCCTACTGATCCGCATATTTTGTACACTGTGCATACATCTCACGTACGCATCCACACATATTCATTCCTAGTCGAAGGATACATAGCCACTTAGGCATCACAGCGTACTTCAGTTCAATCATTCGTATCAACGAGTATTCAAGCACACGCCCTCTACATCGCCTTCATGCTCTCAAACGATCCACAATAACCACGTACTCGCTCACGACCAACAAGGGTCCAACCACGCGAGAACGGAGCAGCACAGCAGAAAAAATCACAAAATGCTGTCATGTTCGCTGCCATTCGCCTGGCGAAGCCTCGCAGCGAACACTCGCTGGGACTCGCCCGACGAAACCCCTAGCGAAGCCAAACATAAGCAAAAGGCAGCATTCGCTGCTCAGTTCGCCTGGCGAAGGCTCGCCCCCATTCGCCCAGCGAATGCACGCGAATTCTGCAGAAAACAGCTCTCAGCTCAGAGTCGGCAACGCACTCCGAGCCCAGTCGATTCTATTCCCAACCCAAACCCCATCATACCAGAAAATCGTTCTACTACCCGACTATAACATCCAACTCAGTTCTGCTCGGTAACACTTACATCAACGCAATTACCAACTTCCGGTATAACTTCGAATTCACCCGGAAACCCCCAAATTCCCTCAATCAACACATGCAATCAATCATTCATGCTAACAGCAGTCATAAACACAACAACAACACCAAATCAATTCATCATACATCAATTATTAATGGGGATTAGGGATTTTTCTCCGTTTCTACCAATTTCATGCAATATACCCAATTAACCGATCAATCTCCCCTTACTTTAATAAGCAGTTTGATGATGTTGAACTTCAAGAATCCACACGAATTGATAGTCTTGATGATCTCCTTGCTCAAGCTTGCTCTTGGTTGCTTCCACCTCCTTCACCGTGTTTTCCTTCTTTCCAACTGTGTTCTTGTTCTCTCCCTCTTTTCTAATGCCCCACATGCCCTTAATCCCAAAAATACTCTTTTATTTTCTTTTATTCCCAATAACAATATTACTCATAATTCTTTTATTCCAAAAATCTCAATAATTCACCTTTTAATTCCAAAATAATATTAACACCTCATAATATTAATATTAATAATAATGATAATAATAATAATAATAATAATAATACTAATATGAAAATTAATATTAATTATTAATTATTATCATTATCAATTATCTAATATTAATACTATGCTCCTATTTCTTCATCAATTCCACACAAAACACGTTGACGAATAAAATAACTCCGGAAACCAAAAACAATTAAAATGGGCATTACAGTCATCACAACCTCGATGCAAGCCAAACAAGGGATTTTTATGCCTATATATCAAAGCACAAGTTAAAATGCGGAACCGCGTCCAAAACACTCCATTTCAAGCCAAAAAGTGAAATTTTGCATGAGGGAACCGATTACCTCATCATGTAACCGATTACATCATCATTTTTCAGCCCAAGAAGTCAATTTTACATGAGGTAACCGGTTACATCTGTGTATTTTGCATATTTCTAGTTGTTCTTTAGCATTGCAGTAATACCTATCCTATTCCTTTGGTCTATATTATTCTAGCATTATGTGGAAGGTTCTAGACACTTCAAGATAGCACTTGCATTTGCTCCAATACATCATTAACAATAAAACTCATCGTGCACCCTTATTTCCAAGCATGTCAACCACATGATCATTGAGCTTGCATTGGGATCCTCCAACTGAGTTAACCAATAACTAACTGATTTAGACTCCAACTCAGTGACTTGAGTCTAACTAACTCCAAACCAAATGTCAAACCACCTTTAACTAACCCTAAACCAAGTTCCAAGCGTCCATTCTCTCCAAACCTACACTTTGTTTAAGCAAACCTTCACATTGTTGCAAAGGACCCTTGGACCTTTGATCATTCTCTCATTTTTCACTCTTCACTCTCATTTTTCTCTTCATTTTCTGCAACTCTCCCTTTCATTCATCTTCTTCTTCTTCACAAACCTTCACTAGAGCTCATTCCACCATTAAAGCTTAGCAAACTTCACATTGAAATTTGCTAGTGTTTGAGTTAAACCTCCATTCCACTACATTTCTTCTTTGAATTTTGTATCAACACCAACTTCTACTTCAATTTAAGCTTGGGAAGTTGATTATTAAAGGTGTTTTTGTGCAAATTTGGATCCGAACCATTTATCGCGTTTTCTCTAGTTTTCTCGCTATATATTGCTAAGGATCTTTGAATTCTTTGGTTTTCTTTACTTCTTTGTGTAAAACCCTTCTAACCCCGCAGAATAAATATAAATAGATCAGAGTAATTATCATGCATTTCACAAAAGGGTATCACATAAATTTTCAAAACATCACACAACACCTGTCATGCTCAATAATATAAAAATAACTTCCTGCTTTTCATACACCTTCACATTAACATGTAGCAGCGGATTTGCTTTAATCATGATAGACATAATAAAAGTCTCATGCTCATCTCATTTTTAATACTTAGGCTTAAAAGCCAATTCTTCATATAATTCAAAATAACAACAACAGAATAAAGTAGAGTACATAAAATATCCCTCCAAATATGAAATCAAAATATTCCCCCGGTGTTACATAATCAGAGCATGACTCGACCCAAAATAAATAAAGACACAACTCAAGCTACTCCAACGGCTACCTCGTGCTAGGAGCAACTCTACTCCTCAGTACCTGAGCGATGTCGTATAAAACATCATTCCAACAGAAGGGTGAGAATTCACATAATTATTGAAATTATAAGATAATATATAATTTAAGGCATACAAACATAATCACTATTATTCTCACACTTCAAAAGTTTCATCAGCACAATATTATTCAAGTAACCATACTATTCACAAGTATATACATACAACTCCATAATTCACCAATTTATCAGTTCCACATATCACACATCATCTCATAGCACATAAATATACATAATGAGACTCAATGCAAAACTCAATGCAAGACTCAATGCAACTCATGTCATGTGGTACCAACACTTATTATTATTTTTCGGTTTTTACATTTAAACCGGGTCCGTTCCCTAGACCAATAACACACCAAAAAACTCGTTTCTTAAGCTTTCAAACCCCGCTCTAGGTTTGGGACGAGTCACTAGCTCCCACGGAACTAACAAACATCGCCTCTTGATACAAATGATGCGTATGCAAATTCAACAATCATATGCAATTAAGATCATTCCCTAATCTTAATATTCATGCATATCTTCAATAATTCATCACACTTGAATTGTCACACATTTGTACATACACAAGTATCAACACAGTCTAACCTCAATTCACAAAATAAACAACACTAAATAAACATAGAATAATTAATCCATCATCAATAATTAAAATTCAATATTCAATAAATATCCACTACTTAATAAATATTCAATAATTATTCAATATTCAATAAATGGTCAATATTTTAATAAATAATTAATATTTTAATAAATAGTTAATATTTACTTAGATTTCATTTATTTGATAAAGTTTGATTGTTTAATAAAGTTTCATTTCTTTAGTAAGGTTTCACTACAGTCCAAGGAGAGGAAAAGATTATGACTACTTTCATTTTCTATAGTTATCATTCTGCTACAGTAATAAACAAGATTCATAATTGTTTATCGATACAGGATAATTGAGAAGAAAGGATCCACCATACTTATCACTACATGTCTCACTAACCTTAATTCAAAACCTCCACTAATAAGCCACTAAATCACAAAAATCCAACCATCTCAGTTTGACCATGTTGGTTTTAAAACTAGCTATCTACTTATTTCATTAAGTTCTTTAACCAATTAATTTGATTGTTCAATTAACTTCTTGTATACTGGTTTATTTTTTTTAGACTTAGACAAACCATGGCATAGCTGACATAACCAACTTCACAAACAAAATTCCAATAACAATATTAACAGTTTTAAACTAACTCTTTTTTTTAAAAAACTTTTACTCCATTCAACATAATTCCTAATATTTCCATAATTTTTAATTTAACTAACTATATTAACTAAATTGCAATGAGCTAATATAATTAACAGTTCTAACAAAGACTCTAACATTCCCAACTAATTCTAACTCTAACATTCAATTTCTATTTCCAAATAATAGAACTACTAACGGAGTAACACTAAGCTAACATGAACTAATATCATTCACTAGCACTAACTCAAATTAACAACAACTAATTTAATGTCAGTAATAGCTTCTTTTTTTTACACTTACACTAAGATCATGGCAAAAGAACAACTTGTTTTTATTTATTTGAATTAACTTTCCACTATCAAGATTCACTCTGTATAAGGTTCCTTTCCAAATTATGATTTTAGTAAAAACACAATCAATACACTAGAAAAATATATGCATACCAAAAATGAGTTGTAGAAATGAGGGGTGTGTCTATACATTAATTTCTATCAATCCTTTCTTTCTGCTACAGTAAGTAATAAATAAGTATTACTTTTCACTTCCATTATCCTTCCCATGTGCTACAGCAACTATGAAAATATGGTTTACATTTTGTTTGCATTAAATCTATACGCTAAAAAGAAGTATCACTTCTCACTTCATGTTAATTGTGTGTCGTTACAGTATAAGAATAGAAAGAAGATGCCACATTTCCATTTCCAATTTGGTTTGTTCCGCTTCTGTTCAATTATATTGTGGAAATTATTTATTTTACTTTCTAATTGGTTTACTCCAATATTGAATGGGTCTCTATAAATTATCAACATATCAATTTCAAACACCATTAGAATAACACAACTCAAAGATTATCTCTAAAACCTAATAATTTCCAATCTCATAAAATTTTGGGGTTAGTACTTCACATCAGTCATCGAGCCCTTTTTGTGTTAGTAACCTTCTCTTGGTTCCAATACCCTCTCCTCGGTCAAGTACTGTTTATCAGTTAGTTTACCAAACCCCTTTGGGTCATAACCTTTGCTTGGTTCCACATTCGTTCTCTTGGGTTACAACCTTCACTTGGTTCCATTCCCATTCTCTTAGGTTACAACCTTAACTTGGTTCTACACCCGCTCTCTTGGGTCACAACCTTTGTTTGGTTCCACACCCGTCCTCTTGGGTCATAACCTTTGCTTGGTTCCACACCGTCCTTTTGGTTAATCACAACCCGTCTGTTAAAACCAATTTCTCCTCTACATGTTGGGTTAATTACCTTTTGGTAAAATCCCCATTCTTCTGGTAAATCACCGTCCGTCGGTTAAATACCAACCTCTTCTTTTCCTTTGGTTAACTACTGCCTGTCAGTTAAAGCACTAAATCCCCAACGGGTTAAACACCAAGTCTCGATTGAACACTCTTGCTCTTACTTACCTCCCCTATCTTGGTTTTGACACCACTCCTTTGCTCCTTTTTTTTTCCTTAGTTCCCCAAACTATGGAGCTCTGAGTGAGAATCCGTAGGCACAAGATCGCGAGATCTTGGTGAGCAACCTTCTTCCAATCTTCTTCCTCTTTTTTCCTTTTTCCCCTAGGTTCCATGAACTACGGAGCTCTAAATTCCTCATTTCACTATGAGGATACATAGGCACGAGGGATCCAATCTTTTGCAAGCACCTTTTCTTTTTCCATTTTCCTTCCCTCTTTAGTTAGTAGCCTTTAGATAGATAACCCATCCGAGCCTAGAAGCAAGCAAAATGGTTCCCGTCGAGTACAACAAATGCATGGGGTGCTAATACCTTTCCTTCGCATAACCGACCTCCTTACCCGTTTCTCTTACCCTTGGGTTTTATAGATATTTTCCTTGTCTTTTGGGACTAAATAAAGTTCGGTGATGCCTCTTTTATATCTTTGAGTGTGTTATTCACTCAGGTATAATCCTGCTAGCTTCAGCTGGCAACTCTTGCTTTAGTGTTTTTCTTTATGCTTTACTTGCTTTATCTTTATGTTATTTGTTGCATTTCTTTTACTTCTTTAAATATTCATATGCTGCATACTCTAGATATCTGCTATATATTCTGTTGATGTTGGGATGGGTTCATGTTACTTGAGAGAATCTCTATACCCGGGCTTGAGCATACACACAGGATAGAATCATTAATAGTTGTGCCGCCTGCGTTTCACGTGTTGGGTTGTCACGAGAGCCATACCCAGACTAGTTTCACTTGAGAATAATTTTGCCCAGCGAGATTTCGCTACGGTAGGGTATTTTCATGTGATTCCATGACTCTAGGAGACCTTCGAGGGACCATCTTTGGAAGACTAGAACCTACCTGTGAGGGGATATTGGGTTTTTCTACAGGAAACTAAGACTCTTCATACCATTTATTCTCTCGTACACATCAGACATTTGCACCTACGTAAAATTTTATGTGCAGACTATCCAAAAGATGTTGTATCTCTAACCTACATTATTGCATACAGTTATTGCATCAATGTATGTATCAGACTTTTGAGCCATATTGTGTCCATTTCTATTTGTCTAAATCTGCATGCTTTGCGTCGACGCATGACCTGCTCCGGTCGATGCATAGTTCTATTTTTTGCACAATCAGGAATTCGGGTAAGCTCAAGTCGACCCTCCTTTCTGCATAGGTTGACCGCTCGCGTATGTTCAGTTAAAAATCTGTTATGTGAAACGGTCTTTGTGTCTGTTATGTTTATTAATCAGTTTTGTCTTGCATATAAAGTGAGTTTTGCTCTTCCTTTTAAAAACACTTGACAACTAAGAAAAGTGAAAATAACATACTGATTTTTTATCATCATCTTCATCCTCTTCCTTGCATTTTCTCAACAACTACACATAATCATTTTTGTTGTGTATTATGCTTGTTAGAGGTGATAACGTCCAAACATAGGATCGGTGTAATCGAGTTTGGGTTGAGAAATTAGTAGGTTTTTTTGAATAAAATCGTTAGGATTTTGTCCTCCAAGAATCTTGGATTTTGGGGGGTTTTTGCACAAATTGGTCCATCACATATTCAGCCGAGCAAAGGTAATCGAAGAACGGGTTGCTCTGTCGGTTTAGTAGTGGTAACCGGAGGATTGTGAAAGGAAGATTCGAGTTCGACACATTGGTGACGAAAATCAGCCGGGGAAGATTTGAAGACCGTGGGGTTGTTCAAAGGGTGTGCCGTAGTCGGAGGTTTATTCACTGCGTTCGAAGGACTTGATTCAACTTGAATCAAGGGAAGAGAAGAAATAGACCCTGCATCAACAATTGTGTTTGATCATTTGATTTCTATTTGCTTCTCGTGTAAACATTGACCAATAGGTTATATCTATATACAAGTCTCAATTCTATTTTTAAAATTGAGGACAGACGTACCCCGAGCGAGGAAGACGGGGGAACTGCCTCAACAAATCGGCATTTCTTTATTTACTTTTAAAATGCTTAAATTCTGAGTTTGAGTGCTTGTGTTAATCAAAATTCTGATGTGAGTAGTGCTGAACTAGTTTTTAAGATTATTATAATCCTTGATTGTAATAGAACACTTGAGCATATTACTCTCATATTAGAATTCACTTGTAGTGTCTTGCACTCCAAGTGTTTGACCAATTATGTGAACTACAAACAATTGTGTTGTCTTTTCAAATTGTCTATATTTTTAAAGCATTGGAAATAATCAAACCTTATAGTGAATAAAATATGATTGAAGTGTGATCAAATTAGTGATTCTTAAATCTCGTTTTATCGAATTCCATAGGCTTTACGCATATCTGGTTTTTCAATAAAGGTTCGTTTTAGACGAATATAGTTTCTCGGTCGCTTCCGCCTAAAACATTTTTAAAAACCAAATAAAATCATAGTACATATTCTTTTTTTTCTTCTTATAAATAAAAGCAAGTTTGACTGCCATTAAAAATGTATAATAATAGTTATGAAAGTACAAATATAACGTTTCCATTGATGTTAAAACATATGTTATCCCATTTTACACGCATTTAAAAAATAACTCTAAAATCAATTTAAAAGTTGTTTACAAAGAAAATCCATGTTCCTTTTTTCTTTATTTTTTCCTTAATTTTTTGTTTGTTTCCTATATATAAGTGTGTATAATGAACCTGTAAATCCAACATCTAAAAAGAAATAAAATATAAGGTGAAATTAACCCTACGCAATGGCCTCACGTTCTTGCTTGATTTTGTGCTTTGCTTTCATTTTGCTTTCAGGTAATAAGAACAAATTTGATTTTAATTTTTAATTTATTTTTCATGTATTAATTTATCATGAAAATTGATAATGTTTTCTCTATAGTTATGTTCTTAGTTTTTTATTCTAAAAAAAACTTCAGTTTTTTAGATTAGTATAATTCAACCGTTTATATCATATCAATTTTTAATCTTTATGAATTTGATAAGTCACATATATCAAACATCTATAATAATGTATTTTGATAAAGCCATATTGGTGGTCTATTATACAGTTTAAATTTATTTTTGTTGCAGGTTTCGTAAATAGTTTGGGTCCTAATCCAAATTGTTCTGGGGAATGCACAAATGCTCAAGAGTGCAGTAAATATTGCTCTGCAAGAGGCTTTAATAAAGGTGGTTATTGTTTAGGAATGGGACTGCAACCTAAGTATGAGCTTTGTTGTTGTAATTAATCATTCAATAAAGCTAGATAAATAAAAAAAAATGAATTACCTTTAGAACTTTGAAAATCTTTGAATTTCATTGGAAAAGAAAAACAGTTATGCAAATAAATGGAAAAGAATATGAGTTTTATTTTTGTAGTAACTCACTTTAAAATCATGCTTTTGTTGTATTAAGATGAAGAGATTTCTTTATAGGATTGGGGAGTCAAAGTCTTTATTGTGTTAGCTTAGCTTAAGCTATCAGATTTATCACTTAAATATTTTTTAACATTAAATCATTTAAAAGAATCAGATAAAGTTGGTTTTTATCTCTAAAAATAATTATTTACAAAATAATTTTTTTAGCATTACAAAATAATTTATTTGAATAAAAATTTTATAAAATATAATTCAAATTTAAAACATGTTAAATCGTACTTCGTTCGTCCCACAATGAGTGATTCGGTTGAATATTTCATACATATTAAAAAAAATGAATAATTTAAAGACAAAATGATATTTTTATTAAAGTACCCTTATCATGTATTGAGAATGATGAAAATAATATTAATTAGAAGGTAAAATTAAAAAATATGTATTAGAAATTGAAATGGATCATTCATTTTGAGAAACTTTATTATTTTAAATAGGTCACTCATTATTAGGGATGGCAAACAAACCCGGGCCCGCCCACACCCGCCCGGGCCCGCCCCGAAATTAACGGGGGAAATCCGATTTAATTGGGTGCGGGTGCGGGTGCGGGTGAAACCCGGTTCTTAACTACGGGTGCGGGTGCGGGTGCGGGTAGACACTAAGACCCGCCCGCCCCCGCCCCCGCCCCCGCCCCGCCCCAAATAATATATTTTATTTTGATTTTCTTATTTTATTTATTTTAATATTTATTTATTAGTTATACTTTTAATTAAGTTATTAATATTCTTATTGCAATTAAAATAATAAAATTAATCAAGTTAATATTCATTTATTAATTAAAATTTTAATTAAATAATTAATTAATTTATTAAAATAATCAATTTTTTAATTAAATTACTAATTTTTATTATAATTAAAAATATAATAATTTTTTGCGGGTGGGGGCGGGGCGGGTGCGGGTGCACCCGTTTTCTACTGGGGGCGGGTCTGGGTGGTAAATTTTCACCCCCGATTGGATTTGGGGGCGGGGGCGGGTCTGTTACATGGAGGCGGGTGCGGGTGCGGGTATAGTTAAACCCGCCCCCGACCCGCCCCGTTGCCATCCCTACTCATTATGGAGCAGAGGAAGTAATTTTTTTTCACTCTGATTTGTTTTTCAGGCCTAGTTTGTATTTTGGTCATAGCCTTGGGTCCAACGATTAGCTATATTTAAAGACATTAGAATGTAACTTTATGGTTTAATGAAAATAAGATTTTTCTCTCATTCAATATCTTTCACTTGGACGTTGTGACGTGTTAATGGTATCAGAAGATTAGAGATTACTCTTACTACCTCTGTTTTTTTTATAAGAGACAATTTACTTTTTAGGTTCATTGAATAATCAATGTATCTAGTCTTTAAACTGACCAAATACATTGATTACTCAACGAACCTAAAAAATGAGTTGTCTATTATATAAAGGAACAGAGGTAGTATTTTCCCTCTTCTCTTTCATGATTACATGTTACTTTTACCACTCTACCTCTCTTACCTGTATTTCAACCACGTGCCAGAACTCTATTCCACGCAAAGATTTCATTCTTATCACAATTTAGGTTTTCCATAACAAAATTAGGGATGACAAAAAAAACTGTACCTACGGATTAAATCCGTCGCGGATAAAATAAATAGATATTTAAATAATCATTTGTTAATGGATATAGATATGAGTTTAATAATATTCGTGTATGCGAATATCCATATCCTTTAATAAATTATAAAAATCGTTTAAATATCATTAGTTTATTATACCTTATCTTTTCATCTTCTAAAAAAATTAGTCTTCTTGTACTTATTTCTTTTTCTTTTTCTTTTTGAAATTTTCTTTGAAGAAAATCTTTCACATTTCATTCAAATTCTAATAGTCGTTTCATATTTAAACTCTTCAGTACTTCATAACTAACTTCAATAATATATTTCACAGTTCAACCAACTAGTGTCGTCATTCCTCTGTCGATCCAGTGTCTCTCTTCCTACTCCTCTGTCATGCGCTATTCCATTATAACTCACAATCATAATATCTTTTATTTGTTTGATTAAAAATAAAATGTATGGATATTATGTTTGGATCTAATTATGTTTTGGTGAATAAGAAGAAAATTAATATGATGAAATTTTATTGTTAAATTAAGAGTGAATTGTATGGATGTTATGTGATAATAACTTTTTCTGTCTTTAAAATAAGTTAAAAAAAATATTTTTTCAAAAAATAATTTTTATAAAAAAATATTATCCTTAAATATCTGTAAATATCTGCGGATACCGTAAAACCGGCGGATTACCCGCTTAACAGATATCCACATGAATATGGGACGAATATGGATATCATATTTATCCAACGGGGCGGATACCGATATCATAGTATCTGTCCCCATGGATATCCATTTACATCCCTAAACAAAACCTATTTTTCTCTTTCATTTCCATATCATCGTTCTCTCTCTAACCGCTTTCCATCAGTAAAACACTCTCAATTGTTCATAAAAAATTCCTAGATTTTCAAGATTCTTCAAACAATTTGAATCCTTTCTCTCATCCATACACATTTCCCTCAAATCATCACTTTCATTGCTCCATAACAACCGGTTTCTGCTCCCTTTGTTTTTTTATTCAATTGTTTTCTGGTTCCTGCAATCGCGTCTTGATCTTCAGCTTGCAGATTTTTTTCCTTCACAATCTTCTTTTTGATAATCTTGTTATTTACATTTTTCTTCACCGTTATTTCCTTAGATCGTTCATTTATTTGTGTTCCTTCATACCGTTCGTTCTTTCACTTTTTTTAATAGAAACCCTAATTTTCATCTTCTTCAATGGATACTAAAACCAGTGATTCAATATCCAATAATGAATCCACCACTTGCAATTACCAAGTCTACATGCTTGATCCCTTTTACATGCACCCCAACGACAATCCTGGGTTATCTATTGTATCTCGTTCACTTAACAACACAAGTTTTCATTCCTGGTTTCGTGCAACTAAGCTTGCTCTTAAATCCAAGAACAAATTAGGATTCATTAATGGAACCCTATTTCGTCCTAATTTGTCGTATTCTAAACACATAGCTTGAGAGAGATGCAAGAACTTGGTGATGGCATGGTTAAAATATTCGATTGAAAAGGATATTTCAAAAAGAGTTCTATAGATGGGTTGAGCCAAAGACATATAGGATAGTTCTATAGATGGGTTGAGCCAAAGACATATAGGATGAACTTCATGAAAGACATAATCAATGTGACATCTTCCAAATTTCAGACCTCTAAGAAGAGATATATGTTCAGAGATAAGGTGACCAAACCATCACACAATAATTCACTATCCTAAAGAAATTTTGTTAATTAATCGACAATTTCTGCCCTATTCTTACATGTACATGTGAACCTTATTATAATTGCCAATTACTCTCCACAATAAAAAGCTATAGAGACAATGACTATGTCATCTGATTTTTGAAATGCCTCAACGATTTCTATGCTTTTGTCTATTCTTAGATAATGTTGATGAATCCTCTACCTACTATTAACAAAGTGCTTTAGCTTCTCATCCATCAAGAACGACAACTTATGCACCCTCTAGAAGAAGACAAAGTTGCAGCTTAACTATCCAAACCCTTCATGAAAGGTTGTCCTATTGATTATAGTTCTAAACCTCCCATCTACAACAAATCCAAAGGCCTCAAAATATGCACCTTATGTAACAAGCCAAGATATACTATTGAAGTATGTTTCAAAAAGCACGACATCCCTTCATACCTTAAGAAGCCTCAGATTGCTCAAGTAATAATTGTTGACCATCCTCAAGAGTCAGCTGAAGATACCAAAAACAAGGGCACACTCAGTTTTGACTACTGATCAACAATGCGCGTTACTGGATTTTATTCATCAAAGCACACCTACAACTACAAGAAAAATACAACACCTTCAATCTTCCCAGCATTCCATTTTAGGTAATTCACATTATATTCTCAACATTCATAATGTAGGTTGCATGAACATTTGTTAGATACTGAGGCTATAGACCACGTGTGCCACTCCAAATCTTTTTTCACATTTCTAAACCCATAATACCTCTTGATATATGTTAATTTCAGTACTAGCTATCAAGGGTGAGTATTTTTTTTGTCATATCCACAGGGACCAGTGTGATATCAACGTTGTTCAACAGTTACTATGATTTTAAGCATAAGTTTGCAAAATATTTGATGGTTTAAAGCTACAAAATGTAAAATGGATGAATGATAAATAAAGTTTTAGAGAGATGAAATTTTTCCAGGATTAAATTTCATCCACCGATAGAATATGTAATCTATCAATCGGGTATACACAATTTAAACATTTATCAATATCATCATGTATCTCTCGCTGACAGTGTTTATTTCTAAACTCCTAATGACAATTCAACCGTGTTGTTGAATCGATGATCTATCAGCCTATTAAACAATACAGTAGCATTAAGACTCGATACTCAAGTGAATGTTAAATTCAAATCTATGTCTAGAGTTTAGCATATAACATATGATTATCCTAGATCGAGATTCAAAGATTATTTATAAATAATAGTTCAAATCAATATGTAAAACAAGTAAACAAGGATAACATCGATACTAAAGTATGAATAGATTGTACTTAACAATATGATTAATAAAAATACATACTATGATAGTGAACTACATCCAATACCAACAAGAAAGGGATTTAGCTACTCATGGTAGCTTGATACAAAGAGAAGAATGACGATGAACATGCATAAATCGTAATTTCCCAACAATTGATGCGAACCCAACTTCTGATCTTCAAGAAGCACCCTCTCCTGTTGTTTTCTAATTTTTATCTCTCTAAAATGTAATGTCTCCCCAAAAATATGAAGTGAAAATCTATTTATACAAAGCTGAAAAAGATAACTGCGTTAAGCACCAGATTTGGCGCTAAGTGCATCTAACAGACAAATAACTTAAACTGACATAAATGGCGCTAAGTGTAACACCCCAAATTTAATCGGAATATTTTAATTAATTTATTTAATTGAGAATATTCGTATTTTTGGTGTTTTCGATGGTTTTGGGAATTATTGAGAAGATGTGCATGTTGGACTATTTATTTAATTAATAGTATACTATATGAGAATATTAATATTATTATTATTAAAATGAATATAAGGGAAATAAAGGTAAATTGGGCATTATGAAGAGTTAGTAAGGGTGTTATGGGAAAAGCCCAATTTGTGAGGCCCAAGACTAAGTTAGACAAAATTGAGTTCTGAAAGGAAATCAGATTTCATTTTTGTGTTTAACGTGAAAGTTCGTGGCCAGAGCTCTGAA
Organism: Lathyrus sativus; assembly: GCA_963859935.3. NCBI lineage: Eukaryota > Viridiplantae > Streptophyta > Magnoliopsida > Fabales > Fabaceae > Lathyrus > Lathyrus sativus. The sequence continues at coordinate 308,117,689 of OZ012737.1, read as the reverse complement.
GGAAAAGCTGGAAGCAGAAGATCCCAAAGATTAATCGCGAAAGTTGCAAATCGACTAAGGTATGGGGAGTATCGCATTTAATGATTTTCCATGTATGCCTTTCGGTGTGTTATGGTTGATTTAAGATTTAAGGTATTTTGGGTTGGTTGTGGGAAAATAGGGAAATTGATGATAAGGCTTTGAGGTTATGGTTAATGGTATGTAACACTGAATATTGATATGAGAAAGGAAACCTTAGGCCTTTGTGGCCAAAACCTTAGATCGTTATATGTCTGCCCATATGGGATAGAATATTTGATATTTGAAATTACTATGCCTTCAGAGCAATTGTAAGGAAATTGACGGTAGACCCTGGAGGTTAGTGGTTAGTATTCTTGACCCTTTGAGTGTAGAGATGAGAAATAATGATTTTTGCCTTCGTGGCCAAAACCTTGGATTGTGATATGTTTGACCCTGTAGGAATAGAAATGTTCATATGTGATTAACTATGAAGTACTCAGAGTAATTGCAGGAAATAGTGTTTTAGGCGTTGCAAATGTTGCCAAATGAGCCTAATAAACCATAGAAGTTGTGTTGTTATTGCCGTATAACCTTAGGAATGTTTTAGTGATGTTTTGGGTACGTTGAGTGAATGATTCGTAAGAATAATTGAGTAAAAATCAGTTCTGGAGCGTAACAATGTCTTTTTGTTCGTCACAACTGTTCATGTTTTTGGTCGAAATTGTTTTGGACGTAACTTTTGATCCGTAAGTCCGTTTTGACCCCCGTTCGAAGCGTTGGAAAGCTAATAAACATAGCTATAACATAGTATAGATAAGGGAATTGTTTCCCCAATATTTTTATATCTAATTATGTTTGAGAAGTCAATTGTGTATATGTTCTATTAATGAATCATGTTCTGGTTCAAGGATGTCTTGATGTTTTGATGCTGCGATTTTCCAGATGAATTACCATGAGGGTAATTGTGATAATATGATGAATTAACATGAGTAGAACCGTGAAGTTTATGTGATTGATAGGCGATAGTGTGGGGATTCCTGATGCATTAATTGTTATACATTGATTATTATGAATTGTCTTACTCACCCTGCCTGTTTGGATGTTACCTCCACGTGGGTAACATGCAGATGAGCAAGTTTAGTCGTGGACGCCGTCGAGGAGTATTGTGACGTCTTAGAGTCGTTAGCCTTATGGTTAATGTAGAGGGTCTTGCTCTGATATGTAACATCGGGTTGGATTCTTTGAGTTGATTGTATATCATTAGGTTATTTTACTGATTTTCCCTTATAAGGAAAACATTGAGTTATGTTTTGAGTTCTGCTGTATATGATGTTTTGATGTATTTTGAGAAAACCCGTGTGTTACGGAGTATTGACCAATTTTGTTGACTTTGAGAAATGTACGCCCTTTGTGGCTTTTTAATGAAAGTTAATATTTTACTCTGAAATCCGTGTTATTTTACCGTAATATCTGTGGGGTAGAATAAGGGTGTTACATTAGTGGTATCAGAGCAGGTCGGTCCGTCCGGCCAAGTTGTCTAATGTTATTGGTTCCCTTGTATGCGACATGTGTGTGAAAACATTGTCGGTACATGTTTGTTTTCTAATCTTTGTTTGCAGAAGTGGGAATGCTTGAAGTGGGGGAAAAGCTAGTGCTTCTCCAGGATGCTGCAAGTGTGGAGTTGTGGCTCAGTGTGTCGATGAACGCTCTTATAGTTTGGTAAAGATGGTTTGTACCTGTTGCACCCCAAAATTTGACCAACATTTATGTACCTAGCTTGTGTTCATCAAGAGGTATGAGTACCAATCAAGACTTGGAAGCTAGCCAAGAAGGTTGTTCATGTGTTCAAAGGTTAATACCTTTGTCAGAGAACTCAAGAGATCCTCAGATAGATTGGTTGAAACCAAGGGTGTATGCCTCATAACTTGAGAGTTGTGGGAGCCCCTCAGATGATTCTGAGGCTATGAGGATGGACTTGAAGCTTTGAGAGAGCTTATGAGATGTCTTGAAAGCCATCATGAGGCCTAGAGAGGTCATTGTGCAAGAATAAGAAGACTCAGCCATGAGTGGTGTAATTAGGGTTTGACTGGGTCAACCCTAGGTCAACTGATGACTTGGAGAAGGTTGAGACCTAATCCAAGAGCCATGTGATCATGGATTGATGCATTGAGATGCTATAAGGATGATTCCTAGATCAACTCATCATGATTGAGGAGTTTGAGAAGTTTCAAGCTAGGGTTTCTAAGGCTTGACAGTGTAAAATCCCCTAGTTTGATCCCTATCTTCAAGGCAGTCTAGCTCAAGATGTGATTTTCATCTCATCTTGCCCCCAACATGAATGTTTTAGAGCTTGCTCTTAGCTTTAATTTGAGTACTAGAAGTCCTTGATAGGATTTGTAGAGCTCAAGTTATGACTTTGACAAATTACAGGTCATCTGAGGTATGTGAATCTGGGTCCTTGAAAGTCACCCAACTTGCATCCAACTTTTGCCCTAAAAGGATGATTCCTATGAATTCTTGGTCAACATGAATGTTGTTCCTAATCTTCTTAGCTTTCTATAGAGTACTAGAAGTCCTTGATAGGATTTGTAGAACTCAAGTTATGGCTTTGACAAGTCAAGGGCATTTTGGTCATTTAGAGATTATAGGTCATTTCAAGCATAAGGCCATATCTCCTATTTCCAAGCTTCAAATGGAAAATCTTCAACATCAAACTTGCTTAGAATGATGTTTTAAGGCTAGTAGGGAGGTCATGGGATGTTGAAAAGGCTTTTAGCAAAAAGTGATAAAAATGACCTAAAATGGAGGCATAAGTTAAATAAGTTCAAATTGGAAATTGGAAATCCCAAGTTACACATCCAAACCATGTCATATAATAGGTCATGTTGACTCTAAAAGACATTCTAAAAACAATGGTTCAACCACTTTTTTGAATTGAGGCCTAGATCATGGGGCTGCTTTGGAAATTGCTTGCTTGCATCTTAAGGCACAAATGCAAAACTTAAGAAAACTCAATGTACAAGTTAGTTAAGGGTTTTAACACATCCTATATCTCATATGAGGAGAATTTCAGGTCAGTTGCAAGGGCTGCAAGGGCTATGGCATGAGATAGCACATGATATGAATGAATTCATAAACTCATGACATGAGAATTCCAAATTCTCATGGGATGGTTCCAGATGGTTCTAGATGATTCTAAACCACTCTATATAACCTATAGAACTTGCTCAGATGCAAGGTTGGTGTAAGATTTGAGAGAAGAGAGAGTTGGCCATTTCACTTGCTTCCATTGCAAGTTGAAAGCAAAATCCACATTCTGATTCAATTCCATCCATTCTTTCAATCTAAACACATTCCTCTGATCATAGTGAAGCTGTGCAGATCAATTTGAGAGCAAAACCATGGAGATTTGAAGAGTTGGTATTTGGATTTTCAAGATTGCAAGTCACCATCGAATTCTGAGATTCAAGCATTCTCCATCAAATCTTTTGCAAACAGTAGCAAGATCATCATTCAAGGAAGGTTTCTGAAGAGTTTGAAGGCTTGCAGTGAAGGTTTACACTATCTGTCAATCAAGATTCAAAAGGTTAGTAACTTTTCTTCTACACCATGATTTAGGCATGATTAGCAAGAATGGTTAGGTTAGAACTGTTAGAGACCAATAGGAGATGGATTCTGAGCAGTTTGAGAGCAATTGGTGAGGTTTCAGTTGGTGCCACCATTTTTGTTAGGACCAAGAACTCGAGTTATGATGAGTTATAGCCTGAATTAGATGTCAAGAATCAATCAGTGTGAGTCGGTGATTAATCTGAGGTAAATAATTGCAAGAATTGTAGAAGTTGATGTTTGAGCTTATCTTTGATCTTGGATCGGGTTTGGAGATTTAGGATATTTCAATTGATTTCAAGGCCATGGTTAGATTCAGCATGAAATTCTGGGCAGGTTAGGGTTTGGAATTTTGATTTTCCATGGAGAATTGATGAGGTTCGAGTTTGGGGAAAGATGGAGCTTGAAGCTCTGCATTTCCATGGCTTCAGTTAGAACCCTAGGTGGAGGAAGAAGATGAAGAGAGGGCCATTGGATTAGGCGTGGACCCTTTGACTGAGGGGAGATCCAAGGGACAGGATTTAATTTCATTTGAAGAGGGAATCTGAAACCAGCATGAAACACATCGTTTCATTAAAAGGGATTTGGGCTGGACTACTAATCAAACCCCACTTTCATGGCCCATTGGTTTTTGAACTGATTTTGGTTACTTTCTGCACCGTTGCTTTTTTATTTTTCTTTATGTTTTTGATTTAATTTCTGATTAAATGGTTGGGCCTAGCGCGCCTCACTATCCCCACCTCCATTTTGAGCCCATTCATGAAATGAACTATTTGGCATTGCTATCTGCACCTAGGTTTTCTCATTTTAATTTCATTTTCTTCCATTTTATGTTAATCTTTGAAAAATCATAATAAATGGAAAATTAATGATTTTTGCATGGGTATTTTTTCTCCCATTTAATGATCATGTCTAGAAAATGATCAAATAAAAATATTTGCATTTCATGCATTTTTAATATTTTTTGTGTATTTTCCATTTTAATAGCCTTTTAATTCTTTTATGTTGATGCATGAATTTGTAGAATTTTGTTTAGCTAGTTCCCTTCATATTTTTAGGCCATTCTTTTTAGGATAGTTAGATTAGGACTTTAGCTCCACTCTGGATTTATTCCATAATTTTGTGATGAATTTTTGATTAGTTTTGCTTAGATGACTTTAGGTTGTGTAGAATTAGGTCAATCCTTAACACAGGTCCACAATAACACTAGAATTTTGGGTTTCTAGGCCAAGTTAGACATTGGGACATATAAGGGTATTAAGGGTAGGTATATAGAATCCCCTAGGAATTATATTAGGTTTTGATATAGTAGTATACTATTTTTAAGTGATTTTTGTAGTTGGTGATTGTTTGTGTTGCCCTTGTGGGCTTGTATTTTTGTTTGCTTTGTGGGCTTGGAGAGCTTGGTATTGTTTTGAGGAGCATTGTGGAGCATAGTAGAAGACTTGGAGATTAATTGAGGAGCTTGAGAGCTTGAGAATCTTGTTTGTTTGTTGTTGTTTTAGGGTTAGGAATTAGGGAGAGCTTAGACCTAGTTAACTTCTTTCTTAAACATGGATGGTATCTTTCACCTCCATTCCTCCCTATGATTCAAAGTCCTTCCATGGTATTCACCTCTCTCCTTTGGAGGGATACGTGATGGCACCTAGGAAGTAGAACTTTTGAGGGAACCATTCCTTTGATGTTGAACCCTTATAGGTCACCTTTGGTGGTCAGTAAGCAGTTTAACACCCCAGCTTATCCAGTTAAGTGATTTCCTCTGGTTTGAATATCTTGAGAGATGTTGAGCTTGAGTGTGAAGATGAAGACTTCATTGAAGAATGTGGAAGAGGATGAGTCCTTGAGCATGGCCATTCCAGCTGGAGCCTGAAGAGCAAGAGCAAGTTGATACTGGAAGACCCAATGAAGATCCAGTAAAGATTGAATGAAGAGCTGAGGCTTAAAGGTTGAAGGATGAAGTTGATACTTCTAAGTGATTAAAGGTTACTCTGAGAAGCTGAAGCTTGCAGGAAGAGAAGACCAAGTTGAGACTGGTAAAGCAAGAAGAGCTTGAGAGCTTGAGATCTTGAAGACTAAGTTGATACTTAGGAAGAGGATTCAATTGAGTGTAGAGCTGAAGCTTGGAGAACAAAGGAAGTTGATACTTATGGATGATAGTGAAGCCTGAAGGTGGAGCTGATTAAGGAGCTGAAGCTTGAAGAAGATAGGATGAGACTTATGTGGAAGGGTTGAAACCTGGAAAAGCAAATTGATATTTGTCAAGAGTGATTGAAGTCTGAAGACTGAGTTGCTGTTGGAAGAGCTGAAGCTTGAAGTTGAGAGAGGAGTTGATCTGCTTTCTTATCTTTTTTCTTTTCTGTATTGATGTGCCTTGTTTGATTTGCTTGATGCGTTAGAATAAGTCCATATCTAGACTAGGTAGAATCTAGGAGCATGATTGCACTAGAGGTTGAGTTGCTCCCTCTGCTTGTATTGTTACTGTATGGCTTTGCTTGCGGGTATTCGGTAGAGCCCTGCTCCCTTGCCCATGTGGTTTGTTTGCTTGATAGCATGATTTTATTTTCTTCTGTATGATTGCAGTTTACTATATTGCTTGATAGCAGGTTTTATATTTCAGTATGATTACTGTTATTCATTCTGGCTTGAGGTTGAGATGAGCTTGTGGAGGCTGAAGCCCCACACACATTTCCTCCCTCACTTGCATTGCATGCATTTTACTGTTAAGCTGATGCTTTGTCTGTTTCGGTGTATCATTGACATGATCCCTTAGGACCCTCATTTCCTTTGATAAGGAATTGATGATAGAACTTTAGGTTGAAACCTATGCATGACAACTTCTAGGAGTTCCCTGTTCAAACCTCAACCATAGGATGAATCCTTGGCATGACAACAATAGGACTTGACAGTCTCCCTCCTAGTTGGGCCTGTTCCCTTCTCATCTCAAAACAGCATAAGACACAGTAATCATGAATGATTTCTTTCGTACGTTACGAGCCTTAAGCTATCTGAGAAAGGATTGTGGGAGAGTTTCTTTTCCACAGTCTGGATGTTTAGTATGGTACCCTTTGGGTGACATGCGACGCATTCACTCTCAGGTCATAGTCTCTAGTGCGATTGAAATTGCAAACACAATAAAAAACACTTCTTTCGTAAAAGACAGGAAATAAACCGTAGTGTCCCGAACTACGTAAGCTCTGATCTCTCATACCTGTTGAGAGTACGTAGGCACAATACTGATGTATTGGCGAGCTACCTTCCCCCATAACCCGTCGTAGGCCGAACTACGTTGACTCTGATTTCTCGTTCTCTGATGAGAATACGTAGGCATAAAGTGCGACGCTTTGCCGAGTCATTTTTCTTTTCTTTTTAAGCCAGCCTCGATAGGTAGATAGATACAACCAACCCGTCCAATAAACACAACAAGCGTGGATCCCGTCGAGTACGATGGACATGAGGGGTGCTAATACCTTCCCCTTGCGTAACCGACTCCTGAACCCAGACAATGGTTGCAACGACCTTGTCTTACCTTTTTCGTCAGGTTTTTACGATCGTTTCCTTTCCCGCTCCGAGGGATAAATAACGAAAGGTGGCGACTCTTCCGTTGTGCCGGAACCTTATTTTCGCGTAAGCGACAGCTGGCGACTCTACTGGGGAATCCAATGGTTCCCTACGTGAGTCAATCCTAGCGCTTGTATGATTACTTGTTGGGTTGCGTTTATTTATCGCATTTTACTTCTTGCACTTTATTTCCCGCATTTTATTTTCAGTATGATATGATTATTTGTGCTGTTGTGGGAAGGGGCATTCTGATGAGTGAGAAGCCAGACCCAGGCTTGAGTGCACCATAGCATTAGTTGTGGAAATTAGTGGGCGCGTGGTTGCTTTGCAGGCACTAATGTCTCATGAAATCCACGCTCAGACGAGGTTCTCTTGGTTGGCTTCTCTTTCAACCCTTTGGGTTGAGACGGTTGCTGGTTTTGTGGATTGTCGACTCTGGGGACCGATCATTTGTGATTCAGCCGAGTGAGGCCACTTTATGAGCTGGTGATGCCACACCTTCTGGGTATCGTATCACCCCTCTTGAATGTCTGTGACGCTGATGAACGCATAGGATGCCGAACTTGAGTCAGTTTAGGTCCATACCTGTGAGCAGGGTTGGGTTCGTTGCAGGAAACTTTGACCTTCAGACCACCTGGTTTTCTTGACAGCGAATCAGTTTTGTTGGATCAGAGGATCTTATCATCAGATGTGTATTTGTTCTTGATAGAGCAGGTTTTAATCAGAGGATCTTATCATCAGATGTGTATTTGTTCTTGATAGAGCAGGTTTTGATCAGAGGATCTTATCATCAGATGTGTATTTGTTCTTGATAGAGCAGGTTTTGATCAGAGGATCTTATCATCAGATGTGTATTTGTTCTTGATAGAGCAGGTTTTGATCAGAGGATCTTATCATCAGATGTGTATCTGTTCTTGATAGAGCAGAGTTTTCGTCATCAGTTGTTTGTTCTTGATAGAGCAGATTTTTGATTGGGGTCTGAAGATCTCATCAGCAGATGTATGTTTGTTCTTGATAGAACAGATTTTTGATTGGGGTCTGAAGATCTCATCAGCAGATGTATGTTTGTTCTTGACAGAGCAGATTTCTTGGTCCTACATTAGAGGTCCTTATTATCAGACATTTGTTCTTGACAGAGCAGAATTATGGTCCTATGTATATGGCCCTATCAGATGGTTGTTCTTGACAGAACAGATTTGTGGTCCTACACCAGGGTTTTCTTATCAGTGGTTGTTCTTGATAGAGAAGCGTTATGGTTTTGTTGATACAGAATCTCCACAGCAGTTGCCTTGGTCTCCTATTGCATGATTGCATTTTGCATTAGTTTGCATAGTCATTTGCATTTCATTAACGTGTGTCTGTGTTACAGGTACCGTTTTCCCCGATCCAGGATTTCTTGCCTCCTATTGTATTGTTATGGGTTCTCTGAGGAGGACCGTGGCTTACAAGTTCCCTGCCCCTGATGTGGTTAAGCTGACCGGTTTGATAGCTCTAGCAGATGATTCTGTGAGGGATGAGTTCAGAAAATCTTACGGCAGGTTGCTCAGTTTGGTTCATAAACCTTCTGTGTTCGAGTTGAATGGGTTGCATGCTCTGCTGCAGTTCTACGACCCTCCGCTGAGATGTTTCACTTTCCAGGATTTTGTTCTCGCACCCATGCTGGAAGAGTATGCTGATTTACCAGGTGTGCCTATCAAGAGGCAGATGCCTTTTGTTCATATGGATGCTGAGCCTGATCTGGCTGGTTTAGCTCCTTCGCTTCATCTGGATGCCTCCGAGTTGGTACTGACTAGTTGGAACAAGGTTCCCGGGTTCTCCTTGCAGTTTCTAGTGGGTAAGGCTCAGTAGTGCGCCAAAGACGGATGTTGGGTTGCGTTCAATGCCATCCTCGCTCTGTGCATATATGGCATCATTCTGTTCCCCAATATGCCAGATTTTGTAGACTTTGATGCATTTCATATCTTTGCTTCAGGGAATCCAGTCCCTACCTTGATAGGGAATGTCTATCATTCAGTCCACTACAAAAACAAGAACAGGAGGGGTAAGAATGTCTCGTGCTGTGTACCCTTGCTTTATAAATGGCTTGATAGCCATCTGCCCAAGAGGGGTCATTTTGTCTCGTCTGCAGCCACAGCTGAGTGGTCTGAGCGTTTGATGAGTTTATCTGCTGAGGATATTGATTGGTTCGACAGGGATAGGTTGGGTACTGAGGTGATCTTCAGCTGCAGCGGGTTTCCAAATGTGCCTTTGATAGGCAGGAAGGGTTGTATAAACTACAATCCGGCATTGCTGGTCCGACAGTTCGCGTATGCTTTGAGAGCTCCGCCGAAGGATGAAGAGGTGCAGGAATCTCTGTACCTCACTGGTCTTCTAGAAGGGGATCTGTTATCCAAGCTTCAGCGCGCCTGGAATGGTATCAGTAAGCGAGGAAAGCCATTGCTAGGAAAAAGCAACAGTCAAGCCTACGCTCCGTATTTGACTTGGATCAGAGCCAGGGCAGATGCTATAGGGATGCCGTTTCCTCATGCCAAGCCAGAAAGCCCTCCAATGATTGAAGAGCCTACTACTGTGCCCATTCAGCAGCATAATCAGGTGTTAGCTGAGCGGGATGAATTGAAGCGGGCGAACGAAGAACTGGAGAAGGAATTGGCTCAGCTCCGAAGTGAAAGGAACGAAGCCGTTCATTCTTTCAAAAGGCAGACAGAGTTGGTAAACCAGCTAGGTACATACCTGACTAAGAAGATAGCCGAGCGTGAGCACATGGGTCAAGACTTCAAAGCTGTCAATGACGTACTGGCTACGAAAAAGCAGCACTTGGACGAGGCATATCGGAGGATATCCAAGTTCAACCAGCACTGGAAGGCTTCCATGGCCACCAGGAAAGAGCGGGAGGATAAGCTGATGCTACAGATCTCCAAGCTGGAAGCCCAGGTGAAGGATGTTGAGAAGAGGTTTGATGAAGAAACCGCCCGCAGATATGCCGCCGAAGGCCAGCTCAACAAAGCTCTCGCGAACCTGAAGGAGCGCAAGCTGACGTTTGAGTCCAAGAAGCGGAAATTAGAAGATTGCTTCGGCGAAGGAGCATGGGAAGATCCGGTCGAAGGACTTCAGTACACCATCGTGCAAAGGGAGTTACTCGTCGGAGGGTTGCTCACTCTGCCAGATCATCCAGAAACGAAGGAGTTGTTAGAAAAGTATCGCGCCCGTGGCCGTACTTGACTATTTGTATTCCTTTTGTTTTGATCATTGTTGTATGCTGACCATCACCAGGCTTGTTGACTGAGGTCACGCTGTTGATTCATCTTGTACTCGCTGATGCTATGTACTGCCTTGATGGGCTTTCTTTATATATGAGATTGTTATTTCCATGATTGGACTCGGACTTCTTCTTATTATTATCGGCACCGGCACTCAGGCACTAGGATCGGGGGAGATCTCCCTAACGCACGGACACACGCATGCATTTGCATGACGAGTACTTTGTTGTTTTTCCTAACCCTTTCATGTTTACAGGTTGTCGCAGGTTTTTTCAGGTTGTTTAAGGTTGTCTCCGGTGGTTCCAGGATTGATCAGAGACCGATTCACCGCTATCCAACTAGAGTTAATCAGACCAGAATCATGGAGCAAGTGCAAACTGATGTTCAGGAGCTCCGCGAAAGGATGGATCGCTTCATGGAGCTCATGCAAGCGGTCGTCAATGGCCAGGATCAGCTCAGAACTTTGGTTCAGCCTTTGATTTCCAGGGTTGATAGCAACGGCATACTCCATGGTGGGACTGTGCCTACTCCTCCACCAGTTGAAACTCCGCAGAATGGTGTCCCCGTGGCCGGGGGCAACGGTAGTGCTAATGGCAATGTGATGGCCAACATCGGACTCAATACGGCGGGCGTCGGTAATGGGAGTCTGGGAGCTAATGTCAATATCGGGTCGGGAAACGGCAATGCAGGCATCGGGAATCTGTTTTTTCCTCAGCCATGGCTTGAGGATCATTAGGATGATGTGTTCTCTCAGAGAGGTGCTGAAGGGGAGCTGAATGCTGAAGCGCGACTTAGATTCAAGGCACTTGAAGACAAGATGAGAGATATCGAGAATCAGAATACTTTGGGCGTTGATATGTCAAAGCTGGGATTAATTGCTGATTTCAAGGTGCCTCCTAAGTTCAAGGTACCTGACTTTGAAAAATATAAGGGCACCACTTGCCCTCGTGTCCACCTGAGATCGTATTACAGGAAGATGTCTGCTTATTCCGAAGACGAGAAGTTGCTGATGCACTTCTTCCAAGACAGTCTTTCCGGGCCATCCCTAGAGTGGTATATGGGTCTGGAGCCCACTAGTGTGCGCACATGGAAGGACCTTGCTGAAGCATTTGTGCACCATTACCAGTACAATAGCGACTTGGCCCCGAACCGAGTCCAGCTGAAGAACCTGTCGCAGAGGAATAATGAAGGGTTTAAGGAGTACGCCCAGCGGTGGCGTGAGTTGGCAGCCAGGGTTCAGCCGCCGATGGTTGAACGAGAGCTCGTGCAGATGTTTGTTGCTACCCTCCCGGGGGTTTACTATGAAAAGTTAGTTAGCGGTATATCCGGGAAGTTCTCAGATCTCATTATCATGGGTGAGCACGTCGAGAATGGGATCAAGATCGGGAAAATCCAAGGTGAGTCACCCTCGGCTGGAGGAGGCGGAAAGAAACCTTATGCTGGCAAAAGGCGAGAAGGAGAAGCGAGCGCTGTGACCAACGCTCGAAGAAAGGGTAAAGGCCCTCACCAGCAAGTGGCCAGTATAAATATCCCAGCAGCTCCGCAGCAGCAGCAACAACAACAGCAGCAACCGAATCAACAGGGATACAGAAAGTATAAGAATCGAACATCACTGGCAAACCGTCACTTCGAAACGCCGCCCATGTTGTACGCGCAACTCTTACAGACTTTGCTTCAGCTACAGTTGGTCCAGAAGAGGACGATGGCTCCCTTGACAGGGGCACCTCCCCCAGGGTACGACGCAAACGCCACTTGTGATTTCCACTCAGGGGCACCAGGCCACACAATCGAGAACTGCAAAGCCTTCAAGCATAAGGTGCAGGACATGGTGGATGCCAAGATCATCAACTTCTCTGATAACGTGCCCAATGTCACGAAGAATCCTATGCCGAATCATAGGGGAGGCAGAGTGGACGCCATTATCGAAGAAGAGAGTGCAGACCTGTTGACTGACGTCAGAGATCTGAAGATGCCGCTTAGCTTCGTCAAAGCTAAGTTGCTGAAAAGAGGGTTCTTTCCAGGATGCGGAGAGTTATGTATGGACTGTGCCACACATTCTGATGGATGTGAGCAGTTGGTAGAAGGAATTCAAAGTCTAATGACTGAGGGGATTCTGCAGTTTAGCCGGAGGGCTGAAGATGGGTCAGGAGAGGTAGTGTTGAAGCAGGCCGATGAAGTCGCCACCATCACCATCCCTCGCCGGCCAATAACTATTTCTGCGCCCAGACCGCCCACAATTACTATTACCAAAGTTGGGCCGATACCATTTGAGAGCACTAACGCTGTTCCGTGGCATTATGGGGCTGAAGTCTACTGCAACGGACAGAGGTTGGAGCTAGAACCGTATGGGTCGACTGTGGAGAACCTTGTAGGAGTCAGTGGTATCACTCGCAGCGGAAGAGTGTTTGCACCACCAGAGGTCATGGCGGATAAAGCGGTCAGAGCTGATGCGGCCGATAAAGGTAAAAGTAAAGTCGTTGAAGAGACCCCGCGTGGGATAGAAACATATTTGCTTGTTAAAGATGCCGAGGAGTTTATGCGGTTGATCAAAAAGAGTGACTACAAGATTGTAGACCATCTCCATCAGACGCCCTCGAAGATTTCCATTCTCAACTTGTTGCTGTGTTCTGAAGCACACCGCAATGCGCTGCTGAAGGTGTTGAACGCCGCCTATGTACCGCAAGAAATATCGGTAAATCAGCTAGAAGAGGTTGTAGCCCACGTTAATGCTGGAAATGGGCTAGGTTTCACAGACCTGGAGCTGACGCCGAAGGGGAGGAACCACAATAGCGCCCTGCACATCTCGATAGAGTGTAGGGGCACAATCATGTCGCACGTGCTGGTGGACACGGGTTCATTGCTTAATGTCCTTCCGAAGAAGGCATTAATGAAGTTGGATACTCGGGGAGTGATCTGCACACCCAGTGATCTGGTTGTGAAGGCGTTCGACGGGACTAAACGCCACGTTTTCGGGGAGGTGACCCTGCCGATCCAAGTCGGTCCGGAAACGTTCAACGCGGTTTTTTATATTATGGACATCACGCCTGCCTACAGTTTTCTCTTGGGCCGGCCATGGATCCATGCTACTGGTGCCGTGACCTCCACGTTGCACCAGAAACTCAAATATGCTGTCGGGGGAAGCATCGTAACCGTGTGTGGCGAGGAAGACATAATGGTGAGCCATTTGTCGTCCTTCAAGTATGTGGAAATGGATGGCGAAGTCCATGAAACTCTATGCCAAGCGTTCGAAGCTGTCAGAGTGAAGGACGTAGCTCCTGTGGTCACTGAAAAGCAAGAGATGACTCTCTCCTCGTTCAAAGAAGCTCGGGCCGTTGTCCAAGCCGGATCTACCCCAGGCTGGGGGCGAATCTTGGAGATACCTAACAAGAAAGATAAGTTTGGGTTGGGATATTCTCCCGGAGCTGAAGCTTCTTCTTCGTCTAGCAGTGCGTCTCGAAGTAAAGGGCCAATCCAGTTTACCAGCGGCGGAGTGATTTTCGAAAGCATCAACGCGGTGTCTGAAGACAGCGGAGATAACGATTGTGACCTCGAATCTTGGATCCAGCCAAGCAAGCCAGGCGAGGGCCTCAACAATTGGTCCATCAAGGATGTCATCCAGATGACAAGTGAAGAGTAATGATTTACTTTTTCCAATCATTGTACAACCCTATGTCCTACCCGGGGCATAGTGGTTTTATTGTCAGGGCCTTGTTGGATTATATACATGCATTTTGTTAATAAATCAAAGGCGTTTTCTTCGTATTCAAATATTGTGATCTCTGTTATTCCTGTTTTATATTTGTTTTGAAAAAAAATAAAATGGCAATGGGGTTTGTGCTAACCTGCACATCCTTGTTTTAAACTTAACCCTTGTTATTGCAGGATCCACATAACAGATGACATCGACTCTGGACCTTCTACGGCTCACTTCGACTTCGATTGCCCGATCTATCAAGCCGAAGAAGAGATTGAGGAAGACGAAGACCTTCCTGAAGAGTTGGCCCGCTTGTTGAAACAAGAGGAGAAAGTTATTCTGCCTCATGAAGAGGAGATCGAGATCGTGAATCTGGGTTCTGAAGAGCTCGTCAGAAACGTCAGGGTAGGGGCTGCATTGCAGAATAATGTCAAGCAGAGATTGGTCGAGATGCTAAGAGAGTATAGTGACGTCTTTGCTTGGTCATACGAAGATATGCCCGGACTTGACACAGACATCGTGGTCCACCACTTGCCGCTACGAGAAGATTGCCCTCCCGTCAAGCAGAAGCTTAGGAGAACGAGACCAGATATGGCCTTTAAGATCAAAGAAGAAGTGCAGAAACAGCTTGATGCTGGCTTCTTAGCGGTTACTAATTACCCTCCGTGGGTCGCCAACATAGTGCCTGTACCGAAGAAGGACGGTAAGGTACGCATGTGCGTCAATTATCGGGATTTGAATAGGGCAAGCTCTAAAGATGATTTCCCGTTGCCTCATATTGATGTGTTGGTCGACAACACAACCCAGTTCTCCGTGTTTTCGTTCATGGATGGCTTCTCCGGTAACAACCAGATCAAGATGGCGCCGGAGGACATGGAGAAAACGACGTTTATCACTCCCTGGGGAACATTCTGCTACAAGGTAATGCCTTTTGGTCTGAAGAACGCAGGGGCCACTTACCAACGAGAAATGGTTACTTTGTTTCATGACATGATTCATCACGAGATTGAAGTCTATGTTGATGACATGATTGTGAAGTCCCAAACGGAGGAGGGACATCTGGTCAATTTGCTGAAGCTTTTTGAGAGGCTTAGGAAGTTCAGGTTGAGGCTGAATCCTAACAAATGTACTTTCGGAGTACGGTCCGGAAAGCTACTGGGGTTTATCGTGAGCGAACGAGGCATCGAGGTTGATCCTGCGAAGATAAAAGCCATACAAGAAATGTCAGTGCCAAAAACAGAAAAGGAAGTTCGTGGTTTCTTGGGCAGAATAAACTACATTGCAAGGTTTATCTCTCAGCTCACGGCCACGTGTGAACCGATGTTCAAGCTTTTAAAGAAAGATCAGGCGATTATCTGGAATGAGGATTTCCAGAAGGCATTTGATAAGATAAAGTAGTATCTTCAAGAACCTCCAATCTTGATACCCCCAGTGGCTGGACGGCCACTAATCATGTACTTGACAGTTCTTGAGAATAGTATGGGGTGTGTTCTCGGTCAGCACGACGAGACGGGCAGAAAGGAGCATGCCATTTACTACTTGAGTAAAAAGTTCACTGACTGTGAATCTCGCTACTCGATGATGGAGAAGACGTGTTGCGCCCTGGCCTGGGCTGCCAAACGTTTACGATAGTACATGCTCAATCACACCACCATGCTAATTTCGAAGATGGATCCGATCAAGTACGTCTTCGAGAAGCAGGCTCTTTCGGGCATGATTGCCAGATGGCAAATGGTGTTGACGGAATACGATATTCAGTACGTTTCCCAGAAGGCCATCAAGGGAAGCGTATTGTCTGGTTACCTTGCCGAACAGCCAATCGAGGATTACCAGCCGATGAAATTTGAATTCCCTGATGAGGATATCATGTTTCTCAAAGCGAAGGATTGCGATGAGCCGTTGCCCGACGAGGGGCCAGATAGGAAATCCCAGTGGAAATTGATATTCGATGGGGTGGTTAATTCCTATGGAAGTGGCATCGGGGTTATCATCACGACTCCCCACGGATCCCACATCCCGTTTACTGCGAGACTGACGTTTCCGACCACTAATAATGAAGCGGAGTACGAAGCATGCATTATGGGTCTAGAAGAGGCAATTGATTTGAGAATCAAGAATCTAGACGTATATGGTGACTCGGCGCTTGTGATCAACCAGATTAAAGGGGAGTGGGAAACCCGTCAATCAAATTTGGTGTCGTACATGAACTATGCCAGAAGGCTACTTCCGTTCTTTGATCGAGTGGAACTCCATCATGTACCCAGAGCAGAAAATCAGATGGTTGATGCCTTAGCCACGTTGGCTTCGATGTATAAAGTCAATTTTTGGAATGAAGCTCCAAGAATTGTCCTTTCTCGTCTTGATAGACCTGCATTTGTCTTTGCGATTGAGGAAGCCTCCAACGGCAAGCCATGGTTCCATGACATCCAGACTTTCCTTATGACTAAGGAGTATCCTGCGGGCGCGTCGACCCAGGATAAGAAGACTCTGAGGAGGCTGTCTGGAAATTTTTATCTCAATCCTGATGGAGTGTTGTATAAAAGAAACTACGATCTCGTGCTACTCAGATGTGTAGATGAGAAAGAAGCGAGTATGCTCATGGAAGAAGTCCATGAAGGCACATTTGGTACGCACGCCGGCGGGCATGCTATGACAAGAAAGATCCTGAGAGCAGGGTACTACTGGCTGACGATGGAGGCTGATTACTTCAAATTCGCGAGGAGATGTCATAAATGCCAGATTTATGCCGATAAAGTTCATGTGCCGCCGTACCCGTTAAATGTCATGTCCTCCCCGTGGCCGTTCTCCATGTGGGGCATCGACATGATAGGCAAGATCGAGCCCACTGCATCTAACGGTCATCGCTTCATTCTGGTAGCTATCGACTACTTCACCAAGTGGGTGGAGGCAGCCTAATATGCCAATGTGACCAAGCAGGTGGTGGCTAAATTCATAAAAAGGGACATTATCTGTCGTTACGGAATTCCTGAGCGGATCATTACTGATAATGGTTCGAATCTAAATAACAAGATGATGAAGGAGCTGTGCCAGAGTTTCAAGATTGAACACCACAACTCATCTCCTTACCGGCCGAAGATGAATGGCGCCGTTGAAGCAGCCAATAAGAACATAAAGAAGATTGTTCAGAAGATGGTTGTGACCTACAAAGATTGGCACGAGATGCTACCATTTGCACTGCACGGTTATCGTACGACGGTACGTACGTCGACCGGGGCAACTCCTTTCTCCTTGGTGTACGGCATGGAAGCTGTCCTACCGTTAGAAGTGGAGATCCCTTCTTTGCGAGTTTTGGTTGATGTGAAACTCGACGAGGCAGAATGGATTACGAATCGACTGAACCAACTCAGCCTGATGGACGAGAAGAGGTTAGCATCGATTACGTTTGGTCGTCTGTACCAAATCCGAATGAAGAAAGCTTATGATAAGAAGGTGCGTCCTAGAAGCTTTCAGACGGGTGATCTCGTCCTGAAGAAGATTCTTCCTCCACACTCCGATCACCGGGGCAAGTGGACTCCGAATTACGAAGGTTCGTACGTCGTCAGCAAGGTCTTCTCGGGAGGAGCTTTGTTGTTATCCACGATGGATGGTGAAGATTTTGCATCCCCGGTGAACATGGACGCAGTTAAAAAATACTTTGCTTGAAAGCGACCCGCTGGACAAAAAAGAGAGTCCAGGCAAAAATGGGGCATCCTGGCGAACCAAAAACAGAATAAAAGGTTCGGGCAAAAATTAGGGATATAAATTGAAAAAAATGTACACCCGCGAAGTCGAAAACCTACACTGGGCGATTTTGGCAAAAAAGGGTATCCCGGTGAACTGAAAACCCGCAAAGGGCGGTTCACGCAAAAGTTAGGGATTTGAAAAAGCAAACGACTGTGTTCCGCGTGTGGACTTTCTTTGTTTAATGGTTTGGAAGACCTGAGGGCCGTTTATCTGAATCAATCTCTTCCGAAGCTGGAGCGTCAGAGAAGTATCGAAGTCGAGTGGGTCATAGAGGGATCAACTCATGGTGTTCGTCTACGCTTCGTTGCCGACATTTGTATATACTGATGTATATTTATGTTTTATTTTTGCGCGGCTTCCTCATTCCAGGAGCTTGCATCTGTTGTGAAACATTTTTACCCATTCAGGGGTTCGTTATCAATAAAATGTATACTATTCAGCAATTCCGTTTGCCTGTTTAGCATTTACCTGTTTTGTTTGCGGAAAAGAACGCCGATGTTTTTGATAAAATGCGCATACATAAACTTACTGGCCTAGGCCACTGATTGTTGAAACAATGAATTACTTGAACATTGTCACAAGATAATAACCTCGATAGGTCCCTTTGAAAAGGGTATCTTGTCTGTTTGTTTGTGTTGTTACAGGTGTAGCATGTTCCAGGCAGTGCGCCGTGCGCATCCCCAAGCAGGATGATTCCTCCTCCTCCAGCAAAGTTCAGCAGCCTCTCCCTGCAGAGTCTGAACGCGAGATGATGAGCATTGATATGTCTCCCCAGGCAGAGATGATTCTCTCCCCAATCAGATGCATCCTGAAGGAATGTCATCTCCTCAGCTGAGTCATACTGAAGTGTGCAGCAATTGATAGTCCAGACTGAAGTCTCCAGCGGAATTGAAATTCCCCACCAGAGTCGTACTCTCCCCCGAAGTCGGATGATTCCTTCTTCCCCAGCGGAATTGAGATTCCCCCACAGAGTCGTACTCTCCCAGGCAAGCAGAATGATTTCTCCTTCCTCAGCCGAGTTTGCAGATACCCAAGAGAGCCGAATCCTTGGAATCTGCTCAGACCATGATTGGTTCTCCCCAGTAGGGTGTGGAATAGCTGATGCTGTGTTGCCTCACCGGAGTCGTTATCTCCAGAAAAGTAGCCATGAAGGCCGTGCAGTTTATTCCCGCGATTGACATCGCTTTCCCTCAGCAGGTCCAGGTGCTCGTAGAGCTTCGTTCCCCTTAGGCAGTCAACTGAAGTTGTTTCCCCCGCAGCAGTCAATTGAAGTTGAGTCCCCTGCGGAGTCCAATTGAGATTGGCGTGACCTTGCTCTCCTCAGCAGGATGATTCCTCTATCTGAGTAGTTCTTTCTCCTTGACAGGAGGATTCTCCCTTCAGCATTTATTTTGCTGACAGGATCACATCATTTTGCATGACTGCATAGCATGTATCATGAACGCATAACATTTCCACCGTGTGGAGCATTGCGCCATTGCCGAAGCATACGCATAATAAACGTGATCTAGGTTGTTGCCGTTCTCGTTTTGTAGGTGTTCCGCCACAGAATTGAGTGCTCAGGATGATTTCTGAAGTTCTCCCCAACGAAGTCGCTTGCTCAAGATGATTCTTGAAGTCCCCAGCGAAGTCCTCGGTTCAAGATGATTCTTGAATCCCCCAGCAGGATCGTTTGCTTAAGATGATTCTTAAGATCCCTAGTACAGTCGCCAGAGTGGTTGCTCAAGTTGATACTTAGAGTCCCCGGCAGAGTGCTTGCTCAGGATGATTCCTGAAAGCTCCAGCACGGTTATCAGTTCAAGATGATTCTTGAAGTCCCCGGCGGAGTTATTCGTCCAAGATGATTCTTGAAGTCCTCAGCAGAGTTGATTCATCCAGAATGATTTCTGGATCCCCGAAGCGGAGTTACTTGATAGTTCTCCAGAATCCCCAGCGGAGATGCGACATCCCCAGCAGGTTTCTGACCGGCGAAGTTGAAACTTCCCTTGAAGACTCCATGATTGAAGTCTGCCGTGTAATGAAGCAGTTCTCTCAGCTGATGCGGAGTGCCTGATGGCAGAGGTTTAGATATTCCCAGTTGGCTCATGATTGACCAAGAATTCTAGTCCCAACTTGCTGATGAAGTCCGGCTGATGCCCGGCAGTTTTCTTCGAATTCCTGATGGCATGATCAACATGATGGAGTCCGGCTGATGCCCGACAGTTTTCTTTGAATGCCTGATGGCATGATCAACCTGATGGTTGACCTGATGAGTCCCAAGGAATCGTGATGCCAGATGGCATGATCGACCATGTACTACCGGTTACCGTGTGACCAATTCTCCAGCTAGTTGCCGTGCAGCTATTATTCCAGTTTCCGAAGATTTGTTCTCAGCAGAGTACCGTGTACTTGTGCAGTTGGAAAATTTCCGGGTTTATCGGTATTCAACCGTCTCGCACCTTGATTGGCTGAGAGTCGTTCGCTCCTCACCCAGTCAGGTTCAAGCCGTTTGGATAGGGGCAGCTGTTGCACCCCAAAATTTGACCAACATTTATGTACCTAGCTTGTGTTCATCAAGAGGTATGAGTACCAATCAAGACTTGGAAGCTAGCCAAGAAAGTTGTTCATGTGTTCAAAGGTTGATACCTTTGTCAGAGAACTCAAGAGATCCTCAGAAAGATTGGTTGAAACCAAGGGTGTATGCCTCATAACTTGAGAGTTGTGGGAGCCCCTCAGATGATTTTGAGGCTATGAGGATGGACTTGAAGCTTTGAGAGAGCTAATGAGATGTCTTGAAAGCCATCATGAGGCCTAGAGAGGTCATTGTGCAAGAATAAGAAGACTCAGCCATGAGTGGTGTAACTAGGGTTTGACTGGGTCAACCCTAGGTCAACTGATGACTTGGAGAAGGTTGAGACCTAATCCAAGAGCCATGTGATCATGTATTGATGCATTGAGATGCTATAAGGATGATTCCTAGATCAACTCATCATGATTGAGGAGTTTGAGAAGTTTCAAGCTAGGGTTTCTAAGGCTTGACAGTGTAAAATCCCCTAGTTTGATCCCTATCTTCAAGGCAGTCTAGCTCAAGATGTGATTGTCATCTCATCTTTCCCCCAACATGAATGTTGTAGAGCTTTCTCTTAGATTTAATTTGAGTACTAGAAGTCCTTGATAGGATTTGTAGAGCTCAAGTTATGACTTTGACAAATTACAGGTCATCTGAGGTATGTGAATCTGGGTCCTTGAAAGTCACCCAACTTGCATCCAACTTTTGCCCTAAAAGGATGATTCCTATGAATTCTTGGTCAACATGAATGTTGTTCCTCATATTCTTAGATTTCTAGAGAGTACTATAAGTTCTTGATAGGATTTGTAGAACTCAAGTTATGGCTTTGACAAGTCAAGGGCATTTTGGTCATTTGGAGATTATGAGTCATTTCAAGCATAAGGCCATATCTCCTATTTTCAAGCTTCAAATGAAAAAATCTTCAACATTAAAATTTCTTAGAATGATGTTTTAAGGCTAGTAGGGAGGTCATGGGATGTTGAAAAGGCTTGTAGCAAAAAGTGATAAGAATGACCTAAAATGGAGGCATAAGTTAAATAAGTTCAAATTGGAAATTGGAAATCCCAAGTTACACATCCAAACCATGTCATATAATAGGTCATTTTGAATTGAGGCCACTTTTTTGAATTGAGGCCTAGATCATGGGGCTGCTTTGGAAATTGCTTGCTTGCATCTTAAGGCACAAATGCAAAACTTAAGAAAACTCAATGTACAAGTTAGTTAAGGGTTTTAACACATCCTATATCTCATATGAGGAGAATTTCAAGTCAGTTGCAAGGGCTGCAAGGGCTATGGCATGAGATAGCACATGATATGAATGAATTCATAAACTCATGACATGAGAATTCCAAATTCTCATGGGATGGTTCCAGATGGTTCTAGATGATTCTAAACCACTCTACATAACCTATAGAACTTGCTCAGATGCAAGGTTGGTGTAAGATTTGAGAGAAGAGAGAGTTGGCCATTTCACTTGCTTCCATTGCAAGTTGAAAGCAAAATCCACATTCTGATTCAATTCCATCCATTCTTTCAATCTAAACGCATTCCTCTGATCATAGTGCAGCTGTGCAGATCAATTTGAGAGCAAAACCATGGAGATTTGAAGAGTTGGTATTTGGATTTTCAAGATTGCAAGTCACCATCGAATTCTGAGATTCAAGCATTCTCCATCAAATCTTTTGCAAACAGTAGCAAGATCATCATTCAAGGAAGGTTTCTGAAGAGTTTGAAGGCTTGCAGTGAAGGTTTACACTATCTGTCAATCAAGATTCAACAGGTTAGTAACTTTTCTTCTACACCATGATTTAGGCATGATTAGCAAGAATGGTTAGGTTAGAACTGTTAGAGACCAATAGAAGATGGATTCTGAGAAGTTTGAGAGCAATTGGTGAGGTTTCAGTTGGTGCCACCATTTTTGTTGCGACCAAGAACTCGAGTTATGATGAGTTATAGCCTGAATTAGATGTCAAGAATCAATCAGTTTGAGTCGGTGATTAATCTGAGGTAGTTAATTCCAAGAATTGTTGAAGTTGATGTTTGAGCTTATCTTTGATCTTGGATCGGGTTTGGAGATTTAGGATATTTCAATTGATTTCAAGGCCATGGTTAGATTCAGCATGAAATTCTGGGCAGGTTAGGGTTTGAAATTTTGATTTTCCATGGAGAATTGATGAGGTTCGAGTTTGGGGAAAGATGGAGCTTGAAGCTCTGCATTTCCATGGTTTCAGTTAGAACCCTAGCTGGAGGAAGAAGATGAAGAGAGGGCCATTGGATCAGGCGTGGACCCTTTGACTGAGGGGAGATCCAAGGTCCAGGATTTAATTTCATTTGAAAAGGGAATCTGAAACCAGCATGAAATGCATCGTTTCATTAAAAGGGATTTGGGCTGGACTGCTAATCACACCCCACTTTCATGGCCCATTGGTTTTTGAACTGATTTTGGTTACTTTCTGCACCGTTGCTTTTTCATTTTTCTTTATGTTTTTGATTTAATTTCTGATTAAATGGTTGGGCCTAGCGCGCCTCACTATCCCCACCCCCATTTTGAGCCCATTCATGAAATGAACTATCTGGCATTGCTATCTGCACCTAGGTTTTCTCATTTTAATTTCATTTTCTTCCATTTTATGTTAATCTTTGAAAAATCATAATAAATGGAAAATTAATGATTTATGCATGGGGATTTTTTCTCCCATTTCATGATCATGTCTACAAAATGATCAAATAAAAATATTTGCATTTCATGCATTTTTAATATTTTTTGTGTATTTTCCATTTTAATATCCTTTTAATTCTTTTATGTTGATGCATGAATTTGTAGAATTTTGTTTAGCTAGTTCCCTTCATATTTTTAGGCCATTCTTTTTAGGATAGTTAGATTAGGATTTTATCTCCCCTCTGGATTTATTCCATAATTTTGTGATGAAGTTTTGATTAGTTTTGCTTAGATGACTTTAGGTTGTGTAGAATTAGGTCAATCCTTAACACAGGTCCACAATAACACTAGAATTTTGGGTTTCTAGGCCAAGTTAGACATTGGGACATATAAGGGTATTAAGGGTAGGTATATAGGATCCCCTAGGAATTATATTAGGTTTTGATATAGTAGTATACTATTTTTAAGTGATTTTTGTAGTTGGTGATTGTTTGTGTTTCCCTTGTGGGCTTGTATTTTTGTTTGCTTTGCTTTGTGGGCTTGGAGAGCTTGATATTGTTTTGAGGAGCATTGTGGAGCATAGTAGAAGACTTGGAGATTGATTGAGGAGATTGAGAGCTTGAGAATCTTGTTTGTTTGTTGTTGTTTTAGGGTTAGGAATTAGGGAGAGCTTAGACCTAGTTAACTTCTTTCTTAAACATGGATGGTATCTTTCACCTCCATTCCTCCCTATGATTCAAAGTACTTCCATGGTATTCACCTCTCTCCTTTGGAGGGATAAGTGATGGCACCTAGGAAGTAGAACTTTTGAGGGAACCATTCCTTTGATGTTGAACCCTTATAGGTCACCTTTGGTGGTCAGTAAGCAGTTTAACACCCCAGCTTATCCAGTTAAGTGATTTCCTCTGGTTTGAATATCTTGAGAGAAGTTGAGCTTGAGTGTGAAGATGAAGACTTCATTGAAGAATGTGGAAGAGGATGAGTCCTTGAGCATGGCCATTCCAGCTAGAGCCTGAAGAGCAAGAGCAAGTTGATACTGGAAGACCCAATGAAGATCCAGTAAAGATTGAATGAAGAGCTGAGGCTTAAAGGTTGAAGGATGAAGTTGATACTTCTAAGTGATTAAAGGTTACTCTGAGAAGCTGAAGCTTGCAGGAAGAGAAGACCAAGTTGAGACTGGTAAAGCAAGAAGAGCTTGAGAGCTTGAGATCTTGAAGACTAAGTTGATACTTAGGAAGAGGATTCAATTGAGTGTAGAGCTGAAGCTTGGAGAACAAAGGAAGTTGATACTTATGGATGATAGTGAAGCCTGAAGGTGGAGCTGATTAAGGAGCTGAAGCTTGAAGAAGATAGGTTGAGACTTATGTGGAAGGGTTGAAACCTGGAAAAGCAAATTGATATTTGTCAAGAGTGATTGAAGTCTGAAGACTGAGTTGCTGTTGGAAGAGCTGAAGCTTGAAGTTGAGAGAGGAGTTGATCTGCTTTCTTATCTTTTTTCTTTTCTGTATTGATGTGCCTTGTTTGATTTGCTTGATGCATTAGAATAAGTCCATATCTAGACTAGGTAGAATCTAGGAGCATGATTGCACTAGAGGTTGAGTTGCTCCCTCTGCTTGTATTGTTACTGTATGGCTTTGCTTGCGGGTATTCGGTAGAGCCCTGCTCCCTTGCCCATGTGGTTTGTTTGCTTGATAGCATGATTTTATTTTCTTCTGTATGATTGCAGTTTACTGTATTGCTTGATAGCAGGTTTTATATTTCAGTATGATTACTGTTATTCATTCTGGCTTGAGGTTGAGATGAGCTTGTGGAGGCTGAAGTCCCACACACATTTCCTCCCTCACTTGCATTGCATGCATTTTACTGTTAAGCTGATGCTTTGTCTGTTTCGGTGTATCATTGACATGATCCCTTAGGACCCTCATTTCCTTTGATAAGGAATTGATGATAGAACTTTAGGATGAAACCTATGCATGACAACTTCTAGGAGTTCCCTGTTCAAACCTCAACCATAGGATGAATCCTTGGCAAGAAAACAGTAGGACTTGACAGTCTCCCTCCTAGTTGGGCCTGTTCCCTTCTCATCTCAAAACAGCATAAGACACAGTAATCATGAATGATTTCTTTCGTACGTTACGAGCCTTAAGCTATCTGAGAAAGGATTGTGGGAGAGTTTCTTTTCCACAGTCTGGATGTTTAGTATGGTACCCTTTGGGTGACATACGACGCATTCACTCTCAGGTCATAGTCTCTAGTGCGATTGAAATTGCAAACACAATAAAAAACACTTCTTTCGTAAAAGACAAGAAATAAACCGTAGTGTCTCGAACTATGTAAGCTCTGATCTCTCATACCTGTTGAGAGTACGTAGGCACAATATTGATGTATTGGCGAGCTACCTTCCCCCATAACCCGTCGTAGGCCGAACTACGTTGACTCTGATTTCTCGTTCTCTGATGAGAATACGTAGGCATAAAGTGTGACGCTTTGCCGAGTCATTTTTCTTTTCTTTTTAAGCCAGCCTCGATAGGTAGATAGATACAACCAACCCGTCCAATAAACACAACAAGCGTGGATCCCGTCGAGTACGACGGACGTGAGGAGTGCTAATACCTTCCTCTTGCGTAACCGACTCCCGAACCCAGACAATGGTTGCGACGACCTTGTCTTACCTTTTTCGTCAGGTTTTTCCGATCGTTTCCTTTCCTGCTCCGAGGGATAAATAACGAAAGGTGGCGACTCTTCTGTTGTGCCGGCACCTTATTTTCGCGTAAGCGACAGTACCCCATCATGATTTTCGGCTGTCTATTGACAAATTGAGGAACTGATCACCCTTAATCTCTTGTTGATAGTAGTTGGGATTATGTTGGATGGGATAGACGTGTCTTGAAAGCTTGAATGTGATAACACGAAATCATATAGATATTTTCATGCATAATTCAACTAAAGTCTAACCGTTTTCGATCCGATTTCGGGTTATTTCCGTATATTTGTCTGATGTTTTTGCAGGTATTCAACGATCACGTCTAAACAAGGCAACATGAAGAAAAGAAGCAATCCCAGATGAAATATGGACGAAAAAGGAGTGAAAACACAATGAAAAGCGCAACAAACAGTTTTTGCTGATGTGACGACCGTCACAGATGCATGACGACCGTCACACGGGTGACGACCGTCACACCTTGTGACGACCGTCATGCAGGCAAAAACGCCCCACTCAGATTACACGTCAAGAGAGCAGTTCCAATTCCCATTAAGTGGTCCACTACTCCCTAAATTATCTGCCTCAAGGTCCATCATCCTCAGAGATAACCGTTGGGATTCCACTTCTATAAAAAGGGAAGCAGGGGACTTCAAAAAGGGTGCTGCATTCATACCACGAAGTGCTGCCGAATTTAATTTCCAGAGCAAATTTACTTTCCAGTTTTTATTTGTATTCCTTTCCTTTATTTCCCTTTTCATTTCCTCATTTCCATTTCCGCTCTTCTGTAATACCTATTGCACTGTACGATCTATTTGGAACTAAAGACAGAATCCTGCCAACATCTGTGGAGGATCTGCCCAAAGGCCAATTGGCATTATTTACAGGTTTTCATTTTGATCGACTTCTGTTTTATTATAATGCAATTTATTATTTATTATTATTATTTATGTTTTGTTTTCCCAAATTCCATGTCTAGCTAAACTTAGTCAATCGATATGTAGTAATAATTCGAATGGGATTTGATAACTCTTGTTTGAAAACTTTCTTTTCACAAAAGTAATTTATGGTCTAAGTGTTTAAAATTGATTCGCGAAATAAACTTCGTCGCGAAAGCGAGAACTTATTTAAAAGTAGTTTTGCCACGAAAGTGGGAAATTAATTAAGATACGAACCAACAAGCGAAAGCTGAGGTAAGGTCAGATAGTAAACACTAGGCATTTGCTTTAATAACAGCGAAAGCACTTTAAAACAAATTAGAACTTAGAGATTTCCAAAAAATAGTTTTAACCCCGAACGGAATACGAAAGTGTACGTTTGGCCCTTAGGATTATGATTAGCGTCAACAACCATCGTGAGACGAGAGTCTTTGAATCTCCATTTTCTGCTTAAATAAACTGTGAAAACTATTTCATACACCAGTAACTTATCAAATCCCTGAAGGACATAATTACTACGTATCGATTCAATTAATTAAAATCTAAATAGCAATCTTAGTTTCCCCTTTTAGTGACAATCTTATTCCCTTAAAACATATTCTACCTAGCTAAACATAGTAACTCCCGAGAACACTAGTTTGATTACGAGTCCCTGTGGGATCGATATCTTTTATTACTACGCGATAGACTGTGCACTTGCAGTTAGTTGTATTAGACATAGAAAGTCGCGATCAAGTTTTTGGCGCCGTTGCCGGGGACCCGTTTAGTCAATAGTGTAACCTTCTGTTACGCCGTATAGACTAGGTAAACAATTTTCATTTTTCCTTTACTAGTTCTGTCGATTGTATGCCAAGAAATCACCCGCAAAGCGATATCGTAAAACCTTCAGTCGCAGAACTAGAACGCTTCTTACATTTAAGAAGTAGAATCATTGAGTACCAACTCAAACAACTCAAACATAACACTCCCGAACCTCTCACTCCCATTCCCAAATCAGAAGAAGAAGAACCAGAGATGGCTGAAGGACCTCCGAACAAACCGCTGAAGGCATACGCTACACCATCCCAGATGGAGCCTAGAAGTAGCATTGCTGCCCCAGTTATTACCCGAAATGATTTTGAGCTGAAACCATCATTGCTGTCGGCTGTACAACAAAACCAATTCTCAGGAAACGCAACTGAGGATCCGAACGAACATCTAACGAAGTTTGTACAATACGCAGACACAGTGAAAGCAAATGGAGTAACTCCAGACGCGATAAGACTTCGTCTTTTCCCATTCTCTCTTAGAGACAGAGCGTGGACATGGTTACAATCGTTACCATCCAACTCCGTTACGACGTGGGAGCAATTGAAGAACGTCTTCTTAGCGAGATATTTTCCACCAAGCAAAACTGCTATGCTTAGAGCTCAAATCAACGGATTTCGACAGAAAGATACTGAATCTCTCTACGAAGCATGGGAACGATTCAAAGATATGATGAGAACATGTCCTCACCACGGTCTAGAAGACTGGGTGACAATCCATACTTTCTATAATGGGCTTCTATACAATACTAGATTGACAATAGACGCTGCCGCGGGCGGTGCACTTATGGATAAGCCATACGATGAAGCCTATCAATTAATAGAAAACATGTCACAAAACCATTGCCAATGGGGAGGTGAACGCACTCCAACTAAGAAAACCTCAGCGAAAGGTGGGATGTACGAAATCAGCAGCCTTGAAAAGTTCAATGCTAAAGTAGATGCTCTAGCACAGAAGATTGATAGTTTGACCGTTAACCCCACTGCAACTGTCGCTGCAGTAACTCCAAATTGCGAGTTATGCGGAAGCACCACTCATAATGCACCCGAATGCCCATTGCTAGCCGGAATCCCGCCAGACCAGGTAAATTATGCTCAAGGAAATCCCTACGCAAATACCTACAACCCACGTTGGCGAAATCATCCAAACTTTTCTTACAAAAGCGAAAATGCATTGCAAATGCCTACTGCTCCGCAAGGATATCAAAAACCAGCTGCTCAGAATGCACCTAGGAAATCAAACCTCGAATTGATGATGGAAAAGTTCATAGCTACTCAAGCTCAAACGAACAAAGAGCTCCTGAATCAAAACATACACACTAGCGAGCAAATTAAACAGTTGACAGGAAAAGTAGACGCTTTAGCCACCCACAACAAAATGTTAGAAACTCAGATATCACAAGTGGCTCAACAGCAAGCATCTGCTGCCGCACCTGCTGGCACATTTCCTGGACAACCCGAACAGAATCCCAAAGGCCAAGCAAATGCTGTGATACTAAGAAGTGGAAAAGAATTGGACGAACCGATCGATCCGAGGACCGAAAACTCAGCCATGCAACAAAAACCAACTGAACAAGCAGAAAAGGAATCTGAGTTAGAGAAGAAGGAGGACAACGAGAAGGAGGATACCGCAAGTGAAAAAACTCAAGCACCTCCAGCGCCATATAAACCACCTATTCCTTATCCGCAAAGACTAATAAACTCCAAAACTTCAGGACAGTTTAAGAAATTTGTAGAGCTCCTTAAACAGCTGAATATTAACATTCCTTTTACAGAAGCGATAACTCAAATGCCGTCATACACTAAATTTCTCAAAGAGATCCTGTCGAATAAGAGAAAGATCGAGGATAACGAAACAGTTACACTTACTGCAGAGTGTAGCGCTATTATTCAGAACCGCATGCCTCCTAAATTAAAAGACCCAGGTAGTTTCTCCATACCCTGCGTCATAGGAAAGTTCGTAATAGACAAAGCTCTATGCGATTTAGGAGCTAGTATCAGTGTTATGCCCTTATCTATATGCAAAAAGCTGAATATGGGAGACCTCAGACCAACCAAAATGTCCGTACAATTAGCTGACAGATCAGTGAAATACCCCGTCGGAATACTGGAAAACGTTCCAGTACGCATAGGACAATTCTACATCCCAACTGACTTCATAATCATGGACATCAAGGAAGATACTGTAACCCCAATTATCCTAGGAAGACCATTCCTAGCTACAGCCGGAGCGATTATAGACGTGAAGAAAGGAAGGCTAACATTCGAAGTAGGAGAAGAAAAGATAGAGTTCATTCTCACCAAGTTCCTACAAGCACCAGCAATAGACGATACCTGCTATTTAGTAGACGAAATTGACGAATGCATAAGAGAACTTGAAAATGAGGAGACCACGTATTCAGAAATAATAAGGATTCAAATACCCGACATTTATGAAGACGACAATTGGCGTAAACCATATAAAGACGACAGCCTAAGCGAAAGCTTAGCACTGACACCAAATCATATGCCAGGTCCGAAGAACCCATCTTTAGAACTTAAAACTCTACCCAAAAACCTCAGATAAGAATTTCTAGACGATGAACTAAAAAGACCAGTGATAGTCAACACCGACTTAGGACAACCAGAAACCGAAAAGTTATTAGAAGTCCTAAAGAAGTACCCCACCGCGTTAGGCTATAACATAAGCGATTTAAAAGGTATAAGCCCTTCGATCTGTATGCATCGAATTACAATAGAGGAAGACTCTAAAACCTCTCGAGAGCATCAGAGAAGACTAAACGCCATCCTGAGCACTGTAGTCAGAGATGAAGTAAAGAAATTACTAGATGCAGGAATCATCTATCCGATCTCCGATAGTGAATGGGTTAGCCCAGTTCATGTCGTACCAAAGAAAGGAGGAGTCACAATAGTTAAAAACTAAAAAGGCGAATCAATAACAAAAAGAGTCGTGACTGGAAGTAGGATGTGTATTGATTATAGGAAGCTTAACAAGGCTACGCGCAAAGATCACTTCCCGCTACCCTTCATAGACCAAATGTTGGAAAGATTAGCCAAACATTCATATTTCTGCTATCTAGATGGTTACTCAGGATTCTTCCAAATTCCCATCCATCCTGATGACCAAGAAAAGACTACATTCACCTGTCCTTACAGTACTTTTGCTTACCGCCGAATACCGTTCGGACTCTGTAACGCTCCAGCAACCTTCCAAAGATGCATGATGGCAATCTTTGCAGATTTCATAGACGACATTATGGAAGTGTTTATGGACGATTTCTCGGTATGTGGACAAAGTTTCGAAGGATGCTTACAAAACTTAGAAATGGTACTAGAACGTTGCGTAAAAGTAAACCTCGTCCTAAATTGGGAGAAATGCCATTTTATGGTCCGACAAGGAATAGTTCTAGGACACGTCATATCAGATAGAGGGATTGAGGTAGACAAAGCTAAAATAGAGATTATAAAAGATCTCCAACCTCCAAAATCCGTACGAGAAATACGGAGTTTTCTAGGACATGCCGGTTTCTACAGAAGATTTATAAAAGATTTCTCGAAAATCACAAAACCTTTGACCGGCCTGTTAATGAAAGATGTTGAGTTTGTCTTCGACGACGACTATTTAAAAGCATTCGAAACATTGAAATCAGCCCTTATCACCGCACCAATCATGCAACCACCAGATTGGAGACTACCGTTTGAAATCATGTGCGACGCGAGTGATTACGCTGTAGGCGCAGTTCTAGGACAAAGGAAGGACAAGAAACTCCATGCCATCTAATATGCCAGTAGAACCTTAGATCCTGCCCAAATAAACTACGCTACCACAGAAAAGGAACTTCTAGCAGTTATATTTGCTCTTGACAAATTCCGTTCTTACTTAGTAGGAGCAAAAATTATCATATACACAGACCACGCTGCCATAAGGTACCTAATAAGCAAAAAGGATGCCAAACCAAGACTATTGAGATGGATCCTGTTATTACAAGAGTTTGACTTAGAAATCAAAGATAAGAAAGGAACCGAGAACGTTGTTGCGGATCACTTATCCCAAATAGAAGGCATCAGACACGAACCAGTGCCGATAAATGACGATTTCCCGTACGAACGTCTGATACCCAAATTAGAAAGTGACGTACCCAACTCAATCTCGGAAGATCCAGAATTCGAAAAAGTCGTAGAAGCCGTCTATGCCCAAGTCACATTACCTTGGTATACTGACATCGTTAATTACCTCGCTGCGGGCGTGCTTCCACCGGATCTTACTTATCAGCAAAAGAAGAAATTCTTCCACGATCTGAAACACTATTATTGGGACGAACCCCTACTCTTCAAGAGAGGGGCCGACAACATATATCGTCGCTGTGTCCCAGAGGAAGAAATAGAAAATATTATTTCCCAATGCCATTCAGCACCGTACGGTGGTCATGCTAGTACATCTAAGACGTGCGCTAAGATTCTCCAAGCCGGTTTATTCTGGCCTAATCTCTGGAAAGACGTTCACATCGCTGTGCAAAAGTGCGATAAATGCCAACGAACTGGCAACATCTCACGACACGATGAAATGCCTCAGAAAGGAATCTTA
Source organism: Lathyrus sativus (assembly GCA_963859935.3). Classification (NCBI taxonomy): domain Eukaryota; kingdom Viridiplantae; phylum Streptophyta; class Magnoliopsida; order Fabales; family Fabaceae; genus Lathyrus; species Lathyrus sativus. The sequence continues at coordinate 308,085,593 of OZ012737.1, read as the reverse complement.
GAGGTAGAAATCTTCGACGTCTGGGGAATAGATTTCATGGGACCTTTCCCACCTTCTTTTGGAAATAACTACATACTCGTCGTTGTCGATTACGTGTCTAAATGGATAGAAGCCATAGCTGCTCCAACAAACGACGCACGAGTAGTAATCAAACTCTTCAAGAACACAATGTTTCCTAGATTCGGTGTACCCAGACTCGTCATTAGTGACGGAGGATCTCACTTCATATCACGAATATTCGATAAACTTCTCTCTAGATATGGAGTCAGGCACCGAGTAGCTACACCCTATCATCCGCAAACTAGCGGACAAGTAGAGGTCTCGAACAGAGAAATAAAACAGATCTTGGAAAAGACTGTCGCTACCTCAAGGAGAGACTGGTCATCAAAGCTACAAGAAGCTTTATGGGCTTATAGGACCGCATTTAAGACACCAATAGGTACTACCCCCTATAAATTAGTTTACGGTAAATCCTGCCATCTCCCTGTAGAGTTAGAGCATAAGGCCTTTTGGGCTATTAAGACACTCAACTTCAACTACACCGAGGCAGGAGAAAAGCGAATCTTGAACTTACACGAGTTGGAAGAACTTCGATTAGACGCTTACGAAAATGCCCGTATCTACAAAGAACAAACTAAAAAGTGGCATGATAAACGTTCAATCAGGAAACAATTCAGTGTGGGAGACATCGTATTGCTCTTCAATTCACGATTAAAACTCTTCCCAGGAAAACTAAAATCTAGGTGGTCTGGACCCTACGAAGTGACTAAAGTACTTCAGAGTGGAGCTGTCGAAATTACCGATAAGACGAATGCACCATTCATCGTAAACGGGCAACGTCTAAAACATTACAATAAGAACGACAACAATCCTCAAATTAGCAATATAACATTGCTTGAGCTTCCGGCTCAAACACCAGAATAGCTTCTCACCAAGCTATCGTCAGGCTTTAGAAGCTAAAAACAGCGCTTATTGGGAGGCAACCCAAATTCCCCTCGTTATTGCATTTCATTTTTTCTTTAAAATTCTACTTTGAAAAATCCAACAAAAATCCTAAAATTACTACTACTTTCTACTTTCGTTCATTTTCGTACTTTTATTCTTATTTTATTTTTTCCCTTTTGTCTTTTGTTTCTACCACTTTTCGTTTCTAAAAATCCTGACTTCAATTTCTTGTTTCAAATTTTTCAGGATTTTTAAAGCCTTCAAAACATTTCTTCTGTTTTCTCCGAATTACCTGCGACTATGGCCGAGTACGATTTCACAAAGGTTCACTTCCAAGGACTCGCTCAAAAGGCAAGATTTGCAGCACTGACCGAAAGAGAATTCGCCTTAACGCTGTATTATGATAAGGCTACTATGGATAAACTAGGGATCACAGATAGCATTCAATACCTGTTCAATCAACTAGGTTGGGAGAACACTGCTCTGAAAACACGTTTCGCTACCTATAAGGATCTTACCTATGAATTCCTTAGTTCTTTCAGATACACACCCAACTATGGTTTTGGAACCCGCTCAGAATTGATTACCTTCAGATTGTTTGGAATGGACCAAACCCATAGTCGGATGTCACTAGCTAACCTCCTAGGATTCCCTAGCGGACCGCATGTGTTCATCAGTGCAGAAGACGACGATATTGATTTGCAACTCGAGCACTTCTGGGGTAGAATCACAGGAGACTATCACCCTGAACCAGACAGAATGTACAATGATGACATTCATAACCCAGCCTTTAGATACTTCCATAAGATACTAACTCACACCTTGTTTGGAAAAGAAGAAAATATTACTACAGTGTCTAAGGAAGAGTTATTCATCATGCTCTGTGCTTCTCAGGGACGGACAGTAAATGCAGTGCCTTTCATGATGAGATCCTTCAAACGCCTCACGCTGGAACCTCAGACACCTATTCTTATAGGAGGACTAGTAACAATGATTGCCCACGAGCTTGGCCTTAGATTCCATCTAAATGCCAGCACTCGTTTTGGTACCATCAGACCCATGAACATACAATTCTGCTTTAACAGGCGCATCTTAGGGACTATGGGACCTGGACCGTATGAGTACCTTATTAACGAAAAACCAGTACAGCTATTCACACTGCCTGATCATCTGATGACAAGCATCCACAACAAGGATAACTGGCTCTACGAATTGGATGAGCCTATGGGACCTCCTTCACCACAGTCAACACCCCAGAACTATATGTATGACAGTGACCACATCTCCGAGGCACACGACTATATGTACTATGAGGACGCCGCCTCTGAAACTGAAGTAGACCCTATGACTCCTCCACACTACAATACTTATCCTGAGCCTATCCCTGAGGAGACCACCGACAAAATGGATACCGTGTTACTTAGATTGGACGACGTTGATAAAGCTCTGACTAATGTAAAAGCTGATATCGCAGGCATGCACAGTGACCTGGTAGGCTTCATGGATCTAGTTTGCGACCAACTCGACTATTATTCACAGAAATTCGACGAGTTGAAGGCACGAAAAGATTAGTTATTAGCTCGTAGCAGTAGTTTCAGTTTAGTCTAGTCTAGTTTAGTTTAATTTAATGATTTGGATTTTTCGCATTGTTCGTTTCTATTATGTACTACATACAATTGTTTCCATTTTATGTTATTTCAATTCTAGTTTTTATTCAATTATTCTGTTTTCTCATTATTTGTTGTTTGTTGGCTGTTATATTACATCACCGTATCAATACTACGCTTTAAAATCACCATGAGTACGCCCTCAGAGCAAAATTCTGCGTTCTGCAGATTTTGCTGCTGTGACGACCGTCACAGCCCCATGACGAGCGTCACGCGGGTGACGAACGTCACACCTTTGTGACGACCGTCACGCAGTCCAGAACTGCTATCTGATAAAACAAGGTTCGTGTTCCCTTCCACTCCCCCCATTATCACTTTCAAACTTCCAAAATTCATACCCCACTACGAATTTTCATCCTCCCCACATTGCCCTATAAACCTAAACTCCAAATTCAACCTCCAAACCACCGTTCTGTCAATTTTCCATCTCTGCCGAAAAACCCCAAAACCTCTGAAACCTCTCCATCTTCAACAATGGCCGGAAACGCAAATGTCAGCAACATTTCCTTCCCTGAAGGCGAGTTAGGCGAGAGACAACGAGCACAGTACATTGCATTTCATCAGAGGTCACTCCAGCCAACTCACTACCCGCACCTTCCATCACTTACGGAGCTCGGACTCCTTGAAGGTGTAACCTGGATGCTTCAACGAGCGGGCATCTGGAACCTCTGCACCAACCCCCAGCCGACCTACGAACAACTCACCCTTGAGTTCTTGAGTTCGTTCTCGTACGTCACCAGCAGCGGCAAACTCAACCAGCACACAGGTGCCGCTTGTTTCCGAATGTTTGGAGTCAACTATCAGGTGAATCAGAATCAGATCGCCAGCATCCTACAGTTACCTCGCGGCGACAACGCTCATCGCCGCATCACCGACCAGTTCCAGCACGAAGCCTTCGCGCTGTGGTATCAGTTGACCGGCCTAAATGCCGATGGCTGGGACTCCCTGCACGCCACTCACATCCATAACCCCGCCATCAGGTACTTTCACAGAGCGTTGAGTAACATTATCTTCGCCAGAGACAGCAACCACAAAGTGAACTCCAAGGAGCTCTTCTTTCTTCATTGCGTCTTCAACAATGAACCTGTCAACGCTGCCCCGTTTCTGCTGGCTCACATTCAGGCCAACTGCAACTGTGGCTCAAATCCATTCTACTTTGGCGGGATTGTCACGGCTATTGCACTTGGGCTGAATCTTGGCGACCGCCTCCAGCACCTCCAGTCCATCCCCTCGGTGTTCCTTGACACCGACCACTGCAGAGCCTCCCATCTCATCCGCTCCCGAGCTGACGGGAAATATCATCCGGTTGTGCGTGGAAAGACCGTCAGAAGCATCATCCTTCCGTCCTGCACCCGCATCCATCCAGAGGACCGTACCAACTGGTTGTTCGACCTCACTGCCCCTCCTGCTGCCGCTGTTCCTACTCAGGATCCCACTCATGATTCTGAAGATGAAATCCAAGCTGAGTTGGACAGGTCCGAGCAGCCAGAGGCATCGCAGCCTCCTCCTCCAGTAGGTACATCATCCCACCGCCGCCGTCACCATCCCGTGCCCGACTACACCGAAGAGGACCTCCGTCGCTCCCTAGACCAGCAGACACAAATACTCACGATGCTGCAACAGCAGAACCAGCGAGCTGACCAGTTCGAAGCTTGGCACCGGACTCAAATGCAACAACTTCACACCGGCCAAGCTACGATCACTGAGAGTCTAGCAAATCTGACCCTGCAGGTCGAAGGACTCCGAGACACGGTCTACCACACCGGAGCCATGAGCTATGAGGACAGAGTAGCCCTTGCTAGAGCCAGAGGACGCCAACATGGACGTGACAGACCCCGGGACTAGATTTTCATTTTTTTCCTTCATTGTTTACTATATTTCAGTTCTTTGTATTTTCATTTTCAGTTGTATCTCCCTCTCGCATGCTTCAAGAATCAGTGAGGACACTGATCGAGATAGTGTGGGAGCGGAGCCTTATTTCCACTGTATTCTGAACTTCCTTTATTACCTTTATTTCCATTTCACTGCACTTTGAATTTTAGTAATTTCTATTTTTACACTTTCTATTTCTAGCAAATAAAGCGCGTCTATATATTTTTCACGTTACGCAAACAATCCCCACATTATTCAACGTAAACAAAAACTTTCATTTGTTCCTCAAAAGCAAAAGCATCACGAGAATGCACCTGAGTTCAAACCGAGTTTTGAAACTCCGAGGAAACGACAGTTCTAACAAAACCAGTATCGTCCAGACACCTTAGATTTCTAGTTTATGCGAGTCGGTTTCACCACCTACGTGTACCAAAGTCTCAAGTGTCTATACAAACTCAACCCCAAGTAGTTTATACTAGCAGTCAGCACCATCCTAAAAACACTTCTAAGCGAGCGACCGATGCAAATAAGTGTATGATCTCCGAAAAGATGAAAAATCATGAAAAGAGAGCTAAAAAGCCCAAGAATATAAGATACGTTTCCTTCTAAGTTAGGTGCTCCTCACCCGAGCATTTAGCCCAACGGCACGAAAAATCCATTGAAAAATCAATGACACCAAATTATGATCAATGAAGAAGATCAAAAACAAAAATGAGATCATATTCACTAACAGGTCGACTTGCCATGAGAGTGTACGGACAACGGGCTTAATGTGATTGCGCTAGAACAAACAGGGTGAACTTGCCACGAGAACCTTGACACCAAGATACGGTAGCATGACTGAGACCGATTTTCATAAAAGGGAGACCTCCGGAGACTTGTAGTCCAGTGTCGTCGTGATACTCGTCTTGTTCCTACCAAGAGTCCCGGTTTTTCCAAACTCTGTGAACGAAGAAGCAGCCTCGTGCTTGCCGACTTTTCCACGTTTTACTTGAGGACAAGCAAAGATTCAAGCTTAGGGGAGTTTGATAACACGAAATCATATAGATATTTTCATGCATAATTCAACTAAAGTCTAACCGTTTTCGATCCGATTTCGGGTTATTTCCGTGTATTTGTCTGATGTTTTTGCAGGTATTCAACGATTACGTCTAAACAAGGCAACATGAAGAAAAGAAGCAATCCCAGATGAAATATGGACGAAAAAGGAGTGAAAACACAATGAAAAGCGCAGCAGACAGTTTTTGCTGATGTGACGACCGTCACAGATGCATGACGACCGTCACACGGGTGACGACCGTCACACCTTGTGACGACCGTCATGCAGGCAAAAACGCCCCACTCAGATTACACGTCAAAAGAGCAGTTCCAATTCCCATTAAGTGGTCCACTACTCCCTAAATTATCTGCCTCAAGGTCCATCATCCTCAGAGATAACCGTTGGGATTCCACTTCTATAAAAAGGGAAGCAGGGGACTTCAAAAAGGGTGCTGCATTCATACCACGAAGTGCTGCCGAATTTAATTTCCAGAGCAAATTTACTTTCCAGTTTTTATTTGTATTCCTTTCCTTTATTTCCCTTTTCATTTCCTCATTTCCATTTCCGCTCTTCTGTAATACCTATTGCACTGTACGATCTATTTGGAACTAAAGACAGAATCCTGCCAACATCTGTGGAGGATCTGCCCAAAGGCCAATTGGCATTATTTACAGGTTTTCATTTTGATCGACTTCTGTTTTATTATAATGCAATTTATTATTTATTATTATTATTTATGTTTTGTTTTCCCAAATTCCATGTCTAGCTAAACTTAGGCAATCGATATGTAGTAATAATTCGAATGGGATTTGATAACTCTTGTTTGAAAACTTTCTTTTCACAAAAGTAATTTATGGTCTAAGTGTTTAAAATTGATTCACGAAATAAACTTCGTCGCGAAAGCGAGAACTTATTTAAAAGTAGTTTTGCCACGAAAGTGGGAAATTAATTAAGATACGAACCAACAAGCGAAAGCTGAGGTAAGGTCAGATAGTAAACACTAGGCATTTGCTTTAATAACAGCGAAAGCACTTTAAAACGAATTAGAACTTAGAGATTTCCAAAAAATAGTTTTAACCCCGAACGGAATACGAAAGTGTACGTTTGGCCCTTAGGATTATGATTAGCGTCAACAACCATCGTGAGACGAGAGTCTTTGAATCTCCATTTTCTGCTTAAATAAACTGTGAAAACTATTTCATACACCAGTAACTTATCAAATCCCTGAAGGACATAATTACTACGTATCGATTCAATTAATTAAAATCTAAATAGCAATCTTAGTTTCCCCTTTTAGTGACAATCTTATTCCCTTAAAACATATTCTACCTAGCTAAACATAGTAACTCCCGAGAACACTAGTTTGATTACGAGTCCCTGTGGGATCGATATCTTTTATTACTACGCGATAGACTGTGCACTTGCAGTTAGTTGTATTAGACATAGAAAGTCGCGATCAGAATGGCGTGGGCAGTGATTTGTTTTGAGTTAAGCTAAGTGCTTAAGAATTGCTTTGATGAGTCGGTGCGAGAAGGTAATGAGATGTTTATTTTGATGGAAACTTTGAGTGTTAATGAAAGTGGGGAAGTTGGTGGTTTGCCAATTAATTGTTATTGTCCGGAGTTTTTCCTGATGAGATAAGTGATTTACCGCCGGAATGTGAAGTGGAGTTGTGATTGGCTATGTTACGGAAACTAGTCTGATATTGAGAGCTCTATATTATATGTCTGTTTGAATGGTCAAGGAATTAAATTGATTGAGTAGTTTTGAGACTTGTGTCTGGTGTGTGTGCTAAGGCAGTAGATGGTGAGGTCGAGTACATGGTGGACAATGATTTCTGGTGATTATGAGAAGAGGTCGGGCGTGGAATGCAATATTGGTGTACTTGAGGTTTAAAATATTTCGAAGCTGAAAATGTGCTGGATGGCTTCCTAAGTGTGAAATTGATGTTGTACGTTGAATTCCGAGGTTGCAGCTATTTATGGAATCGAAATCGGAGATACGGAAGTCATTCAACGGTCGAAAATAGAATTTGGACTGTCATGTTCGCCGAGCGTTCGCCTAGCGAAAGGTCCTGGGCAGAAGAATGTTGTTTTCGTATTTTTGTCATAGCGGGGAACCGTAACTCAGAATGGCACACGGTTCGAAGCATTGGAAAGCTATTCTAATGCTCTATCTGATGGTGAAGTAGTGACATGGAATTAAGTTATTTATTGAGGGACTATATTCGGATTTTGTAGTAAATGCAGAAAGTGTGGTTTGTGTTTCCGCCATAACTCACGAATTGAGTGTCCGTTTGGCATGGGATTTTCTATACTTATTTGAGCGAGTCAATGGTTGTGTTAATCGATGATATTTTGATATATTCAAATAGTATAGAGGATCATTTTGAACATCGGGAACATGAGTTATCAGTGTTGGAGAAGAAGCGGTTATATGCCACTGTGAAGAGAGTTTCAAAGAGTTTTTAGGAGAGCTGTCAACAGCTTGTGTGTTGATTTTTGCTGAATCCGACCGGACTATTTGTTGTGTTTTGTGATGCTTTGTTGATAAGATTGGGAGGTATGTTAAGTGCAACATCAGCGAGTCTTAGTTATGCTTTAAGGAAACTTAAAGTACATAAGAGGAAATAATTAGGACTTCTGAAGGATTATGGTTTTGGATTGAATTACCATTCGGGTAAAGCAAAACGTGGTAGCTGATGCATCGATTTGGAAATCTTTGTATATACTGATATTGATGGTAAAAGAGTTAGAACTGATTGGACAATTTCGTGATGTGAGCTTGGGTTGTGAAGAGACTTCTTATGGAGTTAAGCTTAGTATGGTGGAGCTACTAGTGGTATTCTTGATGAGATTCGAGAAGGTCAAGAATCTGGTTTGAGTTGGTAAATTGGTTGAATTTGATGAATTAAAGTCGAAGGGTCGAATTGCAGATTGATGAAAATGGTATCAGGAGATGTCGTGATAGAGTTTGTGTTTCAGATATTGTTGAGTTGGGATAAGAGTATTCTTGAGGAAGGACATTTAAGTGGATTGAGTATCCGTCCCGGTGCTATGAAGATGTAACCAAATTTGAGGAAATTGTTTAGTGGCCATAGATGGAGAGAGAAGTGGTTGAAGTTGTGTATGCTGGTTAGGCTTATGGAAAGTCAAAGTTTGAACATCAGAGACTATTGGACCTGATGCAACTGTGAATATTTCTGAATGGAAGGGGATAGTATTTCTATGGGTTTTGTGTCGGGTTGCCGAAGACTGTGAGATGAATATGATTCACTTTGGGAATGATGGATGGATTGATTAGCTCAACTCATCTCTTACTAATGAGGAGTAATTATTCTATGTTGAAGCTAACTATGATGTATATTGAGGAAGTTGTGAGGTTGTATGAGATACCGTCGAGTGTTGTGTCGGGTAAAGATCGGAGATCTTCATCGAGGTTTTGGGAGAATTTGCCAACAATTTAGGTACCATGTTGAGATTGAGTTCTGCCTATCATCCGCAGGCGGATGGACAGACAGAGAGAACTATCTAGTCTATAGAGGATTTGCTGAGAGCTTGTGTGTTGGATCGAGGTGGATCGTGGGATAGTTATTTGTCGATGGTTGAGTTTACCTACAATTATAGTTAGCATTCTAGTATCAGAATGACACCGTATGGGGAATTGTATGGTAGAAGGTGTAGGACTCCTTTGTGTTGATATGATTCAGGCGAGAGTGTTGTGCTCGGACCTGAGAATTGTGTAAGAGACGACTGAAAAGATCAAGAAGATCTAAGAAAATACGTGTTTTGAGAGTTACAATGGTGACTGGTGTTGGTCGAGCTTTGAAGTCTCGGAAGCACACACTGTGTTTTGTTGATTTGTATCGGAAGCGACACAATGGAAGCATGGGAGAGGTAGCATATTAGACTGTTTTACCGTTGTCGCTTGTGAATTTACATGATGTGGCATGTGCCTAAGTTGAAGAAGTACATTGATTCAGATGGATGGTGTACAAGTGAGAGGTAATTTGATTGTCGAGGTAAAGAGATTCCTTTGGTGAAGGTAGTTTGAGAGGACCAGCTGGAGAAAGTTAAAATTGGGAACTTGGAGATCAGTTGAGGGAGTCGTATCCGACTCTGTTCCTTGACGCAATTTTCGAGGGCGAAAATTCTTTTAAGTGGGGGAGAGTTGTAACACTCCAAATTTAATTGGAAAATTTTAATTAATTTATTTAATTGAGAATATTCGTATTTTTGGTGTTTTCGGTGGTTTTGGGAATTATTGAGAAGATGTGCATGTTGGACTATTTATTTAATTAATAGTATACTATATGAGAATATTAGTATTATTATTATTAAAATGAATATAAGGGAAATAAGGGTAAATTGGGCATTATGAAGAGTTAGTAAGGGTGTTATGGGAAAAACCCAATATGTGAGGCCCAAGACTAAGTTAGACAAAATTGAGTTCTGAAAGGAAATCGGATTTCATTTTTGTGTTTAACGTGAAAGTTCGTGGCCAGAGCTCTGAAGGAAAGGCTGGAAGCAGAAGATCCCAAAGATTAATCGTGAAAGTTGCGAATTGACTAAGGTATGGGGAGTATCGCATTTCATGATTTTCCATGTATGCCTTTCGGTGTGTTTATGGTTGATTTAAGATTTAAGGTATTTTGGGTTGGTTGTGGGAAAATAGGGAAATTGATGATAAGGCTTTGAGGTTATGGTTAATGGTATGTAACACTGAATATTGATATGAGAAAGGAAACCTTAGGCCTTTGTGGCCAAAACCTTAGATCGTTATATGTCTGCCCATATGGGATAGAATATTTGATATTTGAAATTACTATGCCTTCAGAGCAATTGTAAGGAAATTGACGGTAGACCCTGGAGGTTAGTGGTTAGTATTCTTGACCCTTTGAGTGTAGAGATGAGAAATAATGATTTTTGCCTTCATGGCCAAAACCTTGGATTGTGATATGTTTGACCCTGTAGGAATAGAAATGTTCATATGTGAGTAACTATGAAGTACTCAGAGTAATTGCAGGAAATAGTGTTTTAGGCGTTGCAAATGTTGTCAGATGAGCCTAATAAACCATAGAAGTTGTGCTGTTATTGCCGTATAACCTTAGGAATGTTTTAGTGATGTTTTGGGTACGTTGAGTGAGTGATTCGTAAAAATAATTGAGTAAAAATCAGTTCTGGAGCGTAACAGCGTCTTTCTGTTCGTCACGACTGTTCATGTTTTTGGTCGAAATTGTTTTGGACGTAACTTTTGATCCGTAAGTCCGTTTTGACCCCCGTTCGAAGCGTTGGAAAGCTAATAAACAAAGCTATAACATAGTATAGATAAGGGAATTTTTTTTACCAATATTTTTATATCTAATTATGTTTGAGAAGTCAATTGTTATACGTTCTATTAATGAGTCATGTTCTGGTTCAAGGATGTCTTGATGTTTTGATGCTGCGATTTTCCTGATGAATTACCATGAGGGTAACTGTGATAATATGATGAATTAACATGAGTAGAACCGTGAAGTTTATATGATTGATAGGCGATAGTGTGGGGATTACCGTAAGTATAACTTGATAAATTAATATGAGATGATATGAGGGTAGTACTATGAATTAATATGGGGTAATATGGGATAAAATGGCTATGAGCTAATATGTGATTTATATGGGATTATATGATGACATGACTTGTGAGATTAATTAATATGATGGACTATGATGATATGTTGTATGATGAATAATATGATGAATTATGATGGTATGATGTATGATGATTAATGTGATAAAATATGATGATATGTTGTATAATGATGATTACTGTGATGAGATATGTTAACATGATGTATGATGATGATTGTTACGATGAGCTATGATAACATGATGTATGATGATGATTGTTACGATGAGCTATGATGACATGATTTATGATGATGAATATGACGATGAGATATGACGTGTAATGATGATGAATATGATGAATGATGATGCACCATATGATGTTATTATGAGGATTATTGTGAAGTGTGCATCATGCATTCATGTGCATCCGGACTTTGGTTCAGGACCTCGATTACTTTGACTTCAATCCCATTGTGTGGATGTGAAGTATTTTGATGTGCTTCGATCCTATTGATGGGGATCTATGGAGGGTTGATGGCCTAGTGTCCATCGAGCTGTGATGATTGGTACCACATGCATTGAGTCTATGTTGCATTTGCATTTATGAGCCTTTGTGTATAATTATGACATTGTGGCCTTTGAGGCATAATTGAAGAATATCAATGTGTTGAATATAACTATGAGTAATATGTCGTTTATGCATTAATTGTTATACATTGATTATTATGAATTGTCTTACTCACCCTGCCTGTTTGAATGTTACCTCCACGTGGGTAACGTGCAGATGAGCAAGTTTAGCCATGGACGTCGTCGAGGAGTATTGTGACGTTTTAGAGTCGTTAGCCTTATGGTTAATGTAGAGGGTCTTGCTCTGATATGTAACATCGGGTTGGATTCTTTGAGTTGATTGTATATCATTAGGTTATTTTACTGATGTTCCCTTATGAGGAAAACATTGAGTTATGTTTTGAGTTCCGCTGTATATGATGTTTTGATGTATTTTGAGAAAACCCGTCTGTTACGGAGTATTGACCAATTTTGTTGACTTTGAGAAATGTACGCCGTTTGTGGCTTTTTAATGAAAGTTAATATTTTACTCTGAAATCCGTGTTATTTTACCGTAATATTTGTGGGGTAGAATAAGGGTGTTACACTAAGCACAAAATTTGGCGCTAAGCGTGGTAGCCCCAGACTGGCCACCTCTAAGCGTGCTTTGGCCGTGCTAATCACAAACTGTTGTGCTTCAATGGTGCTAAGTCTCATCAGCAGGATTACTTTGATCCAAAAAATGCACGTTGAAGCCATATCTTTGTCTTTTGATGACCAAAGCTCCTTCTAAGCATAAATACCTACAAAATGGGTTAAATTTAAGCAAACTACAACTAAATACATGATAAACTAATATAGTTAGATGATTACACAAAATTTGACATTTTTTCTACAAGAATATAAGGAAACAAGTTAATACTCCATGTTTCCAATTACAAATTAACCATAATTTGACACTTATCATTATCAGGATCCCTACTGAAACCACCATCACCACCAACAAGTTTGGTTCCATATATTTTTCTAATAAATTTTACCTACATGATGTTCTGTACATACCAACTTTTTTTTCCAATTAGATACATATATCTAGATTGTCTGCTTCTTTAAATTATACTTTAGTGTTTACTTCTACTCATCGTCTCATACAAAGGACCCATACCTTGATGAAGATTGGTGAATCTAGACTTAAGTGGGTTATACTCTTTGATTTTATGGTGAGGCCATAAATACCTACAAAATGGGCTAAATTTAAGCAAACTACAACTAAATACATGATAAACTAATATAGTTAAATATTTACAAAAAAGTTGAGGTTTTGCTACAAGAATCTAATGAAACAAGTTAATAAATTCCAAGTTTCCAATTACAAATTAACCATAATTTGGCACTTACCAATATCAGGATACCTAATGAAGCCACCATCACCACCAACATGTCTAGTTCCATATATTATGTAATAATTTTTACCTACATGATGTTCTGGGCACACCAACTTTTTTTGCCAATTTGATACCGATATCTAGATTGTCTGCTTCTTTAAATTGTATTTTAGTGTTTACTTCTACTCATCGTCTCATACAAAGGACCCATACCTTGATGAAGATTGGTGCAACTAGACTTAAATGGGTTATACTCTTTGATTTTACGTATTTACAATAACCCTCCATCGCCTAACGATGTTCAATATCCCCAAAATCATCTCATAAATAATTGTTCTTTGTGGCATAACAGGCAAGGCCACCCTTCTCATGATGTTTTATTTCATATTAATAATGTTTTCCCTTTACAACATTTGTCTAAAAATGTTAATCCTTGTGATACTTATTTTTGCATGAAACAAAAACATCTTTCTTTTCCTGATAATGTGATAAAATCTTTAAAATGTCTTGATCTTGTCCATATCGATATTTGGGGGCCCATATCTGCTCCTTCCTTAATTGGTCAAAAATACTTTTTAACCATAATCGATGATTGGATATTTTTGATGAAAAACAAATATGAAGCCTCTCATCTTATCAAATCTATTTTTACTTTCATTCAAATACAATTTAATACTAATATTAAGACCATTTGTTCTAATAATGGGTATGAGTTCCTTTTGAAAAATTACTACTCAACTCAAGGCATCTATCATCAGACATGTTGTGTCTACAAACTCCAACTGGGTTAGTTAAAAGAAAAAACCAAGACCTCCTTGGAGTGACACATGATATCCTCTTTCAATCTCATACCCCTAATTTGTTTTGGTCTTACACTCTTTCTTATGTTGTCAACTTAAAAATAGAATATATGCTTTTTAATTTAAATATATGCTTTATTAAAGACAGTTTATCCTACTCTTCTACCATAACTAATCCTAATTGGAAACAAGCTATTTTTAATGAACTTAAATCTCTCAATGATACAAACACTTGGGATATCAAAAATATTCTTCCTATCGAAAGAGCTATAGGTTGCAAATGGATTTTCAAGTTAAACTTCCTCCCAAATGGCACCATTGAGATATATAAGGCTAGACTTATTGCTAAAGGCTTCAACCAAACATAAGGGTTACATTATTTAGAAACTTTTAGTCCTGTCATAAAAATGACAACTATTAAAGTTTTACTTTCCATTGCTTCTTTGCTAATTGGTATGTTCACCAACTTGATTTTAAAACGATCTTCCTTCGTGGGGATCTTGAGGAAGAAGTGTACATGAAGTTCCCTCCTGGTCTCAATATGCCCAAAAATATGGTTTGTAAACTCAAAAAAATCTATTAACAGGCTTAAACAATTGAGTCGTCAATGGAATAAAAAACTGAACATCACGTTGATTGACATTGGTTTCTCTCAATCCAAGTCAAATTATTTCATGTTCACTTATAAATGTACTACTGATTTTACTATTATACTTGTGTATGTAGATGATTTAATTATTGCAGGAACTTATACGAATCATATCAATCATATAAATAAAATCCTTGATCAAAGGTTAAACATGAAAGACCTTGGTTACCTCCATTATTTCCTAGGTTTTAAGATTGCAAGATCATCCAAAGGAACTACATTGTGTCAGCAGAAGTACTATCTAGACTTGATGGAATCAACTAGTCTTCTTGGCTTAAAACCAGGGTCCGCGCACATGGACCCCAGTCATAACCTGGATCAAATGTAGGAACCTGTTCTCGAAGACCCTACCCAATTTAGAACTGTAATCAGTAAGCTTCTGTATATCACACATTCTCACTCTAATATAGTCTAGTTTATTTTCTAGCTCATCCATCATGTGAAATCCCTAACACAAATGCATTTACAAGCTGCTTATCGGATCATCCGTTATCTCAAGAATGCCACATCCATGGGTCTTCACTTCTGATCAGATTCCAAACTTAACCTTATAGGCTTCATAGATTCAGAATGGGGAGCATATACACTAACTAGAAGATCAATAATTGGTTTCAACCTTTTTCTTAGAGATAACTTAGTCTTGTGGAAATCAAATAAGAAACTAGTCATCTCTTGCTCCTCCTTCGAAACAGAGTACTGCGCATTAGCCAACACATCCTGCGAGGCCCAATGGCTCCTTTATTTACTTCAAGACTTTAACATTACTCACCCAAAACCAGTCATCATCTATTGTAACAACCCAAATGTTATCCACATCGCCATCAATATGGTATTTCATGAATGTACAAAACATATAGAGATGGATTGCCACTTAGTGCGAGAAAAAGTCCAATCAAAGACTATTCATGTCATGCCCACCAACTCTGAAAACTACGTAGCAAACTTGTTCAAAAAGTCCCATCATCTTGGTCCATTTAGTAGTTTACTTTCCAAACTTGGAATCTTGAATATCCATTCCAGTTTGAGGGAGGGTGTTAAATCATAGTTTATTTTTTCACTCGGATTTATTTTTCTGGTCCAGTTTGTATTTTACTTGGGCCATAGCTTCGGGTCTAATAATTAGCCTTATTTAAAGACACTATAATGTAATTGTATGGTTTAATGAAAATAATATTTTTCTTTTATTCAATGTCTTCCAATTGTCCGTTGTGACGTGTTAACAAAACTCAGTAAATATAAAAGATAATTTTCTACATGTTAAATCTTGACATAGCATAAAATATATATAATATGACATTATATAAATTAAAATAGATGCTTCTCTCAGTCACAAAGAAATTTTGTTTTAAGAACTATCGAGATCTAACAAGTAAATACCTACCATTATAGAATTGTGTTTCCGTGGCCATTGTGTTTATTACACTTTATGATACCCCTTAACCTGTTGCACCCTAATTTTTGACCATAAGACCTCACCTCTTTTTTCGCATTTTCTATTGTTATTTGACTTTATTCATGCGACTAACCAATTTGTGCAGACGCAGTAATATCGAGGTATATACTCTTACAACCAGGCATCACGGGGACTTGACTAGTGCATTTAGGTTTAAAGTTCACCGTTCAGGAACTTAAGCTTAATTGAAGGAAATTTTGCATATGATTAAGACTATCAGATTCAAGTTGAAGATTCAGAGAGTACCAATCATTTTCAAAACTCAATTTGCTACGGATCTGGCTGTAACCACAAAAGCGGATTCAACTGTATCAGTAACTCTACTTTCCCTTGTTCTTTGTTATACTCACGTTTGACTTTCACATATTCTGGACGGTGTTGGGTATTCGCGTTAAAGTATGTTGACGGCTTATTCAAATGTTGTCAAGAGACTGTAAAATAAGGACATTACCATTAATTACTGGCTTTAAGACTGACTTGCACAATTTGATTTCCTTACTTAAAAGTTCAAATTCAATTAAAAGGTTTAAAGAGGCAAGGCTCAAGCCCTTGAAGTTCATTAGATTCAAGAGCTTTGTGACCAAATTACAAAGTCCATGAGTTTCGTTCCATTACAAGGTTCAAGTATTGGTTTGCAAGTTCAAAAGCTAAGCGAGAACTCATTCTTGTTTCAACTAGTCCACGAACTTACATAAATGAGAGCCTTTTCATCCCGACCAAGCCTTGGTATGTGAATCTAAGAAGAATTGGTTTAACAATCAAAGGAGGCATGAACATACTTATTTGTAGTCTCATAGTCTCATCGACCTGTTCATTTGTTTGAAGACAAATTACATAAGGACCCTCATTTAAACTCTTAAGTTTACCACTAGAAGACGGTTCGCAATATATGGATACCATGTTTTTACTTTACAAGTTATCTACAAATCCACAAATCTCGTGGAGCTTTCAAGTCTAAGGCTGCAATTGGTAGATCTTGCTACCACGAGGTTCAAAAATTCAAATTCAAAGGACTCCATACCAATGTACAAATTAAAGACCTCTTTACAAATGTAAGAATGAATTTTTTTAAACTCAAAGCCAAGAAGAGGAAAGTCTATTCAGAGCATATTAACTCACTGTTCTTCACAAGGTCATTACATAAAAGAATTCAAGAAAACACGTTCCTGACTAAACTCAGTCCTAAGTCTTGAAGCTCCTTTAGGCATTTTGCTTCATATTCCGTGCAAACGCTTCCTGCAGGTCGCTTCTGTCCTCTCTCGCATCATTGTGTAACAGCGACACGCACTGTTATGGCACCAGTAACGGGACTCGCAATTCAAACCTTTGCTATTGGCTTCTCAATGGCTACCAATTCAAGAAATCCGTCGGCCGCTCCAACCGGACATGGGAGCAATTCCTACAATCCACAAATCTGTTCATGTCAGACCTCACATGTATCAAGGCGGATCGATAAGCTAAAGCGTAAACTTGTTAAAAGTCAGTACCATCTTAAGAACTGGAAGGCATTCAAATGCTGCAAGAAGACTCGTCGCGTGTAAGCGTAGTTAACCTGTCAAAACAACACCAACTCCATCAGAATAGGGCTGCCAGACTGGAGCTCACACTAAAGACTCCTCTTAATGTGGATGAAAATGGCACTAACCTTAATACTGGAACCTTCAAGAAAGCGAGTGACGAGGTGTTGATATTCAGAAGAACTATCAAATGCCAAGCCTGTTGAAGCTACTGCTGAAACACTACTAGGTAGCAAAGCTCATGAGTGGGAGGATAAACCCACTACGAACGACAACGCTGCATAAAAGAAACATTCGGAGTTAGTAGAATTCAAATATGCAGATTCATGAGTTTTAAGGAAGACCATATTTTGAACTTGAATAATGAACCGTTATTGGCGAAGCCGAAGGCTAATCGACATTTCTTCAAAGGACACACAACTCTTAACTTCACAAAGTCTCCAAATCTTCCTCGGCTTGCTAAGTTGCTCTTGTGGTGGGCCAGGTCTCCAATTATTTCCTACAAGATATAACCATATGAGACGTTTTTATAGAATTGGAATGATCAGTAGTTGGAAATGTGATAACTCTATTGGAGGCATAGTCGAGAGAAAAGAAACTCACCAAATCTTCTTTCCACACCTCAAGCAAGACAAGCCCTGCATTCAAAAAAACGAAGCACGGCAACAATGATTAGAGAACATTCACCTATAAGGAACATACCAATATTAAAGGAGAAGATGTCGGTTTCGTCACGAAAGAAGAAGTTCTCACCTGATAGGACGTTGAGAATCAAAACCGCGGCAGCCCCGATAAAACGGAATCCAGTTGCAACACCTCATGTGGACCTCCTATTGGACTTACGCCCGAGCGAGAGTGACGTCAAAGAACTAACCGAAGTTAGAATTACAGACAACAAGCAGTTAGTATTTTGAGAATAAGCCATGCCCACCTAACAACCATCAAACCAAGGATGTGAACTGCCAAACTCCTTTTTGCTCTATGCTGTTTGCCATGGCCAAACAAAATGATGTGCCAAATAACGTTTCCAAGACTTCAGCAACAACAGTCTCCATGTCAACAGCCCACTACAGACCGGCTCCGTGAATTGCTTCTTCATTGTCAATAGAGCATACCTGAGAGAGGCATGGAAAAAAGGGAAAACTGTTAAAGAAAATTTAAATCAAAAGGGACTCATATCTTTCCAAACACAGTCACAAAACCATACTTGCAACAGCAAAAAATGGTCTCGCAGAAGGATGATTGATCTCGAGACCATGCTCCAAAAAATCCTGCCAGAATCATGATCAACCTTATGTTAATTACCATCAAAACTTCTAATGTTACAAAAAAAACAGAAATATTGGTAACTTTGCACTTCTATCTAACAATACCATTTGAATGTTTTGGTCGCATTCGTAAGCCTTCCAACAGCAAGACCTTCACCTGCAATACAAGAAAAAACTGATAACTACATCGGTATTTCGAAGGCCATGACAGAAGGAGCAAGGCTTAAGAAAGGAGATGGATTAATTTATTTTCCGCCCTCAGTTTTGACTCATCATCGGGCTGAAGTTCGAGCAGTCAGAAGGATAACAACCGAAGTTGTCACCAACTCCCTACCGAGCATCGAAAGAATTCAATTTCGGGTAAAAGTCAACAACGGCATTCAACAGCACCAACGCGGTTCAGACTATCGACTCATCATCACCGTTATACCTTCCTCGGCACCAAAGCTGAGACCAGTAGATTATGAACTGATCAGCAGCAACCTGAAGGAAGAAGAAAAATGTTAGTGTCAACAATGGCAATTGCAAACAAGCATTCATAGCAACGGAACAAGCTCAACGATGTCAGCGGCAAGCAACATCAGCGAATATCAGTTAAAACAAACTACAAACAACATCAAAGCACCAACGACATTCCCATTTCCTTCATGGCTCAAACTCATCATCATTGCCATAGAACCTTTCTCGGCAAACGACACAGAATTGGCAGCCTCCGAGCTTAAGCTTGCCCTGAAAGAAGCAGCAGAAAAGTAAGAACTTGTCAGAGAGAAATCCCAACAATGTCACGACTACTCGAGATCTAACAAAAACTGCTAACGGAAGTGTTAGCAGGAGTTGCCGATGAAAGAGTTCCCCGTTAACAAGTCATATCCCACGGTCCAATTCCTGCAAGAATTTTCAAACAACATTCAGTTTCTATTCACAGACAAGTAGCCAACAGGTGTGTTCAAATAGAAAAAGAATCAAGTCAAAGCATTCAAAGAACAAAATTCAATGTACCTTTAACAAGCAGAGGACGTGTTTCTCCAAATACATCTCTTTCCAAAACCGAAAACCGACATAATCAGTGGGAAATGGAAACATATTCAACTCAGAATGCCTCAATTGGAAATATATTACTACATTTATTATGGCACAAATCTGAATTTGGAAGGTGATTAAAGGGTCTTGAATTTCATTCAGGTGTACTGCATATAAAAGGAGCATCGCGTCAACAAAAAAAGAGGAGAGACCTTTGTAGCAGAACATCACGTAAATCCCAAAATCCCAAATTCACCGAAATCCACAATCAGTCATGATACGAGATTCACAAATACACAACAATTCATGGCATTCACAAAATCTCAAACTTATGAAACCCTAAACAAAAATCCATGAAAAGCAAAGAGAGCTTATCTTTTAAAACTCTATCGGAGATCGTCTCGGATCCACCCGCAAACTCCAATCCACCACCTTCAACAAAGTACCCTCGACAGAAATCTCGTCCGCCACAAATCGCATTCAACCTGCAAGGAGAAACCATTTAAATGGTGAGATTAAGATTACTAACACTTTAACATTTTCTTGTTTTTGTCATGTTTGATTTGTAGGAATAATGGGGAAGGGGAGTGGCGAAATCATGGAGCAACGGCGAGAAGATCAGAGATGAAAGAAGAGAAAATCGAAGAAGGAAATGGGGAAAGACAGAGAGGAGATGAAGAAAGTACGAGAACGGAGAGGTGAAAGAGAAGAAGAGACGGGGCGAGCAAAGAGAATGAGGAAGAAGAACGAGAGGAGAATCGACGGCGCGGGGAGGGGAAAGCTGGGATTAGGGTTTATTGTCTTTTTAATTTTTGTTTTTGTTGTAATAATAATCTAGTGAATATCCACACATACACACTACACACTCATACCACACACCACTAATCCTTCATTAACCCACTAACCTCCTAATTAATCTGTTAATCAGCGCCTAATATCAACCTGTCATACCCCAAATTTGTCCTACCTTTGTATAACCTCCATTCTGTATATTTATCCATTTGCTTTATTTAAAAAAAAATCAAAAAAATATTGTTACTTTCAATTGAAGATATAAAGTCAAGCGTGTGGGTAATGTTGAATGAAGTTCAATAATCAGACAAAAGTTTGCTTTATAAGTCAGGTCATCTGGTCAAAGTTGATTTATAAAGTTCTGAGTACAGTGCATACTTTAAGACAAAATATTCTGGTATTAAGGCATCATCTCCTGATTTCAGGGCAGTGAGGCCAATCAGGAATTATTGTTTTCTCCAGAATTGATTCAAGTTTTGTTTCAGCTCAGGTGGTGGGTTCATTTCAATTTAAGGTTCCGATTCATTCATTTGTTAGAAGCTCAGTTGGAGTTATTTTTTTTTTAGTGAAGAATTCAAGAATGGAATTTTATTTTAAGTCAAAATCATGGTTTTGAGCATGTTATCAAGCATAGAATTTGAGATTTAACATGGAAGGAACAAATAGCCCAAAGTCCATTACTATGTGCTAAAACCATACATTACAAAAAATACAACATCTCAGTTAAAATTTGTGTAGGCCCACTACAATGGCAATTTGCAAGGAGAAGAAACAACTACGTGACTTTAGGAACTGTGCAATGCCACATAGGGCCTTATTCATGGATTTTATGTGCAAAATGTAAAATGAACGGACATTTTTTCTCATCACACATGCCTCGAAATGCACATGGCAGTCCTAGAACCCATCCAAAGAGCGAGTCGCACGGGCCTGCACAAATGGTCGATAGCCGTTGTCCTACGAAGAATTAAGGCAACTCTAGCAGCCACTTCAAAGATCCCATCCGTCCTGCATAAGTACGTAATAGAACTTAATGAGCCATGAATAACTAGACAGAAAATGCGAAAATGCATATATACCACAATGTTTCAAAACACAGCATGAAGATCACATCCACAACGCACCAAATACCACATGGCGTATAAATCCTACGCACCGTGTTCCGTCGACTCCAAATCGGCACCAATTGTTACACCAGGAGACACACAAAGAAACCTGCAATATGAGGAAAATCATCAATCAAAACCAACTTAAACTATGGTACATGATTCACGACAAGACCATACACAGATCCAATACCATGCACTATGTTCCGTCAATTCAAAAAACTGGCATTAGTTGATACACCAGCAGCCATTAACCTCTCTTCCATGCCGAGTTATGTTCTTCTTCATGTTGAATCCATCATTCCCAAGTTCTTCACGAATACAAGCAAGTTTGATATAAGTCTGAGGCAAAGGCTAACCATTCATAAATCAGAATTTAATCTTGTCGGCAAGCAACTCTTGGTGCATTAAAGATCCTGATGCCTTCAAACAATAAGAAAAGTGGCATGTTAGTGGTAAAACTCTTAATGGAATGAACATGATAATATGGCAGTCACGAAACCAAGCCAGTCCAAGAAATCAAAAGAAGAGTTACCGCAGTGAAAAAGTGAATTGGTGGTAGAAAACTCACATATTTTCCAACTCATGCTAAAAACAAATTTGTACCTTTGGTCCCCACAAAAACAAAGCCTACTTACACAAGAACTGCTACAATACACCTGTAACAAGCCAAAAAAACCAGTTCCCCAAGCGTTGCTGAAATCCTGCTACAAACTGTCAAAAATTTAATGCAAAAACTCTGCTACTACACAGACCTACATAGAAGGAATAAAATAAAACAGTTCCAACACTAGTTCCAGCTAACAAAATTGTACAGCTGCTACAAGACCATTCTTCACGCCATGTTTGCAGAGCTAGTCCAAAGAATACAACAAGCAGCTTGCCACAAATGATGGCTACACACCCCCTTGCTGCATAAAGCTCAACCTTTACCTAAACTAACAGCAAATGAATCATTTCATCATGACCAAACCACAACATTAAAAAGCATAAAAGAAAGAAATGAGGTTCAGTAGAACCAACAATAACAAACAGCCCCAACACGCCTCATTGATTTGAGCCATTACTCCACAAACCGTACGATGCAGAAGACAGAAAAACAGGGCATCTTCCTACACTGAACCAAAACCTGCAATATACATTGCTACCTCCATCAAGACACCAAAGAGAAACCACCCTCTGCAGAATAAGACAAAGCAGTACGAAAAATTCACTAGGGGCCTTTACAAAACACAGGGAACTTGTCAAAGCGAAAAAAAAAGAAGGGGAAGAAAGGGGAGGATAGAGAGAACCTGAGGATTTTTTTTGTGAACGGAAACTTCTTTGAGAATCGTTCGATCCATCCCCTTCCATATCCATCATCTTCATAAAACAACTTCTAAAAACATGTTCTTCCATTTCACTTCATCACACAGCACAAGCACAACATCTTTATTTTCATCATAACTCCCTCTTCAATCATATCCCATCATCACACAGAACCCGTCATTTACCTTCAAACTTTTCTTCAAGCTTCAATTTTTGTAACCACCTCCTCCTTCTAATAACCTCAAACCCTTATCTTCTCGCGACCCACACATAATAAATCTAAACCCAAAACAGAAAAGATTGAGTGAAAACAGAGGAACTGAATCACAAACCTTCAACTCATTTTTCATCCGACTTATCCCCTCGATCCAACAACAACACCTTTCCTTGATAAAACCCAGAAAACTCCTTCAAAAACCTCCATCGCAGAACCCTCAAAGTCTCTTCCAAATGCAACTCTTTCCCTGTCTTTCAGCCCACCATTCTTCTTCGTTCAGCAACCACAAACCTCTACAGAACCATCCATTTTTGAAACATAAACTCATTTTCTACCACATCATCCTCAATCGTTCTACTCCAACACTCAAACCCTAAATCCCCAAACCTCTGAACCAACAATAGAACACAACCAGAACAAGAATAGAGAGAGGTTAAATAAGATGAAATGAGCTGGTCTAAATGCTAAATCATGCACGAACTCATTTCAGGTTGAAGATTGGAAGCGAACGAGCAAGCTGAGCGAAAGAGAGGTTGTAGACAATTTGATTCGAAAAGGGGGAAGAACTGGTGATGCGGCCACGTTTGGATTGATTAGGTTTCCTCCTAATTTGATGTTGATTTTGATGTTATCGTTCATCTGCTTTTTTAGTTCGTTGGCTTTTATTATTTATTTATTTTTTTAAAAAAAATAATAATGAAAAGAAGAAAAATGTTTCTTGGTAATGGATCTTCAGACTATGCTATTGGGCTTAGCCCGTGTGGATTTTCCCAACTTTTGTTTTTTTAGATTTTATTATTATTTCTTTTTATTGAATACTGGGGGTGATGGGCCTTTAAGCCCATGTGATCCCCTCCTGTTTTTTTATCAACCCCCTTATTTCTGTTTTCATACCCCCCGGTCCAATCTCACTACCCTTTTTCTTCTCTCTTAATTTCTTTTTAAGGTTTTAATATAAGGTTATGATAATTGATTTTATTAAGTTCTCATTTATTTTATGTACATATTTTTAAATATAACTTTCAAAAAACTATACAATTGTTCTCTTTTAATGTAAGTTTAGGGTTTACACATTTTTGAGGTTAAGTTTTATTTTTCTTTTATCATTGGATATTATCCCTTTTTTTTCCTCATTTTAGGTCGATGACGATACCCCAAAGTTA
Organism: Lathyrus sativus; assembly: GCA_963859935.3. Lineage (NCBI taxonomy): Eukaryota > Viridiplantae > Streptophyta > Magnoliopsida > Fabales > Fabaceae > Lathyrus > Lathyrus sativus. Next base: position 308,061,234 of record OZ012737.1, on the reverse strand, counting down.
TTTTTCTGTCAAATTATTGATGAAGAATAACAAACCCGAGACCAACTTTTTTAAACTTTTCATTTTCTATTTTTTTATCGTTTTTTATCCATTTTATTCATATTATTCATATTATCATATTTATCTTACTATATGTTATTATTATCATATTTATTCATATTCATTCACCCATATTCGAAAATACCTAATAAATTATCGAAACTCCTAAAAGCCAAATTGGTGGACTGTTGGATCTTTGGTCATTTGCAGGTATCCTAACTTTGAGTCGTGCTCGACTTTTCTCAAGGCGTAGTTTAGGACACAAATGCACACACACGGCTTTCTCTTGGGCTACCTGACAATGAGACCCCTTTATTTCGTGCAATCCCGTGTAAATTACATGTACCCCTCTCCCATTCCGATGTATGTTTCGTATTTCTTTGATTATTAGTTTATCTCCTAAGAGCACCCATAGGGACTAGAGCGGATTCAAACTATTTTCAAACTAATTCTCGATTCATCGTCGAGCCATTTTCAAACCCTTGTAAGTCGAGTGCTCATACGCATTCACCATCAACCTATTACAACTCGACCCTTGATGCGTAAGTCAAGTCGGTCTTTTTTTTTTCAAACCATTTCATTTCCAACACATTTTGCACGCGATAATGAGTCAAACCCTTGATCCAACGTCAAGAGGATTTTCGAAACAAGTTATCAATCAACTAACAACTATTCAATTCTTTTCAAGGTGTAAAGAGTGGGTTCAAGTCTTTGAGCTTGCTTTCGATTGTTTGGATACGAGTTATCTTATTCGTGTGGGAGCAATTGACGCCTTTAAATAATATTAACAAACTCGATAATACTCAACCATCTCTAATTACTCATCCTTTCACTCACCTTTCAAACAATTTCTTTTACGATGAAAAAGAGAGTGTCCCAAGTCTTTGGTTCGCTCTCCCGACTACTTGGATCCGAGAAGCCTTTCTCAAGCTTCAAGTAGTCGTCATCCGACCAATCTCATCCTTTTATACACCATTTTAAATTCAAATAACCTTCTTTTACAATGAAAAAGAGAGTGTCCCAAGTCTTTGGTTCGCTCTCCCAACTACTTGGATCCGAGACGCCTTTCTCAAGCTTCAAGTAGTCGTCATCCGACCAATCTCATCCTTTTATACACCATTTCAAATTCAAACAACCTTCTTTTACGATGAAAAAGAGAGTGTTCCAAGTTTTTGGTTCGCTTTCCCGATTACTTGGGGTCTGTGAAGTCTTTCTTAGGCTTCAAGTAATCGTCATCAATTCAACCTTATCCTTTCAAACACATCATTCCTTCATGATGAAAAAGAGAGTGTCCCAAGTCTTTGGTTCGCTCTCCCGATTACTTGGGTCCGAGAAGTCTTTCTTAAGCTTTAAGTAATCGTCATCCGTACCCACTTCAAACCCATTCAAAACCAGTTTCTTTCATGGTCGTTACCACGAACTACGACTGCTCTGATTCTGCATTCACTCTTGAATGTAAGATACGTAGGCACAAGATTGCAATGATCTTGGCGAGCACACTTCTACCTTTTTTCACAATCCCCTCCATCTTCCACTTCCCCCTATCCTTTCCCGTAGTCGAACTACGACGCTCTGATTTCTCATTCTCGTCCGAATGAGCATACGTAGGCACAAGGGCCCCAATCCTTGGCGAGCATCCTATCCTCTAACCATCCCCTTTCACCTAGTGTCTTTATCCCTTTATAGTATCCTTTAGCATTTAGTAGTGAGAAGAGAAGAAATAAGTTTAGCTAACATCCATCACAACTCGAATTAAGAGGTTCCCGTCGAGTACGACGGACGTGAGGGGTGCTAATACCTTCCCCTCGCGTAACCGACTCCCAAACCCAGGAACATTTGGTTGCGACGACCGTGTTCCTTCCGCGTTTATGAGGTTTTCTCGATATTTTCCTATCCCGTTAATTTGGGAAAAATAAAGTTCGGTGGCGACTCTGTCGAACCGCATTTCCGCGCCTTTTGCGCGAGGGTCGTATGTTCGAATGAATTTTCAAGGTGCGACATAACCTAATTAATCTAACTAACCATAACCATATTAAAAAATAATAATAACTAATTAAACTTTTTTCTAAACAACCTTTTAATTAATCCCCCTTTTATGATTCTCTTTTAATATTTATTTAACAAAACCTTTTATTATAACAAGTCTATATAATCCTTTAGTAAAATCACCATAATAACAAAACTTTTAACCAAAACCAATTTGTTTAATAAATATTTTTTATTAAAATCATTTTAACTAATCAACTATTTAATTAGATTCTCCCTAGTCATCCTTTTAACTAAATAAATTCTTCTCAAATAAATAATAATAAACACATTTTCTATATAACCCTTACCTTTTAATAAATAAATTATATCCATACTTAAAAATAAAAAATAATAACTTTTAAAATAAATAGTAATAGCAACCTTTCCTATAATGACCAAATTCATCCCCTTTAATAAACTTTTTCCTCAAAAATCTATGTTTGTATTAATCTTTTCCATTTCTAATTATTATTTTTAAATCAATAATAAATTGAAGCTTTGCTAAAACAAATCTAAGATAACTTTTAATCCAACACAACTTTTCTCTTAAAAATTAAATTAACACTTTTCTAAAATCAATTCAGCTCTCGCCTAAAATAATCTAATTCCTTAAAATCAATCTCAAGTTAATTAATACGCGTGCACGCTTACATCCCTCATTCGTTCACGTATTCACAACTTCACATTCACTCACCTACACCTTAGAGCTTTCATGCGTGTGCATGGTTTACTTTCCGCAATTTATTTTACAAGCAATTTACATTATCGAAATTTATATTTTCGCATCGCATTCCGTCCAAAGAAAGAATTTGCACAAGATCTCAATAATCGTGCGTATGCACAACATTTGCATCATCTCCCCATGATCCTTGATCCCATTCAAGTCGATCATTAAGATAAATCCTACCCCATAGGAAGGACCGTTATCTTTACAACATAGAAATAAACATACAACTCAAAACATACAATTATTCAAACACAATAGAGAAATAGATGCTAATCATCTTAAGCGAGATAGAATCTCCACCCCACATCAATACAGTCAATTCGTAGGAACTTTGCCTTAAGAGAGATAAAGGCATATCTCGTCGATCCCTATCCGAGTACTTGAGCCCTTATCTTAAGATGATGCAAAGACTACATTCCTACAACTTGTGGCGGTTAAATCTCCCTTAAAATGACAATTCATCTCTTCTTCTAAAATCAATCAATCAACTACCCTAAACCCGTAGAAACTTTGACCACAGTCAAAGAACTCCTCTAACCCTTTAGGGGAACTACAAATACTTTGATTCCACTCTCGTAAGGATATGTAGGCATAAGATGCGATATCTTATCGAGTATACTTAGAAATAAACCCCTAGGTCTCTCAACCATTAAGCAGATAAACCCTTAGCAATAAACAAACATAAAACAAGAGGTTCTTGTAGAGTACTACAGAAATTTAGGATGCTAGCACCTTCCCTAAGTTTAACCAACCCCCGAACCTAAAACTCTCTAGCTTGCATTTGCATTGTATTGTGGGAATTTCGATCTTTATCCCTTCCTTTGGACAAATCAAAGTTCGGTTGCAAAAATGAATTAAGGATTCAAACTAATCAATAGTTTGGTATCCGATTTTCACCGCGACAGAAATGGCGACTTCACTGGGGAACTCAGTGGGTTTCCTCTATCTTGTTTCTACTTGTTTATTGCTTATATATTTGTTATTTGTATAATTGTTTACTTGTTTGTTTCTTACCTTTGGGTTGATACTTTTGAGTGGTGAGACAAAGTCCTACACCCGGACTTGAGTGAACTTAAGATAGGATAGTGATATGTTCAAAGAGGCTTATAGGAGGTGGAATCCCGACCAAGCTGACTTGAAAATCACGCTCAATTGAGGTCTTCTCGAAAGTTGTAGTGTTGAACGAGTACTCGTGAAAACATTCACTATTTTTGTTTGGAGCCTATAATATTGAGGACCATAGTTACCTTAACCCCACTTTGTCCTTTATTAGGGTGTAGTGCGGGACTATGAGGGAGTACACCCGAAATAGTGCTACGCGATGCTACACTCAAAAGAAGTTCTCTTGAGAATATTATTAATCACCGAGTAATTGGGAAGTTGATAATATCCGAAAGATGGGCTATTGACTTTGGGAACCTTCTTAGAACCTTGTTCCACAAGTATAATAACCTTTAGTCCACATCCTTTGGGAATGGGTACACCCTTGACTCCATGCTCGTTGCAAACCTAGGGTCTCCCTTGTTTGTTTATCTTTGTGTGTCCTTATGTGCTTACATGTGCTTGCTGCATACATATAGCATCATATTGCATCGGTTTCATAGGATTCAGTTTATCTATAAATATTATAGAAACCAATAAGGATTACAAAAGAAAATATTTTGAAATATTCTTTAAAGAGTCCTAACTTGGGTGACCTAAGGAAGTTAAGGACACTAATAAAAAAAAACTCAAAGGACAAATACAAGAGGCTTCCCTTATCATGGAGGATCATTAGAAGTTCAAAGGACTGTCATCAATATTGAAGATCCAAGTAAACAAGGGCTTCCTTCCTTATTTTCCAAAGGATTCCCCCCCTTACTTCCAACAAGAACAAAAGAAGAGATGGAGGATCTATTTTCCTCTATCAAACTAATCTTTAAACAATTATGGACCACTTACCTTCAAGAAGTCCCAAGTGGAAGAGCAAATCAACAAGCATGATGAAGGACTTCCTTAGGGCTGTACTAGCTTTTATTTAGTTATTATGACAGGACTCTTATAAGAATATTTCCTCGTAATCCAATATCAAAAAATGATAAACGAACTTTCTTTGGTATTCTATAACGTTTATAAATATTTGAGTTCCACGAAACCTTTTATTTTCTGCATTCTGCATTCTTGCATTAGCATCCTTCATTTAGCATTTTGCATATGCATGTGTCTCTCCTCTTCTGTGGCTCATCCGGTCTTCTGTCTTTGTCTGTCAGCTGACATCTCGAACATTTGACCAAGCTTGAAGTATTACTAAAGGATAGTAAAGAGAACGAAGGGTATGGATTCGATAACTAGCTTCAGAGTTGTGACTAATCCGTTATTTGATCTTCCCTCTTATAATGTTCAACAAGTGGATGTTCCTACACAACCTCAGCCTGTGCAAGATAACTTGGTTGTTCAAGTTGATGGAAGAGTTTCTCAGTTTCCACAGTGTATACCGAATTCTCAGAATGTTCATGCTAAGATAAAGATGGATGATCCTAGATTCATAGCAATGGAGAAAGAATTATGTGATTTTAAAGAACAATTGAATATAGTGAAAGAAGCTAATGCATTTGATCTTGATGCTCGTGACCTATGTCTGGTTCCAGGTGTAATCATTCCTCCAAAGTTCAAGATGCTTGTCTTTGAAGTATACAAGGGTATTAGTTGTCCAAAATACCATTTTATGATGTTCTGTCGAAAAATGGCTGCTTATGTTGACGATGACGAATTGATGATTCATTACTTTCAAGAAAGCTTATCTGGGGCATCCTTGATATGGTATATGAAGCTACAAAGGAATTGTATTCAGTCGTGGAGAGATTTAGCTGACACTTTTGTGAAGCAATACAATTATAATTTGGACGTGGCTCCAGACAATGATCAACTAGAAGGAATGAGTAAGAATGATGATGAATCTTTCGGGGAATATGCTCAGCGATGGAAAGAGTTGGCAGCCCAAGTTCGTCCACCACTTCCAGAGAAAGATTTAACCAAGATGTTTCTAAGAACAGTGTCATACTCTTACTATGTTAGGATGGTAGGCGTTGTGCCATTAGATTTCTTCAAAATTATGGAAGTTGGAGTAAACATTGAGAATGCATTCAAAAGTGGAAGAATTCAGGATAACTTGAATGATCGAGCTAATAAAGAGATTTCAGTTGATGATTCCCTAGAGGAAAGAAGCATTGATGTTAATGCAGTTTGGGATTCCTCTCAAATCCTGCCAGTTCCAGTACCTTATCCTCAACATCAGTATGTGGCGCCTACTCAGCGCAGACGACGACTACCTCATAAACGAAGATTAACTTCTCCAAATCAGCATCAGAATCGACAGGTTCGAAGACGGTTTCAGAATCAGAAAATACCCCTGAATATTCCAAAAGAAGAAACTCATTGATTTGATCTTATCCCAATGTCTTACAGTCAACTTTGGTCTTATTTCATCCGAAACTCAGTAATGACACCTAGAAAGACTAGAACCATGAAATCTCACTCACCGTGTGTAACAGCCCAAATTTCATTAAATAATTAATTGTAGTAATTAATTGATTTAGTGGGATTTTATGTTAATATTGGAATTAATAGAGAATTGAGAAGGAAATTGGAAGGAAGGAAAATAAAGGAATATATAAGAGAGAAAGAAAAGAAAAGAAAGATAGAAAAACATTTGGAAAGAAAGAGGAAAGAAGAAGAAAGGAGAGAAAGAGAGGAGAAGAAGAGGAAAAGTGGAAAATCATCAAGAACCAACATCAAAGCTCCGATTAATCGAGGTAAGGGTGAGAAATGTTTCTATTTGATCATTGTAGGATGTTATGTATGTTGGGTTGGGGTTTTGGTAGAGTTTCCATCACTTTCCATTTAGGACAAAATGTTGGATAATCGGTAGATTGATGATTTAATCGGTTGAAACTGAGTAATAATGCCGTAGAATAGTCAGGTAACATGTACTGATGCTGTTTATACTGATTTAGATGTGTAAGAGAGGGTTGATGATGGATTGGTGAAGGAGGAACAAAATAGGATTCTGTTCTGCGCAGGTTCGCTGGCTCTCGCCAGGCGAGCAAAGGCGAAGCTTCGCCAGGCGAAGCCTAGCGAATGTTGGCGAATAATTATATTTAAGTCCCAGTAGACTTCGCTGGTGGGTTCGCCAGGCGAAGTGGGATAGCGAAGGTTCGCCCAGCGAAGGTGCTGGCGAATGGTGGCGAATGAAGTCAGTAGCTACTGACTTGGGCTCGCTGGGAAGTCTCGCCAGGCGAAGCCTAGCGAGTGTTCGCTGAGAGAGTTCGCCAGGCGAAGGCCAGGCGAAGGTTCGCTGCGAGGGTTCGCCAGGCGAATGAAGGCGAATGTGACAGTATATTTTCTTTGCTGTGTTATCCAAATGGTGATTGTTTGGTTGATTCGCATATGTTTATACTTCTATGTTATGAATGAGTATGTGAACTATTATGATAACATGTGCTGTGGGTAGCCTTCGGGCGTGAATCCTAGAGTTGTGATATGAATGATTAATTGTAATCGGTTAAAATACATGAGAACATAATGATGATTATGTGTGTATTAATTGATGAGTTGTGAATGTTTGATTGTTGTGTACAATTATGTAATGAGTATGCATGAGAACATCTTGAATATGTGTGCGTAACTTATAATTGTATGATTGGTATTGCGATGTGAATACCTTGATTGTTGTGATAATTAGAGATACATGGGTATACAATGAGGAATGTATGTGTATCGTCTAATGAATTGTGAGTGCATATATGTATGCGATTGTTGTGTGAATGCATTGGAACATATGTGATATGTGTGCATTGTTGTTGAATATGATGATGTGTGAAATGAATACATTGATAAATGTTTGATATATGTTGTATGTGCAATCATGATGAAATTCTCGAAGGGGTGAATTATTCGAATGCATGGGATTAAGACGCGGGAACGGTCTTAAGTGCATTTATTGTGATTGGTTGATTGTACATGCATCATTCAGTCAAGAGGCAATGTCTGTTAGTTTCATGGAAACTAGTGGCTTGTCCCAAACCTAGAAGGGTGGGTTTGAAGCCTAGGGGACGGGCTTGGTTGTTATCGGTTTAGAAGGGTGGACCCGGTTTAAAGTAAAAACCGAAAAATGATAACAAGTTATCCGTCTAGAAGGGTGGACCCGGTTTAGAGTGAAAACCGAAAAAAGATAACTAATGTCGGTACCGCATAGCATTGAGTTGCATTGGATATGTTGAGTCACATTGCATAATATTGTTGTTGTATAAATGTGCTTGTGAATGATTGTGAAATTAAGCATGAAGGGATGTGCTTGTGAATGTTCATAATGCTGATATATGTGAACGTGATATGATTATGATTATGAGAACGAAGTGTGGTGAGAGATATGAATATGTGTTATATGATACCTATATATATACGTAATCTTATGCTTTGATTATTATGGTTATATTTCTCACCCTTCTGCTGTTTTATAATGCTCTATGAGGCATTGCAGATTAGGATGCTGGAGTCCTTTTGTGAAGTTAGTCTTCATTCTTTTGAGTCGGCTGCTCTGATATGTAACACCGGGTAGTTAGACTAGTATAGTCATTCTTTTGTGATACATTGCGATGTATCAGCTGATGTGGTTTTGTAATCTAATTGATATGATATTTTAATTTGGATAGCTTATGTGTAAGTGGATTAATATTTTGAAAACGGTCAAATGATTTTATCTTCCGCTTAAATTGAAAATGTTACATATTTTATGGAGCAAGTGTTTTATTGGTAAAGTTGTGACATTCTTCCTTTATACCTTATTCTAAAAACTTTTACTCTGATGAATTTGTACATGCTTAAATGTTTTATATGCATTTATTTGGGGTATAGAAGGGGGTGTTACAATAGTGGTATCAGAGCAGGTCGGTCCGTCCGGCCAAGTTGTTAGGGTGTTTTCTTCCTGTGTGTTATTGATATGCGTGTGTTGCATTATCAATATTGGTTGTTCTTACGTGGTTCTGTTGTGGGAATTAGTAAGATGGTTGCAGGAAGGAACGACAAAGCGATTGCGGAGGCATTGACGAGATTGGCGGGGGCAATTGGGCAGAATCCTCCAGCCAATGTGAATGTGACGAATCATGCTGATGATAGATTCCGTGCTTTGGGGAAATTCCAAAAGAATAACCCTCCGGTCTTCAAGGGAACTCATGAACCGGACAAGGCACAAATTTGGTTGAAAGCTGTGGAAAAGATTTTTCGAGTTATGAATTGCTCGGATGCACAGAAGGTGCAGTTTGGGACTCATATGCTCGAAGAAGAAGCTGAAGATTGGTGGGGTAATACTCGCCAAAGATTTGAGGAAGATGATATTGTGATTATGTGGGATTTGTTTAGAGAAACTTTTCTGGAGAAGTATTTTCCAGAGGATGTGCGGGGGAAGAAAGAGATCGAATTTCTTGAGTTGAAGCAAGGTAATTCGACGGTTGCTGAGTATGCGGCGAAATTTGAGGAGTTGATCAAATTTTGTCCTCACTATAATACTGGTAATGCTGAGAGGTCTAAGTGCCTCAAGTTTGTGAACGGTTTGAGACCTGAGATTAGGCAAGCTATTGGATACCAGGAAATCAGGCGGTTTTCTGAGTTGGTTAACAAGAGAAGAATTTATGACGAAGACAGTAGGGCTAGGTCTAGCCACTACAAGAGCCTAAGTGATAAGAAAGGAAAAGGACAATTCAGAGGAAAACCTTACGTAACTCTTGCTGATAAAGGGAAACAAAGGGTTGGTTTTGGAAAGAAATCAAGTGGGGGAGTTTCTACTCCGGTGAGATGTTATAGGTGCGGTGAAGAGGGACATCGTGCTCCTGAATGCAAAAGTGTTGAGAAGACGTGTTTTAAGTGTGGCAAGCCAGGCCACAAGGCTCTGGAATGCAGAAGTGGTGCGGGCGTGACTTGCTACAATTGTGGTGAGCAAGGACACATTAGTACCAAGTGCGATAAGCCGAAGAAGAATCAAGGGAGCGGGAAAGTGTTCGCTCTATCTGGATCTGAGACTGCTAGCGACGATCGATTGATCTGTGGTACGTGCTTCCTTAATGGTACACCTTTGATCGCTATAATTGATACCGGAGCTACGCATTCTTTTATTTCTTTGGATTGTGTTAGAAGGTTGAATCTTGAGTTGTCTGTGATTGGTGGCGGTATGGTTATTGATACTCCTGCTATGGGTTCGGTAACTACACCGTATGTTTGCTTGAATTGCCCGTTGAGTATTTTCGGTAGAGATTTTGGGATAGATTTAGTGTGTCTTCATTTGGATCAACTTGATGTCATTCTTGGAATGAATTGGTTAAAATTCAATCGTGTGTATATTAACTGTTTTGACAAAACGGTTATTTTTCCCGACTCAGATGTTGAAAGGGAATTGTTTATGACGAGGAAACAAGTGAAAGAATCGGTGCAAGATGGGGCTAAGGTATTTATGCTTATGGCAACTTTGAGGACTAGTGAAAGTGAAGATATTGATGCTTTGCCCATTGTTAGAGATTTTCCGGAAGTATTCCCTGAAGAGATAAAGGATTTACCGCCGGAGCGAGAAGTGGAGTTTTCGATAGATTTGATTCCTGGAACTAGTCCGATATCGATGGCTCCATATCGTATGTCGGCCTCGGAGTTAAAAGAGTTGAAGATTCAACTTGAGGATTTTCTTGAAAAGAGGTTTATTCGCCCGAGCGTGTCACCGTGGGGTGCACCGGTGTTGTTGGTTAAGAAGAAAGAGGGTTCTATGAGGCTCTGTGTGGATTACAGACAGTTGAACAAGGTGACTATTAAGAATAAGTATCCACTTCCAAGGATTGATGATCTGATGGATCAGTTGGTTGGTGCAAGCGTGTTCAGCAAGATTGATTTGAGATCTGGGTATCATCAGATTCGTGTGAAAGCTGAGGATATTCAGAAGACGGCCTTTCGGACGAGGTATGGACACTATGAGTATTCCGTGATGCCATTTGGTGTGACTAATGCACCAGGTGTATTTATGGAGTACATGAATAGGATTTTTCATCCTTATTTGGATAAGTTTGTGGTGGTGTTTATCGACGACATCTTGGTTTATTCGAATAGCGAAGGAGAGCATGCCGAGCATCTGAAGATTGTGTTATCTGTGCTGAGAGAGAAGCAGTTGTTCGCGAAGCTTTCTAAGTGTGAATTTTGGTTGAAGGAAGTTAGTTTCCTTAGTCATGTGATTTCAAGTAATGGTATTGCAGTCGATCTGTCGAAGGTTGAAGCGGTGTTGCAATGGGAGACTCCGAAGTCAGTTTTTGAGATCAGAAATTTTCTTGGCTTAGCTGGTTATTATCGGAAGTTTATTGAAGGATTTGCTAAGTTATCGTTGCCGTTGACGCAGTTGACTAGGAAAGGTCAAGCCTTTGTTTGGGACGCCAAGTGTGAAGCGAGTTTTCAAGAACTTAAGCGAAGGTTGACGACAGCTCCTGTTTTGATCCTGCCAAATCCAGAAGAACCATTCGTTGTGTATTGTGATGCTTCTTTGATGGGTTTAGGAGGTGTGTTGATGCAGAATAACCAAGTTGTAGCTTATGCTTCGAGGCAACTCAAAGTGCATGAGAAGAATTATCCGACACATGACTTAGAGTTGGCCGCCGTTGTGTTCGTGTTGAAACTTTGGAGGCATTATTTGTTTGGCGCAAGATTTGAAGTATTTAGTGACCCCAAGAGTTTAAGATGTCTTTTTGATCAAAAGGAATTGAATGCGAGACAAAGAAGATGGCTTGAACTTTTGAAGGATTTTGATTTTGGCTTGAATTACCATCCGGGTAAAGCGAATGTAGTAGCGGATGCATTGAGTCGGAAATCATTGCATATGTCGGCGTTGATGGTGAAAGAGTTAGAATTGGTCGAGCAATTTCGGGATTTGAGTTTGGTATGTGAGAGGACTTTTGGATTTAAGTTGGGTATGTTAAAGCTTACAAGTGGTATTTTGGATGAAATTCGAGAAGGACAGAAATCGGATTTGAGCTTAGTTGATCGGTTGACTTTAATCAACCAAGGCCAAGGTGGTGATTTTCGGATTGATGAGAATGGTATTATGAGATGTCGGGATCGAGTTTGTGTTCCAGATGTGGTTGAGCTTAAGAAGAGTATCCTTGAGGAAGGACATCGTAGCGGATTGAGTATTCATCCGGGCGCTACTAAGATGTATTAGGATTTGAAGAAAGTATTTTGGTGGCCTAGTATGAAGAAGGATATCGCGGAATTTGTATATTCTTGTTTGACTTGCCAGAAGTTAAAGATTGAGCATCAGAAGCCATCGGGTTTGATGAAGCCGTTGTTTATTCCTGAGTGGAAATGGGATAGTATCTCCATGGATTTTGTATCGGGTTTGCCGAGGACGCCGAGTAATTTTGAGGCTATTTGGGTCATCGTGGATAGGTTGAATAAATCTGCTCACTTTATCCCTATGCGTATGGATTACCCTTTGGAGAAGTTGGCTAAGTTGTATATTGAGAGGATTGTGTGTCTGCATGGTATTCCGTTAAGTATTGTTTCGGATAGAGATCCGCGGTTTACTTCGAGATTTTGGGAGAGCCTGCAGAGTGTTTTGGGTACTAAGTTGCGTTTGAGTTCAGCGTATCATCCTCAGACTGATGGTCAGACGGAGAGGACGATTCAGTCGCTTGAAGATCTTTTGAGAGCTTGTGTATTGGAAAAAGGAGGAGCTTGGGATAGCTACTTGCCTTTGATTGAGTTTACCTACAACAACAGTTTCCATTCGAGTATTGGTATGGCACCATTTGAGGCGTTGTATGGTAGGCGGTGTAGGACACCATTGTGTTGGTTCGAGTCCGGAGAAAGTTCTGTTGTTGGACCCGAGTTAGTTCAACAGACTACTGATAAGATCAAGATGATTCAAGAGAAGATGAGAATTACTCAGAGTCGTTAGAAGAGTTATTATGACAAGAGGAGGAAGGCACTTGAATTTCAAGAGGAAGATCATGTGTTTCTTCGAGTCACTCCGATGACAGGTGTTGGTAGGGCACTGAAGTTGCGCAAGTTGTCGCCGCGTTTCATTGGTCCTTATCAGATTTCACAAAGGATAGGAGAAGTGGCCTATCGTGTGGCTTTACCACCGTCGCTTGCTAATCTTCACGACGTATTCCATGTATCTCAGTTGAGGAAATACATTGCGGATCCGTCTCATGTAGTCCAAATAGATGATGTGCAGGTGAGAGATAACCTGACTGTTGAGGCATCACCTATGCGGATTGAGGATCGGAAATTGAAGCAGCTTCGAGGTAAAGAGATTGCTTTAGTGAAGGTCGCTTGGGGAGGACCGGCTGGTGGAAATGTTACGTGGGAGCTTGAGAGCCAGATGAAGGAGTCTTATCCAGAACTGTTTGAATCAGGTAACATTTTCGAGGACGAAAATTCCTAAAGTGGGGGAGAGTTGTAACAGCCCAAATTTCATTAAATAATTAATTGTAGTAATTAATTGATTTAGTGGGATTTTATGTTAATATTGGAATTAATTTTTATTAATTGGAATTAATAGAGAATTGAGAAGGAAATTGGAAGGAAGGAAAATAAAGGAATATATAAGAGAGAAAGAAAAGAAAAAAAAGATAGAAAAACATTTGGAAAGAAAGAGGAAAGAAGAAGAAAGGAGAGAAAGAGAGGAGAAGAAGAGGAAAAGTGGAAAATCATCAAGAACCAACATCAAAGCTCCGATTAATCGAGGTAAGGGTGAGAAATGTTTCTATTTGATCATTGTATGATGTTATGTATGTTGGGTTGGGGTTTTGGTAGAGTTTCCATCACTTTCCATTTAGGGCAAAATGTTGGATAATCGGTAGATTGATGATTTAATCGGTTGAAACTGAGTAATAATGCCGTAGAATAGTCAGGTAACATGTACTGATGCTGTTTATACTGATTTGGATGTGTAAGAGAGGGTTGATGATGGATTGGTGAAGGAGGGACAGAATAGGATTCTGTTCTGCGCAGGTTCGCTGGCTCTCGCCAGGCGAGCAAAGGCGAAGCTTCGCCAGGCAAAGCCTAGCGAATGTTGGCGAATAATTATATTTAAGTCCCAGTAGACTTCGCTGGTGGGTTCGCCAGGCGAAGTGGGATAGCGAAGGTTCGCCCAGCGAAGGTGCTGGCGAATGGTGGCGAATGAAGTCAGTAGCTACTGACTTGGGCTCGCTGGGAAGTCTCGCCAGGCGAAGCCTAGCGAGTGTTCGCTGAGAGAGTTCGCCAGGCGAAGGCCATGCGAAGGTTCGCTGCTAGGGTTCGCCAGGCGAATGAAGGCGAATGTGACAGTATATTTTCTTTGCTGTGTTATCCAAATGGTGATTGTTTGGTTGATTCGCATATGTTTATACTTCTATGTTATGAATGAGTATGTGAACTATTATGATAACATGTGCTGTGGGTAGCCTTCGGGCGTGAATCCTAGAGTTGTGATATGAATGATTAATTGTAATCGGTTAAAATACATGAGAACATAATGATGATTATGTGTGTATTAATTGATGAGTTGTGAATGTTTGATTGTTGTGTACAATTATGTAATGAGTATGCATGAGAACATCTTGAATATGTGTGCGTAACTTATAATTGTATGATTGGTATTGCGATGTGAATACCTTGATTGTTGTGATAATTAGAGATACATGGGAATACAATGAGGAATGTATGTGTATCGTCTAATGAATTGTGAGTGCATATATGTATGCGATTGTTGTGTGAATGCATGGGAACATATGTGATATGTGTGCATTGTTGTTGAATATGATGATGTGTGAAATGAATACATTGATAAATGTTTGATATATGTTGTATGTGCAATCATGATGAAATTCTCGAAGGGGTGAATTATTCGAATGCATGGGATTAAGACGCGGGAACGGTCTTAAGTGCATTTATTGTGATTGGTTGATTGTACATGCATCATTCAGTCAAGAGGCAATGTCTGTTAGTTTCGTGGAAACTAGTGGCTTGTCCCAAACCTAGAAGGGTGGGTTTGAAGCCTAGGGGACGGGCTTGGTTGTTATCGGTCTAGAAGGGTGGACCCGGTTTAAAGTAAAAACCGAAAAATGATAACAAGTTATCGGTCTAGAAGGGTGGACCCGGTTTAGAGTGAAAACCGAAAAAAGATAACTAATGTCGGTACCGCATAGCATTGAGTTGCATTGGATATGTTGAGTCACATTGCATAATATTGTTGTTGTATAAATGTGCTTGTGAATGATTGTGAAATTAAGCATGAAGGGATGTGCTTGTGAATGTTCATAATGCTGATATATGTGAACGTGATATGATTATGATTATGAGAACGAAGTGTGGTGAGAAATGTGAATATGTGTTATATGATACCTATATATATATATATATATATATACGTAATCTTATGCTTTGATTATTATGGTTATATTTCTCACCCTTCTGCTGTTTTATAATGCTCTATGAGGCATTGCAGATTAGGATGCTGGAGTCCTTTTGTGAAGTTAGTCTTCATTCTTTTGAGTCGGCTGCTCTGATATGTAACACCGGGTAGTTAGACTAGTATAGTCATTCTTTTGTGATACATTGCGATGTATCAGCTGATGTGGTTTTGTAATCTAACTGATATGATATATTAATTTGGATAGCTTATGTGTAAGTGGATTAATATTTTGAAAACGGTCAAATGATTTTATCTTCCGCTTAAATTGAAAATGTTACATATTTTATGGAGCAAGTGTTTTATTGGTAAAGTTGTGACATTCTTCCTTTATACCTTATTCTAAAAACTTTTACTCTGATGAATTTGTACATGCTTAAATGTTTTATATGCATTTATTTGGGGTATAGAAGGAGGTGTTACACCGTGGTTCAACTTGAATGCCAGCTGTGAATTTCATGTTGGGGTGTTGGGGCATTCGATTGAAGAGTGCAAAGTTTTCAAGAGATGATAGATGATGAAGTGCTAACCTTCAAAGGAGGAAGCCCAGTCGTGAATGGAACACCGCTATGCTGATCACATGTTTATCGTGTTCTTGTTCTCTTCTTTGACTAAAAGCATAATTGGCATGTAAGAACATGTTATTTTGAATAAGTAGTGCAATAAGTGTTTGTCTTGAAGAAATCCATTCGTATTCACTCAAATTATTTTTCAAAAAATTTATAATGCCGACTTTACCCGATCTCTAGCTCTGACAGAGAATTGGGAGGAGGATGATGAAGTAAAACGCATGATCTCTTGTTGTATGCTTCGAATAAAAACCCTACTGATGATGTAAGGCATTATTTCAACCGTCTAAACACCAAAATAGTTAACCCTTCTTTAAGCCTCGAGAAAAGATCTGTTTTTTCTCCCAAACTGAAACCTCGTTTTTAGCCTGGGGCAGGGTAATATCAAAAAAATAATGAACATCTTTCAAAAATTGGGTGGGCACATATATATTAACCCTTTATTCCTCCGCTTTACAAGTCATAAACTAAAGCCCATATACGACCCTTCAAAGTCCTAATTGAAGTAAGGTTTAGTTTGAAAGCATACGCAATGAGATATCGTTTCCTGACTCCTTGAGCTATGCTCAAATTAAATCGACTTTATAAATAATTTTAATTTATATCCTAACTAGTGATTTCGGTCACCAGTTATTGTGATATCTCTTTTCAAAACAAAAAAAACTTCAAAAAAAACGTGTGTTGCATTACCTGTTTCGAAATTAACATTTCTGACTTGCTAAATGCGCTTGACATCTTAGAAAAATCACATACGGACGTGGATGGACTTGAAGACTTTGCCAACCTGACGCAAGTTATTTTCCAAGAGGTTCGATCCGTACGAGTTTGGCTTCATCTAAAGCACAAATTGGAAGACTCAGTTATACCGCCAATCAGAGGCAGTTATGTCGAGATTCGGCGAATCTCTCCGAGAGTTTGAAAACAGTGGGGCATATGGACATCATGTTTTCTATAAAATCCTCTCGAGATTTTTTTTCTTAAACCATGCGACTTGGGGCATTTGAAATTTGAAACAAAGCGGATGTTTATTTCATTCCCAAGAAGCTCAACTCTGGCATGTTCAACAACTATGATGACCCAGGATATTTATTTTATCCCCTATGAAACTTCAGTTTGGGTATCTCAGTCTACAACTTCAGACAACCTTTCAAACGGTTACATCCCCCAAATGGATTGATCTCTATTCCCCAAAAGGAATATTGAAGCCTTGAAGCATGAGTGTGATCCCACATTTGGTTCTCCGTTTATCCCCAGTGGTACTTCTATCTTCGAAGATTGGTCGAGATGTTTATCCTGAGATGTTTATTTCATCTCCGGTCGCCTCTTTCTGTTTGTTTTGCCAGCATAAGCATACGCATAGCATATATGTGGATTGCATGGCATGTGCATTTTTTTGCATTCTTTGTGTTTATTTTATTTTGTCGCTTTGGCTGTAGTTATCCCTAAGTGTTTGGGTGCGTCTTATCCCTCCAATTAGATTTGTCGACCCTAGGCAGAAAAAGCACGATGTTTCATTTTCCCCATGGAGTTCAATCCTCATGGAAGATGGTTATTTTAGTACAATCCCACTTGAGTTCATACCTCAATGGTCGAGTCTTGCTTGACAGTTCCTTTTCGGCTACTTCCTGAATCGAACTTCGTTTTTTGGCAATCACATCGTGGACGTCTCCAACCTTTGAACATGGATTAAGTGTGCATTTATTTTGCACCATATTCCCCAAGAAGAATATTCCTAAAGGAAGACATTTCTTCAACAAATTTTTTCTCGAACATCTACAATCTCTGAGCAACTCGTTTTGATCAGGATCTTATTCAAAATGACAAACGACAGTTTTCACAAGACAGATCATTTACCCTCAGTGGGTCCTTCAACATTATTGATTCATCAGAGAAGATAGTTACAAACATTTCTCTTTATTTGAGAATTCACACATTTTTACAACAACTAAGACATTCCTCAGGAATGACTTCCCCAGCGAGTTCATCACACAAGTTTACTTCCGTCAAGTGACATCTCCCCGAAGAAGTCGAAGAAGTTTATCACAACAGTCTCTCTTTATTTGAAAAGACATACATTAAAATTCAACCGGCTCACATTTTTTCTGTAGATCCCTGGTGAACATCTACAGTCTACAATGACATCTACAGTCTACAACGACAACTATAGTCTACAACGACAACGACAATCATTCGAACATCTTACAGTCCCTGGTTAATCTCGGCACTAGATTCCCAGAAGACCTCGGCAGTAGGTGGTTCTATTACAGTTCCTAGTTAATCTCGGCAGTAGATTCCCAGAAGACCTCGGCAGTAGGTGGTTCTATTACAGTTCCTGGTTAATCTCGGCAGTAGATTCCCAGAAGACCTCGGCAGTAGGTAGTTCTATTTCAGTTCCTGGATAATCTCGGAAGTAGATTTCCAGAAGACTTCGTCAGAAGTATATCCCCAGCAAGTTTCAACATAGAATCTCGGCAGTAGATTCCATACAAATTCTAACAGTAGATACTTTGGCAAAAGCATTCTCAATTAGATTCATAAGTCTTAACAGTAGATTCCTAAAGATGATGTCTCGAATCAATTACATTTGACACACCCAGCAGTTTCTTCAAGTGGTTTTTTCACCAAGTTCTTCATGACATACGCACAGACACTTCGTGATTGTCAATCTTCCCCCGCGGAGTCTCGTTTTGTTGAACCTATTCTCCCGTGTGTTGTGTCTAGTTTCTCCCCTATGGCGCCATTTCTCCACAGGACCCTTTGTCTTGCATCTCTATATCATTGCATATCATATGCATCCGGTGGCTTCTTAGGGCCAAAAATTCGTGCAATGTTTGTATTTAAGTCCCTCCTATCTCGTCGAGAAGGAGATTTCCATCTCCATATCTCCGGATAGAAGTAACTTAAATAGGGGCATCTGTTGCACCCTAATTTTTGATCATAAGATCCCACCTCTTTTTGCGCATTTTCTATTGTTATTTGACTTTATTCATGCGACTAACCAATTTATGCAGACGCAATAATATCGAGGTATATACTCTTACAACCAGGCATCACGGGGACTTGACTAGTACATTTAGGTTTAAAGTTCACCGTTCAGGAGCTTAAGCTTAATTGAAGGAAATTTTGCATATGATTAAGACTATCAGATTCAAGTTGAAGATTCAGAGAGTACCAATCATTTTCAAAACTTAATTTGCTACGGATCTGGCTGTAACCATAAAAGAGGATTCAACTGTATTAGTAAATC
The DNA here is from genome assembly GCA_963859935.3 of Lathyrus sativus. NCBI lineage: Eukaryota > Viridiplantae > Streptophyta > Magnoliopsida > Fabales > Fabaceae > Lathyrus > Lathyrus sativus. Next base: position 308,042,167 of record OZ012737.1, on the reverse strand, counting down.
TACTTTCCCTTGTTCTTTGTTATACTCGCGTTTGACTTTCACATATTCTGGACGGTGTTGGGTATTCGCGTTAAAGTGTGTTGATGGCTTATTCAAATGTTGTCAAGAGACTATAAAATAAGGACATTACCATTAATTACTGGCTTTAAGATTGGCTTGCACAATTTGATTTCCTTACTTCGAAGTTCAAATTCAATTAAAAGGTTTAAAGAGGCAAGGCTCAAGCCCTTGAAGTTCATTAGATTCAAGAGCTTTGTGACCAAATTACAAAGTCCATGAGTTTCGTTCCATTACAAGGTTCAAGTATTGGTTTGCAAGTTCAAAAGCTAAGCGAGAACTCATTCTTGTTTCAACTAGTCCACGACCTTACATAAATGAGAGCCTTTTCATCCCGACCAAGCCTTGGTATGTGAATCTAAGAAGAATTGGTTTAACAATCAAAGGAGGCATGAACATACTTATTTGTAGTCTCATAGTCTCATCGACCTGTTCATTTGTTTGAAGACAAATTACATAAGGACCCTCATTTAAACTCTTAAGTTTACCACTAGCAGACGGTTCGCAATATATGGATACCATGTTTTTACTTTACAAGTTATCTACAAATCCACAAATCTCGTGGAGCTTTCAAGTCTAAGGCTGCATTTGGTAGATCTTGCTACCACGAGGTTCAAAAATTCAAATTCAAAGGACTCCACACCAATGTACAAATTAAAGACCTCTTTTAAAATGTAAGAATGAATTTTTTTAAACTCAAAGCCAAGAAGAGGAAAGTCTATTCAGAGCATATTAACTCACTGTTCTTCACAAGGTCATTACATAAAAGAATTCAAGAAAACACGTTCCTGACTAAACTCAGTCCTAAGTCTTGAAGCTCCTTTAGGCATTTTGCTTCATATTCCGTGCAAACGCTTCCTGCAGGTCGCTTCTGTCCTCTCTCGCATCATTGTGTAATGGTAACACACACAGTTATGGCACCAGTAACAGGACTCGCAATTCAAACCTTTGCTATTGGCTTCTCAATGGCTACCAATTCAAGAAATCCATCGGCCGCTCCAACCGGACATGGGAGCAATTCCTGCAATCCACAAATTTGTTCATGTCAGACCTCCCATGTATCAAGGCGGATCGATAAGCTAAAGCGTAAAATTGTTAAAAGTCGGTACCATCTTAAGAACTGGAAGGCATTAAAATGCCGCAAGAAGACTCGTCGCCTGTAAGCGTAGTTAACCTGTCAAAACAACACCAACTCCATCAGAATAGGGCTGCCAGACTGGAGCTCACACTAAAGACTCCTCTTAATGAGGATGAAAATGGAACTAACCTTAATACTGGAACCTTTAAGAAAGCGAGTGACGAGGTGTTGATATTCAGAAGAACTATCAAATGCCAAGCCTGTTGAAGCTACTGCTGAAACACTACCAGGTAGCAAAGCTCATGAGTGGGAGGATAAACCCACTACGAACGGCAACGCTGCATAAAAGAAACATTCGGAGTTAGTACAATTCAAATATGCAGATTCATGAGTTTTAAGGAAGACCATATGTTGAACTTGAATAATGAACCGTTATTGGCGAAGGCTAATCGACATTTCTTCAAAGGACACATAACTCTTAACTTCACAAAGTCTCCAAATCTTCCTCGGCTTGCTAAGTTTCTCTCGTGGTGGGCCAAGTCTCCAATTTATTTCCTACAAGATATAACCATATGAGACGTTTTTATAGAATTGGAATGATCAGTAGTTGGAAAATTGATAACTCTATTAGAGGCATAGTCGAGAGAAAAGAAACTCACCAAATCTTCTTTCCACACCTCAAGCAAGACAAGCCCTGCATTCAAAAAATGAAGAACGACAACAATGATTAGAGAACATTCACCTATAAGGAAGGAACCAGTATTAAAGGAGAAGATGTCGGTTTCGTCACGAAAGAAGAAGTTCTCACCTGATAGGACGTTGAGAATCAAAACCGCGGCAGCCCCGATAAAACGGAATCCAGTTGCAACACCTCATGTGGACCTCCTATTGGACTTATGCCCGAGCGAGAGTGACGTCAAAGAACTAACCGAAGTTAGAATTATAGACAACAAGCAGTTAGTATTTTGAGAATAAGCCATGCCCACCTAACAACCATCAAACCAAGGATGTGAACTGCCAAACTCCTTTTTGCTCCAAGCTGTTTGCCATGGCCAAACAAAATGATGTGCCAACAAAAACGTTGCCAAGACTTCAGCAACAACAGTCTCCATGTCAACAGCCCACTATAGACCGGCTCCGTGAATTGCTTCTTCATTGTCAATAGAGCATACCTGAGAGAGGCATGGAAAAAAGGGAAAACTATTAAAGAAAATTTAAATCAAAAGGGACTCATATCTTTCCAAACACAGTCACAAAACCATACTTGCAACAGCAAAAAATGGTCTCGCAGAAGGATGATTGATCTCGAGACCGTGCTCCAAAAATTCCTGCCAGAATCATGATCAACCTTATGTTAATTACCATCAAAACTTCTAATGTTACAAAAAAAAACAGAAATATTGGTAACTTTGCACTTCTATCTAACAATACCATTTGAATGTTTTGGTCGCATTCGTAAGCCTTCCAACAGCAAGACCTTCACCTGCAATACAAGAAAAAACTGATAACTACACCGGTATTTCGAAGGCCATGACAGAAAGAGCAAGGCTTAAGAAAGGAGATGGATTAATTTATTTTCCGCCCTCAGTTTTGACTCATCATCGGGCTGAAGTTCGAGCGGCCGAAAGGATAACAACCGAAGTTGTCACCAACTCCCTACCGAGCATCGAAAGAATTCAATTTCGGGTAAAAGGCAACAACGACATTCAACAGCACCAACGCGGTTCAGACTATCGACTCATCATCACCGTTATACCTTCCTCGGCACCAAAGCTGAGACCAGTAGATTCTGAACTGATCAGCAGCAACCTGAAGGAAGAAGAAAAATGTTAGCGTCAATAATGGCAATTGCAAACAAGCATTCAGAACAACGGAACAGGCTCAACGATGTCAGCGGCAAGTAACATTAGCGAATATCAGTTAAAACAAACTACAAACAACATCAAAGCACCAACGACATTCCCGTTTCCTTCATGGCTCAGACTCATCATCATTGCCATAGAACCTTTCTCGGCAAACGACACAGAACTGGCAGCCTCTGAGCTTAAGCTTGTCCCTGAAAGAAGCAGCAGAAAAGTAAGAACTTGTCAGAGAGAAATCCCAACAATGTCGCGACTACTCGAGATCTAACAGAAACTGCTAACGGAAGTGTTAGCAGGAGTTGCCGATGAAAGAGTTCCCCGTTAACAAGTCATATCCCACGGTCCAATTCCTGCAAGAATTTTCAAACAACATTCAGTTTCTATTCACAGACAAGTAGCCAACAGGTGTGTTCAAATAGAAAAAGAATCAAGTCAGAGCATTCAAAGAACAGAATTCAATGTACCTTTAACAAGCAGAGGACGTGTTTCTCCAAATACATCTCTTTCCAAAACCCAAAACTGACATAATCAGTGGGAAATGGAAACATATTCAACTCGGAATGCCTCAATTGGAAATATATTACTACAGTTATTATGGCACAAATCTGAATTTGGAAGGTGATTAAAGGGTCTTGAATTTCATTCAGGTGTACTGCATATAAAAGGAGCATCGCGTCAACAAAAAAAGAGGAGAGACCTTTGTAGCAGAACATCACGTAAACCCCAAAATCCCAAATTCACTGAAATCCACAATCAGTCACGATACGAGATTCACAAATACACAACAATTCATGGCATTCACAAAATCTCAAACTTATGAAACCCTAAACAAAAATCCATGAAAAGCAAAGAGAGCTTATCTTTTAAAACTCTATCGGAGATCGTCTCGGGTCCACCCTCAAACTCCAATCCACCACCTTCAACAAAGTACCCTCGACGGAAATCTCGTCCGACGCAAATCACATTCAACCTGCAAGGAGAACCCATTTAAATGGTGAGATTAAGATTACTGACACTTTAACGTTTTCGTGTTTTTGTCATGTTTGATTTCTAGGAATAATGGGGAAGGGGAGTGGCGAAATCACGGAGCAACGGTGAGAAGATCAGAGATGAAAGAAGAGAAAATCGAAGAAGGAAATGGGGGAAGACGGAGAGGAGAAGAAGAAAGTACGAGAATGGAAAGGTGAAAGAGAAGAAGAGACGGGGCGAGCGAAGAGAATGAGGAAGAAGAACGAGAGGAGAATCGACGGCGCGGGGAGGGGAAAGCTGGGATTAGGGTTTATTGTCTTTTTAATTTTTGTTTTTGTTGTAATAATAATCTAGTGAATATCCACACATACACACTATACACACATACCACACACCACTAATCCTTCATTAACCCACTAACCTCCTAATTAATCTGTTAATCAGCGCCTAATATCAACCTAATTAATCTAACTAACCATAACCATTTAAAAAAATAATAATAACTAATTAAACTTTTTTCTAAACAACCTTTTAATTAATCCCCCTTTTATGATTCTCTTTTAATATTTATTTAACAAAACCTTTTATTATAATAAGCCTATATAATCCTTTAGTAAAATCACCATAATAACAAAATTTTTAACCAAAACCAATTTGTTTAATAAATATTTTTTATTAAAATCATTTTAACTAATCAACTATTTAATTAGATTCTCCCTAGTCATCCTTTTAACTAAATAAATTCTTCTCAAATAAATAATAATAAACACATTTTCTATATAACCCTTACCTTTTAATAAATAAATTATATCCATACTTAAAAATAAAAAATAATAACTTTTAAAATAAATAGTAATAGCAACCTTTCCTATAATGACCGAATCCATCCCCTTTAATAAACTTTTTCCTCAAAAATCTATGTTTGTATTAATCTTTTCCATTTCTAATTATTATTTTTAAATTAATAATAAATTGAAGCTTTGCTAAAACAAATCTAAGATAACTTTTAATCCAACACAACTTTTCACTTAAAAATTAAATTAACACTTTTCTAAAATCAATTCAGCTCTCGCCTAAAATAATATAATTTCTTAAAACCAATCTCAAGTTAATTAATACGCGTGCACACTTACATCCCTCATCCGTTCACGTATTCACAACTTCACATTCACTCACCTACACCTTAGCGCTTTCATGCGTGTGCATGGTTTACTTTCCGCAATTTATTTTACAAGCAATTTACATTATCGAAATTTATATTTCCGCATCACATTCCGTCCAAAGGAAGAATCTGCGCATGATCTCAATAATTGTGCGTATGCACAACATTTGCATCATCTCCCCATGATCCTTGATCCCATTCAAGTCGATCATTAAGATAGATCCTACCCCATAGGAAGGACCGTTATCTTTACAACATAGAAATAAACATACAACTCAAAACATACAATTATTCAAACACAATAGAGAAATAGATGTTAATCATCTTAAGCGAGATAGAATCTCCACCCCACATCAATACAGTCAATTCGTAGGAACTTTGCCTTAAGAGAGATAAAGGTGTACCTCGTCGATCCCTATCCGAGTACTTGAGCCCTTCTCTTAAGATGATGCAAAGACTACATTCCTACAACTTGTGGCGGTTAAATCTCCCTTAAAATGACAACTCATCTCTTCTCCTAAAATCAATCAATCAACTACCCTAAACCCGTAGGAACTTTGACCACAGTCAAAGAACTCCTCTAACCCTTTAGGGGAACTACAAATACTCTAATTCCACTCCCGTAAGGATATGTAGGCATAAGATGCAATATCTTATCGAGTATACTTAGAAATAAAACCCTAGGTCTCTCAACCATTAAGCAGATAAACCCTTAGCAATAAACAAACATAAAACAAGAGGTTCCTGTAGAGTACTACATAAATTTAGGATGCTAGCACCTTCCCTAAGTTTAACCAACCCCCGAACCTAAAACTCTCTAGCTTGCATTTGCATTGCATTGTGGGAATTTCGATCTTTATCCCTTCCTTTGGACAAATCAAAGTTCGGTTGCAAAAATGAATTAAAGATTCAAACTAATCAATAGTTTGGTATCCGATTTTCACCGCGACATAACCCAAAACTCCTCAGATTTTATAAATATTGTATATGTGAAAAGAGAACATATAGAATAATTTATTAATTCAAAATGTATTTTACACTTTCACATTGTACTTATTAAAAATATAATAAGTGATAATCCTTTGTGGTGTAGGACTATCAGAGATTTTCATGAATAGTGTGGTGTTAGAGCAAGCTTACATATTAATAGTGAGAAGATTTGAATATGGTATTTTGCATAATCAATTGAATATTTTTTAAACTTATGAGTTGAGGTATTTATAAGAATCTCGTGGGCTTGAGGCTCAAATCCCAAGAAGTTAGATTTCACACTTCCCATTCTCAAGAGCGTGGAGAAAGGGTAGAAATTTTACTTGCTTCTTTAGGGAACACGACTACCTCCATTTAAATCCCTCTCCCATACCATTATGAATTGAGACATATGATAAATTTCATAATTACATAAACTATATGCGCTTATTGACTTATTTTATAAGAAATCAATACAAAAACCCTGATTTATCTATGAAAAGTGTTAAAAATATCTGTTTGGACTTTCTACTTGGACAAATATCAAAAACATGTGAAAAGAACTGTAAAAAACTACTAAGAAACACACAAAGACCTTACAAAGATTATTTTTCTACAAGTAATGCTCGCTAGGCCACGCTCATGATTATATTTTCTTGCTGATTATAGATTTTATCCATTCTTCTAAGGTGATGCGTGGAGATGGCATCTTGCTAAGGATGACTCTTATTCTATGGCTTCGACCATTTCATGCCTCTTGGCTCATGAGGTTCCTCATGATCTTTATATCAATTCTGTTGAGGCAGTCCTCCCTATTATTTGGAGTAGCTAGGCTCCCTCGTAAGTAATTGTCTTCTCCTAGCAACTCCTTCACCTCCATTATAGAGAATATGCTTAAACGGAGAGTCCCCATCGGCTTGGAGTCCTTCTCTCACACTTTTAATTTATCTGCTCATGAGTCATCCTTTCACCTTTTTGTGATTTGAGAGGTAGTTACTTCTATTTGGTATAACATCTTTAGTTAACTAGGATGGTGTGTAGCCTTACCGAGAGATCTTCTGACCCTTTTCCAGATGTTTTTTCTGTTTAGTGGATTGACTATGATCAGGGGAAATCTTTTGATGATTTGACATGACGTGATTTGACTGATTTGAAAATCTCTGAATGATATTGTGTTTTCAAACTCATTGGTGGTAGTGAAAAACATGGAAGACATGAGTATTATGTTGGCCTGTAAATGATATTGTTGTAAGTTTGTGGGAAACACTTGTGCTTTCTTGGCATGACTTGAGAATCATATATTGCATCTAATCTAATAGTGGCTTGAGTGTCTTCAACCTCCTTTGGATAAGATATTTTTGGAGCTTGGTGTTTGCTTTTGAAGGTCCTCGCTTGGAGAGTTCTAGATGTCGCCCTGTTTTGGCAGCATTTTGTTTGCTACTTGTTTTTATTTGTTTCTTTTTTTATTGTTGTGTGTGTGTGTAATTTTTGTTAGGTTTTTGTTTTTCTTTGCATAAGTTAAGTATATCTTGTGCCTTTGTTCAATCTATCTATTGTACTTCGACCTTTGATGCCCCATATATATATATATATATATATATATATATATATATATATATATATATATATATATATATATATATATATATATATATATATATATATATATATATATATATATATATATATATATATATATATATATATATATATATATATATATATATATATATATATATATATATATATATATATATATATATATATATATATATATATATATATATATATATATATATATATATATATATATATATATATATATATATATATATATATATATATATATATATATATATATATATATATATATATATATATATATATATATATATATATATATATATATATATATATATATATATATATATATATATATATATATATATATATATATATATATATATATATATATATATATATATATATATATATATATATATATATATATATATATATATATATATATATATATATATATATATATATATATATATATATATATATATAAGATTTTCAAATTTTTAATTTTTTTGGGTCAAATTTTGACATGAAAAAGCTTATCAACAAAATTTATACTAAATCATATATTTTTAAAGTTTATAACCTGAAAATCTCAATAAAATATATATAAAAAGGGAATAATTATAGTAAAGAAATTTAACGATATTTTAAAGTTTATAACCTGAATGATATTTTTAAATATATTGTTTAATTAATGTTTCCATTCGTATATAACTAGCCCGTTTTTTAAAGAAATTTAAAGATTGAATTCTCCAAAAGGTTGAATTCATTGTATTGTCCACTCCAGTAAGCCAATAGTTTAGAAATCAATTAAAAAATAATTGTAAAAGGTTGAATATTCAATGTAAAATTTATTTACCATAACCATACATGTTACTTTTCTTTTTATTTTTCTTTAAATATATTTTATGTTTCATATATATATATATATATATATATATATATATATATATATATATATATATATATATATATATAGGGAGCATATCAAATGTGAGTGATTTTAAATGAGAGATGAAAGTAACAAACAATAACCATTAGATCAAATTAATAAGAGAGATAAAATTCAAGTTAATAAGAGAGAGAAATTAATAGTCACATTAATAAATAAGTTTAATCATGATCTAATGGTTGTTGTTTGTTCCTCTCATCTCTTATTTTAAAATTTATTTACCATAACCATATATGAGAATGTCATTTTTATGTAGAACATGAGAATGAATGTGAACAATTAGATTTTAAAATAAATGGCGAAGAAAATGCGTCATTCTTTTTTCTCTCTCCTCCATCATTTATTTTAAAAATGGAGGAGTGAGAAAAAAACTACACACATAATCTCTACCATTTATATATATATATATATATATATATATATATATATATATATATATATATATATATATATATATATATATATATATATATATATATATATATATATATATATATATATATATATATATATATATATATATATATATATATATATATATATTATGACTTCTTGTTTTAGAAAATCAAAATTGACCTACTAAGAAATTTGAAAAACCATCCGTGTAAGTTAATGGAAGTAGTTTTTCTGTCTTTTTCTATGAACCGTCGTAAAATTTGAATAAATATATGTTTTCTATGTATGTTTTCAATACTCTATTGTTCAAGCATAAGTCACTTTACTATCATCTTAAATTAATATACACTTAAAATTACAACGATGCTATATGGATTAAAAAGTGATTCACAAGATTTGCTTTACCGAAATTGAATTATATTTGATTTTTCTAAATATGTTATTTGATCTTAATTTGTTTATGGTAATATTGTTGATTAAAAGTTCGCCCAAAATTTTAAATATAAAATTATGTACACAAAATCGCATCAATTAAAAAAAACTAAATAGATATTAACAATAAAAATTAAAGAAAAAAATTCACATAACTAAAACTCCACAGCTAGATGATATATGTTAAATCTCAAATCATCTAAACCATCGCAACCGAATCAAATACCTTCGGGGAAGAAACAATCCATTCCAAACTCAAAATCAGATCACAAACACTCAAACTGCAACTAACAAAGATATATTATATGTTTATAAAGACAATTAGAGAAAGAACATGAGTTCATCACTAATATATCAATATGCCATTTTTAAGTCAGAAAAACATTTTTTCCCACTACTTTAATGTTTGTTAATGAACCAGGGAAGATAATTTCGATAGAAACTCTTCAAATAGTGGTTTTATGTGATATGTAGGTTATAAAGCTTTTATGATTTTGAGAATGACAAAAAAGCAAACATAAGTTAATTAAAAACATCATCAATACAAAAGATATGAGCTATCAAAAAGCGAAGTTAGTCAAGTTTCAATGTTGATAGAAAATAAATCAAGACAAATTTAAAGATCAACATCAAAAGAAATGGAAGTTGTAAAAGCTTAACACTCGAGGTACTAAGAAAGTGTACACACACCAAATTGTATTTTTATATTTTCATCTATTTTTTAAAATCTCTTGAAGAATTGCTTTTGACTTTTACCTAGTCTATTAGAACTTACATCTAATCGATTAAGGACGAGTCCGCCTCCTTGCGAATTACTACTCCTATTAATCAATTTAGGAGCATATCTGACTTAAGTATTTCATTTTTTGATAGATCTAGTGACAAGTGCTAAATTATAGTGATTTTTAGTGTGAATAATTGACACTTATTGGATTGATTTGTTGGTCTTCCGTTAATAATCCTTTGTTTTTGTATACATTTTGTATAGTTACATACTACTGTATATTTTGCGATATTGTGTACATATCTGTACGTTTGATAGTACATGGTTGAAGTATGGACCCAATTGAGCCAAGAGAATGCTTCATGATGCACAATTTTGACAAACAAAATGGTGATTATTCCCGCCAGTCACGTGGGTGACCTGGGTTTGATCCCCGGCAACGGCGCCATTTTGTTGGAGCGGTAAAGCAGCAAGCAAAAATATTAAGTATCTAGTTTTGTCGTCTCCACAGGGATCAGTGCGAGGGAAAAAATGTCATTCTACAATCTCTACGTCTCTAAGCTTGGTTTTAATGGTTTGGGATATAAATGCAAAAAGAAAAACATAAAACAAGAAAATAAATACATTCTTAAGAAATGAGAAAACTCATCAGGAGTTGTATTTTGTTCCATCCATCATGTACTAAAAATATATGGATCAAATGCATACAACCTAAATCGCTCGTCAATATCATCACGTATCGCTCACAATAAAGGTTATGTCTAACACAAAGTCGAGAGATCAACCATATCGTCTCATCGGTGATGTCTCACGCAACTCGACAACACGGAGCATTAAGATTCGATACCCAAGTGAATATTAGTCCTAAATCTATGTCTAGAGTTTAGAATCTAACAGATGTTCATCTTAGATCGAGTTCGAACCGTATATGTCTATAGCAAACCAAACACATTAAGTAAAAAATCAAGATAACCATCGATAAAGAGTTGTAAAAGAGATTTTATACAAAGGTCCATAAATATACATACAATCAAGATAAACTTACATATAAAACCCCAACAAATAGAGAGTACAAAGAGAAGAGAGAAGAAGAACACAAATCTCATAGTCTGTCAACTCCAATTGAAGTGGATTCGACTCCAGATCGTCAAGATGCACACTTTAATGTTGTTTCTAAGCTAAATCTACTCAAGAATATTTTTGATGAAGTTGGGGTAAAAAGTTCCCAATAGCATAACCTAAAAAATGCTGAAAAGTGACTTAAATAGGCAAAAATGGGTTCCCGTGTTTGCATTGTAAACTCCCGTTTTCCCAACGAACATATGCCACCTTAGCTACTGCCAAAATAATGTTTTCTGTTACGGTGAAAATTGGATATCAAGCTATTAAATTAACTTGAATCGTAATTCTTTTACAACCGAACTTTATTTTATCCAAAGGAAAGGTCTAAAGAAAGAAAAACCCTTTTCGCGATGTAACGACAACGCTTAAGAGATTCGGGGATCGGGGGTTGGTTATACCTAGGGAAAGTGTTAGAACCCTAAGCATCTGTAGTACTCTACAAGAACCTTTTGTTTGATGGTTTTCTAAGTTTGTGAATATGTGCTATGGATTGGGATTAGGATAAGTTGAAACCTAAAGTTATATACACTAAGTTTGCTCGCAAAGACGTCACGTCTTCTGCCTACGTATCCTAACTAGGATAGAATTAGAGCAATCGTAGTTCACCTTACAAGGGATAAAGAATACTTGATTATGATCAAGGTTCAAGGGGGAAACAAACATGACAATGTTTGTGTGGAGTTTGACAAAACTCCCTAATCTAATTTGTAACACTCAAAAGGGGAAGTAAGAGATCATGATGATGATTCTTACATAGAGTTGACAAACTCTATCCTAGGGTTCTAGTTGAAGAACACTCCTAGTACAGGTGGATCTTTTAGACTTAATGCAAAGTCTAATGGTTTCTAAACTAAGGTTAAAATGAGTTAACAAAGTCAAGGGAATGGGTGAATGAGTTATCCATAACATAAGGGTTAATGGAAAGATCTTTTCCTTTGGAAGGAGAGAGAGGGGAGGCAAATGGGATGAAAGCTAACAAGCTTCATCACTTGGGGAAAAGAAAATTACTTAACAAGGCAAAAAAATGGTAAAGATAAAGATCATGGTGACAACCATTAAATGAACATGTTTAATGTAAAAACAAAGATGCAATGATGACAATCAAAGCAGTTGATTAAGCAGGAAGTGTGACGACACATCGGGCTTAAGTAAATGCAACAGATGAGGTAAAATGAACATGGTAACAACCAAATAAAAATCCCAGCATGTTAACTAACATCTAAGGATATGGGGGAAAGCAAAACATAAGCATATACAATTACAACAAGAGAGAAATTCATCTGCATATGTGAAAATGATCGTAAAACGCACCTAACTTGCAAATAGTCAAAAGGTATGAAAAATTAGGCAAACATGGAATTTGAAAATATGGCATGAAAGTAGACATCAAAACAAACACAATGCAAAAAGAATGGGTGAAAAATGATTAAAAATGAGAGAGATATGAATTTTTGAAAATGGGGTGAAAAATAACAAAAATTGGTAAAAGGGTTGCCCTCCTCAGGGGTCGAACCCAGGTTCAGTATGTGCAAGGCGTGTTTTTGGAAATGGTCTTACCACTGGGGTGGCTATACATCCGTTAGTAAATGCCAACCCATAAACATATATGGGTAAGTTTCTAGGCATGATGGGCTAGAACATGAGCAAAAAACCATGATTTGCGTTTTGGTCATAACTTCCTTAATTCTCAATGGATTTTGACAAAATTTTAGTGTAAACTGACTAGAATTTCATGAGGATCACAGTGGTGGCATTGGTTTTTTGAGATCATACTTCTATTTTCAAACCCGATAGTACATGCTTGTGGATGCTTGAAAATGCATTTTGAAGTGACAGTTCAATTCCAAACAATTTCAGGCCAAATTAAATGTACACACACATTGAAAACATATTGATGAATGATGTTAGGCACAAGAATGAATTCAAAATAGGCTGGTGCGGAAAAGAGCATTCAAGTTGCAAAATGATATTGATGTGTTCATGACAAGTGCAAAACTGGTTTAAGGCATAATTGCATCAAGTAGATCATACACACATATCACATATATGCTGGTAAGTGAATTTAAACATAGAGATTGGTGCCAAATAAGCGGTGACAAGATAAAGGTGGTCATGCTGTCATTTGGTGTTTTTGGTGATGGATGAAAAGTTCAAAATCAGATATATGCATAATTAGACAAGTGAACCACACACACAGTCCTCATACATGTTATTGAAGAAGAATGAGCAAAGAAAACAACTCAAAACAACCTATGGTGATAAGTGACGTGCAAACTGCAAATTGGTGTTTGTGAGGTTGTCGCTACCGCGAAAATAAGGTGCCGGCAAAACAGAAGAGTCGCCACCTTTCGTTATTTATCCCTCAGAACGGGAAAGGAAACGATCAGAAAAACCTGACGAAAAGGTATAAGACAAGGTCATCGCAACCATTGTCTGGGTTTGGGAGTCGGTTATGCAAGGGGAAAGTATTAGCACCCCTCACGTCCATCGTACTCGATGGGATCCACGCTTGTTGTGTTTATCGGACGGGTTGGTTTTATCTATCTACCTATCAAGGTTGGCTTAAAAAGAAAGGAAAATGACTCGGCAAAGCGTCGCGCTTTATGCCTACGTATTCCCATCAGAGAATGAGAAATCAGAGTCAACGTAGTTTGACTAACTACGGGTTACGGGATGGGGGAATGTGGCTCACCAATACATCAGTATTGTGCCTACGTACTCTCAACAGGCTTGAGAGATCAGAGCTTACGTAGTTCGGGATAATACGGATTACGGGAGTTCAGATTCATCTGTTTTTTCGAGTAGGGTTAACAAACAATTCCAGCAATTGGATGTACGCAGCTCGACCCTTGGAGACTTAGGCGTTACCGTTTGCGGTAGAACTGGGAGTTAACGACACTCTTTTCTTTAGAAAAGCTTCTTTTGAATTATGGGCCCACAGGACAAAAGGTTTGAAGTTTGTTTTCTGTCTTTTACGGAAGAACTGTTTTTTTATGGATGTTTGCAACCAATATCTCACTAGAGACTATGACCTGAGAGTGAATGCGTCGCATGTCACCCAAAGGGTGCCATACTAAACATCCAGACTGTTGGAAAGAAACTCTCCAACAATCCTTTCTCAGATAGCTTAAGGCTCGTAACGCACGACGTCAGTTAACCTTTATTACTGTATTTTAATTTGTTTTGAGATGAGAAGAGAGAACGAACAGGTTCAACTAAAGGGAGACTATCAAGTCCTACTGTTGTCATGCCAAGGATTCATTCTATGGTTGAGGTTTGAAACAGGGAACTCCTAGAAGTTATCATGCATAGGTTTCAACCTAAAGTTCTAATCATCACTTCCTTATCAAAGGGAATGTGATTCTTAGGGGATCATGTCAATGATAAACAGAAACAGATAAAGCATCAGCTCAAACAGTAAACAGTAAATGACTGTAAAATGCATGCAATGCAAGTGAGGGAGGAAATGTGTGTGGGGCATCAGCCTCTACAAGCTCATCTCAACCTCAAGCCAGATATGAATAACTGAAGTCATACAAAATAAACAACAAGCTATCAAGCAAGATATAATAACTGCAATCATACAGAAGACATGAAATAAAATGCCATCAAGCAAATCACAAACCACATAGGCAAGGGAGCAGAGCTCTACCGAATACCCGCAAGCAAAGCCATACAGTAAAAAATACAAGCAGAGGGAGCAACTCAACCTCTAGTGCAATCATGCCCCTAGAGTAAACCAATCTAAATATGAACTTATTCTAATGCATCAAGCAAATCAAACAAGTCACATCAATATAGTTACACAGAAAGCAAACAGACAGGAAAACAGACCAACAGCTCCCACAGCAAAGCAATCTTCTGACAACAGTTCAGTCCTCAGCCTGCAACAGCTCTTCAAGGCTATCATCTTCAATAGCAAGTGTCAACTTGCCTCTTCAATCTTTCAATGCATCAAACATAAGTATCAACTTATTCTTTCTTCCTCAAGCCTCAGCTCTTCAATAAATTCCACCTTCAGGCTTCACCCCTAATACCAAGTATCAACTTGGCTCCTTCAGGCTCTCAATGTGTCAACATAAGTATCCACTTATTCTTTCTTCTTCAAGCCTCAGCTCTTCGCTCAATTTCAATTTGATCTTCTTCACAAGTGTCAACTTGTTCTTCAAGCTTCAGCTCTCTCCTCCTCACAAGTATCAACTTGCTCTTCCTGGTCTACAAGCTTCAGCTCCTAATGGTAATCTTCAAACACAAAGAAGTGTCAACTCCTATCCCTCCATCTCTTCAAGCAAGGAACTCCATCCTCTAGCAAGGGAGAAAGATTCATCTAACAAGAGCAAAGTTTGGATGATTGGTAGCAGAGTGAAGACCAAAGGTCACCACTAAGCATCCTATCATCAGAGAAAGGGACCCTCAAAGGTTCTACCAACTTGTAAAGAGCCACACATCCTACCAAAGGAGGGATGAGGCCTTTACAAGGGGACCTTACTGTTGCACCCTAGAATTTGCCCAACCTTATTCATTTGGTTTATGTTGCAATATCATTAGCATTTGCATATAGAGGCATGCACATAGACTAACCATCTGCATAGCATAAGCATAGCAAGTCATTCAACAGGGGACCAATCATTATTCTCATCTCTAGAGGCCTATCAAGAGGATACTATCCTAATTCCATCTCATTCAAGTCATCAGAAAAGAATTTGAGAGCAGAGAGTTCAGCAAGTCAAGCCTTGAGTCTATCTCCCATCTGAGGGTATCTGGGGATCATAAAGGGGGTTGTGAGCTGTGAATGGAAGGCATGGAGAGCATCTAGACATCATGGGAGGCTTAGAAAGTCATTTGGAGAATAGAATAAGTTGTTGATGTGATCACAAGAATTGTAGTTGAAGACAGTCAACTAGGGTTTCATCTGGGTCAACCCTAGGTCAACCCTAGGCCAATTGATTGATTTAAAGGCATTAGGGGCTATTGGAGAAATGTGGGGTTAATCATTTGACATGGAGAATAAAGATATGTTGTTGTGCTAAGAAGAATTCAAGAGAAATCAAGGAGAAGAGGAGGTTCTAAATTAGGGTTTCTATGTAAAATCCCCTAGTTTAGGTCAAATTTCCAAGCAAGATAAGTCAAAATGCAAACTTCAAATGGATCCTTGGCCAACATGAAACTTGTAGAGGATCTCACGACCTTTAATTTGAGTGGTGGAAGACATCAAGGAGATTTATAGAACTCAAGTTATGGTTCTTGCAAGTTACAGGTCATCTGAGGTATCTGAAATTTTGTCTGTGAAAGTGACTTGACTTCCAAGCAATTTTTACCCCTCAAGGAGATTTCAAATGAATTTCTGGTCAACATAATAATTGTTCCTCATTGTCTTAGATTTCTAGAATGGTATATTATGCCCTCATATGATGTGTGGAACTCAACTTATGGTCTTGGCAAGCAAAGGGTATTTTGGTCATTTGTGAATTACAGGTCATTTTAACCTATGCCCAAAACTCATACAAGGAGGCCTCAAATGGAAAAACTTACAACATCAAACTTGCTCCAAATGATATTTTGAGTCTAGAAAAGTGACCATGAGAGATTGGAAATGTCCATAGCACAAGGTTTCAAAATTGGTGAATTTAATGAAGGAAAATGGCTTAGAAAATGATATTTTTCATATCTTGGCCAAATGATGCAAAATTATAGGTCATTTTGAATGGAAAAGGCATTCTAAAGACATTGGATAAAGTGTAATTTTGAGCTTAGGTCATGATTTGTGAATTATCCATGGTTGCTTGAATTAAAAGTAACATAATCCAAATTGAAAGGGAAAAGTGTAAGGGAAACTTCTCCAATGTTCTAGGAGGTTCCTATATCACCTATATATTCATGCAAGCTGAATCATGCAAGGGTTGGTGCTACCACTTTGTTCAAAACCTCCATTTTCACTCATTTTTCATTCTTGCATAAGCCTCTCAAATTCCCTCAATCTCTCACCAAACTTCAACATTCTTGATTCAACCTTCATCATCATCACACAAAGGTCAGAATCCACACATTTCTTTGGCAAATTGAGCAAGGAATTGTGCTATTCATCATCATCATTCAAAGTGCAAGAATCTTGGAACTAGAAGATTCAAAGCCTTGGAGCCTCTCTGATTGCATACAGAACTCATTTCCAAGATCACTGATCAATTTCCCCTCCTTTCAAGCATTGGATCAAGTGTATTCCATAACTGTTTTCAGCATCATAACAGGTTGGTAACCTCATTCGAATTGCATAATTTAATGAGAATTTTAGGGAATTGTTAGTATAGACTGGTTAGGATAAGTGAGATGATTGATTTTGATAAGTTTGAGCAAGTTTCATGGACATTGATCATGGTGCACCATTTCTGATGAAGCTTAGAATGGCAAGAATCTTGTGAGATAATCTTGGATTGAGTGCTTAAAATGACCAGGGTGAGTTGTAGGTTAGTTTAGGATGATTTCCAGAGAGAATTGAGAGGATCAATATCAGTGGAGAATGATGGACCCGATCTGTTGCACCTATCGAATTGCATTATTGCTTGAGTTTTAGAAGAAAGTAATGACATGGCTGTGTAGAGGGAAGAGATTGGAGTGTTTTTGGTTTTTACAGTGAGAGCTTTCATGGAGGATTGAGGGAGAACAGGGAAGTGGAAAGTTCATGCACGATGGTGAAGTTGCAGAAACCCTAGGGTTTCTAAGGTTGAAGATGAAGTCAGAGCCACACGATCCAGGGTTTGACTTGGACTTGGGATGTAATCTGATGGTTGTGGTTTAAAGTTCAAAACGGAGGGAAGCTTCAGAAATGAAACGCAGCGTTTCATTAAGTGGTGGGGATTGGGCTCAGAGCGCTATCTACACCCCCCATGTTAATAAGCCCAACGCGCTTAACTTGGTTTCCTTGCTATTCTCACCCCCTCCCTTTTATTTCTTTATATTTTCTTTTATTTTCTTTAATTTTTTCATGCATCTTCTAAAATTCATAATAAATAGCAAAATAATTATTTTTAATTCATTCTTTTTGCATTATTTTCTTTAAGATGTCTAGAAAATTATAAAAAATAAAAATTGCATTTTATTTTTTATTTGATATTTTTCCCATATTTTCTAAATAAATAACATTTTAAATGGTTTCATTTCATACATGATTTTATTAATTTTTGTTCTATTAGATACTTTCATATTTTTCATCCATTCTTTTTAGGTTGTTTAGGTTAGACATTGAACTTGTAGATTCAATTTAGTTCCCATTTATAGAAATTAAATTTAGGTGCTTAGTGTAAGTATGAATAACATGGATAAAATTAGGGTTTTAGGTGATGACTTAGGAGATTTGATTCTTTTCCCTTAGGACTTAGGGTTTGACTAGTTTAGTTATGGGACTATAGGGGCTATGGGTAGTTATTAGATCCCTTAGAAAAAGTTAGGATTCCCCTACTGCTATTAATACTCTGTATATATCTGATTGACTGGTGTGGTGTGCCCTCTGGGGACTGTTGCTTGCTTGTGTGGGTATTGGGATTGTCTGGGGACTTAGGAGAGCTGAAGACTTGAGGAGATGAAGACCATTGGAGATCCAGAGATTGAAGAGCAATTGCCAGAGTTGAATAGTAGGTTATTGCTAGCAGCTGGTGAGGAGACTAGGGTTTAGGAGCTAGGCAGAGCTCTAGATTAGAAAGCTTGCTTCTCAAACATAGATGGCCTTGTTTGCCTCTATCCTTTCTCTATGATTCAAAGTCTCTTTCAAATATCCACCTCCTTCCTTTGGAAGGATCAGTGAATATATTTGAAAGATAGAACTTTTGAGAGGAAACTTTCTGTTTAATGTTAACAGTTGATGAACCACCCTTGGTAGGTAATTAACTGTTTAACATTCATTCACCTCATCTGGTTGACTGATGTTCATCCTAGCCTGAGACATGAAGAAAGGCCATTGCAGATGGAAGACAGATGATCAAAGCCCTTGCCTGAAGGTCATGAAGATGGAGATTGATGCTTGTTGAAGCCTGTAACTGAGTAGAGATTACTTGAAGTCAGATGTTGATTCAGAGCTGCTGATGCTGTTTATTTTTGCTGTATTTCATTTCTTGATGTATTGATTGGTTTTCCTGACTGTATTGCTTGCTGTTTACCCTGTTGGGTTGAAAGTGAAGCCTGTTCACTTTTGCCTATTGTTTTCTAGGTTCGAGGTTGAGTGGGACTCCCTTGCCTCGCTTGTATTGTTGCATCCATGCATTTTACCGCTTTACTGTATATATATCTGTTATTGTTTCTGTTTCTGCCTATCCCGTAGGATCTCTGTTTCTCTCTGTGCAAGAGAGGAGCATGATAGACACTAGGTCTTAACCCATGCATGATAACATTAGGTTAGTTTGTTTCCCTTCGCAACCATAGGTTAGAGTTCTGTCTCTTCTTCCTCAAAACAAACAGAAAAACACATAAAGATTTCAAACACAATAAAAGACACTTCTTCCGTAAAAGAATGTGAACTCATCAAGACGGCATTTTTGTCCGCTGGGACTGTTAATCAGAAAAACTTTTTTTCAGAAGGAATAAAATCAACCAAGACAGAATTGTGTCGTACGTGGCCCGAACTACGTTTGCTCTGATCTTTCATGCTGTGTGAAAGTACGTAGGCATAGGATGCGATGTCCTAGCGAGCAACCTTCCCCTCCTTTCCCGTAGGTAGGCGAACTACGTTGACTCTGATTTCTCGTTCCAGACGAGAATACGTAGGCATAAAGTGCGATACTTTGCCGAGTCATTTTTATTTTTTCATTTTATTTTCTCTTTAACCCCTAACCTTTAGCGTAGATAGAATAACAATCCATACCCGAAAACAAGCGTGGATCCCGTCGAGTACGACGGACGTGAGGGGTGCTAATACCTTCCCCTTGCGTAACCGACTCCCGAATCCAGGTTTTGGTTGCGACGACCATACCTTTCCCGTGTTGTGCGAGGTTTACTCTGAGCGTTTCCTTTCCCTCCCGTGGGATAAATAACACACGGTGGCGACTCTTCTGTTCAGCCGGCGCCGATTTTCGCAGTAGCGACAGCTGGCGACTCTGCTGGGGATTCAACGTCCCCTGGCTGCTAAGAACTGCGATAGTTCTTATGCATTTGGGATCCAACGTCCCTTAAGAGAGTCAATCCTAACGCTTGTTTTCCCGTCGAGGATTTTGTATGGATTTATATTTCTGACCATTACTTTCAGCATTATATATTTGATTATTATTGCTGTATTGGGGTGTGACGGGTGTTCTGATATTGAGTGAGAAGCCGGACCTGGGCTTGAGTGCACCTAGAATTAGAGTAGAAAGTAGTGGGCGCGTGCCGACTTTGCTTGCATTAGTGTCTCATGAAATCTACACTCGGACGAGGTTCTTCTGGTTGGCTTCTTTTTCTACCCTTTGGGTCGAAGGGGTTGTTGGTCAGCTGAATTGTCGACTCCGAGAACCGATCATTTGGAAGTTGGCTAAGTGAGGCCTCTTCAGGATTTGATGATGCCACTCCTTCTGGGAATCGTATCATCAACCCTGAAAGTCTGTGACGCCGACGACCGCATAGGATGCCATACCTTTGTCAGTTACTAGGACATCCACCTGTGAGAGGGTTTGGGGTTATGCAGGTAACTAGACCTTCAGACTACCGGTTATTTCTTGATCAGAGATCCTGGGTATTTATGGAGAGTTAGGAGGTCTGTCAGAGACCATTTGGAGATGTGTTCTGAGGTCTGTCAGAGACCAGTTGGAGAGTTCTGAGGTCTGTCAGAGACCAATTGGAGATATGATTTGAGGTCTACCAGAGACCAGTTGGAGTTATGGTTTGAGGTCTGCCAGAGACCAGTATTGGAGCTTTGTTTTAGGTCTATCTGAGACCAGGGTTTGAGGACTTCTATAGAGTCTATCCGAGACTTCTTGATATGGTTCAGGCTATTCAGCTACGGCATTTGGTCCCTGTTGCATGTTACTTGCATTGCATTGTTTACATACCCATTATCATTGCATCCCATTAACGTGTGTCTGTGCTGCAGGTGCATTTGCATATCCTCCGATTCTAGTGCCCAGATTTCTGAGTATTGACTATGGCTAGTTTGAGGAAGACAGTTGCGTATAAGCTGCCTTCACCTGATATTACTTCTTTGCTTGGTCCGATATCTCTTGCCGATGAGGAGGTTAGGAGAAGCTTTAGAATGAGTCATGGGAGATTACTGAGATTAGTCTGCAAGCCCACTGCTGATGAGATGAACGGGCTATACACCTTGATGCAGTTCTATGACCCCGCATTGAGATGCTTTACTTTTGCTGACTTCATTCTAGGACCTACCATTGAGGAGTATGTGGAGTTTACTGAGCTTCCCGTGCAGAACAAGGTTCCCTTTATCCACTCTGCTGCTGAGCCCAAGCTGGAGGACTTAGCCAAAGCCTTGCATATGAATGCTGCTGAGTTGTTAGTGACTTCTTGGCTCGGGGTTCCCGGTTTCCCTCTGGATTTTCTGGTTGGCAAAGCTCAAGAGTACGCCAAGAACGGTTGTTGGGTGGTTTTCAATGCTATTTTGGCTTTATGCATTTATGGAATCGTGCTGTTTCCTAACTTGCCCAACTTTGTGGACCTGGACGCTTTCCATCTGTTTGCTGCAGGCAACCCAGTGCCAACGTTGATTGGAGACTTCTACCACTCGTTGCACTACAAGAACGAAAACCGAAGGGGAAAAGTTGTTTACTGCTGTACTCCTCTATTGAATATGTGGTTCAAAAGTCATCTCCCCATGAAGGGACCACTTGTAGACAGTGCAACCTCAGCCAGTTGGTCAGAGCGCCTGATGAGGCTATATTCCGAAGATGTTGTGTGGTTTGATCGAGACCTGTTGGGATCTGAGCTCATCTTCAGTTGTTCAATTACAACCCTTCTCTATTCATTCGCCAGTTTGGATATGCGCTGAAGAATCCACCGCAGGAGGAAGAAGTACAGGAATCTCTGTATTTCACAGGTGATGTGAAGGGGGAGTTATTAGCCAAGTTGCGACATGCCTGGACGCGTATTAACCGCAGAGGGAAGCCGTTGTTAGGAAAGAATGACTGTCAGGCCTATGCACCTTATAGAGTTTGGATTCAGGAGAGGGCTAGTCAGTTGAGGATGCCGTTTCCAGATGCACCAATTCTTGTTCCTATCCCGGTAGCGGAGCCAACTACTGTTTCTAGGGAAGTCTACGAGCAAGTTGTGAAGGAAAAGGAAGCCTTGATGAAGATTAATGAAGGGTTAGAGCAAGAGTTAGCCCAGGTACGCAGTGAGAAAAACAAGGCCGTGTATGCTTTCCAACAGCAGATTGAGCTAATGAACAGATTAGGGGCTGAGTTGACTGAGGAGAGGAAGAAGCGCGAACGTCTGGGGCAAGAGTTCAGAAGCTCCCATGACATGCTGGAAGCCAAAAAGAAGGCGCTTGACGCGGCACACCGAGAAATCTCCTCTTGCAATAAGACTTGGAACGCTACACTCACCAACAATAAAAAGAGGGAAGATAAGCTGAAGCAGCAAATTTCCGACCTCGAGGAGAAGTTGAAGTCTAGCATCAAGAAGTGTGAGGAGGAAGTGATGACCCGGTATAGTGTCCAGCATGCACTGAACAAGGCAATCAAATCCAGAGATGAAGCGGTGTCTCAGAAGCGAAAGCTAGAAGATTGCTTCGGAGAAGCAACATGGGAAGAAACTGCTGAAGACGTGCGCCGTGTTCTTAAGAAGAGAAACCAACTTGTTGAAGGGCTGCTTGATCGACCAAGTCACCCAGGGACCAAGAAGTTGATAGAAGAGTACCAGACTTTTGAGAGGATTTGATCATTTCATGTAGTAACTTGTAGTAACTTGTACGCTCTATTTGCATGAGTGCTGACCATCACCAGGATTGTTGGTTGAGGTCATGCCTTCTTATCGTACTTTCAGCGACATTGTATTCGGGTTTTCTCAGTAATATATGAGGCTTTCTATGATTCAGCTCCGATATTCCTGTTGTCAACACTGTCACTGCACAGGCACCTTCACACTAGAACTGGGGGAATGAATTTCCCTAATGCACAGACACATGACATTGCATTCATATTCATATTGCATTACAGGTAATCTTTGAATAATGTCTTATTTCCTGCTCTGCAACAGGGTACTTTTCAGGATTGCAGACCAGCACCCTCACCGCTATTCTACCCGCACCAACTGTCGAAGAATCATGGATCAAATGCAGAACGAGATGCAAGATGTGCGCGAGAAGCTCGCTCTCTTTATGCAGACCATGGAAGCTATTGCGAAAGGGCAGGAGAATTTGCAGGCCATGGTCCAGCCTCTGTTGGCCCGAAACGCTGGTCATGGTAATGAAGATCATCAGTCTGTACGGGTCGATACTGTTCATGGAGACGGTACTCCCACGCCGGTGGCTCCACCTGTAATCAATACACCTGCTGCTAATGTCAACCACGCTACCGCTGCTGTAAATGGTAACGTCGGAGTTGGAAATGAGACTGCTGTCCATAACGTTGGGCTGGGTGATGTCAATTTGGGAGATAATATGGGAGGCAACGCCTTCGTCAATGCTGGATTCGGATTCAACGATCAGGGATTCGATAACTCTGGGAAGTATGGCTTTAATGCTCAAGGCTTTGGGCAAGACGGTTATGGCGCGACCAATCAGGGTTACGGAGGTTTTGGAAACGGAAACGGTACTGGATTTATGGCTTTTGGTCCTGCTGGAGGTGTTCAAGGGTACGGCAACAAAGGCCGAGGTCCGGGGATGAATCAGATCAGAGCTGGACGTAATAATGGATATGATGGATATGGAGCTGGAAATGGTATGTGGCAAGAAGATCAGCAGGAGGACGCTTTCTCCGGCGGAGGTTTCGAAGGGCCGATGGATGATTCCCAGAAGATCAGAATGCTGGAAGAGCAGATGAGGGGAGTCCTAAACCAAAGTGCTGTGGGTTTGGACATGGCAACAATGGGGCTGGTACCTGGCTTGAGGGTGCCAATTAAATTCAAAGCTCCTGCATTTGACAAGTATAAAGGAGACACATGTCCAAAAGTGCATGTACGAGCTTATTACAGAAAGATGTCTGCATACTCAACTGATGAAAGAATGCTAATGCATTTCTTTCAGGATAGTCTGTCGGGCCCTTCCCTAGAGTGGTACATGGGGTTGGAGCCAACTGATATCAAGACATGGAAGCAATTAGCAGAGGCATTTGTAGCTCACTACAAGTATAACAGCGACTTGGCACCCAATCGGGTCCAGTTGGCGGGACTGTCGCAGAAGAAGGGGGAGAGCTTTAAAGAGTACGCGCAAAGGTGGCGCGATATGCCTGCCAGGGTCCGTCCTCCAGTAGAAGATAAGGAAATGAATGACATGTTTGTCGGCACATTCACAGGTCTGTTTCATGACATGTTGTTTCACACGTCTCTGGCCAGTTTTTCAGACCTAATTCTGATGGGAGAAAAGATTGAACGTAACATCAAGCAAGGAAAGTTCCAAGTCGAGGAATCAACTGCATCTGGCAGTAATAGGAAAGCTTTTGGTGGGCGCCGTCAGGGCGAGGCAAGCGCAGTATTTGGAGGCCGAGGCCGGGGCCGAGGCAGGGGACGAGGTCAATATCGTCAGCCGCAGCAGGTGGCGAGTGTTACTATCCCGTATCAACAACGACCACTCCAGCAACAACCACCGGTTCAGCAACAGCCAATGCAACAGCAGCAGCAGCCTCAGCAGGGGGCACAGCAAGCTCAGCGAAGATTCCAGGGTAGTAAACCGAGAAGAGTGTTTGAGAAGCCTCCCTCAACCTATGCCGATTTATTGCAGACATTGTTGGGATTGAACCTGGTAGAGAAAAGAACTCTGGCACCGATAACGGGAGCTCCCCCGTTTGGCTACGATGCAAGCAGGCACTGCGAGTTTCATTCTGGGGCTCCGGGCCATGATATAGAAGGTTGCCATGCTTTTAAGCACGTTGTGCAGGATCTTTTGGACAATAAGACTATCAATTTCGGAACGGCAGGTCCGAATATAGTGCAGAAACCCATGCCTAATCATGGGGCAAACGCCGTTCTAACTGAGGAAGGGTTGAATCTGATTATGAATGTTGAAGATTTAAAGACGCCGCTGAGCGAGATAAAGAGCCGGCTGTTACAAGGGGGTGTTTACCCAGGATGTAACGAATATTGCTTAGACTGTTGGACCCTACCTGGAGGGTGTGATGATTTGAAGAAGGGCATTCAGGCTTTAATTGATGAGGGCATATTACAGTTTGACCGAGCGGCAACTGAAGAGCCTGCAGGGGCAGTAGTGGATAATCAAAGTGATGTGGCCACGGTAACGATCCCTCGGAAGACGATCACTATTGCAGCACCAGCTCAGCGACCACCGATCACCATAACTAAGGCCGGGCCGATCCCGTACGAGAATACGAAAGCAGTCCCATGGTCATATGGGCTGGAAGTATATTGTGACGGAATAAGAATTGATGTTGATAAGCAGCCAGCCGAGACTGTGGATAATGTTGTTGGGTCGGGAGGCATGACAAGGAGTGGTAGGATCTTTATATCCCCCGAAGTGGAGGCCGAAAGACTAGCGAAAGGAAAAGGGAAAGCAGTTGAGAATGTTCCGGTGCAAGCGAGTGAAAAAGAAGCAGCATCGAAGGATGTAGAAGAGTTCATGCGCTTGATTCGAAAAAGTGATTATAAGATTGTGGAGCATCTGCAGCAGACGCCGTCCAAGATATCTATCCTGTCACTGCTGTTGTGTTCGGAAGCTCACAGAAATGCGCTGCTGAAAGTCCTGGATACTTCTTTTGTACCCCAAGACGTCTCCGTGAACCAGCTAGAAGGAGTATTGGCACATGTGAATGCAGGCCACAGCTTGGGCTTTACCGATTTTGACTTGACTCCGAAAGGGAGAGATCATAATATGGCATTACACGTATCTGTTGAGTGTAGAGGATCAGTAATGTCACACGTCTTGGTTGACACCGGGTCATCTTTGAATGTGCTGCCCAAGAAGGCGATGATGAAGCTGGATGTTAGAGGAATCTTGTGCACACCCAGCGATTTGGTAGTCAGAGCGTTTGACGGCACGCGGAGAACAGTCTTTGGATCGATTACATTGCCTCTGCAGGTGGGGCCGGAGGTGTTTGCAACTGAGTTTTATATCATGGACATACAGCCTGCGTACAGTTGCTTGCTTGGAAGACCCTGGATTCATGGGGCGGGGGCAGTCACGTCCACCCTGCATCAGAAGTTAAAATATATGGTCGGAGACAGCGTAGTCACCGTGTGCGGAGAAGAGGACATCCTGGTCAGCCATCTATCTTCATTTAAATATGTGGAAGTCGACGGAGAGATCCACGAAACGCCCTGCCAGGCATTCGAAGGTTTGCGCATCAAGGACAAGGGTCCCGGGCCGAGCAAAGTGCCAGAGATAGCCGTCTCATCGTATAAAGAAGCTCAAGCTCTAGTGGAAGCAGGAGAAGCCAAGGGCTGGGGCAAAGTGCTGGACATTCCTGTGAAGATGGACCGGTTCGGGCTGGGGTACCAACCGTCGTCATCAACTCCTTCCGTGGGGGCACCCCGTTTCAGAAAGCCAATCACCATCTCTGCCAGTGGGGTGTGTCATGAAACTGTCAATGCTGCTTCGGAGTCGGATGAAGGAGACAGCGACTGTGATATGGATGCCTGGATTCAGCCAAGCACGCCAGGACAAGGACTGTGCAACTGGTCTATTCAGGAGCTTGTTCCTGTGACTTTTAAACAGTAATGCTTTGCTTTATTAATTGTTGAATAATCTGATGTCTTGCCCGGGGAATCAGGATTTGCTTAGGGCTGTGTTGTTATAAACATTGCGTGTAAATCATTAAATAAACGGCATTTTTTCATGTGCAAATACTGTAATCCCTGTCTTTCTTGTTTTGTATTTTTCAATAAAATGGCAACGTGGTCGTTCGCTTTATACGCATTTTGAAGCGCTTAACCGTTCCTTTTGCAGGATAACATTTTCAGATGACATCCTTGAACCACCTATGACTCGTCCCGACTTCGAGCACCCGGTATTCCAGGCCGAAGAAGAGGGTGTCGAAGATAGCGACGTTCCTGAAGAACTGTCTTGGTTAGTGAAGCAAGAGGAAAGAGCCATTCTGCCTCACGACGAGGTCATCGAAATTATCAACTTGGGGTCGGAAGGGGTTGAGAAGAATATTCGTATCGGAGCCGCGCCGCAGGGCGATATCAAGCGGAGACTGGTTGAAATGCTCCAAGAGTATAGTGATGTATTCGCTTGGTCGTATGAGGATATGCCAGGGCTCGATACAGATATGGTTGTGCATCGCCTGCCCCTGAAAGAAGATTGCCCGCCGGTCAAGCAAAAGCTTTGCAGAACTCGACCAGATATGGCAATGAAGATCAAAGAGGAAGTTCAGAAACAGTGGGACGCTGGTTTCCTGGCTGTGACGAAGTATCCTTCATGGGTTGCCAACATCGTACCAGTACCCAAGAAAGATGGCAAGGTTCGAATGTGCGTGGATTATAGAGATTTGAATAAAGCAAGCCCAAAAGACGATTTTCCACTTCCTCACATTGACGTGTTAGTTGATAATACTGCTCAATACTCCGTATTCTCCTTCATGGATGGCTTTTCAGGCTATAATCAGATTAAAATGGCGCCAGAGGATATGGAGACGACCACTTTCATAACGCCTTGGGGAACATTTTGCTACAAAGTGATGCCCTTTGGTTTGAAAAATGCTGGGGCAACATATCAGCGTGCGATGACGACTCTTTTCCATGATATGATGCATAAAGAGATCGAAGTTTATGTGGACGATATGATTGCCAAATCCCAGACAGAGGAGGAGCATCTGGGGAATCTGTTGAAGTTATTTAAAAGGCTTAGGAAGTTCAGGCTGAGACTGAATCCTAACAAATGCACCTTCGGGGTGAGATCGGGTAAACTGCTGGGGTTTATCGTAAGCGAAAGAGGAATAGAGGTCGATCCTGCTAAAATAAAAGCAATTCAAGAGATGCCGACGCCTAAAACAGAGAAAGAGGTGCGCGGGTTTTTAGGGAGGTTGAACTACATTGCCCGGTTCATATCTCACCTAACGGCCACGTGTGAACCGTTATTCAAGCTGCTGAAGAAAGATCAAGCTGTAACGTGGAACGAAAATTGTCAAAAGGCGTTCGATAAAATAAAGCAGTATTTGCAGGAGCCTCCCATTCTGATACCCCCAGTGGCAGGTAGACCCTTGATAATGTACTTGACGGTTCTGGAGGGAAGCATGGGTTGTGTTCTCGGTCAACACGACGAGACGGGGAGAAAAGAGCATGCGATCTATTACTTGAGTAAGAAATTTACAGATTGTGAATCTCGGTACTCAATGCTGGAGAAAACTTGTTGCGCCCTAGCTTGGGCCGCAAAGCGTTTGAGGCAGTACATGCTGAATCATACAACCATGCTCATCTCGAAGATGGATCCTATCAAATATGTATTTGAAAAGCAGGCGTTGTCAGGAAGAATTGCCCGTTGGCAGATGGTCTTGACTGAATATGATATCCAATACGTCTCGCAAAAGGCTATAAAGGGGAGTGTGCTGTCTGAATATCTGGCGGAGCAGCCTATTGAAAAGTACCAATCGATGAGGTTTGATTTTCCTGACGAGGATATCATGTACTTAAAGATGAAAGATTGTGAAGAGCCGTTGCCAGACGAGGGACCAGAGTTGGGTTCCAAATGGAGGATGATATTTGACGGAGCTGTGAATGCTTATGGTAGTGGAATAGGGGCAATCATCACCACGCCACACGGGTCGCACATCCCGTTTACTGCCCGACTGACCTTTGCTGTTACCAATAATGAGGCCGAATACGAAGCTTGTATAATGGGGCTTGAAGAAGCCATTGATTTGCGAATCAAGAATCTGGACGTATACGGAGACTCAGCTCTGGTGGTGAATCAGATAAAAGGGGAATGGGAGACACGTCAGCCCAATTTGATACATTACATGAATTATGCAAGGAGATTGTTGCCTTTCTTCGACAAGGTTGAATTGCATCATGTACCGCGGGCCGAGAATCAAATGGCTGACGCCCTGGCCACTTTGTCTTCCATGTACAAAGTCAACTTCTGGAACGAAGCTCCCCGAATCATTATCTCTCGGCTCGACCGGCCAGCCTATGTATTTGCTATTGACGGAACATCTGACGATAAACCATGGTATTTCGATATCCTTAATTTCCTGAAAAATAAAGAGTATCCGGCTGGGGCATCCAGTCAGGATCAGAAGACTCTCAGGAGATTAGCAGGTAATTTCTATTTGAACCCGGATGGTGTATTATACAGAAGAAACCACGATTTGGTGCTGTTGCGTTGTGTAGACGAAAAAGAGGCAAAGCTTCTCATGGAGGAAATACACGAAGGTACCTTTGGTACGCATGCTGGTGGACATGCTATGACGAGAAAACTGCTGCGGGCAGGTTATTTTTGGCTGACCATGGAAACTGATTGTTTCAAGTTTGCGAGGAAGTGCCACAAGTGCCAAATCTATGCTGATAAGATCCATGTGCCTCCAAGTCCTCTAAATGTGATGTCATCGCCTTGGCCATTCTCTATGTGGGGAATCGATATGATTGGAAAGATCGAGCCGACGACTTCTAATGGGCATCGGTTCATTCTAGTGGCAATCGATTATTTCACCAAGTGGGTGGAAGCGGCGTCTTACGCAAATGTAACGAAGCAAGTGGTGGCCAGATTCATTAAGAGAGATATCATTTGCCAATATGGGATTCCCGAGCGGATAATCACGGATAATGGTTCAAATCTGAACAACAAAATGATGAAGGAGCTCTGTCAGAATTTCAAGATCGAACATCACAACTCTTCCCCTTACCGACCCAAGATGAATGGCGCTGTTGAGGCGGCCAATAACAATATCAAGAAGATCGTTCAGAAAATGGTGGTGACCTATAAGGATTGGCATGAAATGCTACCTTTTGCTTTGCACGGTTATCGTACGACGGTACGCACATCAACCGGGGCAACTCCGTTCTCGTTGGTATACGGAATGGAAGCGGTATTACCATTGGAAGTTGAGATCCCTTCTCTGAGGGTATTGCGAGATGTTCAGCTAGACGAGGCAGAATGGGTGAAAAACAGATTGAACCAACTGAGCTTAATGGATGAGAAGAGGCTAGCGTCTCTAGCATACGGTCGTTTGTACCAGAGCCGAATGAAGAAAGCGTACGACAAGAAGATACATCCGCGAAGCTTTCAGACGGGCGACCTTGTGCTGAAAAGGATTCTCCCGCCGCAAGCAGATCACAGGGGCAAGTGGACCCCCAACTACGAAGGGCCATACGTTGTCAGGAAAGTCTTTTCAGGAGGAGCGTTGTTGTTGTCCACCATGGACGGAGAAGACTTCACGTCGCCTATGAATTCGGACGCGGTTAAAAAATACTTTGCTTGAAATAGACCAGCTGGACAGAAAAAAGAGAGTCCAGGCAAAAATGGGGGCATCCCGGCGAATCAAAAACAGAATGAAAGGTTCGGGCAAAAATTAGGGATACAATTAAAAAATGTACACCCGCGAAGTTGAAAACCTACACTGGGCGGCTTCGGCAAAAAAGGGTATCCCGGTGAACTGAAAACCCGTAAAGGGCAGTTCACGCAAAAGTTAGGGATTTGAAAAGCAAATGACTGCGGTCCAAATTTGATAAATGCAATAAGCATCAATGCGGGAGAATACAGTTGAGGAGCCAGTTATCGGATACAATCTCTTCAGAAGTGGGGATACCGGGAAAAGCATTAGAGTCGGGCGAGTCATGGGAGGATCAGTTCGTGGTGTTCATCTGCATCCCGTTGCCGACATGTGTACAAATTTAAGTTGTCAATATTTATGCTTCTTGTGCATACTTGTATACTGGTATATTTGCTTTGTGTAGCTTCCTCATTTCAGGAGTTACATCCCGTGTACAAAACCCCGCCCATTCAGGGGCCCAATCAATAAAATACGTTATTCAGTACTTGACACCGTTCTTTACTGTTTTGTGCATGATTAACGCCTAAGTTGATGAAACTAGCGTGTGTATAACGTCACTGGCCCTTGCCAACAGTTGCTAAAGCTTCGAATTAACTGAAAATAATGTCACTAACCTGGATTGATTTGGTTGCATAGGCTTGTCTTGTCCTGTTTGTGTTGTTGCAGGTTTCATAACCGTACGAGGAAGATGATCGAAAGATTGCAATAACGAAAGACTCAGCCTTCGCGCAGGTCACGCAGGTTCTTCCTGAAGAAGGATCGGACTCTCCAGCTAGTCGTAGCGTGTGCAAAAAAGGATTGACGATTCCAAGATCGTAAGGCTGTACTCAGGCAGGTTCAAATTTCCCCGCAGGGTCATTCACTCTCCCCCCAGCAGAGTCAGTGGATTTCCCCCAGTGGAGTTCTCTCCTTTCAGCAAATGTTTTTTCCTCCCAGTGGAACTCGAAGATCAAGACTCTCCCCGGCGGAGTTGGTGGTGGGTCCTGTCATTTATTTTGTCAAGGATACCGTGTAATATCAGTTCACTCTCCAGCAGAGAAGTCCAATCATACTTGGCATACCTGCTATTCCTCAGCAAAGTTATATTCCCCAGCAAGGGGTTACCTCAACAGGGTGTTTGGGTCGAGCTCCCAACTTCCCAGCATGGGTGACTTCGCCCTTCCAACATTTATTTTTGCTGGAATGATTTTGTAGCATCTGGCTATACCCAGCGGAGTTGGCATTATCTTCAGCATTTAATTTTGCTAAAGCAGTTTCTGTATTATAGCAGTTCAGGTGAAGAGAGCACTTGCTCAAATGAACTACCAAACACTCAGGGTCTCGGCATGAGATATTCAATGATAATGTCAGTTTCGGCTGTACTCCCCATAGAGTTATCAGGATAAGTTTCTCTTTATTTCCAAGCAGAGTTATTTGTCATCAAGGGGTTTCATGAATCAGAATTTCAGAAGTTGCCTCCGGTCATCAGAACAGGCATCCGGTGATGTGGTTTTCAGATATCCCCAGTAGAGTCCGCCTCAAAGTCGCTGTCACGTCAGTGCTAAAGAAGGTTGTGGGTGGGGATCAATGGAGAACCAAGTCCTGACGTAGACAACTTATTCCTATATTGACGGGATTTTTTCAGAAGTGGGCGTCCTAACGTGGACAGGTTTATTTTCCACGGGTTGGTGAAGTGTGTTAGTCCTAACGTGGGCAGATTCGGGTCCTCGAAATTGGTGGAATGGGAGGTCATGACGTTGACAAAAGTGATTACTCTTTGTGTTGGTGTCCTGACGTGGACCAGTTCCTCTCAGCAGTTATCTTTCTTCGTGTTGGCAAAGCATGGGTCCTGACGGGGACAGATCAGACAAGGGTGTGAGTCCTTATGTGGACAAGTCTTATTTCCTCAGCAGGTCGAAGATGCCTGAGTCCTGACATGGACAAGTCAAGACGAAAGAGGGGTCCTGACGTGTACAAGTTTATTCCTTACATGGGAAAAGAGGTCAGTTCCTAACGTGGAAAGATGAGATTCCTTGCATGGAAAAATGGGTTTCCTCACGTGGAAAGATTGAGTCCTCACGTGGACATATCAAGATTGATTCCTGACGTGGAAAGAAAGAGATTATTCCTGACGTGGAAGAGTTTAGTCCTGACGCGGACAGATCAAAGGAGTTATTCCTAACGTGGAAGAAAGAAGATTGATTCCTGACGTGGAAAGATGGAAAGTTTAGCCCTGACGTGGACGGATTCAAAAAAAAAGTTGATTCCTGACGAGGAAGAATGATGTACTCCTTACGTGGAAAGGTGAGTCCTAACGTGGATAGGTTCAGAACCAAAGGTGAATTCCTTACGTGGAAAGAGTGGGGTCCTGACGCGGACATGTCAAGTGGTATTGGAGTCCTTACATGGACAGGTCGATATAGAGAGAAGATTGATTCCTGACGTGGAAAGATGGAAAGTTTAGCCCTGACGTGGACAGATTCAGAAAGGTTGGAGTCCCCACATGGACAGATTGAGAATTGTATTCCTTACGTAGATGAAAATTGGTTTCCTTACATGGAAAGAAGACGTGGTTCCTTACGTGGAAGGATGGAGTCCTAACGTGGACGGGTCCAGACGAGGTTATTCCTAACGTGGAAGAGTGTTATTCCTAACGGGGACGATTCAGTTTATGGAAAGGTAGACAAATCATTCCCCAGCGGAGTTGCCGAGATTTTCTGGGTTAACAGCAAGCGGAGTCCTAACGTGGACAGGTTTTAGTTGGGCTCTCTTCGTGTTGACAGCAGACAGAGTCCTGACGTGGACAAGCAAAGGACGAAGTTTCCGATGATTCAATCTTTTTCAGGATGATGAGAAGAATCCCCAGCACGGTCGTTACGAGATCAGTGAGAGGCTGCAAACAGTCATATCCAGGCAGTGGATGTCGTTACCCCAAGCAAGAGCGCGGTTTATGTCTGCGGTTGGCAAATTTTCGGGTTTCTTAGTATTCAACCGTCTCGTACCGCGAATGTCTGATGGCTCCGGGCTCTTCACCCAATCGGGTCCAAGTCGCTTGAATAGGGGCAGCTGTTGCACCCTAGAATTTGCCCAACCTTATTCATTTGGTTTATGTTGCAATATCATTAGCATTTGCATATAGAGGCATGTACATAGACTAACCATCTGCATAGCATAAGCATAGCAAGTCATTCAACAGGGGACCAATCATTATTCTCATCTCTAGAGGCCTATCAAGAGGATACTATCCTAATTCCATCTCATTCAAGTCATCAGAAAAGAATTTGAGAGCAGAGAGTTCAGCAAGTCAAGCCTTGAGTCTATCTCCCATCTGAGGGTATCTGGGGATCATAAAGGGGGTTGTGAGCTGTGAATGGAAGGCATGGAGAGCATCTAGACATCATGGGAGGCTTAGAAAGTCATTTGGAGAAGAGAATAAGTTGTTGAGGTGATCACAAGAATTGCAGTTGAAGACAGTCAACTAGGGTTTCATCTGGGTCAACCCTAGGTCAACCCTAGGCCAATTGATTGATTTAAAGGCATTAGGGGCTATTGGAGAAATGTGGGGTTCATCATTTGACATGGAGAATAAAGATATGTTGTTGTGCTAAGAAGAATTCAAGAGAAATCAAGGAGAAGAGGAGGTTCTAAATTAGGGTTTCTATGTAAAATCCCCTAGTTTAGGTCAAATTTCCAAGCAAGATAAGTCAAAATGCAAGCTTCAAATGGATCCTTGGCCAACATGAAACTTGTAGAGGATCTCAAGACCTTTAATTTGAGTGGTGTAAGACATCAAGGAGATTTATAGAACTCAAGTTATGGTTCTTGCAAGTTACAGGTCATCTGAGGTATCTGAAATTTTGTCTGTGAAAGTGACTTGACTTCCAAGCAATTTTTACCCCTCAAGGAGATTTCAAATGAATTTATGGTCAACATAAGAATTGTTCCTCATTGTCTTAGCTTTCTATAATGGTATAGTATGCCCTCATATGATGTGTGGAACTCAACTTATGGTCTTGGCAAGCAAAGGGTATTTTGGTCATTTGTGAATTACAGGTCATTTTAACCTATGCCCAAAACTCATACAAGGAGGCCTCAAATGGAAAAACTTACAACATCAAACTTGCTCCAAATGACATTTTGAGTCTAGAAAAGTGACCATGAGAGATTGGAAATGTCCATAGCACAAGGTTTCAAAATTGGTGAATTTAATGAAGGAAAATGGCTTAGAAAATGATATTTTTCATATCTTGGCCAAATGATGCAAAATTATAGGTCATTTTGAATGGAAAAGGCATTCTAAAGACATTGGCTAAAGTGGAATTTTGAGCTTAGGTCATGATTTGTGAATTATCCATGGTTGCTTGAATTAAAAGTAACATAATCCAAATTGAAAGGGAAAAGTGTAAGGGAAACTTCTCCAATGTTCTAGGAGGTTCCTATATCACCTATATATTCATGCAAGCTGAATCATGCAAGGGTTGGTGCTACCACTTTGTTCAAAACCTCCATTTTCACTCATTTTTCATTCTTGCATAAGCCTCTCAAATTCCCTCAATCTCTCACCAAACTTCAACATTCTTGATTCAACCTTCATCATCATCACACAAAGGTCAGAATCCACACATTTCTTTGGCAAATTGAGCAAGGAATTGTGCTATTCATCATCATCATTCAAAGTGAAAGAATCTTGGAACTAGAAGATTCAAAGCCTTGGAGCCTCTCTGATTGCATACAGAACTCATTTCCAAGATCACTGATCAATTTCCCCTCCTTTCAAGCATTGGATCAAGTGTATTCCATAACTGTTTTCAGCATCATAACAGGTTGGTAACCTCATTCGAATTGCATAATTTAATGAGAATTTTAGGGAATTGTTAGTATAGACTGGTTAGGATAAGTGAGATGATTGATTTTGATAAGTTTGAGCAAGTTTCATGGACATTGATCATGGTGCACCATTTCTGATGAAGCTTAGAATGGCAAGAATCGTGTGAGATAATCTTGGATTGAGTGCTTAAAATGACCAGGGTGAGTTGTAGGTTAGTTTAGGATGATTTCCAGAGAGAATTGAGAGGATCAATATCAGTGGAGAATGATGGACCCGATCTGTTGCACCTATCGAATTGCATTATTGCTTGAGTTTTAGAAGAAAGTAATGACATGGCTGTGTAGAGGGAAGAGATTGGAGTGTTTTTGGTTTTTACAGTGAGAGCTTTCATGGAGGATTGAGGGAGAACAGGGAAGTGGAAAGTTCATGCACGATGGTGAAGTTGCAGAAACCCTAGGGTTTCTAAGGTTGAAGATGAAGTCAGAGCCACACGATCCAGGGTTTGACTTGGACTTGGGATGTAATCTGATGGCTGTGGTTTAAAGTTCAAAACGGAGGGAAGCTTCAGAAATGAAACGCAGCGTTTCATTAAGTGGGGGGGATTGGGCTCAGAGCGCTATCTACACCCCCCATGTTAATAAGCCCAACGCGCTTAACTTGGTTTCCTTGCTATTCTCACCCCCTCCCTTTTATTTCTTTATATTTTCTTTTATTTTCTTTAATTTTTTCATGCATCTTCTAAAATTCATAATAAATAGCAAAATAATCATTTTTAATTCATTCTTTTTGCATTATTTTCTTTAAGATGTCTAGAAAATTATAAAAAATAAAAATTGCATTTTATTTTTTATTTGATATTTTTCCCATATTTTCTAAATAAATAACATTTTAAATGGTTTCATTTCATACATGATTTTATTAATTTTTGTTCTATTAGATACTTTCATATTTTTCATGCATTCTTTTTAGGTTGTTTAGGTTAGACATTGAACTTGTAGATTCAATTTAGTTCCCATTTATAGAAATTAAATTTAGGTGCTTAGTGTAAGTATGAATAACATGGATAAAATTAGGGTTTTAGGTGATGACTTAGGAGATTTGATTCTTTTCCCTTAGGACTTAGGGTTTGACTAGTTTAGTTATGGGACTATAGGGGCTATGAGTAGTTATTAGATCCCTTAGAAAAAGTTAGGATTCCCCTACTGCTATTAATACTCTGTATATATCTGATTGACTGGTGTGGTGTGCCCTCTGGGGACTGTTGCTTGCTTGTGTGGGTATTGGGATTGTCTGGGGACTTAGGAGAGCTGAAGACTTGAGGAGATGAAGACCATTGGAGATCCAGAGATTGAAGAGCAATTGCCAGAGTTGAATAGTAGGTTATTGCTAGCAGCTGCTGAGGAGACTAGGGTTTAGGAGCTAGGCAGAGCTCTAGATTAGAAAGCTTGCTTCTCAAACATAGATGGCCTTGTTTGCCTCTATCCTTTCTCTATGATTCAAAGTCTCTTTCAAATATCCACCTCCTTCCTTTGGAAGGATCAGTGAATATATTTGAAAGATAGAACTTTTGAGAGGAAACTTTCTGTTTAATGTTAACAGTTGATGAACCACCCTTGGTAGGTAATTAACTGTTTAACATTCATTCACCTCATCTGGTTGACTGATGTTCATCCTAGCCTGAGACATGAAGAAAGGCCATTGCAGATGGAAGACAGATGATCAAAGCCCTTGCCTGAAGGTCATGAAGATGGAGATTGATGCTTGTTGAAGCCTGTAACAGAGTAGAGATTACTTGAAGTCAGATGTTGATTCAGAGCTGCTGATGCTGTTTATTTTTGCTGTATTTCATTTCTTGATGTATTGATTGGTTTTCCTGACTGTATTGCTTGCTGTTTACCCTGTTGGGTTGAAAGTGAAGCCTGTTCACTTTTGCCTATTGTTTTCTAGGTTCGAGGTTGAGTGGGACTCCCTTGCCTCGCTTGTATTGTTGCATCCATGCATTTTACCGCTTTACTGTATATATATCTATTATTGTTTCTGTTTCTGCCTATCCCGTAGGATCTCTGTTTCTCTCTGTGCAAGAGAGGAGCATGATAGACACTAGGTCTTAACCCATGCATGATAACATTAGGTTAGTTTGTTTCCCTTCGCAACCATAGGTTAGAGTTCTGTCTCTTCTTCCTCAAAACAAACAGAAAAACACATAAAGATTTCAAACACAATAAAAGACACTTCTTCCGTAAAAGAATGTGAACTCATCAAGACGGCATTTTTGTCCGCTGGGACTGTTAATCAGAAAAACTTTTTTTCAGAAGGAATAAAATCAACCAAGACAGACTTGTGTCGTACGTGGCCCGAACTACGTTTGCTCTGATCTTTCATGCTGTGTGAAAGTACGTAGGCATAGGATGCGATGTCCTAGCGAGCAACCTTCCCCTCCTTTCTTGTAGGTAGGCGAACTACGTTGACTCTGATTTCTCGTTCCAGACGAGAATACGTAGGCATAAAGTGCGATACTTTGCCGAGTCATTTTTATTTTTTCATTTTATTTTCTCTTTAACCCCTAACCTTTAGCGTAGATAGAATAACAATCCATACCCGAAAACAAGCGTGGATCTCGTCGAGTACGACGGACGTGAGGGGTGCTAATACCTTCCCCTTGCGTAACCGACTCCCGAATCCAGGTTTTGGTTGCGACGACCATACCTTTCCCGTGTTGTGCGAGGTTTACTCTAAGCGTTTCCTTTCCCTCCCGTGGGATAAATAACGCACGGTGGCGACTCTTCTGTTCAGCCGGCGCCGATTTTCGCAGTAGCGACACTTACATCATAGGGAAGAATGGAAGTGATCAACACCTTCCATGTTTATGGAAGAAGAGAATCTATCTAGAAGCTCTGCCTACAAACCCTAATCTTAACACCTAATCAACACTCAAACCAAAAGAAGGGAAACCTTCACATCCAAGCTTCTTCAAGCACTCCACTGCATCTTCAACTTGTCTTCAACATCATCCAAGAGCAAGAGAGACAAAACCCTAACCTAAGGGAACTAAAGAAGTCATTCTAGTTGAATTAGTGCACTAGAATCATCCAAAGTTAGCATCTAAACTAAAATCAATCAAAAATAGTAAACTACATTGTAAATTCCTACAAAAATTCCTAAGGGACCCTAATTCAATCATGAATCTACCATACAAAAATCAGAGGTTGAATCATCCACCAAGTTTTAGATATATAACCTAAATCATAAGGTATCAACCATAAACCCTAAAAATGGAGCTCTTAAAGTTTCAACCTAAAACTACCACTTATATTAATCACAAAAATGTGAGAAAAATCTAGGGGGAACATGCATATCTATGCTAGTTACACACAAAAAATCAAGGCAAAAATCGTCATCAAATGATCAAACCAAATTCAACAAAATCAAGCATCAACCATGATTATTTTAATATCAATTAAAATGTAAAAAATGCTAATAAAACCAAAAATGCATGAAATATTAATATTTTTTTATCTAAAAAAACTATATTCAATCATGAATCAATGGCAAAAAGAATGGAATTAATTGAGTCATTTTTCAATTTTTTATGGATTATTCAATAACCATGAATGCAATGAAACAAATAAAATGAAAATCCAAAGAAAATGATAAACGCGTGGTGTGAATAGCATAAAGATTCAGTTCATTATCCAGATTGGGCCATAAGGGGGGTGTTGGTAGCAACCTGTGTTTAAGCCCAAAACCAACAATTAAATGAAATGCAGCGTTTCATAATTCAGAGTCCTTCACAAAATTTCCCTCACGCGTGGCCGTTAGATCCCACCTTGGTCAAAGGTCCTCCTCTAATCCAATGGGCCTAAGGTTGTCTTCCTCATTTCAAATTTCTGAGTTCCGTTCACCTGCGCGCGCTAGAGTCACCGCCGGTGACTTCTCCGATCAACCATTCCAAACCCTAACTCTCTCTAGAGTCCACCATTGGCCACAATTCCTTGATGAATCTTGTCCCAAATTTCCTCAGGAATTCACTCATGCCACTAGTTCATGCTAAAAACTCAAGATTTGCAAAAACACGATCTCAACCGAAAATTGAATAAACCCTAATTGGTCACTAATCTCCAAATTAATGATCCAGAAACCTTCCTACATCAATCTACAATGCATTTAACCTAACAAATCCTCTTAATTCTACTTAAATTAAGCTATGGAATGAGGTTTACATACCTGTCAAAATCGTGTGAACAGAGTGCTCAAACCTTCAAATCAACCCTCAAGAACTTCCAGACTCCTTCACTAGCATCCAAGGAAGGTTCTGTATGCAACCAAATGGAATGAAATACTCTGAATCTTTGAACCCGACTATGAGTTGCAGATGAAGAAATCCAAGTGCCAACTCCCAATTCTCCCACGATCTTGCCTTGAATTTGATCTGAAATCACTCTCTAACCCTAGAGCAAGCTATTGAGATCAATATCTTGGATTGAAATGGCTTCAAACCTTGTAACAGAATTGGATTTGCAAGAAGAAAGTTCAAAGTGCAATCTCATTCTCGTCTCTCAATTCTCACCAACCTTC
This sequence comes from Lathyrus sativus, assembly GCA_963859935.3. Taxonomy (NCBI): domain Eukaryota; kingdom Viridiplantae; phylum Streptophyta; class Magnoliopsida; order Fabales; family Fabaceae; genus Lathyrus; species Lathyrus sativus. The sequence goes on along the minus strand of OZ012737.1, from coordinate 308,001,910 downwards.
ACTCTGAACCACTTCATAATCATATATAGGACATGGATGAATGATCTAGAAAGTTCTGGATCACTCTAATGAGAAGTTCAATATCTCATCTCACTTGAAATCTCATGATATGCTATGTGTATGACAGTCCTTGCAGCAACTTGTATTCACTATCCTCTTCATCCAAATTCTCTCCAAATGAGATTATGAAAGTGCTAGGATGTGTTTGTACCTTGGTTTTGATCTTATGAGAAGTTTGGCATATGTTACTTAAGTCTTAAGCAAGCAAAAGCAACTCCATGATTTTGACCTCAAATGAGAAAAGTAATATTTCCAATGTCTTTAAAATTTCATTTCTGATCAAAATGACATATTACATGCCTTTTCTTGGCCTTGAAATGAAAAATCCCAAATTTGGTCCTTTTAATGAACTTTAATTCTTCCTTTTTAAGTCAATTTTGCAATTCTGAGTTACAAGCAATTACAACCTGTCATGACCAGTTGGCTAACCTTAAAACATCATTTTGAACTAGTTTGATGTTGAACATTTTCCCATTTGAAGCTTGCAAATAGGAGTTATGGCCTTATGATTGAAATGACCTGTAATCTCCAAATGACCAAAATACCCTTGACTTGTCAAAGCCATAACCTGAGTTCTACAAATCCTATCAAGGACTTCTAGTACTCTCTAGAAATCTAAGAGGATAAGAAACAACATTCATGTTGACCAAAAGTTCATAGGAATCATCCTTCTAGGGAAAACGTTTCATGCAAGTTGGACAACTTTCAAGCTCCAAATTCACATGCCTCAGATGACTTGTGACTTGTCAAAGTCATAACTTGAGTTCTACAAATACTATCAAGGACTTCTAGAACTTAAATTAAAGCTAAGATCATGCTCTAAAACATTCATGTTGGGGGCAAGATGAGATGACAATCACATCTTGAGCTAAATTTCCTTGAAGTCAGGGGTCAAACTAGGGGATTTTAGAAACCCTAACTTGAAACTTCTCAAACTCTTCAAACTCTTCAATCATGATGAGTTAACCTTGGAATCATCCTTATAACATCTCAATGTGTCAATCCATGATCACATAGCCCTTGGATTATGTCTCAACCTTCTTCAAATCATCAGTTGACTTAGGGTTGACCCAGTCAAACCCTAATTGCACCACTCATGGCTGAGTCTTCTTAATCTTGTACAATGACCTGTCTAGGCCTCAAAGTGATCTTCAACACTTCACATGAGCTCTCTCAAGACCTCAAGTCCATCTCCATGACCTCAGAATCATCTGATGGCTTCCCACAACTCTCAAGTTAGGAGACCTACACACTCTTGGTTTCAACCACCCTTTCTGAGGATCTTTTAACCCTTGAGCACTTGAATAACCTTCTTAGCTAGCTTCATAGTCTTGTATAGCTCTTAATTGGCAATCATACCTCTTGATCTCCTGCATACATGTTAATGAAATGCAAATGATAATGCTAATGTGAATGAAATGAAATATAAGCTAGGTAAAGAAATGTTGGTCAAATTTTGGGGTGCAACAACTGCCCCTATTCAAACGGCTTGGACCTGACTGGGTAAGAAGCGAACGACTCTCAAACAATCAAGGTAAAATACGGTTGAATACCAATAAACCCGGAAATTTGCCAACTGCACAAGTACACGGTACTCTGATGGGACAAATCTTCGGAAACTGAAATAATAGCTGCACGACGACTAGCTGGAGAAATACTGATCTGAACCTCCGTCAGGATGATTCTCTGATTTATCTGATATCATTGTGTCCTCAAATCATCGAGGGATCACTGGTTACACGGTAACGGGTGATTTTCCAACCACGCACAGGTAAACGATACTCTGATTGTTAGGAACATCTTCAAAAACTGGGCATGACAGTTGCACGGCAACTTGCTGGGGAATCGGTCACACGGTAACCGGTGAAGGGTCTAATCTCAAATCTCCATCCGGATGATCATCTGATTTTGCTGTAGATCTTCGTCCTCAATTCATCAAGGGGTCACGGGTCACTCGGTAACTGGTAATGGATGGTTGGTCATGCCGTCAAGCATTCTGCGGCACTGCTGCAGAAGAATTCCTCGGGACTCATCAGGTCATTAGGAACATTTTAACAATCAAGTTAATCATGTCGTCTGGCATTCAACGAAATTTTCGGGCGTCAGCCGGATTTCATCAGTAAGTCTGGAAAATCCTCGATCAATCATGAACCAAATTGGGATACACAATCTTTTGCCGTTAGGCGCTCCGCGTCAGCTGAGATAACTGCTTCGGTCTCGCAGTTAGACTCCATCAGTAAGTCAGGGGCTTTGGCACCGCTGCTGGACTCCAATCATCAAGTCTTAAAGGAAATTTCAAATTTTCTGTTTAAAACCTACTGGGGATGACACATCTCCGCTGGGGATTCTGGAGAACTATCAAGTAACTCTGCTTTGGGGATTCAGAAGTCATTCCAAGCAAATAAACTCAGCTGAGGAAATCAAGAATCCTCTTGAACAAATAACTCCGTCGGGAACTTCAAGAATCATCCTGAACCAATAACTCTGCTGGAGATTTCAGGAATCATCCTGAGCAAATACTTTGCCGGGGATTTCAGGAATCATCCTGAGCAAACCTCTCTGGCGACTTCACTGGGGATTTTAAGAATCATCTTAAGCAATAACTTCGATGGGGAGTTCAAGAATCATCTTGGGCCAAACAACTCTTCTGAGATTTCAGGAATCATCCTGAGCACACACCCTGTCGGGGATCACCTGCAAAACAAGAACGGTAACGACCTAGCTCATGTTTCATATGTATATGATCGATAATGGCGCAATGCTTCACACGGTGGAAATGCTACGCGTTCAGGGTAAATGCTATGCAATCATACAAAATGCTACGACCCCATCAGCAAAATAAATGCTGAAGGGAGAATTCTCCTGTCAAGGAGAGGGGACCACTCTGGTGGAGGAAGGAACCATTTCGCCGAGGAGAAGAAGTAACACCAATCTCAATTGGATTCCGCCTGGGAAAACGAACTCCAGTCGACTGCTGCAGGGGGATAAAGCTCTCCGAGACCTTGAACCCGCTCGATTGGGTATTCAGACCACAAACTATCGAGGAAACGATATCAATCGCAGAAATAAACTGCGCGGCCTTCGCGGCAAAGCCCTCCTAGAGATCATGACTCTGGTGGGGAAATACATCATCAGCTATTCAACACTCTACTGGGGAAAACCAATCATGGCCTGAACGGCTTCCAAGGACTCGGCTCTCTTGGGGAACTGCAAACTCGGCTGGGGAAGAAGAAATCATCCTGCTTACTAGGGAGAGTACAACTCTGTGGGGAATATCAATTCTCTTGGAGACTTCAGTCTGTACTATCGGGTGCTGTACGCTTCAGCATATGACTCAGCTGGGGAGATGACATTCCTTCAGGATGCATCTGATTGGGGAGAGAATCTTCTCTACTTGGGGAGACATATCAATTCTCACGATCTTATGTTCAAACTCCACGGGGAGGTACTACTGAACTTGCTAGAGAAGAAAGGAATCATCCTATTTGGGGATGCATACGGTGTACTGCCTGGTATGTGCTACCTGCAACAGCACAAATAAACCAACAAGATACCCTTTTCAAAGGGACCTATCAAGGTTATCATCTCGTGACAATGTTCAAGTAATTCATTGTTTCAACAATCAGTGGCCTAGGCCAGTAAGTTTATGTATGCGCATTTTATCAAAAACATCGGCGTTCCTTTTTGCAAACAAAACAGATAAATGCTAAACAGGCAAACAGAATTGCTGAATATTATACATTTTATTGATAACGAACCCCTGAATGGGCAAAAGTGTTTTACAACAGATGCAAGCTCCTGGAATGAGGAAGCCACGCAAATATAAAACATAAATATACATCAGTATATACAAATGTCGGCAATGAGGCGTAGACGAACACCGTGAGTTGATCCCTCTATGACCCACTCGACTCCGATACTTCTCCGACGCTTCAGCTTCAGAAGAGATTGATTCGATTAAACGACCCTCAGGTCCTCCAAACCACTAAACAATGAGAATCCATACGCGGAACGCAGTCATTTGCTTTTTCAAATCCCTAACTTTTGCCTGAATCGCCCTTCAGGGTTTTCGATTCACCGGGATACCCTTTTTTGCCAAAGTCGCCCATCCGGGTTTTCGACTTTGCGAGTGTACATTTTTTCTTTTATATCCCTAATTTTTGCCCGAACCTTTTTCCTTTTTTATGGTTCGCCGGGATGCCCCATTTTTGCCTGGATATTCTTTTTCTTTCCAGAGGGTCATTTTTTAAGCAAAGTATTTTTTAACTGCGTCCGCGTTCACCGGGGATGCAAAATCTTCGCCATCCATCGTGGATAACAACAAGGCCCCTCCCGAGAAGACCTTGCTGACGATGTACGAACCTTCGTAATTAGGAGCCCACTTGCCCCGGTGATCGGAGTGTGGAGGAAGAATCTTCTTCAGGACGAGATCACCCGTCTGAAAGCTTCTAGGACGCACCTTCTTATCATAAGCTTTCTTCATTCGGCTTTGGTACAGACGATCATATGCAATCGATGCTAACCTCTTCTCGTCCATCAGGATGAGTTGGTTTAGTCAGTTCTTAATCCATTCTGCCTCATCGAGTTTCACATCAACCAAAACTCGTAAAGAAGGGATCTCCACTTCTAACGGTACGACAACTTCCATACCATACACCAGTGAGAACGGAGTTGCCCCGGTTGATGTACGCACCGTGGTACGATAACCGTGCAATGCAAATGGCAACATCTCGTGCCAATCCTTGTAGGTCACAACCATCTTCTGTACAATCTTCTTGATGTTCTTATTGGCCGCTTCAACGACACCATTCATCTTCGGCCGGTAAGGAGATGAGTTGTGGTGTTCAATCTTGAAACTCTGGCACAACTCCTTCATCATCTTGTTATTCAGATTCGAACCATTATCAGTAATGACCCGCTCGGGAACCCCGTAACGACAGATGATGTCCCTCTTTACGAATTTAGCCACCACCTGCTTGGTCACATTAGCATATGAGGCTGCCTCCACCCACTTGGTGAAGTAGTCGATAGCTACTAGAATGAAGCGATGACCGTTAGATGCAGTGGGCTCGATCTTGCCGATCATGTCGATGCCCCACATGGAGAACGACCATGGGAAGGACATGAAATTCAACGGGCACGGCGGCACATGAATCTTATCAGCATAAATCTGGCATTTATGACATCTCTTCGCGAATTTAAAGCAATCTGATTCCATCGTCAGCCAGTAATATCCTGCTCTCAGGATCTTTCTTGTCATAGCATGCCCGCCGGCGTGCGTACCAAATGTGCCTTCATGGACTTCTTCCATGAGCATACTCGCTTCTTTCTCATCTACACATCTGAGTAGCACGAGATCGTGGTTACTTTTATACAAAACTCCATCAGGATTGAGATAAAAGTTTCCAGACAGCCTCCTCAGAGTCTTCTTATCCTGGGTTGACGCTCCCGCAGGATATTCCTTAGTCATAAGGAAGGTCTGGATGTCATGGAACCATGGTTTGCCATCGGAGGCTTCCTCGATCGCAAAGACGAACGCAGGTCTATCAAGACGAGAAAGGACAATTCTTGGAGCTTCATTCCAAAAATTGACTTTATACATCGAAGCCAATGTGGCTAAGGCATCAGCCATCTGGTTTTCGGCCTTGGGCACATGATGGAGTTCCACTCGATCAAAGAACGGAAGCAGCCTTCGGGCATAATTCATGTACGGCACCAAATTCGATTGACGAGTCTCCCACTCCCCTTTAATCTGGTTGATCACAAGTGCCGAGTCACCATATACATCTAGGTTCTTGATTCTCAAATCAATTGCTTCTTCTAGACCCATGATGCATGCTTCATACTCCGCTTCGTTATTGGTGACTGGGAACGTCAGTCTCGCGGTAAACGGGATATGGGATCCGTGGGGAGTCGTGATGATCACCCCGATGCCACTTCCATAAGAATTAACCGCCCCGTCAAATATCAATTTCCATTGGGACTTCCTATCTGGCCCCTCGTCGGGCAACGATTTGTCGCAATCCTTCGCTTTAAGAAACATGATATCCTCATCAGGGAATTCAAATTTCATCGGCTGGTAATCTTCGATCGGCTGTTCGGCCAGGTATTCAGACAATACGCTTCCCTTGATGGCCTTTTGGGAAACGTACTGAATGTCATATTTCCGTCAACACCATTTGCCATCTGGCAATCCTCCCCGAAAGCGCTTGCTTCTCGAAGACGTACTTGATCGGATCCATCTTCGAAATTAGCATGGTGGTGTGGTTGAGCATGTACTGTCATAAACGTATGGCAGCCCAGGCTAGTGCATAACACGTTTTCTCCAGCATCGAGTAACGAGATTCACAATCCGTGAACTTTTTACTCAAGTAGTAGATGGCATGCTCCTTTCTGCCCGTCTCGTCGTGCTGACCGAGAACACACCCCATGCTACGCTCAAGAACTGTCAAGTACATGATTAGGGGTCTTCCGGCCACTGGAGGTATCAAGATCGAAGGTTCCTGTAGATACTGTTTTATCTTATCAAATGCCTTTTGGCAATCCTCGTTCCAGATAATCTCCTTGTTTTTCTTTAGTAGTTTGAACATCGGTTCACACGTGGCCGTGAGCTGAGAGATAAACCTTGCAATGTAGTTTATTCTGCCCAGGAAACCACGAACTTCTTTTTCTGTTTTTGGCGCTGGCATTTATTGTATCGCTTTAATCTTCGCAGGATCAACCTCAATGCCTCTTTCACTCACAATAAACCCCAGTAGTTTTCCGGACCGTACTCCGAAAGTACACTTGTTAGGATTCAGCCTCAACCTGAACTTCCTAAGCCTCTCAAAAAGCTTCAGCAAATTGACCAGATGTCCTTCCTCCATTTGGGACTTCGCAATCATGTAATCAACATAGACTTCAATCTCATGATGAATCATATCATGGAACAAAGTAACCATTGCTCGTTGGTAAGTGGCCTCTGCGTTCTTCAGACCGAAAGGCATTACCTTGTAGCAAAACGTTCCCCAAGGTGTAATAAACGTAGTTTTCTCCATGTCCTCCGGCGCCATCTTGATCTGATTGTAGCCGGAGAAGCCATCCATGAACGAAAATACGGAGAACTGAGCTGTATTGTCGACCAACACATCGATATGAGGGAGCGGGAAATCATCTTTAGGGCTCGCCCTATTCAAATCCCGATAATCGACGCACATTCGCACCTTACCGTCCTTCTTCGGTACAGGTACTATGTTGGCGACCCACGGAGGGTAAGTGGTGACTGTTAAGAAGCCAGCATCAAGCTCCTTCTGCACTTCTTCTTTGATCTTAACGGCCATATCTGGTCGTGTCCTCCTAAGCTTCTGCTTAACGGGGGGACAATCTTCTCGCAGCGGCAAGTGGTGGACCACGATGTCAGTATCAAGTCCGGGCATATCTTCGTATGACCAAGCAAAGATGTCACTGTACTCTCGAAGCATCTCGACCAATCTCTACTTGACATCACTCTGCAATGCAGCCCCTATCCTGACGTTCCTGACCAGTTCTTCAGAACCCAGATTCACAATCTCAATCCCTTCTTCGTGAGGCAGAATAACTTTCTCTTCTTGTTTCAACAAGCGGGCCAACTCTTCGGGAAGGTCTTCTTCTTCATCAATCTCTTCTTCGGCTTGATAGATCGGGCAATCAAACTCGAAGTGAGTCGTAGAAGGTCCAGAGTCGATGTCATCTGCTATGTGGATCCTGCAATAACAATGGTTAAGCTTAAAACAAGGATATGCAGGTTAGCACAAACCCCATTGCCATTTTATTGTTTTTCAAAACAAATATAAAACAGGAATAACAGAGATCACAATATTTGAATACGAAGGAAAACGCCTTTTGATTTATTGGTAAAATGCATGTACGTAATCAAACAAGGCCCTGACAATAAAACCGCTATGCCCCGGGTAGGACATAGGGTTGTACAATGATTGGAGAAAGTAAATCATTACTCTTTTCCTATCACTTGGATGGTATCCCTGATGAACCAGTTGTTGAGGCTCTCGCCTGATTATCTTGGCTGGATCCAAGAGTCTAGGTCGCAGTCACTGTCTTCGCCGTCTTCAGACACCGCGTTGACACTTTCGAATATTACTCTGCCACTGGTAAACTGGATCGACCCTTTACCTCGCGACGCACTGCTAGAAGAGGAGGCTTCAGCCGCAGGAGAGTACCCTAACCCAAATTTGTCTTGCTTGTTAGGTATCTCCAGAATTCGCCCCCAGCCTGAGGTAGATCCGGCCTGAACAACGGCCCGGGCTTCCTTGAAGGAAGATAGAGTCATCTCTGGTTTCTTAGTGATTACAAGAGCTACGTTCTTGACTTTAACAACTTCGAACGCCTGACATAGGGTTTCGTGGATTTCTCCATCCATCTCAACATACTTAAAGGACGACAAATGGCTCACCATTATATCCTCCTCGCCACAAACAGTTACAATGCTTCCTCTGAGAGCATACTTGAGCTTCTGGTGCAACGTGGAGGTCACGACGCCAGCAGAATGGATCCATGGCCGGCCTAGGAGACAACTGTAGGCTGGCATGATGTCCATGATGTAAAAGACTGCGTCGAAAGTTTCCGGCCCCACTTGGATTGGCAAAGTCACTTCCCCGAAAACATGACGTTTGGTTCCATCGAGTATCTAACTTCATCAATGCCTTCTTCGGAAGAACATTGAGTGATGACCCTGTGTCCACCAACACATGAGACATAATCGTTCCCCTACACTCTATCGAGATGTGCAGGGCACTATTGTGGTTTCTTCCCTTCGGCGTCAGCTCCAGGTCAGTGAACCCTAACCCGTTTCCAGCATTCACGTGGGCTACGACCCCTTCCAGCTGGTTGACCGATATTTCCTGCGGTACATACGTGGCATTCAACACCTTCAGCAGCGCGTTGCGATGTGCCTCAGAACACAGCAACAAATTTAGGATGGAAATTTTTGAGGGTGTTTGATGGAGATGATCCACGATCTTGTAGTCACTCTTCTTAATCAACCTCATAAACTCTTCAGCGTCTTTGACAAGTAAGTCCTTCTCTACCCCACGAGGGGTTTCTTCAACGACTTTACTCTTTCCCTTGTTAGTTACATCAGCTTTGTCCGCTTTGTCCGCCACGATCTCAGGTGGAGCAAACACTCTCCCGCTACGAGTGATTCCGCCAATGCCCACTAGGTTATCCCCAAACGACCCAGACGGTTCCAGTTCCAACTTCTGTCCGTTGCAGTAGACGTCTGCCCCGTAATGCCACGGGACAACATTGGTGCTTTCAAAAGGTATCGGCCCAGCTTTGGTGATGGTAATCGTGGGCGGTCTGGGTGCAGAAATAGTTATCGTCCGACGAGGGATGGTGATGGTGGCAACCTCATCATCTTGCTTCAGCATTACCTCACCAGATCCACATTCGGCCCTTCGGCTAAACTGCAAGATCCCTTCGGTCATCAGACTCTGAATCCCCTCTATCAACTGTTCACATCCATCAGGACTAGTCGCACAACCCATACACAGTTCTCCACAGCCCAGGAAGAAACCTCTTTTCATCAGCTTGGCTTTAACGAAGCTAAGCGGTGTCTTCAGATCCTTGACATCAGTCAACAAATCCAAGCTCTCGTCTTCAATAATGGCATTTACTCCACCTCCCCTATGATTCGGCATAGGGTTCTTCGTGACGTTTGGCACATTATCTGAGAAATTGATGATCTTAGCGTCCACCATATCCTGCACCTTGTGCTTGAAGGCTTTGCAGCTTTCTATTGTGTGGCCTGGTGCCCCCGAGGGAAACTCACATGTTACATTCGCATCATAACCTGGCGGAGGTGCCTCTGTCAAGGGAGCCAGGGTTCTCTTCTGGATCAGCTGTAACTGAAGCAGAGTCTGTAACAACTGAGCATAAGACATGGGTGGCGTCTCGAGGTGACGGCTCGATAGAGGTGCCCTGTTCTGATACTTCCTGTACCCTTGCTGATTCGGCTGCTGCTGCTGCTGCTGCTGCTGTGGCTGGGGTTGTTGGACAGCGGGGATGGTTATGCTAGCCACCTGCTGGTGAGGGCCTTTACCTTTCCTTCGAGTGTTGGACACAACGCTCGTCTCTCCTTCTCGCCTTTTGCCACCATACGACTTCTTTCCTCCTCCAGCTGAGGATAAATCACCTTGAATTTTCCCCAGTTTGATCCCATTTTCGACGTGCTCACCCGTGATAATGAGATCTGAGAAGCTTCCAGACATACTGCTGACCAATTTCTCGTAATAAACCCCTGGGAGGGTGGCTACGAACATTTCAACAAGCTCCCGTTCAACCATCGGCGGCTGAACCCTGGCTGCCAATTCACGCCATCACTGGGCGTATTCCTTGAACCCTTCATTGTTCCTCTGTGACAAATTCTGCAGTTGGACCCGGTTCGGAGCCAAGTCACTGTTATATTGGTAATGGTGCACGAATGCTTCAGCAAGTTCCTTCCACGTGCGCACACTGGTAGGTTCCAGACTCATATACCATTCCAGGGAGGGCCCGGACAAGCTATCCTGAAAGAAGTGCATCAGCAACTTCTCGTCTTCAGAGTGAGCGGACATTTTCCGGTAGTATGATCTCAGGTGGACGCGAGGGCAAGTGGTGCCCTTGTACTTTTCAAAGTCGGGTACCTTGAACTTGGGAGGCACCTTGAAATCAGCAATCAGTCCTAACTTAGACATGTCAACACCCATGGAGTTCAGGTTCTTGAAATTCCTCATCTTGTCCTCGAGTGCCTTAAACCTCAGACGTGCTTCAGCAGTCAGCTCTCCTTCAGCACCTTTCTGTGAGAACACATCGTCTTGACGGTCTTCTAACCATGGCTGAGGCCCATACAGATTTCCAACACCTATGTTGTCGTTGCCTAGCCCAACATTGACATTAGCTTCGAAATTCCCATTACCGACGCCAATCGTATTACCATTGAGCCCCATGTTAGCTATCACGTTGCCGTTGGCACTACCGTTCCCCCCAGTCACAGGGATGCCATTCTGAGGAGTTTCAACAGGTGGAGGGGTTGGAACAGTCCCACCATGGAGTACACCATTGCTGTCAACCCTTGAAATCAGAGGTTGGACCAAAGTTCTGAGCTGGTCTTAGCCGTTGGCAACCACTTGCATGAGCTCCATGAAGCGTTCCATCCTCTCTCGGAGTTCTTGAACGTCCGTCTGCACTTGCTCCATAGCTCTAGCTCGATTTGCTTTGGTCGGATAGCGGTGGATTGGCCTTTGATCAATCCTGGAACAACCTGCATACACAAAGGGTTAGAAAAACGACAAAGTGCTCGTTATGCAGATGCTTCATGCAAATGCAAACGTGTGTCTGTGCGTTAGGGAGATATCCCCCCCCCCCCCCCCCCCCGATCCTAGTGCCTGAGTGCCAGTGCTAATAATAAGAAGTCTGAGTCCAGTCATGGAAATAACATCTCATATATATAAAGTAAGCCCCTCAAGGCGGTACACAACGTCACTGAGTACAAACTAAATCAATAGCATGACCTCAACCAACAAGCCTGGCGATGGTCAGCATACAATGATGATCAAAAGCAAAAGGATTACAAATAGTCAAGCACGACCACGGGCGCGGAACTCTTCTAACAACCCCTTCGTTTCTAGATGATCGGGTCGAGTGAGCAACCCTTCGACGAGTAACTCTCTCTGCATAATGGTGTATTGAAGACCTTCAATCGAATCTTCCCATGCTCCTTCGCCGAAACAATCTTCTAGCTTCCGCTTCTTGGATTCAAACATCAGTTTGCGCTCCTTCAGGTTAGCAAGAGCCTTGTTGAGCTGGCATTCAGCGGCATATCTGCAAGCGGTTTCTTCATCCGACCTCTTCTCACTAGCCTTCACCTGGGCTTTCAGCTTGGAGATCTGTTGCTTCAGCTTATCCTCTCGTTCTTTGTCGTTGGCTAGGGTGGCCTTCCAACGCTGATTGAACTTGGATATTCTCCGGTACGCTTCATCCAAGTGCTGCTTCTTAGTGGCCAGTACGTCATTGACAGCCTTGAAGTCTCGACCCATGCGCTCGCGCTCGGCTATCTGCTTAGTCAAATTTGTCCCTAACTGGTTCACCAATTCTGTCTGCCTCTTAAAGGAATGGACGACCTCGCTTTTCTCGCTTCTGAGTTGAGCCAACTCTTTCTCCAGTTCTTCATTTGCCTTCTTCAGCTCATCTCTCTCAGCTAACACCTGATTATGCTGCTGAATAGGTACGGTGGTAGGCTCTTCAATCACTGGAGGGCTTCCTGGCTGGGCAGGTGGAAACGGCATCCCTATAATATCTGCTCTGGCTCTGATCCAGGTCACGTACGGAGCGTAGGCTTGACTATTACTCTTTCCTAGCAACGACTTTCCCCTCTTACTGATATTATTCCAAGTGTGCTGCAGCTTAGATAACATATCCCCCTCTAGAAGACCAGTGAGGTACAGATATTCCTGCACCTCTTCATCCTTCGGCGGAGCTCTCAGAGCATAAGCAAACTGTCGGACCAGCAAAGACGGATTATAATTGATATAGCCCTTCCTGTCTATCAAAGGCACATTTGGAAACCCACTGCAGCTGAAGATGATCTCGGTACCCAACCTATCTTTATTAAACCAGGCAATATCCTCCGCTGACAGACTCATCAAACGCTCAGGCCACTCAGCTGTGGCTGCAGACGAAGCAAAGGGACCCTTCTTGGGTGGGTGACTATCAAGCCATCTATAGAGTAGGGGCACACAACACGAGACATTCTTACCCTTTCTGTTCTTGTTCTTGTAGTGGACGGAATGATAGACGTCTCCTATCAAGGTAGGGATTGGATTCCCTGATGCAAAGATGTGAAAGGCGTCGAAGTCTACAAAGTCGGGCATATTGGGGAACAGAATGATGCCATATATGCACAGAGCAAGGATGGCATTGAACACGATACAACATCCGTCTTTGGCACACTGCTGAGCCTTTCCCACTAAGAACTGCAAGGAGAAACCGGGAACCCTGTTCCAACTAGACAAGACCAACTCGGAGGCATCCAGGTGAAGTGAAGGAGCTAGACTAGCCAGATTAGGCTCAGCATCCATGTGAACAAAGGGCATCTGACTCTTGATAGGCACACCTAACAAATCAACATACTCCTCTAGTGTGGGTGCGAGAATAAAGTCCTGGAAAGTAAAGCATCTCAACGGAGGATCATAGAACTGCAGCAGGGCGTGCAGCCCATTCAACTCAAACACAGAGGGTTTACGAACCAAGCTGAGCAGTTTACCGTAAGACTTCCTGAATTCATCTCTCACAGAATCATCTGCCAAAGCAATCAAACCGGTCAGCTGAACAACATCAGGAGCAGGGAGCTTGTAAGCCACGGTCTTCCTCAGAGAACCCATAATAGCACAACAGAAGGCAAGAAAACCTGAATCGGGGGAAACGGTACCTGCAACGCAGACACACGTTAATGAAATCCAAATGAGTATGCAAAATAATGTAAAATGCAATCATGCAGCAGGAGATCAAGACAACTGTGTCGTGAACAGATGAACGTTCTATGTCAACGAAACCACAATACTGCTCTGTCAAGAACAACCCTTATCTCTGATATGAAGAAAACCATGGTATCGGACCATAAATTCTGCTCTGTCAAGAACAACCATACATCTGATAATAAGGACCCCTGATACAGGACCATAAATCTGTTCTGTCAAGAACAGACACACATCTGATAACGAGAAGCTCTGATACAGGACCATAAATCTGCTCTATCAAGAACACATACACCTCTGAAGATAAGGATCTCTGATACAGGACCATAAATCTGCTCTATCAAGAACACATATACATCTGATGATGAGAACCTCTGATACCAACAAAACCGATTCACTATCAAGAAAACCAGGTAGTCTGAAGGTTAAGGTTTCCTGCAACAAACCCAACCCTGCTCACAGATATGGACCTAAACTGACACAAGTTCGGCATCCTATGCAGTCATCAGCGTCACAGACATTCAAGAGGGGTGATACGATACCCAGAAGGTGTGGCATCACCATCTCCTGAAGCGGCCTCACTCAGCTGAATCTCAAATGATCGGTCCCCAGAGTCGACAATCCTCCAAACCAACAACCCCTCAGGCCCAAAGGGCCGGAAAAGAAGTCAACCGGGAGAACCTCGTCTGAGCGTGGATTTCATGAGACACTAGTGCCTGCAAAGCAAGCACGCGCCCACTAATTTCCACAACTAATGCTAGGTACACTCAAGCCTGGGTCTGGCTTCTCACTCATCAAAATGCCCCTCCCACAACAGCACAGATAATCATATCATACTGAAAATAAAATGCGGGAAATAAAGTGCGATAAACAAACACAACCCAACAAGTAATCATACAAGCGCTAGGATTGACTCTCGCAGGGGACGTTGGATCCCCAAACTGACTCGCATACGGGACTTTGGATCCCAGGAAACTATCAAGTCCCCAGCAGAGTCGCCAGCTGTCGCTACCGCGAAAATAAGGTGCCGGCAAAACAGAAGAGTTACCACCTTTCATTATTTATCCCTCAGAACGGGAAAGGAAACGATCGGAAACACCTGACGAAAAGGTATAAGACAAGGTCATCGCAACCATTGTCTGGGTTCGGGAGTCGGTTACGCAAGGGGAAGGTATTAGCACCCCTCACGTCCATCGTACTCGATGGGATCCACGCTTGTTGTGTTTATCGGACGGGTTAGTTTTATCTATCTACCTATCAAGGTTGGCTTAAAAAGAAAGGAAAATGACTCGGCAAAGCGTCGCGCTTTATGCCTACGTATTCCCATCAGAGAATGAGAAATCAAAGTCAACGTAGTTCGACTAACTACGGGTTACGGGATGGGGGAATGTGGCTCGCCAATACATCAGTATTGTGCCTACGTACTCTCAACAGGCTTGAGAGATCAGAGCTTACGTAGTTTGGGATAATACGGATTACGGGAGTTCAGATTCATTTGTTTTTTCGAGTAGGGTTAACAAACAATTCCAGCAATTGGATGGACGCAAGTCGACCCTTGGAGACTTAGGCATTACCGTTTGCGGTAGAACTGGGAGTTAACGACACTCTTTTCTTCAGAAAAGCTTCCTTTGAATTATGGGCCCACGGGGCAAAAGGTTTGAAGTTTGTTTTTTGTCTTTTACGGAAGAACTGTTTTTTTTATGGATGTTTGCAACCAATATCGCACTAGAGACTATGACCTGAGAGTGAATGCGTCGCATGTCACCCAAAGGGTGCCATACTAAATGTTGCGGTGAAATTTGGATGTCAAGCTATTGATTAACTTGAATCTTAATTCATTTACAACCGGTCTTTGATTTATCCGAAGGAAAGGTTAAAGAAAGGAAAAACCTAAAAGGGAGAGATCTAAGGTTCGGGGGTTGGTTAAATTTAGGGAAGGTATTAGCACCCTAAACTTCCGTAGTACTCTACGGGAACCTTTTGTTTATTTTTTTTTATTTATTTCATTAATTATTTTGCTTTAGGGTACATACAAAGGATTGAAAATTAAAAAAGACCTAGGGGTTAATTCTAAGTTTACTCGGCAAGACATCGCATCTTGTGCCTACATATCCTTACGGGAATGGAATCAGAGTAACTGTAGTTCCCCTCAAAAGGGAGGTTAGAAACGTCTTGACTATGGTCAAGGTCTCAATGGGGAATAAACGTATCTTAGGGACACGCTTACGCGGAGTGTAGAAACTCCAATATCTACGTTGTAAATTGTTAAGTGAATTAGGGTTAGGTTAGGGATTCCGCGGCGGGAAACCCTAAAATGAGTGTGGCGACTCTTTGACCTAAAGCTAGGGGTAGTTTTGTAATTTTGTCCACGGCGAGACATTTGTGAAAAGTTAGGGTTTGTAAGGGTTTGAAGTTTTGAGGACTATTGGCGTGGCGGCCAAACGGCTAGACCTAATCCTTCGGAGGAATAACACTATAAAAAAATGTGAAAATATGACAAATCATTATATGGAGGAATAATTAAGGTACAGAAATAAGAAAAGTAATAAAGGTAGAGGGTATAAAGAAACAAAGAAACATTTCTGAAAACATGAAGAATATGAAAATATGTAATGACACTTAGAATGAAGTGAGGGAGGAAAATAGTGTGGGGTTGTGGCCACCACAAACACATCTCAACCTAGAGCATGCACATGAAATGCCAAAAGAAAGAAAAGTAATAAAAGGGTACATAAAATGACACGACAAACATCAAACATCAGGAGTTCCTTACGAAAAGGTTTTAATTTTTTAATATTTTAATTATAAAAAAAAGGTTTTAATTTTTTAATATTTTAATTATAAAAAAAAGGTTTTAATTTTTTAATATTTTAATTATAAAAAAAAGGTTTTAATTTTTTAATATTTTAATTATAAAAAAAAGGTTTTAATTTTTTAATAAAAAATATTTAAGTTAAAATTATAAAAAAAATTAAGTTTAAATTATAAAAAAAAAGTTTTGGGGGGAAAAGTCTTTTCAGTTTTTTTTAGAACAAAAAAGACTTTTCATCCCAAAAAAAGGCTTTTCAGTTTTTTGGGAAAAGGCTTTTCAGTTTTTTGGAAAAATGCTTTTCAGTTTTTTTGGGAAAAGACTTTTCAGTTTTTTTTGGGAAAAGGCTTTTCAGTTTTTTGGGAAAAGGTTCTTTTTTTTTCGGAACAAAAAGGCTTTTCAGTTTTTAAAAAAGGTCTTACTAAAAAAAGGTTTTAATAATAAATAAAAAAAAGGGTTTTGATTTTAAAAAAAAGTTTTGTTAAAAAAGGGTTTTGATATTAAAATCTAGGGACCTAAACACACATGGAGATTAACATGGCAAAATATGCACATAAACATGAAAAAGTAAAAGGTTTAGTAATTTAACGGACCTAAACACATTAACATGGCAAAATATGCACATAAACATGAAAAGGCAAAAGATTTAGTAATTTAACCTACGAAGCGGAGGTTTGCTTCGATAAATGTGAAAAAGGTTTGAATAAGGGAACACTAGAGAGCTCCAATCCTTCTGACGAGTTGTGGGAACGACCGCCTTTCTTCTCTGGGGATCTCCTTTGTTTCTCCCTTTCTCTCTCCTCTTTTCTGAAGAAAAACCTGCTGACCCCTTTTCAACAAGGCAACACATGTATATATAGGGAACAAATTAGGGTTAACACCAAATTGTCAATAATGTCCCTAAAGTCCATTTTAAAGCCCAAACTAAATAATTAGTTAAGAAAAAATATAATTTAAATAATTTAAAATAATTAAAATAAACTTAAAATAAAAACTAATAATCCTATTGATTCCTAAAATCAAAAATATTATAAAAAGAACAAATTTTTTTCCAATATTTTTTATTTTATGATTTTTTGGATAT
Source organism: Lathyrus sativus (assembly GCA_963859935.3). NCBI lineage: Eukaryota > Viridiplantae > Streptophyta > Magnoliopsida > Fabales > Fabaceae > Lathyrus > Lathyrus sativus. The sequence continues at coordinate 307,984,470 of OZ012737.1, read as the reverse complement.
TTTTATGAATAATTTAGAAAAAGGTGAAAAAAAATAATATTTAAAAAAATGATTTAATTAAAATACGAAAATAATAATTAAATAATAATAAAAAACTATTTTTGTTATTTTTTAATGAAAGATAGAAAAATTTAGAGTAAAAATAATAAAAAACAAAAAGTGACAAAGGTGAGATTCAAACTCTCAACCTCTCACACTCACAACTCCTTACACATGTCCTCTTGCCAATTATGTCATTTTTACTTTTTAGAAAAAAAATGCATGTCATATGATATTTACCTGCAAAAAGTCAAACGACTACACAAATTTGTTAGTAATTGATTAAATGCAATGAAATGCGACGACAAATCTTATGGCAAAATTTGGGGTATTACAGTTGCCCCTATTTAAATAACTTCACCGGGTGATTCGAGCAACGGAGACTCGAGAAATCGTGGTGGAGGGATTTAAATACAGATAACCGAAAATTTTGCCTTTAGACGCAGTGCTATGCAATGATATGGACAAAACAAAACGAACTATAATGCTAAATATGATATGAATCTGATATGATGCGTATGATGAAAATGACAAATGCACGGATACAGATGAAACAACGTCACAGGGGACGACCCATCGAGGAATTGCACTAGGGAAGAAGACATGTCATATCTGGAAGAATGTCGGGTAGACACGACACAGAATTGTTGATAGGTGCCAAGTAAATTAGAAATTGTCCGCAAGGTAAGACGCGAGTAAAACACGAGCTCAGGAGAATAACGCAAATGGGGATAAAACACCCATGATGCCAAGTAAATAAATTTTGCCCACAAGGTAAGACACGAGTAAAACACGACCTCAGGGAGAAAAAAAAAAGCAAATGGGGGTAAAACACCATGATGTTAGGTAAACCCAGGAATATCTGGTAAACGGGGAATAAAACACCCGGGATAAAGGTACATGGGGATAAAACACCCAAGGATAGAAGGTAAGTGGGGAGTAAAGCACCCAAGATAGACATGTAAATGGGGAGTAAAGCACCCAGGATAGAAATGTAAATGGGGAGTAAAGCACCCAAGATAAAAATGTAAATGGGGAGTAAAGCACCCAAGATAGAAATGTAAATGGGGAGTAAAGCACCCAAGATAAAAATGTAAATGGGGAGTAAAGCACCCAAGATAGAAATGTAAATGGGGAGTAAAGCACCCATGATGCCAAGTAAATAAATTTTGCCCACAAGGTAAGACGCGAGTAAAACACGACCTCAGGGAAAAAAAGTAAATAGGGGTAAAACACCATGATGTTAGGTAAACCCAGGAATATCTGGTAAACGGGGAATAAAACACCCGGGATAAAGGTACATGGGGGATAAAACACCCAAGGATAGAAGGTAAATGGGGAGTAAAGCACCCAAGATAGACATGTAAATGGGGAGTAAAGCACCCAAGCTAGAAATGTAAATGGGGAGTAAAGCACCCAAGATAGAGAGGTAAATGGGGAATAAAGCACCCAAGATAGAAATGTAAATGGGGAGTAAAGCACCCAAGATATGCACATGTATAGGAATTATGCTATGAGATATGATCAAATGCAAATGCAGACATCGACGACAAGGCTCGACTCTTTCGGTGAGATGACAAAACTGGAGGACTGATTCCTCAACACGGAGATCACTGTCATTCTGTTAAACTGTATCAAGTTGATAGTCACTGTAGGAATGATGAATAACTGCTTGGGGATTATGCAAGTAAACTGCCCCAGGTCAAATGAACTGATAATTGCTTCAGCTGTCTGATTCGTGGAATCGACTGTTTTGCTGTATCCTCGGAGGGCTTGCCCCAGTCTGGGTCTTGAACAATTCTCTGGATAAACCAAATCTGAGAAGATATTGCCTTGAACAAATCTTGAACTGATTCTTTGACAGGATGTAAAAGGAACTTGCCCCTGATAAGATCACTTGACCAAGTTTCTCATTGTTTGAAAATTCCTTAGAGGAAAGCCAGTTTGCAAACAAAAATATTCATACAAACATGGTAATGCAAAGTTCATGCGATTTTTGAAAAATTATTTTTGAAAGATGGAAAATACATGAGTCGTTAGTCAGAACAAGGCGGTTCAAGACACTCAAAGTTTAAAATAAAAGTGTATTGCCAAAATAAATGATTCGCAAGGATCTTTTGGAGTCGGGTTACGCAACCTTGCTGTAGTATACTTTCAAAATAACCTTGCTTCAATTAGGTCTTTTGAGGGTTGTAATATGGCCTGGTTCACGGTTTATGAAACAAAAGACAAAGGCTCAAAATTTATTTGTACCCACCCAATCTACGTGATGATCTTCAGTCCTATGCTCAGTTAACTCATACTATGCATTCAGGTTCCCATAAGTTAGGGATTTCATTGATCGTAGAATTGATGACTCATAAGTCAAAGGGACCTATGAAAAGGCAGCCACTACTCCCCTATAACATTTGATTGTTTTGACATTGAGGATTTTCAAGATAAGGATTTAAAAATCTCTTGGTATTATTGTTGCACCCTAAAAATTTGCCCAACCTTATTCACTTGGTTTATGTTTCAATTGCATTAGCATTTGCATATAGGGCCATGTACATAGGTTACTCATCTGCATAGCATAAGCATAGCAAGTCAGCTAATAGGGGACCAATCATTATTCTCATCTCTAGAGGCCTATCAAGAGGTTATTATCCGGATTCAACCTCATTCAAGTCATCGGAAAAGAATTTGGAAGCTATCAAGTCAATGGATCAAGCAGTTCATCTATCTCCTAACTGAGGGTGTCTGAGGATCAACAAAGAAATTGTGAGCTATGGGCTGGGCATGGTAAGTATCTAGACATCTTGGAGGACTTAGAAAGGCATTTGGATAAGGAAACAAGTTGTTGATGTGATCACAAGAATTGCAGTTGAAGACAGTCAACTAGGGTTTCATCTGGGTCAACCCTGGGTCAACTCTAGGTCAATTGACTGATTGAAAGACATTAAGGGCTATTGAAGAGATGTGGGGTTTATCATTTGACATGAAGAATAAGGATATGTTGTTATGCTAAGAATAAATCAAGAGAAAGCAAGGAGAAGAGGAGTTTCTAAATTAGGGTTTCTATGTAAAATCCCCTAGTTTAGGTCAAATTTCCAAGCAAGATAAGTCAAAATGAAAGCTTCAAATGGATCCTTGGACAACATGGAACTTGTAGAGGATCTCAATACCTTTAATTTGAGTGGTGGAAGACATCAAGGAGATTTATAGAACTCAAGTTATGGTCCTTGCAAGTTACAGGTCATCTGAGGTATCTGAAATTTTGTCTGTGAAAGTGACTTGACTTCCAAGCTCTTTTTACCCCTCAAGGAGATTTCAAATGAATTTCTGGTCAACATAAGAGTTGTTCCTCATTGTCTTAGCTTTCTATAATGGTATAGTATGCCTTCATAGGATGTGTGGAACTCTACTTATGGTCTTGGCAAGCAAAGGGTATTTTGGTCATTTGAGAATTACAGGTCATTTTAACCTATGCCCAAAACTCATACAAGGAAGCTTCAAATGGAAAACTTATAACATCAAACTTGTTCCAAACGACATTTTGAGTCTATAAAAGTGACCATGAGAGATTGGAAAGATTCATAGCACAAGGTTTCAAAATTGTTGGATTTAATGAATAAAAATGGACTTAAAAATGAGATTTTTCATATCTTGGCCAAATGAAGCAAAATTATAGGTCATTTTGAATGGAAAGATCATTTTAAAGACATTGGCTAAAGTAGAATTTTGAGCTTTGTTCATAATTTGTGAGTTATTCATGGTTGCTTGTAATGGAAGGTACATAACTTTCTCCAAGTTTCTAGGAGGTTCTAAAGACACCTATATATTGATAAGAGATAGTTCATGCCATGGTTGGTGATTTCATTTGTTCAAAACCCCAAGTTATACACACTTTCTCCATTTTGCATAAGCTTCACAAACTCTCTCAAATCTCCATCAATCTTCACATCTTTTGATTGAATCTTCATCATCATCATTCAAGCATCATAATCCACATCAAGATTGGTAGAATTGGAGGAAGAATCGTGCTGTTCAAGATAACCATCCAAATTGCAAGAACTTCTCAAGGACAAGATTCAGGAAGTTTGAGCCTAGATCTTTGCATACAGAATCAAAGTGGTGGTGTGTGGATCAGTTTCAAGTCCTTGCAAGCATTGATTCAGGGATTTCCATAGCTGTATCTCCATTTTAAACCAGGTTGGATTTCTCTTTGAATTGTATGTTTTTGGTTAGCATGATAGGGTTTTGATAGCTTAGAATGGTTAAGTTAGGTTAGATGATGATTTTCACAAAGTTTGGAGAGGTTTTGTGAGGTTTGGCTATGGAGTGCATAATCTGTTAGAGCCTATAACTACTAGGATGAGGCACGAAAATCTTGTTGGATTAGCATGTTAAGATCAGCTTGGAATGTAGTTGAACTTAGGACAAGAATTGGTGAGTTTTGGTTGAGTTGATCACAGATGCAAAGGTTGGATCCCATCTGTTATCTCCATCGAATTGACTTATTGACTGAGTTTTAGAGGGAGTTGATGCTGTGGTCGTGTAGAGGGAAAGAAATGGATGGATTTTGGTTTTTGAATGGTGTGATTTCATGGCGTATTGAAGGAGAATGGGGAGCTCGAATGTTGTGCATGGGAGCTGCTTTTCTGCAAAACCATAGACACCTTGGGTACGATGACTGTGTGCCGTTGGATTGCCCAAAATAATTGACTTTTTAATCTGATCGTATGGCTGTTGTTTAATTTCAAAACGGAGGGAAAATTCAAATGTGAAACGCTGCGTTTCACTTATTATACCGCCCTGGGCCTGGACTCAGCTTACTATCCACACCCCTCAATTGATGAGCCCACTAAAACACACGTAAATGCATTGCTAAATACACCGCTGGTTTATTCTTTTTTCTTTCAGTTTTATTAATCAATTTCTGAGCGCGTGTGGGCCTAACGCAATTAATGTTCGCACCCCCCACTTCTCAGCCCACCTGGAATATGAACTGAGCGCCCTTGCTATTCTCACCCCTTCCCTTATTTTCTTTATATTTCATTTTTTAATTTCCTTTCATTTCTCATGCATTTTCAAAAAATCATATAAAATGGAAAAAACATTATTTTCTGGTAATTCTTTTTGCATAATTTTCTTTAAAGAGTCTAGAAAATTATAAAAAATAAAAATTGCATTTTATTTTTTTTATTTGATTTTTTTCCATATTTTCCAAATAAATAGCATTTTAAATAGTTTAATTTCATACATAAGTTTGTTAATTTTTGTTCTAACCAATGCTTTAATATTTTTTGTCCATTCTTTTAGGGTTGATTAATAGACATTGTTATCTTGTGTATGCAATTTAGTTCATATTTTTAGGAGTTAGTTTTAGGTGATTAGCTTAGGTGAAAATAACATGAACAAATTAGGGTTTTAAGTGATAACTTAGGTGAATTAGTTCATTTCCCTTAGGACTTAGGGATTAGATAGTTTAGCTATGGGACTATAGGGGTTATGGGTAGTTATTAGATCCCCTTAGAAAAATCAGGATTCCCCTACTGCTATTAATATACTGTATATATGTGATTGATATACTGTATATATATATGTGATTGATTGGTGTGGTGTGCCCTCTGGGGATTATTGATTTGTCTGTGTGGGTATTGGGATTGTCTGGGGATTGGGGAAGCTGAAGACTGATGATGATGAAGCCATTGGAGATCCAGAGACTGAAGGCTAACCTCCAGAGAAGAAGAAAAGATTTCTGCTAGCAGCTGCTGAGGAGATTAGGGTTTAAGAACTAGGCAGAGCTCTAGATTAGAAAACTTGATTCTCAAACATGGAAGGTTTTGACTGCCTCCATTCCTCTTTGTGATACAGAGTCTCTCTGAGACACTCACCCCCTTCCTTTGGAAGGCTTGGTGCTATTGTCTAAGGGATAGAACTCTTGAGAGAAAATGTCTTATGTGTTAGTAGCAGTTGGTTTACCACCATTGGTAGTCAACTAATTGCTTAACACCCAATCCACTCTGGTGATTGATCCCTCAGCTTGGAGGATAGAACTTGAAGAAAATCCATTGTAGACTGAAGATTGACAACCAAAGCCCTTGCTCGAAGACTGTGAAGAGAGAGACTGCTGCTGACTGAAGCTTGTAGCTGATTGGAGATGACTTGAAGATGGATATTGATGCAGGGCTGCTGTGGCTGTTTATTTTGCTGTATTCCATTTCTTGATGTATTGATTGGTTTTCCTGACTGTATTGTTTGCTGTTTACCCTGCTGGGTTGAAAGTGAAGTCTGTTCACTTTTGCCTATTGTTTTCTAGGTTCGAGGTTGAGTGGGACTCCCTTGCCTCGCTTGTATTGTTGCATCCATGCATTTTACCTTATTACTGTATATATCTGATATTGTTTCTGTTTCCGTCCATTCCCTTAGGATCTCTGTTTCTCTCTGCGCAAGAGAGGAGCATGATAGACACTAGGTCTTAACCCATGCATGACAACATTAGGATAGTTTGATTCCCTTTGCAACCGTAGGTTAGAGTTCTGTCTCTTTCTTTCTCAAAGCAAACAGAAAAACACAATAAAAATTTCAAACTCAATAAAAGACACTTCTTCCGTAAAAGAATGTGAACTCATCAAGACGTCGTTTTTGTCCGCTTGGACTGCTAATCAGAAAAACCTTTTTCAGAAGGAATAAAATCAACCAAGACAGACTTGTATCATACGTGGCCCGAACTACGTTTGCTCTGATCTTTCACGCTGTATGAAAGTACGTAGGCATAGGATGCGATATCCTAGCGAGCAACCTTCCCCTCCTTTCCCGTAGGTAGGCGAACTACGTTGACTCTGATTTCTCGTTCCAGACGAGAATACGTAGGCATAAAGCGCGACACTTTGCCGAGTCATTTTATTTTCTTTTTAACCCTTAACCTGTAGTTTAGATAGAAATAACAATCCATACCCGAAAACAAGCGTGGATCCCGTCGAGTACGACGGACGTGAGGGGTGCTAATACCTTCCCCTTGCGTAACCGACTCCCGAATCCAGGTTTTGGTTGCGACGACCATACCTTTCCCGTGTTGTGCGAGGTTTACTCTGAGCGTTTCCTTTCCCTCCCGTGGGACAAATAACGCGCGGTGGCGACTCTTCTGTCAGCCGACGCCGATTTTCGCAGTAGCGACAGCTGGCGACTCTGCTGGGGACCCAACGTCCCCTGGCTGCTAAGGACTGCGATAGTTCTTATGCATTTGGGATCCAACGTCCCTTAAGAAAGTCAATCCTAACGCTTGTTTTCCCGTCGAGGATTTTGTATGGATTTATATTTCTGACCTTTATTTTCAGCATTATATATATTGATTATTATTGCTGTATCTTGGGGGTGTGACGGGTGTTCTGATATTGAGTGAGAAGTCGGACCTGGGCTTGAGTGCACCTTAGATTTAGAGTAGAGATTAGTGGGCGCGCACGTGCTTTGCATGTCCTAGTGTCCCGCGAAATCTACGCTCAGACGAGGTTCTTCTGGTTGGCCTCCTGTCCTGCCCTTTGGGTGGCTTGGGTTGCTGGTTAGTTGGATTGTCGACTCTGGGGACCGATCATTTGGAAGTTGGCTAAGTGAGGCCTCTTCAGGATTTGGTGATGCCACTCCTTCTGGGAATCGTATCATCAACCCTGAAAGTCTGTGACGCCGACGACCGCATAGGATGCCATACCTTTGTCAGTTACTAGGACATCCACCTGTGAGAGGGTTTGGGGATATGCAGGTAACCAGACCTTCAGACTACCGGTTGTTCTTGATCAGAGATCCTGAGTATTTATGGAGAGTTATGAGGTCTGTCAGAGACCATTTGGAGGTGTGTTATGAGGTCTGCCAGAGACCATTTAGAGATGTGTTCTGAGGTCTATCAGAGACCATTTGGAGATATGATTTGAGGTCTACCAGAGACCAGTCTGAGTTATGGTTTGAGGTCTGTCAGAGACCGTTGTTGGAGCTTTGTTTTAGGTCTATCTGAGACCGGGGTTTGAGGACTTCTAGAGAGTCTATCTGAGACTTCTTGATATGGTTCAGGCTATTCAGCTACGGCAGTTGGTCCCTGTTGCATGTTATTTGCATGACATTGTTTGCATACCCATTATCATTGCATCCCACTAACGTGTGTCTGTGCTGCAGGTGCATTTGCATTCCCCCGGTTCTAGTGTCTGGACTCCTGAGTATTTGATCATGGCTAGCTTGAGGATGACCGTTGCGTATAAGCTACCTATCCCCGATATTACTCCACTCCTGGGTCTGATTTCTCTTGCAGATGAGGATGTCCGTAGAAGCTTCAGGCAGAGTTACGGACGATTGTTGGGTTTAGTGCGCAGGTCTACTGATGATGAATTGAATGGGCTGTACACCTTAATGCAATTCTATGACCCGACTTTGAGATGTTTCACGTTTGCGGATTTTATCTTAGGCCCTACCATGGAGGAGTATGTAGAGTTCACTGAGCTGCCAGTTCAGAATGCAGTTCCTTTTATTCACTCAGCCGCTGAGCCCAATTTGGAGGATTTAGCCAAGGCCCTGCATATGAATGCTTCTGACTTGTTGATGACTGCGTGGCGAGGGGTTCCGGGTTTTTCTATTCAGTTTCTGGTTGGTAAGGCTCAAGAGTACGCCAAGAATGGGTGTTGGGTGGTCTTTAACGCTATTTTGGCCCTCTGCATTTATGGGATAGTGTTGTTCCCTAACTTCCCAAACTTCGTGGACATGGATGCATTTCATCTATTTACTGCTGGTAACCCAGTACCAACACTGATCGGGGACTTTTACCATTCGATGCACTACAGGAATGAAAACAGGAGAGGCAAGAACGTCTCTTGTTGCGTACCTTTACTATATATGTGGTTCAAGAGCCATCTTCCCTCGAGGGGACCTTTCATGGATAATGCAATCACGCCCGACTAGCCAGAGCATATGATGAGGTTAACTTCTGAAGACGTGGAGTGGTTTGATAGAGATCTGTTGGGATCCGAGCTTATATTCAGTTGTTCTGGTTACCCTAATGTCCCGCTAATAGGGAGAAAAGGGTGTATCAACTACAACCCTTCGCTGTTCATTCGTCAGTTCGGATATGCGCTGAAGAACCCGCCAAAGGAGGAGGAAGTACAGGAATCTCTGTACTTCACCGGAGATTTGAGGGGGGAGTTATTGGCCAAGTTGCAGCATGCCTGGACGCGTATTAACCGAAGAGGGAAGCCGTTGTTAGGAAAGAATGACTGTCAGGCCTACGCACCTTACAGGGTTTGGATCCAGGAGAGAGCCAGTCAGTTGAGGATGCCATTTCCAGATGCACCAGTTCTTGTTCCTATTCCGGTAGCAGAGCCAACTGCTGTTTCTAGGGAGGCCTACGAGCAAGTTGTGAAGGAAAAAGAAGCCTTGATGAAGATCAACGAAGGGTTAGAGCAGGAGCTAGCCCAGATACGCAGTGAGAAAAACAAGGCCGTGTATGCTTTCCAACAGCAGATTGAGCTAATGAACAGGTTAGGGGCTGAGTTGACTGAGGAGAAAAGGAAGCGCGAACGTCTGGGGCAAGAGTTCAGAAGCTCCCATGACATGCTTGAATCCAAGAAGAAAGCGCTTGACATCGCTCACCGAGATATCTCTTCTTGCAATAAGACTTGGAATGCTACGCTCACCAACAATAAGAAGAGGGAAGATAAGTTGAAGCAGCAAATCTCCGACCTCGAAGAGCAGTTGAAGTCCAGCATTAAGAAGTGTGAGGAAGAAGTGATGACCCGGTACAGTCTCCAGAATGCACTAAACAAGGCCATCAAAGGTAGAGATGAAGTTGTGTCCCAGAAGCGTAAACTAGAAGATCGCTTCGGAGACGGGGCATGGGAAGAAACTGCTGAAGACGTGCGACGTATTCTCAAGAAAAGAAACCAGCTTGTTGAAGGGCTGCTTGCTCGACCAAGTCATCCGGAGACCAAGAAGTTGCTAGAAGAATACCAGACTTATGGGAGGATTTGATCATTTCATGTAGTAACTTGTATGCTTTACTTGCATAGTGCTGACCATCACCAGGATTGTTGGTTGAGGTCATGCCTTCTTATTGTACTCTCAGTGATATTGTATTCTTGGCTTATTGGTTTCTCTGCAATATATGAGGCTTTCTGTGATTCAGCTCCGATCTTTATAGCACTGTCACTACACCGGCACCTTCACACTAGAATCGGGGAATGAATTTCCCTAACGCACAGACACACACATTGCATTGCATTCATATTCATATTGCATTACAAGTAATCTTTGGACGGTGTCTTATTTCCTGCTCTGTACCAGGTACTTTTCAGGATTGCAGATCAGCACCCGCACCGCTATTCTACCCGCACCAACTGTCGAAGAATCATGGATCAAATGCAGAACGAGATGCAAGATGTGCGCGAGAAGCTCGCTCTCTTCATGCAGACCATGGAAGCTATTGCAAAAGGTCAGGAGAATTTGCAAGCCATGGTCCAACCTCTGTTGGCCCGAAATGCTGGTCACGGTAACGAGGATCATCAGTCTGTGCGAGTCGACACTGCTCATGGAGATGGCACTCCCACGCCAGTGGCTCCGCCTGTAGTCAATATACCTGCTGCTAATGTCAACAACGCTACCGCTGCTGTGAACGGTAACGTCGGAGTTGGAAACGAGACTGCTGTCCATAACGTTGGGCTTGGGGACGTCAACTTGGGTGATAATGTGGGAGGCAACGACTTTGTCAATGCTGGATTCGGATTCAACGATCAGGGATTCGATAACATTGGGAAATATGGTTGCAATGCTCAAGGCTTTGGGCAAGATGGTTACGGTATGGCCAATCAGGGCTACGGAGGTTTCGGCAATGGAAACGGCGCTGGGTTAATGGCTTTTGGGCCTGCTGGAGGTGTTCAGGGATACGGCAACAGAGGCCGAGGTCCGGGGATGAATCAGATTAGGGCTGAACGTAATAATGGATATGATGGGTATGGAGCTGGGAATGGTATGTGGCAAGAAGATCAGCAGGAGGACGCTTTCTCCGGCGGAGGTTTCGAAGGGCCGATGGATGACTCCCAGAAGATCAGAATGCTGGAAGAGCAGATGAGGGGGGTCTTGAACCAAAGTGTTGTGGGCTTGGACATGGCAACAATGGGTCTGGTACCTGGTCTGAGGGTGCCAATCAAATTCAAAGCTCCTGCGTTTGATAAGTATAAAGGGGACACATGTCAGAAAGTGCATGTGCGAGCCTATTACAGAAAGATGTTTGCGTACTCAACTGATGAAAGAATGCTAATGCATTTCTTTCAAGATAGTTTGTCAGGCCCTTCCCTAGAGTGGTACATGGGGTTGGAGCCAACCAATATCAAGACATGGAAGCAATTGGCAGAGGCATTTGTAGCTCACTACAAGTATAACAGCGACTTGGCGCCCAATCGGGTCCAATTGGCAGGACTGTCGCAGAAGAAGGGGGAGAGCTTTAAAGAGTACGCGCAAAGGTGGCGCGATATGGCTGCCAGGGTCCGTCCTCCTGTAGAAGATAAGGAAATGAATGACATGTTCGTCGGCACATTCACAGGATTGTTTCATGACATGCTGTTTCACACATCTCTGGCCAGTTTTTCAGACCTAATTCTGATGGGAGAAAAGATTGAGCGTAACATTAAGCAGGGAAAATTCCAGGTCGAGGAATCAACTGCATCTGGCAGTAATAGGAAGGCTTTTGGGGGGCGCCGTCAGGGCGAGGCAAGCGCAGTGTTTGGAGGCCGAGGCCGAGGCCGAGGCAGGGGACGAAACCAATATCATCAGCCGCAGCAGGTGGCGAGTGTTACTATCCCATATCAGCAACAACCATTTCAACAACAACAACCGTCTCAGCAGCAGCCAATGCAGCAACAGCAGCAGCAGCCACAGCAGGGTGCGCAGCAGGCTCAGCGAAGATTCCAGGGTGGTAAACCAAGAAGAGTGTTTGAGAAGCCTCCCTCAACCTATGCAGATTTGTTGCAGACATTGTTGGGTTTGAACTTGGTAGAGAAGAGAACTCTGGCACCAATAACGGGAACGCCTCCGTATGGTTATGATGCAAGCAGGCACTGTGAGTTTCATTCCGGGGCTCCGGGCCACGATATATAGGGTTGCCATGCTTTTAAGCACGTTGTGCAGGATCTTTTGGACAATAAGACTATCAATTTCGGAACGGCAGGTCCGAATATAGTGCAGAAACCCATGCCTAATCATGGGGCGAATGCCATTCTGGCTGAGGAAGGGTTGAATCTGATAATGAATGTCGACGATTTAAAGACGCCGCTGGGCGAGATAAAGAGCAGACTGTTGCAAGGGGGTGTTTATCCAGGGTGTGACGAGTATTGTTTAGAATGCTGGACCCTAGCTGGGGGGTGTGATGATTTGAAGAAAGGCATTCAGGCTTTAATTGATGGAGGCACGTTGCAGTTTGATCGAGCAGCAACTGAGGAGCCGGCAAGGGCAATAACAGATGACCAGAGTGATGTGGCCACTGTAACGATTCCTCGAAAGACAATCACTATTGCAGCCCCGGTCCAGCGACCACCGATCACCATAACTAAGGCCGGACCGATCCCGTACGAGAACACAAAAGCAGTCCCATGGTCATATGGGTTGGAGGTGTATTGTGACGGAATAAAGATTGATGTTAATAAGCAGCCAGCCGAGACTGTGGATAATGTTGTTGGTTCAGGAGGTATGACAAGGAGTGGTAGGATCTTTATATCACCTGAAGTGGAGGCCGAAAGACTAGCGAAAGGGAAAGGGAAGATGGTTGAGAATATCCTAGTGCAAGCAAGCGAAAAAGAAGCAGCATCGAAGGATGTAGAAGAGTTCATGCGCTTGATTCGAAAAAGTGATTATAAGATTGTGGAGCATCTGCAGCAGACGCCGTCCAAAATATCTATCCTGTCATTGCTGTTGTGTTCTGAAGCTCACAGAAATGCTTTGTTGAAAGTCCTGGATACTTCCTTTGTACCCTAAGACGTCTCTGTAAATCAGCTGGAAGGAGTGTTGGCACATGTAAATGCAGGCCACAACTTGGGCTTTACCGACTTCGATTTGACCCCGAAAGGGAGAGATCATAATATGGCGCTGCACGTATCTGTCGAGTGTAGAGGATCAGTAATGTCGCATGTATTGGTCGACACCGGATCGTCTTTGAATGTGCTGCCCAAGAAGGCGATGATGAAGCTGGATGTTAGAGGAATCTTGTGCACGCCCAGTGACTTGGTAGTCCGAGCGTTTGATGGCACGCGAAGAACAGTCTTTGGGTCGATAACATTGCCTCTACAGGTAGGGCCGGAGGTGTTTGCAACAGAATTTTATATCATGGATATACAGCCTGCGTATAGCTGCCTGCTCGGAAGACCCTGGATTCATGGGGCTGGGGCAGTCACGTCTACCCTGCATCAGAAGTTGAAATATATGGTCGGAGCCAGCGTGGTCACCGTATGCGGAGAAGAAGACATCCTGGTCAGCCATCTGTCGTCATTTAAATACGTGGAGGTCGACGGAGAAATCCATGAAACACCCTGCCAGGCATTTGAAGGGTTGCGTATCAAGGACAAAGGTCCCGGGCTGAGCAAAGTGTCAGAGATAGCCGTCTCATCGTATAAAGAAGCTCAAGCTCTAGTGGAGGCGAGAGAAGTAAAGGGTTGGGGCAAAGTGCTGGATATTCCTGTGAAGATGGACCGGTTCGGACTGGGATACCAACCGTCGTCGTCAGCACCTGCTGTGGGGGCACCCCGTTTCAGAGGGCCGATCACCATCTCTGCCAGTGGAGTATGTCATGAAACCGTCAATGCTGCTTCGAAGTCTGATGAAGGAGACAACGATTGTGATATGGATGCCTGGATTCAGCCAAGCACGCCAGGACAGGGACTGTGCAACTGTTCCAGTCAGGAGCTTGTTCCTGTGACTCTTAAACAGTAATGTTTTGCTTTATTAATTGTTGAATGATCTGATGTCTTGCCCGGGGCATCAGGATTTGCTTAGGGTTGTGTTGTTATGAACAGTGCATATTCATCATTAAATAAATGGCGTTTTCATGTGCAAATACTGTAATCTCTGTCTTTCTTGTTTTGTATTTTTCAATAAAATGGCAACGTGTTTATTCGCTTTATACGCATTTTGAAGCACTTAACCATTCCTTTTGCAGGATAACATTTTCAGATGACATCCTTGAACCACCTATGACTCGTCCCGACTTTGAGCACCCGGTATTTCAGGCCGAAGAAGAGGTTGTCGAAGATAGTGATGTTCCTGAAGAACTGTCTTGGTTGGTGAAGCAAGAGGAAAGAGCCATTCTGCCTCACGATGAGGTCATCGAAATTATCAATTTGGGGTCGGAAGGGGTTGAGAAGAATGTTCGTATCGGAGCCGCACTGCAGAGTGATATCAAGCGAAGGTTGGTTGAAATGCTCCGAGAGTATAGCGATGTATTCGCTTGGTCGTATGAAGATATGCCAGGGCTCGATACAGATATGGTTGTGCACCGCCTGCCACTGAAAGAAGATTGCCCGCCGGTCAAACAAAAGCTTCGCAGAACTCGACCAGACATGGCAGTGAAGATCAAAGAGGAAGTTCAAAAACAGTGGGACGCTGGTTTCCTGGCTGTAACAAAATATCCCTCATGGGTTGCTAACATCGTACCAGTGCCTAAGAAAGATGGCAAGGTTCGGATGTGCGTGGATTATAGAGATTTGAATAAAGCAAGCCCAAAAGACGATTTTCCACTTCCTCATATTGACGTGCTAGTTGATAATACCGCTCAATACTCCGTATTCTCCTTCATGGATGGATTCTCGGGCTATAATCAGATTAAAATGGCGCCAGAGGATATGGAGAAGACCACTTTCATAACGCCTTGGGGAACATTTTGCTACAAAGTGATGCCCTTTGGTTTGAAGAATGCTGGGGCAACATATCAGCGTGCGATGACGACTCTTTTCCATGACATAATGCATAAAGAGATCGAAGTTTATGTTGACGATATGATTGCCAAGTCCCAGACGGAAGAAGAGCATCTGGTGAATCTGCTGAAGTTATTTAAAAGGCTCAGGAAGTTCAGGTTGAGGCTGAACCCTAATAAATGCACCTTCGGGGTGAGATCGGGTAAACTGCTGGGGTTTATCGTCAGTGAAAGAGGAATAGAGGTCGATCCTGCTAAAATAAAAGCGATCCAAGAAATGTCGACGCCTAAAATAGAGAAAGAGGTGCGCGGGTTTTTAGGGAGGTTGAACTACATCGCCCGGTTCATATCTCACCTAACTGCTACGTGTGAACCATTATTCAAGCTGTTGAAGAAAGATCAAGCTGTAACGTGGAACGAAAATTGTCAAAAGGCGTTCGATAAAATAAAGAAGTATTTGCAGGAGCCTCCTATTTTGACACCCCCAGTGGCAGGGAGACCCTTGATAATGTATTTGACGGTTCTTGAGGGAAGCATGGGTTGTGTTCTCGGTCAACACGACGAGACAGGAAGAAAAGAGCATGCGATCTATTACTTGAGTAAGAAATTTACAGATTGTGAATCTCGATACTCAATGCTTGAGAAAACTTGTTGCGCGCTAGCCTGGGCAGCCAAGTGTTTGAGGCAATACATGCTGAATCATACAACCGTGCTCATCTCGAAGATGGATCCTATCAAATATGTATTTGAAAAGCAGGCGTTGTCAGGAAGAATTGCCCGTTGGCAGATGGTCTTGACTGAATATGACATCCAATACGTCTCGCAAAAGGCTATAAAGGGGAGTGTGCTGTCTGAGTATCTGGCGGAGCAGCCTATTGAAGATTACCAATCGATGAGGTTTGATTTTCCTGACGAGGATATCATGTACCTAAAGATGAAAGATTGTGAAGAGCCGTTGCCAGACGAAGGACCAGAGTTGGGTTCCAAATGGAAGATGAAATTTGACGGAGCTGTGAATGCTTACGGTAGCGGAATAGGGGCAATCATCACTACGCCACACGGGTCACACATCCCGTTTACTGCTCGATTGACCTTTGTTGTTACCAACAATGAGGCCGAATACGAAGCTTGTATAATGGGGCTTGAAGAAGCCATTGATTTGCGAATCAAGAATTTAGACGTATACGGAGACTCAGCTCTGGTAGTGAATCAAATAAAAGGGGAATGGGAGACACGCCAACCCAACTTGATACATTACATGAATTATGCAAGGAGATTGTTGCCTTTCTTCGACAAGGTTGAATTGCATCATGTACCGCGGGCAGAGAATCAAATGGCTGACGCCCTGGCCACTTTGTCTTCCATGTACAAAGTCAATTTCTGGAACGAGGCTCCCCAAATCATCATCTCTCGGCTTGACAGGCCAGCTTTCGTATTTGCTATTGACGAAGCATCCGACGACAAACCGTGGTATTTTGATATCCTTAATTTCCTGAAGAATAAAGAGTATCCGACTGGGGCATCCAGTCAAGATCAGAAGACTCTCAGGAGATTAGCAGGCAATTTCTATTTGAATCCGGATGGCGTCTTATACAGAAGAAACCACGATTTGGTGTTGTTGCGTTGTGTAGACGAAAGAGAGGCGAAGCTGCTCATGGAGGAAATACACGAAGGTACCTTTGGTACGCATGCTGGTGGGCATGCTATGACGAGAAAGCTGCTGAGGGCAGGTTACTTTTGGCTGACGATGGAAACTGATTGTTTCAAGTTTGCGAGGAAGTGCCACAAGTGCCAAATCTATGCTGATAAGATCCATGTGCCTCCGAGTCCTCTCAATGTGATGTCATCGCCTTGGCCATTTTCGATGTGGGGAATCGATATGATTGGAAAGATCGAGCCGACAGCTTCTAACGGGCATCGGTTCATCCTAGTAGCAATCGATTATTTCACCAAGTGGGTGGAAGCGGCGTCCTACGCAAATGTAACGAAGCAAGTGGTGGCTAGATTCATCAAGAGAGATATCATTTGCCGATATGGGATTCCCGAGCGGATAATCACGGACAACAGTTCGAACCTGAACAACAAAATGATGAAGGAGCTCTGTCAGAATTTCAAGATCGAACATCACAACTCCTCCCCTTACCGACCCAAGATGAATGGCACTGTTGAAGCGGCCAATAAGAATATCAAGAAGATCGTTCAGAAAATGGTGGTGACCTATAAGGATTGGCACGAGATGCTACCTTTTGCTCTGCACGGTTATCGTACGACGGTACGCACATCAACCGGGGCAACCCCGTTCTCATTAGTGTATGGAATGGAAGCGGTATTACCATTGGAAGTTGAGATCCCTTCCCTGAGGGTATTGCGAGACGTTCAGCTGGACGAGGCAGAATGGGTAAAAGACAGGTTGAACCAATTGAGTTTGATGGATGAGAAGAGGCTAGCTTCTCTAGCATACGGTCGTTTGTACAAGAGCCGAATGAAGAAAGCATATGACAAGAAGATACATCCGCGAAGCTTTCAGACGGGCGACCTTGTGCTGAAAAGGATTCTCCCGCCGCAGGCAGATCACAGGGGCAAGTGGACCCCCAATTACGAAGGGCCATACGTGGTCAGAAAAGTCTTTTCAGGAGGAGCGTTGTTGTTGTCCACCATGGACGGTGAAGACTTTACGTCGCCTGTGAATTCGGACGCAGTTAAAAAATACTTTGCTTAAAATAGACCCGCTGGACAGAAAAAAGAGAGTCCAGGCAAAAATGGGGCATCCTGGCGAACCAAAAATAGAATAAAAGGTTCGGGCAAAAGTTAGGGATAAAATTGAAAAAAATGTACACCCGCGAAGTTGAAAACCTACACTGGGCGGCTTCGGCAAAAAGGGGTATCCCGGTGAACTGAAAACCCGTAAAGGGCGGTTCACGCAAAAGTTAGGGATTCGAAAAGCAAATGACTGCGGTCCGAATTTGATATTGCAAGTGAGCATCAGTGCGGGAGAATACCTGAGGGATCGACTATCTGATACAACCTCTTCGGAAGTGTGAATACCGGGAAAGCATTAGAGTCGGAGGAGTCATAGGAGGATCAGTTCGTAGTGCTCGTCTGCATCCCGTTGCCGACATGTGTACAAAATTTAATTTGTCAAAATATTTATGCTTCTTGTGCATACTTGTATATCTGCTTTGCGTAGCTTCCTCTTTTCAGGAGTTACATCCCGTGTATAAAACTCCGCCCATTCAGGGGCCCAATCAATAAAATATGTTATTCAGTACTTGATGCTGGTTCTTTACTGTTTTGTGCATGATAAAACGCCTAAGTTTATTGAAACTAGCATGTGTATAACATCACTGGCCCTTGCCAACAATTGCTAAAGCTTTGAATTAACTGAAAATAACGTCACTAACCTGAATCGATCTGGTTGCATAGGCTTGTCTTGTCTTGTTTGTGTTGTTGCAGGTATCACAACCGTACGAGGAAGATGACCAAAAGGTTGCAATAACGAAAGACTTGATCTCCACGCAGGTCATGCATGATCTTACTGAAGAAGGATCGAACTCCCCAGCTAGTCGTAGCCTATCCAGAAGGCATGCTCCAGCAAAGTCGTTTATCCTCGACAGAATTGGCGATTCCAAAACTGTAGGCTGTATTCAGACGGTGCATCTCAAGCAGAGGGGTTTAGCCTCAGAAGATTAATATTTTGGGAGCTGTATTCAGGCAAGTTCACCTTTCCTCGCAGGGTCATTTACTCTCCCCAGCGGAGTCAGTTAATTTTCCCCAAGAGAATCATCCCATCTCCAGCAGAATTCTCTTTGCAAAGTGTTTTCATTCCTCCCAGTGGAACTCGAAGATTAAGACTATCCCCGACAGAGCTGGTGCGGGTCCCGGCATTTATTCCGGCCGGAATACCGTGTGATACCCGTTCATTTTCCCGCAGAAGTTTGATCATACCAGGCGCATCTGTTATTCTCCAGTAGAGTTGTATTCCCCAGCAGGGCGTTACTTCAGCGAGGTGCTTGGTTCAAGTTCCCAATTTCCCAGCTGAGCCGACCTCATCCTTCCAGCATTTTGCTGGAATAATTCTGCAGCATCTGGCTATTCCCAGCGGAGTTGGCATTATCTTCAGCATTTATTTTCCTGAAGCAGTTTCTATACCCAGCAGTTCGAGTCTGCATTTGCATCGGCATATAGTGCATTGGCATATGATGTCATACTTGCATCCATCAAATGAAAAAAGCGTAGCATTTCCATGTCGAATGGAGCATTGCATCATCGTCGAACGCATGCATTTTGAAACATAAACTAGGTTGGCTAACCGTTTGTTTCAAGTATTGTTTCTCTTGCAGGTAGAAAGAGCCCTTGCTCAAGTGAATCAAAAAACAGCTTTGGCGCTACTCCCCACAGAGTCAGCAGGATAAGTTTCTCCTTATCCCCAAGCAGAGCTATTGGTCATCAAAGGATTCATGAACCAGAATTTCAGAGGCTACCGCCGGTTATCAGAACAGGCGTCCGGAAGTTTGGTTTCCAAATGTCCCCAATAGAGTCAGCCTCAAAGTTGTTGTAACGTCAGTGATAAGAAGTTTGCAGACCAATGGAAGGATGAGTCATAACGTGGACAATTTTATTGACGGGATTTCTTTGTGCTAGAGAAGATTGTTGGAATGAGGAGTCCTAACGTGGACATTTCCTCAAGTTGACGATGTGTGTTAGTCCTAACGTGGACAGGTTCGAGTTCTCGGTATTGATTGAGTGTGGAGTCCTGACGTGGACAAAGTTCGTTACTCTTCGTGTTGGTATCCTGACGTGGACAATTTATTTCCAGCAGATAGCTTTATTCGTAATGGTGAAATGTGCGTCCTGACGTGGACAAGTTTATAGTTCTTCATGTCGTCAAAACGCGAGAGTCCTAACGTGGACAATTTTATCCTTCTTCGTGTTATTGGCAAAGTGTGTGTCCTGACGTGGACGGGGTTTATTTTCCCAGCAAGTCGAAGACGCGTAAGTCCTGACGTGGACAGGTTCTATTACTTCAGCAGGTTGAGACATGAGTCCTGACGTGGACAAATTTTATTTCCTCAGCGAGTCAAGAGGTGAGTCCTTACGTGGACAAATCAAGACGAAATGTGAGGCCTGACATGGACAAGGTTATTCCTTACGTGGAAAGAGAAGCTTCAGTTCCTTACGTAGAAAAGCAAGTTCAGTCCTGACGTGGACAGACGCAGAAAAGACGAGTTGTATTCCTTACGTGGAAAGATGATGATTCCTTACGTGGAAAGACGGGTTTATTCCTTACGTGGAAAGATTGAGTCCTTACGCGGACATATCAAGATTGATCGCCAACGTGGAAAAGAAGTTGATTCCTTACGTGGAAGAAAGCGATGTATTCCTTACGTGGAAAGGTGAGTCCTAACGTGGACAGTATTATTCCTAACGTGGAACGGTTATTCCTTACGTGGAAAGGTGAGTCCTAACGTGGACGGTGGTATTCCTAATGTGGAAGAGTTTGTTCCTAACATGGACGATTTATCTCTGACGAGAAGGCAGACGAGCCGTCCCCAGCAAAGTTGTTGAAGTTTTTCCGAGTTGACAGCAGATAGAGTCCTGACGTGGACAAGCAAAGGACGAAGTTTCCGATGATTCAATCTTTTTCAGGATGATGAGAAGAATCCCCAGCACGGTCGCACGAGATCAGTGGGTTGTCGTAACAGTCAGATTCAGCTGATGAATGTCGTTCCCCAAGCAGGGGCGCAGTTTATTTCTGCGGTTGGCAAATTTCCGGGTTCTTAGTATTCAACCGTCTCGTACCGTGAATGTATGAAGGCTCCGGGCTCTTCACCCAATCGGGTCCAAGCCGCTTGAATAGGGGCAGCTGTTGCACCCTAAAAATTTGCCCAACCTTATTCACTTGGTTTATGTTTCAATTGCATTAGCATTTGCATATAGGGCCATGTACATAGGTTACTCATCTGCATAGCATAAGCATAGCAAGTCAGCTAACAGGGGACCAATCATTATTCTCATCTCTAGAGGCCTATCAAGAGGTTATTATTCGGATTCAACCTCATTCAAGTCATCAGAAAAGAATTTGGAAGCTATCAAGTCAATGGATCAAGCAGTTCATCTATCTCCTAACTAAGGGTGTCTGAGGATCAACAAAGAAATTGTGAGCTATGGGCTGGGCATGGGAAGTATCTAGACATCTTGGAGGACTTAGAAAGGCATTTGGATAAGGAAACAAGTTGTTGATGTGATCACAAGAATTGTAGTTGAAGACAGTCAACTAGGGTTTCATCTGGGTCAACCCTGGGTCAACTCTAGGTCAATTGACTGATTGAAAGACATTAAGGGCTATTGAAGAGATGTGGGGTTTATCATTTGACATGCAGAATAAGGATATGTTGTTATGCTAAGAAGAAATCAAGAGAAATCAAGGAGAAGAGGAGTTTCTAAATTAGGGTTTCTATGTAAAATCCCCTAGTTTAGGTCAAATTTCCAAGCACGATAAGTCAAAATGCAAGCTTCAAATGGATCCTTGGCCAACATGGAACTTGTAGAGGATATCAATACCTTTAATTTGAGTGGTGGAAGACATCAAGTAGATTTATAGAATTCAAGTTATGCTCCTTGCAAGTTACAGGTCATCTGAGGTATCTGAAATTTTGTCTGTGAAAGTGACTTGACTTCCAAGCTATTTTTACCCCTCAAGGAGATTTCAAATGAATTTCTGGTCAACATAAGAGTTGTTCCTCATTGTCTTAGCTTTCTATAATGGTATAGTATGCCTTCATAGGATGTGTGGAACTCTACTTATGGTCTTGGCAAGCAAAGGGTATTTTGGTCATTTGAGAATTACAGGTCATTTTAACCTATGCCCAAAACTCATACAAGGAAGCTTCAAATGGAAAACTTTACAACATAAAACTTGTTACAAATGACATTTTTAGTCTAGAAAAGTGACCATGAGATATTGGAAAGATTCATAGCACAAGGTTTCAAAATTGTTGGATTTAATGAATAAAAATGGACTTAAAAATGAGATTTTTCATATCTTGGCCAAATGAAGCAAAATTATAGGTCATTTTGAATGGAAAGATCATTTTAAAGACATTGGCTAAAGTATAATTTTGAGCTTAGTTCATAATTTGTGAGTTATTCATGGTTGCTTGTAATGGAAGGTACATAAACCAAATTCAAGGGAAAGAATGCAAGGGAAACTTCTCCAAGTTTCTAGGAGGTTCTAAAGACACCTATATATTGATAAGAGATAGTTCATGCCATGGTTGGTGATTTCATTTGTTCAAAACCCCAAGTTATACACACTTTCTCCATTTTGCATAAGCTTCACAAACTCTCTCAAATCTCCATCAATCTTCACATCTTTTGATTGAATCTTCATCATCATCATTCAAGCATCATAATCCACATCAAGATTGGTAGAGTTGGAGGAAGAATCGTGCTGTTCAAGATAACCATCCAAATTGCAAGAACTTCTCAAGGACAAGATTCAGGAAGTTTGAGCCTAGATCTTTGCATACAGAATCAAAGTGGTGGTGTGTGGATCAGTTTCAAGTCCTTGCAAGCATTGATTCAGGGATTTCCATAGCTGTATCTCCATTTTAAACCAGGTTGGATTTCTCTTCGAATTGTATGTTTTTGGTTAGCATGATAGGGTTTTGATAACTTAGAATGGTTAAGTTAGGTTAGATGATGATTTTCACAAAGTTTGGAGAGGTTTTGTGAGGTTTGGCTATGGAGTGCATAATCTGTTAGAGCCTATAACTACTAGGATGAGGCACGAAAATCTTGTTGGATTAGCATGTTAAGATCAGCTTGGAATGTAGTTGAACATAGGACAAGAATTGGTGAGTTTTGGTTGAGTTGATCACAGATGCAAAGGTTGGATCCCATCTGTTATCTCCATCGAATTGACTTATTGACTGAGTTTTAGAGGGAGTTGATGCTGTGGTCGTGTAGAGGGAAAGAAATGGATGGATTTTGGTTTTTGAATGGTGTGATTTCATGGCGTATTGAAGGAGAATGGGGAGCTCGAATGTTGTGCATGGGAGCTGCTTTTCTGCAAAACCCTAGACACCTTGGGGACGATGACTGTGTGCCGTTGGATTGCCCAAAATAATTGACTTTTTAATCTGATCGTATGGCTGTTGTTTAATTTCAAAACGGAGGGAAAATTCAAATGTGAAACGCTGCGTTTCACTTATTATACCGCCCTGGGCCTGGACTCAGCTTACTATCCACACCCCTCAATTGATGAGCCCACTAAAACACACGTAAATGCATTGCTAAATACACCGCTGGTTTATTCTTTTTTCTTTCAGTTTTATTAATCAATTTCTGAGCGCGTGTGGGCCTAACGCAATTAATGTTCGCACCCCCCACTTCTCAGCCCACCTGGAATATGAACTGAGTGCCCTTGCTATTCTCACCCCTTCCCTTATTTTCTTTATATTTCATTTTTTAATTTCCTTTCATTTCTCATGCATTTTCAAAAAGTCATATAAAATGGAAAAAACATTATTTTCTGGTAATTCTTTTTGCATAATTTTCTTTAAAGAGTCTAGAAAATTATAAAAAATAAAAATTGCATTTTATTTTTTTATTTGATTTTTTTCCATATTTTCCAAATAAATAGCATTTTAAATAGTTTAATTTCATACATAAGTTTGTTAATTTTTGTTCTAACCAATGCTTTAATATTTTTTGTCCATTCTTTTAGGGTTGATTAATAGACATTGTTATCTTGTGTATGCAATTTAGTTCATATTTTTAGGAGTTAGTTTTAGGTGATTAGCTTAGGTGAAAATAACATGAACAAATTAGGGTTTTAAGTGATAACTTAGGTGAATTAGTTCATTTCCCTTAGGACTTAGGGATTAGATAGTTTAGCTATGGGACTATAGGGGTTATGGGTAGTTATTAGATCCCCTTAGAAAAATCAGGATTCCCCTACTGCTATTAATATACTGTATATATGTGATTGATATACTGTATATATATATGTGATTGATTGGTGTGGTGTGCCCTCTGGGGATTATTGATTTGTCTGTGTGGGTATTGGGATTGTCTGGGGATTGGGGAAGCTGAAGACTGATGATGATGAAGCCATTGGAGATCCAGAGACTGAAGGCTAACCTCCAGAGAAGAAGAAAAGATTCCTGCTAGCAGCTGCTGAGGAGATTAGGGTTTAAGAACTAGGCAGAGCTTTAGATTAGAAAGCTTGATTCTCAAACATGGAAGGTTTTGACTGCCTCCATTCCTCTCTGTGATACTGTCATACCCCAAATTTGTCCTACCTTTGTACAACCTCCATTTCGTATATTTACTCATTTTCTTTATTTAAAAAAAAATCCAAATAAATATATGTGGTTTCCGTCGTAAGGTTTTGAAGTGAATCAAATCAGGTTATCAGGTCACGTCAGGTCAAGTGTTTTTACGAACAAGGATCATCGAGGGCGGGGTCAAGTTCAATTAGAGTTGTGTGCCGCATTTTGGAAGTGTATGATGCAAGTCAAATTCCTCTAAATTTGGAGAATTGGTTTATGGTTATTAGTCTTTTTCCATATTCATCCAAGTTTCATCCATCTCAAGTGAGAAGTTAAGTAGAGTGGATTTTGGTTTTTCTTAAATTCATGTGTGAGCTTCATTGTCAAATTAATTGTGAATTCAAGGATGTTATTTCAACCAATTTGTAGGTGCAAGTTCTACAAAAGCCCACACAATATTCAAAGCCCATTTTTGTGGAATTCACATTTGTACCAAAATATACAAAACAAAGGAGTCACAAAATCCATTACATAAGTCCATCCAAAATGTGCACTTGTATATGACATAACACAGCCATGAACCAACAGCGGCAAGAAATTCCTACGACACGTAATTGGTAAAGTTGAAATCCAAGTATTACACACATAAAATGAGCCATAATTCCAAGCAATGTACCAAATTTCAAGCCAGTGCAAGTCTTCATAAGTTTACTACCGGCCCCACACAAGCCTAGTGTGTAGTTTACGTGACAATACCCCCATCACACACATAAAGCATCAGCAGTAAAAAAAGCATTTTTCACGTATCATCATGACCAACATAGTTACCGTGTTTTTGGAAAAATACATGATCAAGCCTACCCGTTTTTCTAGTTTATTTATTTTACAAGGGATGAGGAGCCCATGTTACAGAAGGGGGAGTTACATCATAGTATATATCAAGCTATTGCCACCAATTCTTTTAGGATCCAACATTATACAATCATGAACAGTAACAAGCATTGGTCCCACACTTTAAATTTGATGGTGAGTCGCATAAAAGGCCTGAGCACAAAGGGTACCTTCCGTAAAATCATCTCCAGCAGTACACTAAAATTGTATAATACCCACCTCCACTAAACAAAATCACTCCTATCCACAACATACGCAGCAGCACGCGGTACAATTCACAATGTATGCAGCAGCACACGGTACGATCCACAGCACCTCACACCATCACAGGATTGATACCTGCACCAAAACAAAATGACAATTGTTATCAAACCAAAACCACTAGCCTCTCCCATTTCCCAAAGCCCACAATAATAGACAACACCAATTGCAAAAGGACCTGCATAACTGGTACGGAAGGCTGGTCCAAAATGCAGAAGTTGCAAAACCACTATGCGGAGACGTTTTTCCCAGGGTACCAGGACATATATAACAGAACACCATATGAAAGAGGGAGGGGGGTCTTCTGCGAAAAAACCTTTTAATTTCTCAAAACACCTTTGCTTGCTTTTTTTCCTTCAAAAGAAGCCCTCCATTAATCCTTCAACTCACTCTTCCTTCTCCCTCAACAATGTTCATAACTCATACTAAACTAGCTCAAAACTTCAAAAGAAAAAACCAAATCCATACCAAAAAACTTTGAAATCCCTCCTCAATTCTGAACTCACCATGAAAAACTAAAAATAACCAGAAAAAGCTCCATTACCTTCTTTTTCATTCGACCGACAACCTTCAAATCATAACACCCAAAACGCTGCTGCTTCCACCTTCGGAAATGAAGCCTGCTTTCAAAACCCCAAAACTTCCAATAAACCATAAACCTTTTTGAAACGAAGCCAAGTCGGGAGAGGAAAGAATTCCATAACCCTTCATCTTCTTCAAACATCACAGCTTAAAAAAACACACCCTGCGAATCTTCTTCCTCTTCAACAACAACAAACCTAGAAACCCGAAATCCTCACCTCTAAGCTCTTCCATTTCTTCACTTGCTACAAACTTAACACTTCAGAAATATCTTTCTTCAACCTACAACCAAATTTTTCAAAACGAAAATCACAAATTATAGCCACCATCATGAAAGCCATAAACCCCTAAAACTCATTACGAGTCAATCCAAATAAGAGGAAATCGACCAAATCGTACCAGAAAAAGAAGGAGAAAAATAGATAGATCAAATCACTAACCTTCAACAAACTGAGATTCGAACACAAACCCTTTCAAACTTTCCCTTCCACTGTCAACACCTTCACCAACAGAAACTTCAAACTCTTCAAATCATAACTCAGAAAGCATTCCTCCATAGCCTTCAAGCTGCGTCAAAATCCCAACCAACAACAATTTCTAACAATTTAAACCCCATCGTCAAACAACACACAACCGAAAAACTTCTCTGCAGCTAACTAAATCTGTCAAACTGAAGCTCATTTTCAAAATACTAACCATCATCAATTCCTCATCCAACCCCAAGCTCCCAACAACCTACATCACAAAATCAATTTGTTTCAAACAAAACAGAAAACAGAAAGAAGAGGAATTTTGGGATAAAATCAAGATCGAAGCAAACACAAGTCCGCATACCTGAACGAGTTGAACTGACGGCAAGGCGAGATTGAACGTGGAGGTTGTTTTCGCGTCCCCTTTTTTCTTTTCGAGATTGAACATCCAGCTTTATTCGCGTGCATACCCTGTTTGCCTTCCTTTTTTTTCAATTTTTTTTTTCATATACAATAAATCTGATAAACAAATTTCTAATTGCAGTTCCTTTAATCTATTTTGGTATTGGGCTGATGATCTGTCTTGAGGCCCACGAGTCCAATTTTTTTTGGTTCTTCCCACCTTTTTTTTGATCATTTCTTTCTTGCTGCATGAGGTTATTGTGAGTAGATGATGGGCTTGTTGGAAGCCCATATGATTCTACCACTGTGCATGAACTGCATCCCCCTTGTATTCAGCTTCACCCCACCTTTTTTTTTCTTTTTCTTTCTTTCTTGATTCTCTTTTAATAAAGTTTCAATATAATGTTTATTAAGTGTTTTTTTTTTAATTTTGATAAATTATCAAGAGATCATTTATTTTATGTACATATTTATTTTGTTAAGATTTTAAGTTAATATTGGATATACTTTCGATTATATTTTCATTTTTATTCCTTTTATCACTTTTTGGTCGATGACGATACCCCAAGTTATAACTTTGTCAATTTATTGACGAGTAGTGACAAACCCGAGACCGTTTTCTCTTTAACTTCTTTCATTTTCGATCTTTATCGATTTCTTGCTTATTTTAGTCAATGATGACTTTAATAATTATTATCGGTCAAATTATTGATAGATGATAATTTTAGTCGAGACTATTTCACTTACACTTCAAATCTTTTTCAAACATTTTCTCGATCAAACTTCGAAAGGAGAAGGTTCTTGGAGTCTAGCATTCCTTGAATTTTCGAGTGAATAATTCTCGAAGCACGCCCTTTGAGTTATTATTCATTCAATCTTTCGACCTTTTTAAATATCTTTTTTCGATTCAAACTTCGAAAGAAGGAGATTCTTGGAGTCTAGCATTCCTTGAATTTTCGAGTGAATAGCTCTCGAGGCACGCCCTTTGGGTTGTTATTCACTCAACCTTTCGACTTTTTTCAAACTCAATCATTCTCAATATTCTCCTGAGTCGATTGCTCGTCCGCATTCGCAACCCATTTCATTCACAATTCCTCATGGTCTCGATATTAGGAGCACCCTCAGGGACTAATATCGCTTCTCACAATCCTAACACTTGACACGTCGTCAAGTCGGTTCCATTTTCAATCAAATCTTCGACACGTCGTCGAGCCAGTTCAAAACAACTTCCTTTTACCTCACATTCCATTTTCGATTTAGTCTTTTCACAAGCGTTTTTTTAAACTTACGAAAGAGGGATATTCTTAGAATCTAGCATTCTTTGAATATTCGAACGAGTAACTCTTGGGCGTGCCCCCGAGTTGTTATTAGTTCATTCTTTCGATTTCAAAACATCCAATTCTTATCTTCAACTTATTCAGTCAATTCCCGAAAGAACTGAGTTCTTGGGATCTCGCATTCCTTGAATTCTTGAATGACAAGCTCTTGAGGCACGCCCTTAGGTTGTTTGTCAGTCGCTCTTTCGTCTCCCAACTCAACTTCAACCAATTCAAACCTTTTCTTTTCGTGGTTGTTACCACGAACTACGGACGCTCTGATTCTTTATTCATTCTTGAATACAAGATACGTAGGCACAAGATTGCGATGATCTTGGCGAGCACACTTCTATCCATCTTCCGTTTTCTCCCCATCCTTTCTCGTAGTCGAACTACGACGCTCTGATTTCTCATTCTCGTCCGAATGAGCATACGTAGGCACAAGGGCCCCAATCCTTGGCGAGCACCCTATCTTCTAACCACCCATCTCTCCTTTGCGTCTTTAACCTTTTAACCTACCAATTCTACCTTTAGCAACGAGAAGAAAACAAGTAAACCTAAACAACACTCCCCACAATTACCTTAAGAGGTTCCCGTCGAGTACGACGGACGTGAGGGGTGCTAATACCTTCCCCTCACGTAACCGACTCCCGAACCCGGAACTTGGTTGCGACAGCCCTGTTCCTATCCTTTTGTTTTTAAGAGGTTTTCTCGATATTTTCCTCTCCCGTTTATTTCGGGAAAAATAAAGTTCGGTGGCGACTCTGTCGAACCGCATTTCCGCGCCTTTCGCGCGAGGGTCGTTTCTCCGAAATGTCTCCGTGATTTTTCGAGGTGCGACAGGTGGCGACTCTGCTGGGGATATTGCTCCATGCAAAGAGAGAGTCGAGCCTATCTTTTGGTTTGTGAGGAGTGTTTGTTTTTATTTATTTTCTTTTTGTATTTGTTCTCTTATAGATCTTATTTGCGCTTGTTATCTTGGTGGCCTGTTGGTTCTTGGGATGACATCATGAGTAAAGCTCTACGCCCGAGCTTTGGTAAAAGCAGAGAGAACACATAGTTTAGAATTGGTAGTCGAGTAGTGTTAGTCTCCGAAGACTTGCTCCTTGTGGGCCTAGCATGAAAGCTCCTCCAGAGGAGACCTGTTCGTAGATCTCGTTGTAACGCAGCTAGCCTGTTGCACGACTTGATTAATGAAGGGTCTGTGATTCTGGGAACCTTTTGTTAGCACCAGTTCCGATATTGGTGGTCGTGTAGTGTTAGTCTCCAAGGACTCGCTCCTTGTGTACCTAGCACGAGGACTCCGCTCAGGAGAGACCTTATCGTCATTACCGTCGTAATACAGCCAGCCTGTTGCGTGACGCTAATACGATTAGTGTCAGTGATCCTGGGAACCAAACGTAGAAACCTTCCCGTAAGTGGGTTTATGGGTAGAATGTTTAGACCTTCCCATATAGGTTGTACCTGTCAGTTTTCTTTGAGCAGGAATTTATCTGTTACAGTTACCAGCTTCAGGAGTTGCTTGATTGAGATCTTGTGATCCTGGATCTTGTATCTTGCATTGCATCTTGCATATCATTTGCATTGCATTTCATATGTTGTGCATTTTGCATTTCCGGTCCTTCAACGGAATCTCATGTCTCCGTTCCTTCTTCTCCAGTAAATCAAGCTGATTCCTCGACACCAGTACGCAACTAGAGCCAATACCAGACGAGTGATGGAGCAGATTCAACAGGAGCAAGTCGCCTTCAGGGAAGAGTTGGATTCCATGAAAGGAAAGATCGACTAGATCCTCGAAGCCATCCTCACAGCCAGGAGAGAGGAAGAACAGCGTGAAGCCGCCGCTGTCGTCAACGGACAAGGGTCTACTGCTATCCCTTTGGTCCCAATTCCGAATTCTCATGGGATGCCGTTGAACTTCAACAACGCAGCCGAGGGAAACACTTCTCAACCAATCCCAGCACCTGGAGTTATCCCGCACACCCAGCCTGCTGCTGTGCAAATCCCGGTTCCTCATGTCGAAGATACTCTGATGGATCAGTATGACGATGTTCAGAACTATCATGCTGCTATTCCCATCGCCAGTCCTGTTGCTGCTCAGGATTCAGAAGCCATGAAGATGTGCCGAGATCTAGCCGAGAAACTCCGAGCCATGGAGGGTCACAATTCAAATTCTTTCAGTGCTTTGGAGTTATGCTTGGTGCCTGATGTTGTCATTCCTCCAAAATTCAAGGTGCCCGAATTTTCGAAGTACAAAGGTCTCAGTTGCCCAAACATTCATCTGAAGATATACTGTCGCAAGATGGCTGCTTATGCCAGAAATGAAAAGCTCATGATCCATTGCTTCCAGGACAGCTTATCTGGGGCATCACTCGAATGGTATATGCAGCTGGAGCGTAATAGTGTGCGCACTTGGGCCGAGCTAGCTGATGCATTTGTCAAGCAGTACAAATACAACACCGATCTTGCTCCTAACCGTACTCAGCTTCAGAGTATGACTCAGAAGGATAACGAATCCTTCAAGGAGTACGCGCAACGATGGAGAGAGCTAGCCGCAAGGGTGCATCCACCTCTTGTTGACCGTGAATTGATTGACATCTTCATGGGCACTTTGCAAGGCCAGTACTACGAAAAGTTGATCGGTAGTGTCTCCGCTGGATTTTCTGACTTGGTGATCGTCGGTGAGAGAATTGAGGAAGGGCTGAAGAGTGGGAAGATCCCAGGAGGTTCTAACAGTCAGGCTAATGCCAAGAGGCCTTTTAATGGATACAAGAAGAAGGAAGGCGAAACAAATGCCATCTTCGCGCAGAAAGGGCAAGCCTCTCAACAAGCTCCTGCTCATATGCCTTATCAAGTTCCCTACTATCAGTATCCATATGTTGCTGCTGCGCAATATGCTCCAATGCCTTATCAGCCAGCTGTTCATGCAGCGCAAGCTCAGATGCCACGGCAACAGGCTCCTCAGCAACAAGCCTACAACCAGCAAGGATATCAGTATCCTCCTCAGCAACAGCAGATGCAAGCTACTCAGCAACGACAAGGTGCTCGCCCACAGCGTCCGCAGAGAACATGGAGACCAGATAGAGTCTTTGATCGTCTACCAATGCCATATGCCAAAATCTTTGCTCAGTTGATGGAGAAGAAAGCTGTTGTTCCAAGAGATTTAGCTCCTCCAACTGTCTTTCCTGCCGATTATGATGCAAATGCTCATTGTGAGTTTCATAAGGGCGCTCCAGGTCACACCATTGAGGACTGCAGGGCTTTCAAGCACATAATTCAAGACATGATCGATAGGGATGCTATCAACTTCAATGGGAAGTCTCCAAACATCATCAACAATCCGATGCCACCAGTCAACTAGCGCCAACATCAAATCAATTCCAGTCAAGTTCATTCCCCGAAGAAGGCAGTCGTGTTGCCATTTCATTATTCGCAGCTTCTTATGTTTTGTCTTTGTTTATTTAAGTATTGTATGCTCTGAACAATTGCCATTCGTATTTGGTTTTCATTAATGTATCGTTTATGCATGTTTTGAATTAGTTATGTCGTATTCACTCATTTTTTCGCTTATCACCGACACATTTTTTCGCTCCACTCTATTCACTGTTGTTTAGCATGATTTGAGGGAGGATGATGAAAACGAGATACCCATAATTGCAAATCGTGTGCTTTCAGACCGAATCTCGTCAATGATGTACAGGCATTGTTTCAATTCCCCAAAACACCGGAGTTATAAGGAGTTAATCCCTAGTAAACCACTTCGAGCCTAGAAGTAGCAGTTTCCTTCGGATATTCAAACCCTTACACTCAACCTGGGGTGGGGTAGTGTTCAGTTAATTCAACTCCGCACTCGAGTCAACAAGCAAAATTTAGGAGATGACTGTTTATCAATGACGCATGACCTGGCAGTCACAACCTTCCAAAAAAAAAAAAAAAAAAATCAAAAGCCTGCTAAGTCAGACACCTTAGAGGGGACTTAGGCAAAATCAAGGCAATCCCGATGGATCTGACAAACGAAGTCAATCCATGCAAAAGTTAGGGATCAAAAACAAAGCAAAAGAGGACCCCGAAACCCTCAACAAAAAACAAAGGAGGATTCAGTGGCCACCCAAGTCAAAGGGACACTGGCATCCATCAAAGCCAAAATAAGGTGACTGCCGCGTCGGGCCAACCTTGAATCATCAAGTTTATACCGTCAAGACAAGTGTAGGATTAACTGAGCGTAGGACTGGAGATCATTACGAAGAAAGGGTGGGTATAAATCATATTTTGAGCCTAATATCCTTTGTTTCATAACCGTGAACCAGACCACGTTGCAACCCTTGAAAGACCTAATTGAGATGAGGTTTATTCTGAAAGCATATCATCGCAAGGTTGCGTAACCTGACTCCTCACATGATTTCTAATCATCAGCATTGGTGTCATTTCTCCCGATATATCTTTCACACCAATCAAATTAGCACAACGTTTGGGCTAGCAGTCCATTCGTCTCGCTATCACGACACTTCAATAAAATGATACTTTTTCAAACTTGCATCGAACTTTGCATTAATTATTACCATTTGTGAATGTACAATTATATCTGCAAATCAGTGCTAGGTATTCAAAGACACTCCAGCAAGGGGCAATCGAGGAGGAACTTGACTTTCAGTGGCGTACACGAAGCAAGATTATTTCAAAGCCCACAGGCTGGGGCAAATCATTCAACGGCTCGAGCAGGGGCAGGCCATTACCATATTCAGGCTGAGGCAATGCCAAGTTGCCCTAATCATCAGGCAGAGCTGCAACCTTCTCTGAAGCAAATTCACAACCACGAAGTACCCAGACTCGGGGCATCCAGAGCATCATCTTCTGCTTCAATCATGGCGTCTTCAACAAACTGCGTGTCGAGAAAGTCAATCCCTCCACCCAAAGTCCAATCCGCATTGGCAACTACCAAAAGTCCACCACGCTGGCATTTCCACCCGCATTTCCAATTACCCGTCTGCAATCATATGCATCATACGCATCTCATTCTCTATCATAAGCATCTTGCATCATATGCATACTCCAATCATACCATATTTCCCCAGCTCTTGCATCTCCGCACGTCAGCATTCGCATTTGCACTTCCACTCGTATGGAATGTCATTTATCATCCAGCATTCATATATGCAAGTCAAGGTCCAGGATCAATCTCGAAGATTTCCAAGACCGTCGACCGCCCAGTCAGGGGCGTTTTCCGCAAGATGGTGGGTTTACCCCACGATGTTCAAGAGCTTCAAAGCAATCACCAGCCCAGGCAGGGGCAATCTTCCGCAAGATGGTGGATTTCTCCCATGAATAGCTTCAAAGCAGTCATCAACCCAGTCAGGGGCAACCTTCTGCAATTGTGGGTTTCTCCCACAAAATTTGAAGTTATTCAAAGCAAGATTCAGCCCAGTCAGGGGCATCTTTTTCAAGACCATGGGCGTCTCCCGTGACGAATTTCAACCTCGTGGTTGATCAGATATGCAAATCAACATTCAGCCTAATCAGGGGCATACCATTCAAGACCGTGGGCTTTCCTCACGAAGTTGTTCAACCTTTTGTTGGGCAAATCCAAGAAGTTCAAAGCAAGATCCAACCCGAGCAGGGGTATCTTCAGCAAAACCGTTAGCGTTCCTCACAAAGTTGTTCGGCCTTTGTTAAGCAAGACAAGACATCAAGACAAATTCAGCCCAGTCAGGGGCATCCTCTTCAGAATTCATGGGCGTAACCATGAAATCATTTCAGCAAATTATGATCTCCAAACAAGACGGTGGGCGTACCCCGTTGTTTCATTTCAATCCAATCTTCCTCTTGGGTGTTTCCCAATGAGTTGTATCCAGCAAGCGTGATCGTTGTCAATTGCCTTACTATCATCCTTTTGGTGATAGTCGAACCTCGTCAGTTCAACTTAAACCGCATCCTTTTGGTGTTGGTAAACTTCAAATCTGTGTTGTCCTATTATCCTTTTGGTGATAGCGACCTGTGTGTTGTGATTCGCTCCATCATCCTTTTGGTGGTGGGTTTGGCATTTCGTCGATGTCAGATTGCACGATATTTTGTATTTTCGCTCCATCATCCTTTTGGTGGTGGGTCTGATATCTCGTCGATATCAGATTGTGCGATATTGTTTGGCATGTTTTCGCTCTACCATCCTTTTGGTGGTAGGTCTGGCATTTCGTCGATGTCAGATTGTGCGATATTTCTTTTATGTTTTCGCTCTACCATCCTTTTGGTGGTAGGTCTGGCATTTCGTCGATGTCAGATTGTGCGATTTTTCTTTTATGTTTTCGCTCTACCATCCTTTTGGTGGTAGGTCTGGCATTTCGTCGATGTCAGATTGTGCGATTTTTCTTTTATGTTTTCGCTCTACCATCCTTTTGGTGGTAGGTCTGGCATTTCGTCGATGTCAGATTGTGCGATATTTCTTTTATGTTTTCGCTCTACCATCCCTTTGGTGGTAGGTCTGGCATTTCGTCGATGTCAGATTGTGCGATATTTCTTTTATGTTTTCGCTCTACCATCCTTTTGGTGGTAGGTCTGGCATTTCGTCGATGTCAGATTGTGCGATATTTCTTTTATGTTTTCGCTCTACCATCCTTTTGGTGGTAGGTCTGGCATTTCGTCGATGTCAGATTGTGCGATATTTCTTTTATGTTTTCGCTCTACCATCCTTTTGGTGGTAGGTCTGGCATTTCGTCGATGTCAGATTGTGCGATATTTCTTTTATGTTTTCGCTCTACCATCCTTTTGGTGGTAGGTCTGGCATTTCGTCGATGTCAGATTGTGCGATATTTCTTTTATGTTTTCGCTCTACCATCCTTTTGGTGGTAGGTCTGGCATTTCGTCGATGTCAGATTGTGCGATATTTCTTTTATGTTTTCGCTCTACCATCCTTTTGGTGGTAGGTCTGGCATTTCGTCGATGTCAGATTGTGCAATATTTCTTTTATGCTCTCGCTCTACCATCCTTTTGGCGGTAGGTCTGGTATTTCGTCGATATCAGATTGTGCGATGTTTTGGTTTGAGTTTCGCTCTACCATCCTTTCGGTGGTAGGTCTGGTATTTCGTCGATATCAGATTGTGCGATGTGCTCATTTGTGTTTTCGCTCTATCATCCTTTTGGTGGTGGGTCTGACATTTCGTCGATGTCAGATTGTGCGATCGCTTATTTGTATTTCACTCCGTCATCCTTTTGGTGGGGGGTCTATCATGGTCATTAATGATAGATTGTGCGATGTGTTTATTTGTGTTTCGCTCCGTCACCCTTTTGATGGGGGGTCTATCATGGTCATTAATGATAGATTGTGCGATTTGTCGTGTGTTTCGCTCCGTCATCCTTTTGGTGGGGGGTCTATCATGGTCATTAATGATAGATTGTGCGATATTGTTTGGTGTGTGTTTCGCTCCGTCATCCTTTTGGTGGGGGGTCTGTCATAGCCATTAATGATAGATTGTGCGATATTTTTTGAGTTTTTTTCTAATCATCCTTTTGGTGGTGGTAGTTGTGTGTGTCTCTTCCCATCATTTTTGGTGATGTTGATCTTTTCCCAGGCATTTCTTTTTTTCGGACAAATTCAGGGTCTTCTTTATATCTAATTGTCTTCTACCTTGAAAGAGTGAGCGCCATAGTCATTCATCTTATTCGGTCAAAGCCTATTAGATAGGGGCATCTGTCATACCCCAAATTTGTCCTACCTTTGTACAACCTCCATTTCGTATATTTACTCATTTTCTTTATTTAAAAAAAATCCAAATAAATATATGTGGTTTCCGTCGTAAGGTTTTGAAGTGAATCAAATCAGGTTATCAGGTCACGTCAGGTCAAGTGTTTTTACGAACAAGGATCATCGAGGGCGGGGTCAAGTTCAATTAGAGTTGTGTGCCGCATTTTGGAAATGTATGATGCAAGTCAAATTCCTCTAAATTTGGAGAATTGGTTTATGGTTATTAGTCTTTTTCCATATTCATCCAAGTTTCATCCATCTCAAGTGAGAAGTTAAGTAGAGTGGATTTTGGTTTTTCTTAAATTCATGTGTGAGCTTCATTGTCAAATTAATTGTGAATTCAAGGATGTTATTTCAACCAATTTGTAGGTGCAAGTTCTACAAAAGCCCACACAATATTCAAAGCCCATTTTTGTGGAATTCACATTTGTACCAAAATATACAAAACAAAGGAGTCACAAAATCCATTACATAAGTCCATCCAAAATGTGCACTTGTATATGACATAACACAGCCATGAACCAACAGCGGCAAGAAATTCCTACGACACGTAATTGGTAAAGTTGAAATCCAAGTATTACACACATAAAATGAGCTATAATTCCAAGCAATGTACCAAATTTCAAGCCAGTGCAAGTCTTCATAAGTTTACTACCGGCCCCACACAAGCCTAGTGTGTAGTTTACGTGACAATACCCCCATCACACACATAAAGCATCAGCAGTAAAAAAAGCATTTTTCACGTATCATCATGACCAACATAGTTACCGTGTTTTTGGAAAAATACATGATCAAGCCTACCCGTTTTTCTAGTTTATTTATTTTACAAGGGATGAGGAGCCCATGTTACAGAAGGGGGAGTTACATCATAGTATATATCAAGCTATTGCCACCAATTCTTTTAGGATCCAACATTATACAATCATGAACAGTAACAAGCATTGGTCCCACACTTTAAATTTGATGGTGAGTCGCATAAAAGGCCTGAGCACAAAGGGTACCTTCCGTAAAATCATCTCCAGCAGTACACTAAAATTGTATAATACCCACCTCCACTAAACAAAATCACTCCTATCCACAACATACGCAGCAGCACGCGGTACAATTCACAATGTATGCAGCAGCACACGGTACGATCCACAGCACCTCACACCATCACAGGATTGATACCTGCACCAAAACAAAATGACAATTGTTATCAAACCAAAACCACTAGCCTCTCCCATTTCCCAAAGCCCACAATAATAGACAACACCAATTGCAAAAGGACCTGCATAACTGGTACGGAAGGCTGGTCCAAAATGCAGAAGTTGCAAAACCACTATGCGGAGACGTTTTTCCCAGGGTACCAGGACATATATAACAGAACACCATATGAAAGAGGGAGGGGGGTCTTCTGCGAAAAAACCTTTTAATTTCTCAAAACACCTTTGCTTGCTTTTTTTCCTTCAAAAGAAGCCCTCCATTAATCCTTCAACTCACTCTTCCTTCTCCCTCAACAATGTTCATAACTCATACTAAACTAGCTCAAAACTTCAAAAGAAAAAACCAAATCCATACCAAAAAACTTTGAAATCCCTCCTCAATTCTGAACTCACCATGACAAACTAAAAATAACCAGAAAAAGCTCCATTACCTTCTTTTTCATTCGACCGACAACCTTCAAATCATAACACCCAAAACGCTGCTGCTTCCACCTTCGGAAATGAAGCCTGCTTTCAAAACCCCAAAACTTCCAATAAACCATAAACCTTTTTGAAACGAAGCCAAGTCGGGAGAGGAAAGAATTCCATAACCCTTCATCTTCTTCAAACATCACAGCTTAAAAAAACACACCCTGCGAATCTTCTTCCTCTTCAACAACAACAAACCTAGAAACCCGAAATCCTCACCTCTAAGCTCTTCCATTTCTTCACTTGCTACAAACTTAACACTTCAGAAATATCTTTCTTCAACCTACAACCAAATTTTTCAAAACGAAAATCACAAATTATAGCCACCATCATGAAAGCCATAAACCCCTAAAACTCATTACGAGTCAATCCAAATAAGAGGAAATCGACCAAATCGTACCAGAAAAAGAAGGAGAAAAATAGATAGATCAAATCACTAACCTTCAACAAACTGAGATTCGAACACAAACCCTTTCAAACTTTCCCTTCCACTGTCAACACCTTCACCAACAGAAACTTCAAACTCTTCAAATCATAACTCAGAAAGCATTCCTCCATAGCCTTCAAGCTGCGTCAAAATCCCAACCAACAACAATTTCTAACAATTTAAACCCCATCGTCAAACAACACACAACCGAAAAACTTCTCTGCAGCTAACTAAATCTGTCAAACTGAAGCTCATTTTCAAAATACTAACCATCATCAATTCCTCATCCAACCCCAAGCTCCCAACAACCTACATCACAAAATCAATTTGTTTCAAACAAAACAGAAAACAGAAAGAAGAGGAATTTTGGGATAAAATCAAGATCGAAGCAAACACAAGTCCGCATACCTGAACGAGTTGAACTGACGGCAAGGCGAGATTGAACGTGGAGGTTGTTTTCGCGTCCCCTTTTTTCTTTTCGAGATTGAACATCCAGCTTTATTCGCGTGCATACCCTGTTTGCCTTCCTTTTTTTTCAATTTTTTTTTTCATATACAATAAATCTGATAAACAAATTTCTAATTGCAGTTCCTTTAATCTATTTTGGTATTGGGCTGATGATCTGTCTTGAGGCCCACGAGTCCAATTTTTTTTTGGTTCTTCCCACCTTTTTTTTGATCATTTCTTTCTTGCTGCATGAGGTTATTGTGAGTAGATGATGGGCTTGTTGGAAGCCCATATGATTCTACCACTGTGCATGAACTGCATCCCCCTTGTATTCAGCTTCACCCCACCTTTTTTTTCTTTTTCTTTCTTTCTTGATTCTCTTTTAATAAAGTTTCAATATAATGTTTATTAAGTGTTTTTTTTTTTAATTTTGATAAATTATCAAGAGATCATTTATTTTATGTACATATTTATTTTGTTAAGATTTTAAGTTAATATTGGATATACTTTCGATTATATTTTCATTTTTATTCCTTTTATCACTTTTTGGTCGATGACGATACCCCAAGTTATAACTTTGTCAATTTATTGACGAGTAGTGACAAACCCGAGACCGTTTTCTCTTTAACTTCTTTCATTTTCGATCTTTATCGATTTCTTGCTTATTTTAGTCAATGATGACTTTAATAATTATTATCGGTCAAATTATTGATAGATGATAATTTTAGTCGAGACTATTTCACTTACACTTCAAATCTTTTTCAAACATTTTCTCGATCAAACTTCGAAAGGAGAAGGTTCTTGGAGTCTAGCATTCCTTGAATTTTCGAGTGAATAATTCTCGAAGCACGCCCTTTGAGTTATTATTCATTCAATCTTTCGACCTTTTTAAATATCTTTTTTCGATTCAAACTTCGAAAGAAGGAGATTCTTGGATTCTAGCATTCCTTGAATTTTCGAGTGAATAGCTCTCGAGGCACGCCCTTTGGGTTGTTATTCACTCAACCTTTCGACTTTTTTCAAACTCAATCATTCTCAATATTCTCCTGAGTCGATTGCTCGTCCGCATTCGCAACCCATTTCATTCACAATTCCTCGTGGTCTCGATATTAGGAGCACCCTCAGGGACTAATATCGCTTCTCACAATCCTAACACTTGACACGTCGTCAAGTCGGTTCCATTTTCAATCAAATCTTCGACACGTCGTCGAGCCAGTTCAAAACAACTTCCTTTTACCTCACATTCCATTTTCGATTCAGTCTTTTCACAAGCGTTTTTTTAAACTTACGAAAGAGGGATATTCTTAGAATCTAGCATTCTTTGAATATTCGAACGAGTAACTCTTGGGCGCGCCCCCGAGTTGTTATTAGTTCATTCTTTCGATTTCAAAACATCCAATTCTTATCTTCAACTTATTCAGTCAATTCCCGAAAGAACTGAGTTCTTGGGATCTCGCATTCCTTGAATTCTTGAATGACAAGCTCTTGAGGCACGCCCTTAGGTTGTTTGTCAGTCGCTCTTTCGTCT
Organism: Lathyrus sativus; assembly: GCA_963859935.3. NCBI lineage: Eukaryota > Viridiplantae > Streptophyta > Magnoliopsida > Fabales > Fabaceae > Lathyrus > Lathyrus sativus. The sequence goes on along the minus strand of OZ012737.1, from coordinate 307,944,516 downwards.
CCCAACTCAACTTCAACCAATTCAAACCTTTTCTTTTCGTGGTTGTTACCACGAACTACGGACGCTCTGATTCTTTATTCATTCTTGAATACAAGATACGTAGGCACAAGATTGCGATGATCTTGGCGAGCACACTTCTATCCATCTTCCGTTTTCTCCCCATCCTTTCCCGTAGTCGAACTACGACGCTCTGATTTCTCATTCTCGTCCGAATGAGCATACGTAGGCACAAGGGCCCCAATCCTTGGCGAGCACCCTATCTTCTAACCACCCATCTCTCCTTTGCGTCTTTAACCTTTTAACCTACCAATTCTACCTTTAGCAACGAGAAGAAAACAAGTAAACCTAAACAACACTCCCCACAATTACCTTAAGAGGTTCCCGTCGAGTACGACGGACGTGAGGGGTGCTAATACCTTCCCCTCGCGTAACCGACTCCCGAACCCGGAACTTGGTTGCGACAGCCCTGTTCCTATCCTTTCGTTTTTAAGAGGTTTTCTCGATATTTTCCTCTCCCGTTTATTTCGGGAAAAATAAAGTTCGGTGGCGACTCTGTCGAACCGCATTTCTGCGCCTTTCGCGCGAGGGTCGTTTCTCCGAAATGTCTCCGTGATTTTTCGAGGTGCGACAGATATAGAGTCTCTCTGAGACACTCACCCCCTTCCTTTGGAAGGCTTGGTGCTATTGTCTAAGGGATAAAACTCTTGAGAGAAAATGTCTTATGTGTTAGTAGCAGTTGGTTTACCACCATTGGTAGTCAACTAATTGCTTAACACCCAATCCACTCTGGTGATTGATCCCTCAGCTTGGAGGATAGAACTTGAAGAAAAGCCATTGTAGACTGAAGATTGACAACCAAAGCCCTTGCTTGAAGACTGTGAAGAGAGAGACTGCTGCTGACTGAAGCTTGTAGCTGATTGGAGATGACTTGAAGATGGATATTGATGCAGGGCTGCTGTGGCTGTTTATTTTGCTGTATTCCATTTCTTGATGTATTGATTGGTTTTCCTGACTGTATTGTTTGCTGTTTACCCTGCTGGGTTGAAAGTGAAGTCTGTTCACTTTTGCCTATTGTTTTCTAGGTTCGAGGTTGAGTGGGACTCCCTTGCCTCGCTTGTATTGTTGCATCCATGCATTTTACCTTATTACTGTATATATCTGATATTGTTTCTGTTTCCGTCCATTCCCTTAGGATCTCTGTTTCTCTCTGCACAAGAGAGGAGCATGATAGACACTAGGTCTTAACCCATGCATGACAACATTAGGATAGTTTGATTCCCTTCGCAACCGTAGGTTAGAGTTCTGTCTCTTTCTTTCTCAAAGCAAACAGAAAAACACAATAAAAATTTCAAACTCAATAAAAGACACTTCTTCCGTAAAAGAATGTGAACTCATCAAGACGTCGTTTTTGTCCGCTTGGAGTGCTAATCAGAAAAACCTTTTTCAGAAGGAATAAAATCAACCAAGACAGACTTGTATCATACGTGGCCCGAACTATGTTTGCTCTGATCTTTCACGCTGTATGAAAGTACGTAGGCATAGGATGCGATATCCTAGCGAGCAACCTTCCCCTCCTTTCCCGTAGGTAGGCGAACTACGTTGACTCTGATTTCTCGTTCCAGACGAGAATACGTAGGCATAAAGCGCGACACTTTGCCGAGTCATTTTATTTTCTTTTTAACCCTTAACCTGTAGTTTAGATAGAAATAACAATCCATACCCGAAAACAAGCGTGGATCCCGTCGAGTACGACGAACGTGAGGGGTGCTAATACCTTCCCCTTGCGTAACCGACTCCCGAATCCAGGTTTTGGTTGCGACGACCATACCTTTCCCGTGTTGTGCGAGGTTTACTCTGAGCGTTTCCTTTCCCTCCCGTGGGACAAATAACGCGCGGTGGCGACTCTTCTGTCAGTCGGCGCCGATTTTCGCAGTAGCGACAATTATCCCTAAATTTTGCCTAAATTGTTTATTTTAGAGTTTACAGTCAGCGGGATGCCCCAGTTTTGCCTAAGTCTCCTTCATAGGTTTTGACTTAGCGGGCTTCTTTTGCTTTTTTTATATTATTTTTTTTTGTGAAGGAAAGTGACTGTTTGATTTTAATTATTACGGTGAACCATCATCGACCTTTTGATTAGAAAACATCTTCGACACTTGTTTGACGTGTGCGAAGGAAAATTTGTTAATGAAAGGTGTATCGTATGAACACACAACCAAGTTAACTGAGAACTATCCATCCCAAGGTTAAAATTGTGGGTTTTTTGTAACGAAAGAAACTCCAACTTCTAGGCTCGAAGGGGGTAACGAGGGATTAACTTCCTTATTTCTCCAGTGTTTGGGAATTGAAACAATGCCTTACATCGTCAACAAGGTTTGATTGAAAGCATACTGACAGCAATTATGGGTATAACGTTTTCATCATCCTCCCTCCAATCTTAGCATATCAAAATTTTGGACAAGAAGTAAACATTTGAAAAATAAAGCATAAAGATGCAATGCTTATTTCATTAATGAAAGTACAAACATAATTAAAAGCAAACAACTTAAACAAAATAAGGAAAGTGCAAACAACGAGAAACAAAAGGCCTAGTGACAAAACTTCATTTCTGATGTACTGGCAAGGGATTTTTCTGAACATCCGGATGACTGTCTGTAAAATCAAGTATTCCAGTTCTAACCAATTCACATACTCTAGCCTTCAATGCAAAATAATGCTCCAAGTCATGGCCTGGGGCACCCTCATGGGAAGCACAATGGAGATCAGCCCTAAATCCAGTCGGAGGATTAAGAGGAGGTGGTAAAGCCTTTGTAGTAATCAGTCCTTGCCGGACTAAGTCAGGATATAGCTCTGTGTAAGTCATGAGAATAGGATCAAAGTGACTCCTGTTCCGTTTCTGGTCTGATATCTGTGTCGAGGAATCAGCTTGACGACTCAAAGGTACACTAGAAGACGATAGGACCAAGAAGGAGAAACTGGGGGATAAATGCAATGCAAAAATGTGATGCTAATGCCATGCAATGGTCTCAAGAATTTCAACGGTCGATTACAAACATTCCCTTTTAGGAAAGCGAGAAAAGCTGTTAGACTTTAAAATGTAGGACTTCTTGAATTTGCAAAGGACTTTTGAATTCCTTGAAACTAGAAATGATATGATGCTTTATGGATGCATCATAAAGCCTACATTTCGGATAAGGGTCCTAGCAAACAAAGGTCCTAATTTTAGAGGAACAATGAATGGAGTCAAGGTCTACCCTTCCCAAAGTGGTGTGTACTATAGGTTAATTGTACCTGCAGAATAAGGGTTCTAAAAAAGTGCCCAAAGTTATCAGCCCATCTTTCGGATATTATCAACTTCTCGACTGACTCAAGGTTCAATAATATTCTCAAGAGAACCTCGTTCAAGCGTAGTATCGCGTAGCAACCATTGTAGGACTACTCCCACATAGTTCCCGCACTACGTCCTATATAAGGTCAAGATGGTGTAAAGGTACTACGGTTCCCAGTATCACAGACTCCAATCGATAACGGTAAAAGTTTTCACGACTACACTCGATCAACCAAACCATTTTTGAAAGTGTCTCAACTGAGCGGTGATTCTCGATTTAGCTTAGTCGGGACTCACTCCCTATAAGCCTCGTCGAATATATCAGCCATCCTATCATAAGGTCGCTCAAGTCCGGGTGTAGGACTTATCTCACAACACAGTAACTCCAAGTAAGGTACCCTAACATATACATACAAGTGAGCAAAATATATAATAAAACAAATATATAAAGAAAAATAAACAAAATAGGGATAACCCTCAATAGTTAGGACTCCCCAGTGAAGTCGCCATTTTCTGTTGCGGTGAAATTTGGATGTCAAGCTATTGATTAACTTGAATCTTAATTCATTTACAACCGGTCTTTGATTTATCCGAAGGAAAGGTTAAAGAAAGGAAAAACCTAAAAGGGAGAGATCTAAGGTTCGGGGGTTGGTTAAATTTAGGGAAGGTATTAGCACCCTAAACTTCCGTAGTACTCTACGGGAACCTTTTGTTTATTTTTTTTTATTTATTTCATTAATTATTTTGCTTTAGGGTACTGTTGCACCCTAAAATTTGCTCAACCTTATTCACGTGGTTTATGTTTCAATATCATTAGCATTTGCATATAGAGCCATGTACATAGTCTGATCATCTACATAGCATAGCATAGTAAGTCATCCAATAGGGGACCAAGCATTATTCTTATCTCTATGAGCCTATCAAGAGGTTATTATTCTAATTCAATCTCATTCAAGTCATCCGAAAGAATTTGAAAGCTGAGAAGTCAATGGATCAAGCAGGGCTTCTAGCTCCTATCTGAGGGTGTCTGAGGATCAACAAGTAAGTTGTGAGCTGTGGATGGAGTATGGAGAGTATGTGGGCATCATGGGAGACTTAGAAAGTCATTTGGAGAAGGAGACAAGTCATTGGTGTAGTCACAAGAGTTGTGGATGAAGACAGTCAACTAGGGTTTCATCTGGGTCAACCCTGGGTCAACTCTAGGTCAATTGACTGATTGAAAGGCATTAAGGGCTATTGGAGAGATGTGGGGTTCCTCATTTGACATGAAGAATAAGGATAGGGGAATGTGTTAATAAAAATTCAAGAGAAATCAAGGAGAAGAGGAGTTTCTAAATTAGGGTTTCTGTGTAAAATCCCCTAATTTAGGTCAAATTTCCAAGCAAGATAAGTCAAAATGCAAGCTTCAAATGGATCCTTGGCCAACATGGAACTTGTAGAGGATCTCAAGACCTTTAATTTGAGTGGTGGAAGACATCAAGGAGATTTATAGAACTCAAGTTATGGTCCTTGCAGGTTACAGGTCATCTGAGGTATCTGAAATTTTGTCTGTGAAAATGACTTGTCTTCCAAGCTATTTTTACCCCTCAAGGAGATTTCAAATGGATTTCGGGTCAACATAAGAGTTGTTACTCATTGTCTTAGCTTTCTATAATGGTATAGTATGCCTTCATAGGATTTGTGGAACTCTACTTATGGTCTTGGCAAGAAAAGGGTATTTTGGTCATTTGAGAATTACAGGTCATTTCAAGCCTATGGCCAAAACTCCTACAAAGAAGCTTCAAATGGAAAACTTTACAACATCAAACTTGTTCCAAATAACATTTTGAGTCTATAAAAGTGACCATGAAATATTGGAAAGATTCACAGCACAAGGTTTCAAAATTGTTGGATTTAATGAATAAAAATGACCTAAAAAATGAGATTTTTCATATTTTGGCCAAATGAGGTGAAATTATAGGTTATTTTGAATGGAAAAACCATTTTGAGAACATTGGCTGAAGTAGAATTTTGAGCTTGGTTCAAGTTTTGGAAGTTATTCAAGGTTGCTTATAATGGAAGAAACATAAGCCAAATTCAAGGGAAATCACACATGGGAAGTTTCTCCAAGCTTCTAGGAGGTTCTAATGACATGTATATATTGAATGGAGAGGGTTCATGCCATGGTTGGTGATCACATTTACTCAAAGCCACAAGTTTCACACACTTTCTCTCATTTGCAAAAGCTTTTCAAACTCTCTCAAACTATCATCAATTTCCACCATTCTTGATTTGTTCTTCATCATCATCATCCAAGGATCAGAATTCACACATTCATTTGGCAAATTGAAGGAGGAATCGTGCCATTCATCATCATCATTCAAAGTGCAAGAATCTTGGAATTAGGATATTCAAAGCCTTGGAGCATCATTGGTTGCATACAGAACTCATCACCAAGTTCACTGATCAGTTTCCCATTATTTCAAGCATTGGATCAAGAGGATTCCATAGCTGTTTTCATCATCACACCAAGTTGGTAACTTCATTCGAATTGATTGATTTAGTGAGAATTATAGGGAATTGTTAGTATAGATCGGTTAGGATAAGTAAGATGATTGATTTTGGCAAGTTTGGATAAGTTTCATGGATGTTGATCATGGTGCACTAATTCTGTTAGAGATCATAACATCAAGAATAATGAAAGATAATCTTAGGTTAATGGCTCAGATTAATCAGCATGGAATGTAGATGAGTTTAGGGCAAGAATTGGTGAGCTTTGGATAAGTTGATGACAGGTGTTAATGGTGGTTTACAACTGTTATTCTCTTCGAGTTGGTCTATTGAGTGAGTGTTAGGGAGAGTTATAGTTATGGCTGTGTAGAGGAGAGTTTCTATAGCAACTTTGCTCTTTGAATCGAAGGCATTTATGGAGAATGGAGAGAGAACAGGGAGCTCGAAGATTGCATGCATGGAAGATGATTTCAGGGTTAGGGTTTGTCCAAGGTTGAAGATAACCTTTGGACCGTTTGATCTGGCTTTGACCTTAGACTTATTTACCAATCCAACGACCACGATTGATTGACAAAATGGAGGGAATTTCAAACAATGAAACGCCCCGTTTCATTTAAGTTCGCTGATGGGCTCAGATGATTTGTTGCTATACACACCCCCACGCGCATGGCCCAATTGGAAATGAACTGAGATAATTGATATTTGCACCGTTTTTAGTTTTTTTTTAATTTTTGGTTATTTTCTGAATGCATATGGGCCCAGACGCGCTTGCTATGCGCGCCCCCCAGTCTGGGCCCAGTTTATTCTTTTAACTGGCTTGTTTTACTTTCTGAACCCCATTCCATATTAATTCATTTCATTTTATTTCAAAAAACATTAATTCTTTTAAAAATCATAACAAATCATAAATTACATATTTTCCATTGGTTCTTTTTGCATTATTTTCTTAATTTGGTCAAGAAAATTCTCATACAAAAAAATTAATAGTTCCTTTTATTTTCATGTTTTTTGGCATATTTTCCTTTTAATTAGGTGTAAATAATATTTTGTTTGGCACATGAATTTGGTAATTTTTGTTCTAATAGTTGCTTTAATATTTTTCACCCATTCTTTTTAGGTTGATTAGTAGATAAGATTAGCTTGTATATACAATTTAGTTCACATTTTTAGAAATTAATTTTAGGTGATTAGTTTAGGTGTGAACAACATGAACAAAATTAGGATTTAAGTGATGACTTACGAGAATTGAATCATTTCCCTTAGGACTTAGAGATTGAATATTTTAGATATGGGACTATAGGGACTATGGGTAGTTAATTAGATCCCTTAGAAATCACTAGGATTCCCCTACTGCTATTAGTATATTACTGTCTATATTTGATTGATTGGTGTGGTGTGCCCTCTGGGGATTATTGTTTGTCTGTATGGGTATGGGGATTGCTTGGGGATTGGGAGAGCTGAAGACTTGTGATGATGAAGCCATTGGAGATCCAGAGCTTGAAGACCAACTTCTAGAGTTGATGAGGAGATTCCTGCTAGCAGCTGTTGAGGAGATTAGGGTTTAGGAGCTAGGCAGAGCTCTAGATTAGAAAGCTTGATTCTCAAACATGGAAGGCTTTGACTGCCTCCATTCCTCTCTGTGATGCAGAGTCTCTCTAAGAAATTCACCCCCTTCCATTGGAAGGCTTGGTGCTACTGTCTAAGGGATAGAACTCTTGAGAGAAAATATCTTATGTGTTAGTAGCAGTTTGTTTGCCACCCTTGGTGGTCAACTAAGTGCTTAACACCCAATTCACTCTTGTGATTGATCCCTCAGCTTGGAGGTTAGGACTTGAAGAAAAGCCATTGTAGACTGAAGATTGATGACAAAGACCTTGCTTGAAGGCTGTGGAGATGGGGATTGATGCTGGCTGAAGCTTGTAGCTGTTTGGAGATGACTGGAAGATAGGTGTTGATGCAGAGCTGCTGTGGCTGTTTATTTTTTCTGCTGTTATTCATTCTTGATGTATTGATTGGTTTTCTGGACTGTATTGTTTGCTGTTTACCCTGTTGGGTTGAAAGTGAAGTCTGTTCACTTTTGCCTATTGTTTTCTAGGTTCGAGGTTGAGTGGGACTCCCTTGCCTCGCTTGTATTGTTGCATCCATGCATTTTACCGCTTTATTGTATATATCTGCTATCATTTCGGTTTCCGTCTATTCCCTTAGGATCTCTGTTTCTCTCTGCGCAAGAGAGGAGCATGATAGACACTAGGTCTTAACCCATGCATGATAACATTAGGTTAGTTTGATTCCCTTTGCAACCGTAGGTTAGAGTTCTGTCTCTTCTTCCTCAAACAAACAGAAAAATATAATAAAATTTCAAACACAATAAAAGACATTTCTTCCGTAAAAGAATGTGAACTCATCAAGACGTCATTTTTGTCTGCTTGGACTGCTAATCAGAAAAAACCTTTTTCAGAAGGAATAAAATCAACCAAGACAAGCTTGTGTAGTACGTGGCCCGAACTACGTTTGCTCTGATCTTCCATGCAGTGTGGGAGTACGTAGGCATAGGATGCGATATCCTAGCGAGCAACCTTCCCCTCCTTTCCCGTAGGTAGGCGAACTATGTTGACTCTGATTTCTCGTTCCAGACGGGAATACGTAGGCATAAAGTGCGATACTTTGCCGAGTCATTTTATTTTCTTTTTTAACCCCTGACCTTTAGTTTAGATAGAATAACAATCCATACCCGAAAACAAGCGTGGATCCCGTCGAGTACGACGGACGCGAGGGGTGCTAATACCTTCCCCTTGCGTAACCGACTCTCGAATCCAGGTTTTGGTTGCGACGACCATACCTTTCCCGTGTTGTGCGAGGTTTACTCTGAGCGTTCCCTTTCCCTCCCGTGGGATAAATAACGCACGGTGGCGACTCTTGTGTTCAGCCGGCGCCGATTTTCGCAGTAGCGACAGCTGGCGACTCTGCTGGGGACCCAACGTCCCCTGGCTGCTAAGGACTGCGATAGTTCTTATGCATTTGGGATCCAACGTCCCTTAAGAGAGTCAATCCTAACGCTTGTTTTCCCGTCGAGGATTTTGTATGGATTTATATTTCTGACCTTTATTTTCAGCATTATATATATTGATTATTATTGCTGTATTGGGGTGTGACGGGTGTTCTGATATTGAGTGAGAAGCCGGACCTGGGCTTGAGTGCACCTTAGACTTAGAGTAGAGATTAGTGGGCGCGCACGTGCTTTGCATGTCCTAGTGTCCCGCAAAATCTACGCTCAGACGAGGTTCTTCTGGTTGGCCTCCTGTCCTGCCCTTTGGGTGGCTCGGGTTGCTGGTTAGTTGGATTGTCGACTCTGGGGACCGATCATTTGGAAGTTGGCTAAGTGAGGCCTCTTCAGGATTTGATGATGCCACTCCTTCTGGGAATCGTATCATCAACCCTGAAAGTCTGTGACGCCGACGACCGCATAGGATGCCATACCTTTGTCAGTTACTAGGACATCCACCTGTGAGAGGGTTTGGGGTTATGTAGGTAACTAGACCTTCAGATACCGGTTATTTCTTGATCAGAGATCCTGGGTATTTATGGAGAGTTATGAGATCTGTCAGAGACCATTTGGAGATGTGTTATGAGGTCTGTCAGAGACCAGTTGAAGAGTTCTGAGGTCTGTCAGAGACCTATTGGAGATATGATTTGAGGTCTATCAGAGACCAGTCAGAGTTATGCTGTGGGTCTGTCAGAGACCATTGTTGGAGCTTTGTTTTAGGTCTATCTGAGACCAGGGTTTGAGGACTTCTAGAGAGTCTATCTGAGACTTCTTGATATGGTTCAGGCTATTCAGCTACGGTATTTGGTCCCTGTTGCATGTCACTTGCATTGCATTGTTTGCATACTCATCATCATTGCATCCTACTAACGTGTGTCTGTGCTGCAGGTGCATTTGCATTTCCCCGGTTCTAGTGTCTGGACTTCTGAGTATTGATCATGGCTGGTTTGAGAATGACCGTTGCGTATAAGCTACCTATCCCCGATATTACTCCACTCCTGGGTCTGATTTCTCTTGCAGATGAGGATGTCCGTAGAAGCTTCAGGCAGAGTTACGGACGGTTGTTGAGTTTAGTTCGCAAGTCCACTGATGATGAATTGAATGGGCTGTACACCTTAATGCAATTCTATGACCCGGCTTTGAGATGTTTCACGTTTGCGGATTTTATCTTGGGGCCTACTATGGAGGAGTATGTAGAGTTTACTGAGCTGCCAGTTCAGAATGCAGTTCCTTTTATTCACTCAGCCGCTGAGCCCAATTTGGAGGATTTAGCCAAGGCCCTGCATATGAATCCTTCTGAGTTGTTGATGACTGCGTGGCGAGGGGTTCCGGGTTTTTCTCTTCAGTTTCTTGTTGGTAAGGCTCAAGAGTACGCCAAGAATGGGTGTTGGGTGGTCTTTAACGCTATTTTGGCCCTCTGCATTTATGGGATAGTGCTGTTCCCTAACTTCCCAAACTTCATGGACATGGATGCATTTCATCTATTTGCTGCTGGTAACCCCGTACCAACGCTGATCGGGGACTTTTACCATTCGATGCACTACAGGAATGAAAACAGGAGAGGCAAGAACGTCTCTTGTTGCGTACCTTTGCTGTATATGTGGTTCAAGAGCCATCTTCCCTCGAGGGGACCTTTCGTGGATAATGCAATCACGCCCGACTGGCCAGAGCATATGATGAGGTTAACTTCTGAAGACATCGAGTGGGTTGATAGAGATCTGCTGGGATCTGAGCTTATCTTCAGCTGTTCTGGGTATCCTAATGTTCCATTAATAGGAAGGAAAGGGTGTATCAACTACAACCCATCTCTGTTGGTCCGTCAGTTCGGATATGCGCTGAAGAACCCACCAAAGGAGGAAGAAGTACAGGAATCTCTGTACTTCACCGGTGATTTGAAGGGGGAATTATTAGCCAAGTTGCAGCATGCCTGGACGCGTATTAACCGAAGAGGGAAGCCGTTGTTAGGGAAGAATGACTGTCAGGCCTATGCACCTTACAGAGTTTGGATCTAGGAGAGAGTAAGTCAGTTGCGGATGCCGTTTCCAGATGCACCAGCCCGTGTTCCTATTCCGGTAGCAGAGCCAACTATTGTTTCTAGGGAGGCCTACGAGCAAGTTGTGAAAGAAAAAGAAGCCTTGTTGAAGATTAACGAAGGGTTAGAGCAGGAGCTAGCCCAGATACGCAGCGAGAAAAACAAGGCCGTACATGCTTTCCAACAGCAGATTGAGCTAATGAACAGACTAGGGGCTGAGTTGGCTGAGGAGAGGAAGAAGCGCGAACGACTGGGGCAAGAGTTCAGAAGCTCCCATGACATGCTGGAATCCAAAAAGAAAGCACTTGACATCGCTCACCGAGAGATCTCTTCTTGCAATAAGACTTGGAATGCTACGCTCACCAACAATAAGAAGAGGGAAGATAAGTTGAAGCAGCAAATCTCTGACCTCGAAGAGCAGTTGAAGTCCAGCATCAAGAAGTGTGAAGAAGAAGTGATGACCCGGTATAGTCTCCAGAACGCACTAAACAAGGCCATCAAAGGCAGAGGTGAAGCTGTGTCTCAGAAGCGTAAACTGGAGGATCGCTTCGGAGAGGGGGCATGGGAGGAAACTGCTGAAGACGTGCGACGTGTTCTCAAGAGAAGAAACCAACTTGTTGAAGGGCTGCTTACCCAACCAAGTCATCCGGAGACCAAGAAGTTGCTAGAAGAGTACCAGACTTATGGGAGTGTTTGATCATTTCATGTAGTAACTTGTATGCTTTATTTGCATAGTGCTGACCACCACCAGGATTGTTGGTTGAGGTCATGCCTTCTTATTGTACTCTCAATGATATTGTATTCTGGGTTTATTGGTTTCTCTGCAATATATGAGGCTTTCTGTGATTCAACTCCGATCTTTGTATTGCTAGCACTGTCACTGCACCGGCACCTTCACACTAGAATCGGGGAATGAATTTCCCTAATGCACAGACACACATTGCATTGCATTCATATTCATATTGCATTACTGGTAATCTTTGGATGGTGTCTTATTTCCTGCTCTGAACCAGGTACTTTCCAGGATTGCAGATCAGCACCCGCACCGCTATTCCACTCGCTCCAACTGTCGAAGAATCATGGATCAAATGCAGAACGAGATGCAAGATGTGCGCGAGAAGCTCGCTCTCTTTATGCAGACCATGGAAGCTATTGCAAAAGGTCAGGAGAATTTGCAAGCTATGGTGCAGCCTCTGTTGGTCAGAAACGCCGGTCACGGTAACGAGGATCATCAGTCTGTACGAGTCGATACTGTTCATGGAGATGGCACTTCCACGCCAGTGGCTCCACCTGTAGTCAATATACCTGCTGCTAATGTCAACAACGCTACCGCTGCTGGGAACGGTAACGTCGGAGTTGGGAACGAGACTACTGTCCATAACGTTGGGCTTGGTGATGTCAACTTGGGTGATAATATGGGAGGCAACGGCTTCGGCAATGCTGGATTCGGTTTCAATGACCAGGGATTCGATAATGCTGGAAAATATGGTTTCAATGCTCAAGGCTTTGGGCAAGATGGTTATGGTGTGGCCAATCAGGGTTACGGAGGTTTCGGAAATGGAAACGGCGCTGGGTTAATGGCTTTTGGGCCTGCTGGAGGTGTTCAGGGATACGGCAACAGAGGCCGAGGCCCGGTGATGAATCAGATTAGAGCTGGCCGCAATAATGAATATGATGGGTACGGAGCTGGGAATGGTATGTGGCAAGAAGATCAGCAGGAGGACGCTTTCTCCGGCGGAGGCTTTGAAGGGCCGATGGATAACTCCCAGAAGATCAGAATGCTAGAAGAGCAGATGAGGGGGGTCCTGAACCAAAGTGCTGCGGGCTTAGACATGGCAACAATGGGTCTGGTACCTGGCTTGAGGGTGCCAATCAAATTCAAAGCTCCTACGTTTGATAAGTATAAAGGGGACACTTGTCCGAAAGTGCACGTGCGGACTTATTACAGAAAGATGTCTGCATACTCAACTGATGAGAGAATGCTAATGCATTTCTTTCAAGATAGTCTGTCGGGCCCTTCCTTAGAGTGGTACATGGGGTTGGAGCCGACTGATATAAAGACATGGAAGCAATTGGCAGAGGCATTTGTAGCTCACTACAAGTATAACAGCGATTTGGCACCCAATCGGGTCCAATTGACAGGGCGGTCTCAGAAGAAGGGTGAGAGCTTTAAAGAGTACGCGCAAAGGTGGCGCGATATGGCTGCCAGGGTCCGTCCTCCTTTAGAAGACAAGGAAATGAACGACATGTTCATCGGCACGTTCACAGGCATGTTTTATGACAAGTTGTTTCACACATCTTTGGCGAGCTTCTCAGACTTAATTCTGATGGGAGAAAAGATTGAAAACAACATTAAGCAAGGCAGGTTCCAGGCGGAGGAATCAACTTCATCTGGCAGTAATAGGAAGGCTTTTGGTGGGCGCCGTCAGGGCGAGGCAAGCGCAGTATTTAGAGGCCGAGGCCGAGGCCGAGGCAGGGGTCGAAACCAATATCATCAGCCGCAGTAGGTGGCGAGTGTTACTATTCCATATCAACAACAACCGTTTCGGAAGCAGCCAATGCAACAACAACAGCAGCAACAGCAGCAACAGCCACAGCAGGGGGCACAACAGGCTCAGCGAAGATTCCAGGGTGGTAAACCAAGAAGAGTGTTTGAGAAGCCTCCCTCAACGTATGCTGATTTGTTGCAGACATTGTTGGGTTTGAACCTGGTAGAGAAGAGAACTCTGGCACCGATAACGGGAACTCCTCCGTATGGTTATGATGCAAGCAGGCACTGTGAGTTTCACTCTGGGGCTCCGGGCCACGATGTAGAGGGTTGCCATGCTTTTAAGCACGTTGTGCAGGATCTTTTGGACAATAAGGCTATCAATTTCGGAACGGCAGGTCCGAATATAGTGCAGAAACCCATGCCTAATCATGGGGCAAACGCCATTCTGACTGAGGAAGGGTTGAATCTGATTATGAATGTCGACGATTTAAAGACGCCGCTGAGCGAGATAAAAAGCAGATTGTTGCAAGGGGGTGTTTATCCAGGATGTGACGAGTATTGCTTAGAACGCTGGACCCTAGCTGGGGGGTGTGATGATTTGAAGGAAGGCATTCAGGCTTTAATTGACGGCGGCACGTTACAGTTTGACCGAGCAACGACTGAAGAGCCTGCAGGGGCAGTAGCAGATGATCAGAATGATGTGGCCACTGTAACGATTCCTCGAAAGACAATCACTATTGCAGCACCGGTCCAGCGACCACCGATCACCATAACTAAGGCCGGGCCGATCCCGTACGAGAACACAAAAGCAGTCCCATGGTCATATGGGTTGGAGGTGTATTGTGATGGGATAAAGATTGATGTTAATAAATAGCCAGCCGAGACTGTAGAGAATGTGGTTGGTTCAGGAGGTATGACAAGGAGTGGTAGGATCTTTATATCACCTGAGGTGGAGGCCGAAAGACTAGCGAAAGGAAAGGGGAAGATGGTTGAAAATGTCCCAGTGCAAGCAAGCGGTAAAGAAGCGGCATCGAAAGACGTAGAAGAGTTCATGCGCTTGATTCGAAAAAGTGATTATAAGATTGTGGAGCATCTGCAACAGACGCCCTCCAAGATATCTATCCTGTCGTTACTACTGTGTTCTGAAGCTCACAGAAATGCTTTGTTGAAAGTCCTGGATACTTCCTTTGTACCCCAAGACGTCTCCGTGAATCAGCTGGAAGGAGTGTTGGCACATGTGAATGCCGGCCACAGCTTGGGCTTTACCGACTTCGATTTGACCCCTAAGGGGAGAGATCATAATATGGCGCTGCACATATCTGTCGAGTGTAGAGGATCAGTAATGTCGCATGTATTGGTCGACACCGGATCGTCTTTGAATGTGATGCCCAAGAAAGCGATGATGAAGCTAGATGTCAGAGGAATCCTGTGCACGCCCAGTGACTTGGTAGTCAGAGCATTTGATGGCACGCGAAGAACAGTCTTTGGATCGATAACATTGCCTCTACAGGTGGGGCCGGAGGTATTTGCGACCGAATTTTATATCATGGATATACAGCCCGCATATAGCTGCCTGCTCGGAAGACCCTGGATTCATGGGGCTGGGGCAGTCATGTCTACCCTGCATCAGAAGTTAAAATATATGGTCGGAGACAGCGTGGTCACCGTATGCGGAGAAGAAGACATCCTGGTCAGCCATCTGTTGTCATTTAAATATGTGGAGGTCGACGGAGAGATCCACGAAACACCTTGCCAGGCATTTGAAGGGTTGCGAATCAAGGACAAAGGTCCCGGGCCGAGCAAAGTGTCAGAGATAGCCGTCTCGTCGTACAAAGAAGCTCAAGCTCTGGTGGAGGCAGGAGAAGCAAAGGGCTGGGGAAAAGTGCTGGATATTCCTGTAAAGATGGACCGGTTCGGGCTGGGATACCAACCGTCGTCGTCAACACCTGCTGTGGGGCCACCCCGTTTCAGAGGGCCAATAACCATCTCTGCCAGTGGAGTATGTCATGAAACCATCAATGCTGCTTCGGAGTCTGACGAAGGAGACAGCGACTGTGATATGGATGCCTGGATTCAGCCAAGCACGCCAGGACAAGGACTGTGCAACTGGTCTATTCAGGAGCTTGTTCCTGTGACTCTTAAACAGTAATGCTTTGTTTTATTAATTGTTGAATAATCTGATGTCTTGCCCGGGGCATCGTGATTTGCTTAGGGTTGTGTTGTTATGAACATTGCGTGTTAATCATTAAATAAATGGCGTTTTTTTCATGTGCAAATACTGTAATCTCTGTCTTTCTTGTTTTGCATTTTTCAATAAAATGGCAACGTGGTTATTCGCTTTATACGCATTTTGAAGCACTTAACCATTCCTTTTGCAGGATAACATTTTCAGATGACATCCTTGAACCACCTATGACTCGTCCCGACTTTGAGCACCCGGTATTTCAGGCCGAAGAAGAGGTTGTCGAAGATAGTGACGTTCCTGAAGAACTGTCTTGGTTGGTGAAACAAGAAGAAAGAGCCATTCTGCCTCACGAAGAGGTCATCGAAATTATCAACTTGGGGTCGGAAGGGGTTGAGAAGAATATTCGTATCGGAGCCGCACTGCAGAGCGATATCAAGCGGAGACTGGTTGAAATGCTCCAAGAGTATAGTGATGTATTCGCTTGGTCGTATGAAGATATGCCAGGGCTCGATACAGATATGGTTGTGCACCGTCTGCCACTGAAAGAAGAATGCCCGCCGGTCAAACAAAAGCTCCGCAGAACTCGACCAGATATGGCAGTGAAGATCAAAGAGGAAGTTCAAAAACAGTGGGACGCTGGTTTCCTGGCTGTGACAAAATATCCCTCATGGGTTGCTAACATCGTACCAGTGCCAAAGAAAGATGGCAAGGTTCGAATGTGCGTGGATTATAGGGATTTGAATAAAGCAAGCCCAAAAGACGATTTTCCACTTCCTCATATTGACGTGCTAGTTGATAATACCGCTCAATACTCCGTATTCTCCTTCATGGATGGCTTTTCAGGCTATAATCAGATTAAAATGGCGCCAGAGGACATGGAGAAGACCACTTTCATAACACCTTGGGGAACATTTTGCTACAAAGTGATGCCTTTTGGTTTGAAAAATGCTGGGGCAACATATCAGCGTGCGATGACGACTCTTTTCCATGATATGATGCATAAAGAGATCGAAGTTTACGTTGACGATATGATTGCCAAATCCCAGACGGAGGAAGAGCATCTGGTGAATCTGCTGAAGTTATTTAAAAGGCTTAGGAAGTTCAGACTGAGACTGAACCCTAACAAATGCACCTTCGGGGTGAGATCGGGTAAGCTGCTGGGGTTTATCGTAAGCGAAAGAGGAATAGAGGTCGATCCTGCTAAAATAAAAGCAATTCAAGAAATGTCGACGCCTAAAACAGAGAAAGAGGTGCGCAGGTTTTTAGGGAGGTTGAACTACATCGCCCGGTTCATATCTCACCTAACTGCTACGTGTGAACCATTATTCAAGCTGTTGAAGAAAGATCAAGCTGTAACATGGAACGAAAATTGTCAAAAGGCGTTCGATAAAATAAAGCAGTATTTGTAGGAACCTCCTATTTTGATACCCCCAGTGGCAGGTAGACCCTTTATCATGTATTTGACAGTTCTTGAGGGAAGCATGGGTTGTGTTCTCGGTCAGCACGACGAGACAGGAAGAAAAGAGCATGCAATTTATTACTTGAGTAAGAAATTTACAGATTGTGAATCTCGATACTCAATGCTTGAGAAAACTTGTTGCGCGCTAGCCTTGGCCGCCAAGCGTTTGAGGCAATACATGATGAATCATACAACCATGCTCATCTCGAAGATGGATCCTATCAAATATGTATTCGAAAAGCAGGCGTTGTCAGGGAGAATTGCCCGTTGGCAGATGGTCTTGACTGAATATGACATTCAATACGTCTCGCAAAAGGCTATAAAGGGGAGTGTGCTGTCTGAGTATCTGGCAGAGCAGCCTATTGAAGATTACCAATCGATGAGGTTTGATTTTCCTGACGAGGATATCATGTACCTAAAGATGAAAGATTGTGAAGAGTCGTTGCCAGACGAAGGACCAGAGTTGGGTTTCAAATGGAAGATGATATTTGATGGAGCTGTGAATGCTTACGGTAGCGGAATAGGGGCAATCATCACTACGCCACACGGGTCGCACATCCCGTTTACTGCCTGATTGACCTTTGTCGTTACCAATAATGAGGCCGAATACGAAGCTTGTATAATGGGGCTTGAAGAAGCCACTGATTTATGAATCAAGAATTTGGACGTATACGGAGACTCAGCTCTGGTGGTGAATCAGATCAAAGGAGAATGGGAGACGCGTCAGCCCAACTTGATACCTTACATGAACTATGCAAGGAGATTGTTGCCTTTCTTTGACAAGGTTGAATTGCATCATGTGCCGCGAGCAGAGAATCAAATGGCTGACGCCCTCGCCACGTTGTCTTCCATGTACAAAGTCAACTGCTGGAACGAGGCTCCCCGAATCATTATCTCTCGGCTTGACAGACCAGCTTTCGTATTTGCTATTGATAAAGCATCCGACGACAAACCGTGGTATTTTGATATCCTTAATTTTCTGAAGAATAAAGAGTATCCGGCTGGGGCATCCAGTCAAGATCAGAAGACTCTCAGGAGATTAGCGGGCAATTTCTACTTGAATCCAGATGGTGTCTTGTACAGAAGAAACCACGATTTGGTGCTGTTGCATTGTGTAGATGAAAGAGAGGCAAAGCTGCTCATGGAGGAAATACACGAAGGTACCTTTGGTACGCATGCTGGTGGGCATGCTATGACGAGAAAGCTGCTGCGGGCAAGTTATTTTTGGCTGACTATGGAAACTGATTCTTTCAAGTTTGCGAGGAAGTGCCACAAGTGCCAAATCTATGTTGATAAGATCCATGTGCCTCTGAGTCCTCTGAATGTGATGTCATCGCCATGGCCATTCTCGATGTGGGGAATCGATATGATTGGAAAGATCGAGCCAACAGCTTCTAATGGGCACAGGTTCATTCTAGTAGCGATCGATTATTTCACCAAGTGGGTGGAAGCGGCATCTTACGCAAATGTGACTAAGCAGGTGGTGGCCAGATTCATCAAGAGAGATATCATTTGCAGATATGGAATCCCCAAACGGATAATCACGGACAACGGTTCAAACCTGAACAACAAAATGATGAAGGAGCTCTGTCAGAATTTCAAGATCGAACATCACAACTCCTCCCCTTACCGACCCAAGATGAATGGCGCTGTCGAGGCGGCCAATAAGAATATCAAGAAGATCGTTCAGAAAATGGTGGTGACCTATAAGGATTGGCACGAGATGCTACCTTTCGCTTTGCACGGTTATCGTACGACGGTACGCACATCAACCAGGGCAACCCTGTTCTCGTTAGTATACAGAATGGAAGCGGTATTACCATTGGAAGTTGAGATCCCTTCTATGAGGGTATTGCGAGACGTTCAGCTAGACGAGGCAGAATGGGTAAAAGACAGGTTGAACCAATTGAGTTTGATGGATGAGAAGAGGCTAGCTTCTCTAGCATACGGTCGTTTGTACCAGAGCCGAATGAAGAAAGCATATGATAAGAGGATACATCCGCGAAGAGTTCAGACGGGCGACCTTGTGCTGAAAAGGATTCTCCCGCCGCAGGCAGATCACAGGGGCAAGTGGACCCCCAACTACGAAGGGCCATACGTTGTCAGGAAAGTCTTTTCAGGAGGAGCGTTGTTGTTGTCCACCATGGACGGTGAAGACTTTACGTCGCCTGTGAATTCGGACGCAGTTAAAAAATACTTTGCTTGAAATTGACCCGCTGGACAAAAAAAAAGAGAGTCCAGGCAAAAATGGGGCATCCTGGCGAACCAAAAATAGAATGAAAGGTTCGGGCAAAAGTTAGGGATAAAATTGAAAAAAAATGTGTACACCCGCGAAGTTGAAAACCTACACTGGGCGGCTTCGGCAAAAAGGGGTATCCCGGTGAACTGAAAACCCGTAAAGGGCGGTTCACGCAAAAGTTAGGGATTTGAAAAGCAAATGACTGCGGTCCGAATTTGATATTACAGTGAGCATCAGTGCGGGAGAATACGCCCGAGGGGTCGATTATCGGGTACAATCTCCTCGGAAGTGTGGATACCGGGAAAGCATTAGAGTCGGACGAGTCATGGGAGGATCAGTTCGTGGTGTTCGTCTGCATCCCGTTGCCGACATGTGTACAAAATTTAATTTGTCAAAATATTTATGCTTCTTGTGCATACTTGTATATCTGCTTTGCGTAGCTTCCTCTTTTCAGGAGTTACATCCCGTGTACAAAAAAATTCCGCCCATTCAGGGGCCCAATCAATAAAATATGTTATTCAGTACTTGATGCTGGTTCTTTACTGTTTTGTGCATGATAAAACGCCTAAGTTTACTGAAACTAGCAGGTGTATAACATCACTGGCCCTTGCCAACAATTGCTAAAGCTTTGAATTAACTGAAAATAACGTCACTAACCTGAATCGATTTGGTTGCATAGGCTTGTCTTGTCTTGTTTGTGTTGTTGCAGGTTTCATAGCCGTACGAGGAAGATGATCAAAAGATTGCAATAACGAAAGACTCGACCCCCACGCAGGTCATGCATGTTCTTCCTGAAGAAGGATAGAATTCCCCAGCCGGTCGTAGCTTATCTAGAGGGCATGCTCCAGCAAAGCCATTTATTCTCAGGAGAATTGGCGATTCCAAGTTGGTAAGTTGTATTCAGGCAGTTTACCTTTCCCCGCAGGGTCATTTACTCTCCTAGCGGAGTCAGCGGATTTTCCCCAAGAGAATCATCCCATCCCCAGCGGAATTCTCTTTGCAAGTGTTTTCATTCCTTCTAGTGGAACTTGAAGATTAAGACTCTCCCCGGCAGAGTTGGTGGTGCGCCCAGGCATTTATTTTGTCAAGATACCGTGTGATATCCGCTCACTTTCCAGCAGAAGCGCATCTGTTATTCCCCAACAGGGTGTTACTTCAATGAGGTGTTTGGTTCGAGTTCCCAATTTCCCAGCTGAGCCGACTTCACTCTTCCAGCATTTATTTTGCCGGAATAATTCTATAGCATCTGGCTATCCCCAGCGGAGTTGGCATTATCTGCAGCATTTATTTTGCTGAAGCAGTTCCTGTATCTCAGCAGTTCGAGTCTGCATTGGCATCGGCATATAATGTCATACTTGCATCCACCAAACAAAAACGCATAACATTTCCATGTCGAATGGAGCATTGTGTCATTATCAAACGCATGCATTTTGAAACATAAACCAGGTTGGCTAACCTTTTGTTTCAAGTACTGTTCTCTTGCAGGTAGAGAGAGCCCTTGCTCAGGTAAATCAATAAGCATTTGAAGTCTCGGCAGGAGACATTCAACGAAGTGTCAGCTTTGGCACTACTCCCCACAGAGTTATCAGGATAAGTTTCTCTTTGTCCCCAAGCAGAGTTACTTATTTCCCCGCCAGGGTTTCTTGTTGAAGTTTCTCTAGTCCGACCAGCGGATTGTTTCCTTCAAAGTTGTTGTTACGTCAGCATTAAAAGGTTTCATGAACCAGAATTTCAGAGGCTACCGCCGGTTATTAGAGCAGGCATCCAGTAGTTTGGTTTCCAAATATCCCCAGTAGAGTCAGCCTCAAAGCTGCTGTAACGTCAGTGATAAGAAGTTTGCGGACCAATGGAAGGATGAGTCCTAACGTGGACGGGTTTATTGACAGGTTTTTTTTGTGCTAAGAGACGTGGGGGTCCTGACGTGGACATTTCCTCAAGTTGACGATATGTGCTAGTCCTAACGTGGACTGATTCGAGTTCTCGGTATTGATCGAACGTGGAGTCCTGACGTGGACGAGATTGGTTACTCTTCGTGTTGGTGTCCCGACGTGGACAATTTGTTTCCAGCAGATAGCTTTATTTGTAATGGTGAGATGTGTGTCCTGACGTGGACAAGTTTATAGTTCTTTGTGATGACAAAACGCGAGAGTCCTGAGGTGGACAAATTTATCCTTCTTCGTGTTGTTGGCAAAGTATGAGTCCTGACGTGGACACAGTCGTATTTCCCCAGCAAGTCGAAGACGTGCAAGTCCTAACGTGGACAGGTTCTATTATTTCATCAGATGAAGATGTGAGTCCTGACGTGGACAAGTTATTTCCCCAGCGGGTCAAAGGTGCATGAGTCCTGACGTGGATAATTCTTCAGCAAGTCGACATGTGAGTCCTGACGTGGACAAATCGAAAAGAAGTTATTCCTTACGTGGAAAGAAGTTTGATTCCTTACGTGGAGAAATGGTGATTCCTTATGTGGAGAAATGGGGATTCCTTACGTGGAAAGGCGATGTATTCCTGACGTGGAAGAGTTTATTCCTTACGTGGAAAGATTGTATTCCTTACGTGGAAAGATTGAGTCCTTACGTGGACATATCAGATTCGTTCCTTACGTGGAAAGGTGGGTCCTTACGTGGACGGAGTTGGTTTCCTTACGTGGAAAGATAGAGGCGATTCCTTACATGGAAAGATGATGATTCCTTACGTGGAAAGATTGAGTCCTTACGTGGACATATCAAGTGGGAGTCCTTACGTGGACAGATCGAGATTGTGATTCCTTACGTGGAAAGATTGGAGTCCTTACGTGGACAGATTAAGATGGCGTTCCTTACATGGAAAAGTGTGGTCCTGACGCGGACAGATTCAAAAGAGCACGTATTCCTTACATGGAAGAGTTTGACGAAGAAGAAGTTCCTTCCTTACGTGGAAAGGTGAGTCCTAACGTAGACAGTGTTATTCCTAACGTGGAAAGTTTAGTCCTAACGGGGACAGATCCAGACGAAGTCTTGGTCCTAGCGTGGACAAGGTTATTCCTAACGTGGACAAGAGTTTATTCCTAACGTGGACGATTTATTCTTGATGGAAAAGACGAGTCATCCCCAGCACGGCCACACGGGATCAGTTGGTTGCCGTAACAGTCAGATTCAGCCGATGAAGGTCGTTCCCCAAGCAGGGGCGCAGTTTATTTCTGCGGTTGGCAAATTTCCGGGTTATTAGTATTCAACCGTCTCGTACCGCGAATGTCTGAAGGCTCCGGGCTCTTCACCCAATCGGGTCCAAGTCGCTTGAATAGGGGCAGCTGTTGCACCCTAAAATTTGCTCAACCTTATTCACGTGGTTTATGTTTCAATATCATTAGCATTTGCATATAGAGCCATGTACATAGTCTGATCATCTGCATAGCATAGCATAGCAAGTCATCCAACAGGGGACCAAGCATTATTCTCATCTCTATGAGCCTATCAAGAGGTTATTATTCTAATTCAATCTCATTCAAGTCATCCGAAAGAATTTGAAAGCTGAGAAGTCAATGGATCAAGCAGGGCTTCTAGCTCCTATCTGAGGGTGTCTGAGGATCAACAAGTAAGTTGTGAGTTGTGGATGGAGCATGGAGATTATGTGGGCATCACGGGAGACTTAGAAAGTCATTTGGAGAAGGAGACAAGTCATTGGTGTATTCACAAGAGTTGTGGATGAAGACAGTCAACTAGGGTTTCATCTGGGTCAACCCTGGGTCAACTCTAGGTCAATTGACTGATTGAAAGGCATTAAGGGCTATTGGAGAGATGTGGGGTTCCTCATTTGACATTAAGAATAAGGATAGGGGAATGTGTTAAGAAAAATTCAAGAGAAATCAAGGAGAAGAGGAGTTTCTAAATTAGGGTTTCTGTGTAAAATCCCCTAATTTAGGTCAAATTTCCAAGCAAGATAAGTCAAAATTCAAGCTTCAAATGGATCCTTGGCCAACATGGAACTTGTAGAGGATCTCAAGACCTTTAATTTGAGTGGTGGAAGACATCAAGGAGATTTATAGAACTCAAGTTATGGTCCTTGCAGGTTACAGGTCATCTGAGGTATCTGAAATTTTGTCTGTGAAAATGACTTGTCTTCCAAGCTATTTTTACCCCTCAAGGAGATTTCAAATGGATTTCGGGTCAACATAAGAGTTGTTCCTCATTGTCTTAGCTTTCTAGAATGGTATAGTATGCCTTCATAGGATTTGTGGAACTCTACTTATGGTCTTGGAAAGAAAAGGGTATTTTGGTCATTTGAGAATTACAGGTCATTTCAAGCCTATGCCCAAAACTCCTACAAGGAAGCTTCAAATGGAAAACTTTACAACATTAAACTTGTTCCAAATAACATTTTGAGTCTAGAAAAGTGACCATGAAAGATTGGAAAGATTCATAGCACAAGGTTTCAAAATTGTTGGATTTAATGAATAAAAATGACCTAAAAAATGAGATTTTTCATATTTTGGCCAAATGAGGTGAAATTATAGGTTATTTTGAATGGAAAAACCATTTTGAGAACATTGGCTGAAGTAGAATTTTGAGCTTGGTTCAAGTTTTGGAAGTTATTCAAGGTTGCTTATAATGGAAGAAACATAAGCCAAATTCAAGGGAAATCACACATGGGAAGTTTCTCCAAGCTTCTAGGAGGTTCTAATGACATGTATATATTGAATGGAGAGGGTTCATGCCATGGTTGGTGATCACATTTACTCAAAGCCACAAGTTTCACACACTTTCTCTCATTTGCAAAAGCTTCTCAAACTCTCTCAAACTATCATCAATTTCCACCATTCTTGATCTGTTCTTCATCATCATCATCCAAGGATCAGAATTCACACATTCATTTGGCAAATTGAAGGAGGAATCGTTCCATTCATCATCATCATTCAAAGTGCAAGAATCTTGGAATTAGGAGATTCAAAGCCTTGGAGCATCATTGGTTGCATACAGAACTCATCACCAAGTTCACTGATCAGTTTCCCATCATTTCAAGCATTGGATCAAGAGGATTCCATGGCTGTTTTCATCATCACACCAGGTTGGTAACTTCATTCGAATTGATTGATTTAGTGAGAATTATAGGGAATTGTTAGTATAGATCGGTTAGGATAAGTAAGATGATTGATTTTGGCAAGTTTGGATAAGTTTCATGGATGTTGATCATGGTGCACTAATTCTGTTAGAGATCATAACATCAAGAATAATGAAAGATAATCTTAGGTTAATGACTTGGCTTAATGGTGGTTTACAACTGTTATTCTCTTCGAGTTGGTCTATTGAGTGAGTGTTAGGGAGAGTTATGGTTATGGCTGTGTAGAGGAGAGTTTCTAGAGCAACTTTTCTCTTTGAATCGAAGGCATCTATGGAGAATGGAGAGAGAACAGGGAGCTCGAAGATTGCATGCATGGAAGATGATTTCAGGGTTAGGGTTTGTCCAAGGTTGAAGATAACCTTTGGACCGTTTGATCTGGCTTTGACCTTAGACTTATTTACCAATCCAACGGCCACGATTGATTGACAAAACGGAGGGAATTTCAAACAATGAAACGCCCCGTTTCATTTAAGTTCGCTGATGGGCTCAGATGATTTGTTGCTATACACACCCCCACGTGCATGGCCCAATTGGAAATGAACTGAGATAATTGATATTTGCACCGTTTTTAGTTTTTTTTAATTTTTGGTTATTTTCTGAATGCATATGGGCCCAGACGCGCTTGCTATGCGCGCCCCCCAGTCTGGGCCCAGTTTATTCTTTTAACTGGCTTGTTTTACTTTCTGAACCCCATTCCATATTAATTCATTTCATTTTATTTCAAAAAACATTAAATCTTTTAAAAATCATAACAAATCATAAAATACATATTTTCCATTGGTTCTTTTTGCATTATTTTCTTAATTTGGTCAAGAAAATTCTCATACAAAAAAATTAATAGTTCCTTTTATTTTCATATTTTTTGGCATATTTTCCTTTTAATTAGGTGTAAATAATATTTTGTTTGGTACATGAATTTGGTAATTTTTGTTCTAATAGTTGCTTTAATATTTTTCACCCATTCTTTTTAGGTTGATTAGTAGATAAGATTAGCTTGTATATACAATTTAGTTCACATTTTTAGAAATTAATTTTAGGTGATTAGTTTAGGTGTGAACAACATGAACAAAATTAGGATTTAAGTGATGACTTAGGAGAATTGAATCATTTCCCTTAGGACTTAGAGATTGAATATTTTAGATATGGGACTATAGGGAATATGGGTAGTTAATTAGATCCCTTAGAAATCACTAGGATTCCCCTACTGCTATTAGTATATTATGGTTTATATTTGATTGATTGGTGTGGTGTGCCCTCTGGGGATTATTGTTTGTCTGTATGGGTATGGGGATTGCTTGGGGATTGGGAGAGCTGAAGACTTGTGATGATGAAGCCATTGGAGATCCAGAGCTTGAAGACCAACTTCCAGAGTTGATGAGGAGATTCCTGCTAGCAGCTGTTGAGGAGATTAGGGTTTAGGAGCTAGGCAGAGCTCTAGATTAGAAAGCTTGATTCTCAAACATGGAAGGCTTTGACTGCCTCCATTCCTCTCTGTGATGCAGAGTCTCTCTAAGACATTCACCCCCTTCCTTTGGAAGGCTTGGTGCTACTGTCTAAGGGATAGAACTCTTGAGAGAAAATATCTTATGTGTTAGTAGCAGTTTGTTTGCCACCCTTGGTGGTAAACTAAGTGCTTAACACCCAATTCACTCTTGTGATTGATCCCTCAACTTGGAGGTTAGGACTTGAAGAAAAGCCATTGTAGACTGAAGATTGATGACAAAGACCTTGCTTGAAGGCTGTGGAGATGGGGATTGATGTTGGCTGAAGCTTGTAGCTGTTTGGAGATGACTGGAAGATAGGTGTTGATGCAGAGTTGTTGTGGCTGTTTATTTTTCTGCTGTTATTCATTCTTGATGTATTGATTGGTTTTCTGGACTGTATTGTTTGCTGTTTACCCTGTTGGGTTGAAAGTGAAGTCTGTTCACTTTTGCCTATTGTTTTCTAGGTTCGAGGTTGAGTGAGACTCCCTTGCCTCGCTTGTATTGTTGCATCCATGCATTTTACCGCTTTACTGTATATATCTGCTATCATTTTGGTTTCCGTCTATTCCCTTAGGATCTCTGTTTCTCTCTGCGCAAGAGAGGAGCATGATAGACACTAGGTCTTAACCCATGCATGATAACATTAGGTTAGTTTGATTCCCTTCGCAACCGTAGGTTAGAGTTTTGTCTCTTCTTCCTCAAACAAACAGAAAAATATAATAAAATTTCAAACACAATAAAAGACATTTCTTCCGTAAAAGAATGTGAACTCATCAAGACGTCATTTTTGTCCGCTTGGACTGCTAATCAGAAAAAACCTTTTTCAGAAGGAATAAAATCAACCAAGACAAGCTTGTGTAGTACGTGGCCCGAACTACGTTTGCTCTGATCTTCCATGCAGTGTGGGAGTACGTAGGCATAGGATGCGATATCCTAGCGAGCAACCTTCCCCTCCTTTCCC
Source organism: Lathyrus sativus (assembly GCA_963859935.3). Taxonomy (NCBI): domain Eukaryota; kingdom Viridiplantae; phylum Streptophyta; class Magnoliopsida; order Fabales; family Fabaceae; genus Lathyrus; species Lathyrus sativus. The sequence goes on along the minus strand of OZ012737.1, from coordinate 307,917,710 downwards.
GTAGGTAGGCGAACTACGTTGACTCTGATTTCTCGTTCCAGGCGGGAATACGTAGGCATAAAGTGCGATACTTTGCCGAGTCATTTTATTTTCTTTTTTAACCCCTGACCTTTAGTTTAGATAGAATAACAATCCATACCCGAAAACAAGCGTGGATCCCGTCGAGTACGACGGACGCGAGGGGTGCTAATACCTTCCCCTTGCGTAACCGACTCCCGAATCCAGGTTTTGGTTGCGACGACCATACCTTTCCCGTGTTGTGCGAGGTTTACTCTGAGCGTTCCCTTTCCCTCCCGTGGGATAAATAACGCACGGTGGCGACTCTTCTGTTCAGCCGGCGCCGATTTTCGCAGTAGCGACAGGTACATACAAAGGATTGAAAATTAAAAAAGACCTAGGGGTTAATTCTAAGTTTACTCGGCAAGACATCGCATCTTGTGCCTACATATCCTTACGGGAATGGAATCAGAGTAACTGTAGTTCCCCTCAAAAGGGAGGTTAGAAACGTCTTGACTGTGGTTAAGGTCTCAATGGGGAATAAACGTATCTTAGGGACACGCTTACGCGGAGTGTAGAAACTCCAATATCTACGTTGTAAATTGTTAAGTGAATTAGGGTTAGGTTAGGGATTCCGCGGCGGGAAACCCTAAAATGAGTGCGGCGACTCTTTGACCTAAAGCTAGGGGTAGTTTTGTAATTTTGTCCACGGCGAGACATTTGTGAAAAGTTAGGGTTTGTAAGGGTTTGAAGTTTTGAGGACTATTGGCGTGGCGGCCAAACGGCTAGACCTAATCCTTCGGAGGAATAACACTATAAAAAATGTGAAAATATGACAAATCATTATATGGAGGAATAATTAAGGTACAGAAATAAGAAAAGTAATAAAGGCAGAGGGTATAAAGAAACAAAGAAACATTTCTGAAAACATGAAGAATATGAAAATATGTAATGACACTTAGAATGAAGTGAGGGAGGAAAATAGTGTGGGGTTGTGGCCACCACAAGCACATCTCAACCTCGAGCATGCACATGAAATGCCAAAAGAAAGAAAAGTAATAAAAGGGTACATAAAATGACACGACAAACATCAAACATCAGGAGTTCCTTACGAAAAGGTTTTAATTTTTTAATATTTTAATTATAAAAAAAAGGTTTTAATTTTTTAATATTTTAATTATAAAAAAAAGGTTTTAATTTTTTAATATTTTAATTATAAAAAAAAAGGTTTTAATTTTTTAATAAAAAATATTTAAGTTAAAATTATAAAAAAAATTAAGTTTAAATTATAAAAAAAAATTTTTTGGGGGAAAAGTCTTTTCAGTTTTTTTTAGAACAAAAAAGGCTTTTCATCCCAAAAAAAGGCTTTTCAGTTTTTTGGGAAAAAACTTTTCAGTTTTTTGGGAAAATGCTTTTCAGTTTTTTTGGGAAAAGGCTTTTCAGTTTTTTTTGGGAAAAGGCTTTTCAGTTTTTTTGGGAAAAGGCTTTTCAGTTTTTTGGGAAAAGGTTTTTTTTTTCCGGAACAAAAAGGCTTTTCAGTTTTTAAAAAAGGTCTTACTAAAAAAAGGTTTTAATAATAAATAAAAAAAGGGTTTTGATTTTAAAAAAAGGTTTTGTTAAAAAAGGGTTTTGATATTAAAATCTAGGGACCTAAACACACATGGAGATTAACATGGCAAAATATGCACATAGACATGAAAAAGCAAAAGGTTTAGTAATTTAACGGACCTAAACACATTGACATGGCAAAATATGCACATAAACATGAAAAGGCAAAAGATTTAGTAATTTAACCTACGAAGCGGAGGTTTGCTTCGATAAATGTGAAAAAGGTTTGAATAAGGGAACACTGGAGAGCTCCAATCCTTCTGACGAGTTGTGGGAACGACCGCCTTTCTTCTCTGGGGATCTCCTTTGTTTCTCCCTTTCTCTCTCCTCTTTTCTGAAGAAAAACCTACTGACCCCTTTTCAACAAGGCAACACATGTATATATAGGGAACAAATTAGGGTTAACACCAAATTGTCATTAATGTCCCTAAAGCCCATTTTAAAGCCCAAACTAAATAATTAGTTAAGAAAAAATATAATTTAAATAATTTAAAATAATTAAAATAAACTTAAAATAAAAACTAATAATCCTATTGATTCCTAAAATCAAAAATATTATAAAAAGAACAAATTTTTTTCCAATATTTTTTATTTTATGATTTTTTTGGATATTTTTATGAATAATTTAGAAAAAGGTGAAAAAAAATAATATTTTAAAAAATGATTTAATTAAAATACGAAAATAATAATTAAATAATAATAAAAAACTATTTTTGTTATTTTTTAATGAAAGATAGAAAAATTTAGAGTAAAAATAATAAAAAACAAAAAGTGACAAAGGTGAGATTCAAACTCTCAACCTCTCACACTCACAACTCCTTACACATGTCCTCTTGCCAATTATGCCATTTTTACTTTTTAGAAAAAAAATACATGCCATATGATATTTACCTGCAAAAAGTCAAACGACTACACAAATTTGTTAGTAATTGATTAAATGCAATGAAATGCGACGACAAATCTTAGGGCAAAATTTGGGGTATTACACTAAACATCCAGACTGTTGGAAAGAAACTCTCCAACAATCCTTTCTCAGATAGCTTAAGGCTCGTAACGCACGACGTCAGTTAACCTTTATTACTGTATTTTAATTTGTTTTGAGATGAGAAGAGAGAACGAACAGGTTCAACTAAGGGGAGACTATCAAGTCCTACTGTTGTCATGCCAAGGATTCATTCTATGGTTGAGGTTTGAAACAGGGAACTCCTAGAAGTTATCATGCATAGGTTTCAACCTAAAGTTCTAATCATCACTTCCTTATCAAAGGGAATGAGATTCCTAGGGGATCATGTCAATGATAAATAGAAACAGATAAAGCATCAGCTCAAACAGTAAACAGTAAACGACTGTAAAATGCATGCAATGCAAGTGAGGGAGGAAATGTGTGTGGGGCATCAGCCTCCACAAGCTCATCTCAACCTCAAGCCAGATATGAATAACTGAAGTCATACAGAATAAACAACAAGCTATCAAGCAAGATATAATAACTGCAATCATACAGAAGACATGAAATAAAATGCCATCAAGCAAATCACAAACCACATAGGCAAGGGAGTAGAGCTCTACCGAATACCCGCAAGCAAAGCCACACAGTAAAAAATACAAGCAGAGGGAGCAACTCAACCTCTAGTGCAATCATGCCCCTATAGTAAACCAATCTAAATATGAACTTATTCTAATGCATCAAGCAAATCAAACAAGTCACATCAATACAGTTACACAGAAAGCAAACAGACAGGAAAACAGATCAACAGCTCCCACAACAAAGCAATCTTCTGACAATAGTTCAGTCCTCAGCCTGCAACAGCTCTTCAAGGCCATCATCTTCAATAGCAAGTGTCAACTTGCCTCTTCAATCTTTCAATGCATCAAACATAAGTATCAACTTATTCTTTCTTCCTCAAGCCTCAGCTCTTCAATAAATTCCACCTTCAGGCTTCACCCCTAATATCAAGTATTAACTTGGCTCCTTCAGGCTCTCAATGTGTCAACATAAGTATCCACTTATTCTTTCTTCTTCAAGCCTCAGCTCTTCGCTCAATTTCAATTTGATCTTCTTCACAAGTGTCAACTTGTTCTTCAAGCTTCAGCTCTCTCCTCCTCACAAGTATCAACTTGCTCTTCCTGGTCTACAAGCTTCAGCTCCTAAGGGTAATCTTCAAACACAAAGAAGTGTCAACTCCTATCCCTCCATCTCTTCAATCAAGGAACTCCATCCTCTATCAAGGGAGAAAGATTCATCTAACAAGAGCAAAGTTTGGATGATTGGTAGCAGAGTGAAGACCAAAGGTCACCACTAAGCATCCTATCATCAGAAAAAGGGACCCTCAAAGGTTCTACCAACTTGTAAAGAGCCACACATCCTACCAAAGGAGGGATGAGGCCTTTACAAGGGGACCTTACATCATAGGGAAGAATGGAAGTGATCAACACCTTCCATGTTTATGGAAGAAGAGAATCTATCTAGAAGCTCTGCCTACAAACCCTAATCTTAACACCTAATCAACACTCAAACCAAAAGAAGGGAAACCTTCACATCCAAGCTTCTTCAAGCACTCCACTGCATCTTTAACTTGTCTTCAACATCATCCAAGAGCAAGAGAGACAAAACCCTAACCTAAGGGAACTAAAGAAGTCATTCTAGTTGAATTAGTGCACTAGAATCATCCAAAGTTAGCATCTAAACTAAAATCAATCAAAAATAGTAAACTACATTGTAAATTCCTACAAAAATTCCTAAGGGACCCTAATTCAATCATGAATCTACCATACAAAAATAAGAGGTTGAATCATCCACCAAGTCCTAGATATAAAACCTAAATCATAAGGTATCAACCATAAACCCTAAAAATGGAGCTCTTAAAGTTTCAACCAAAAACTACCACTTATATTCATCAAAAAAATGTGAGAAAAATCTAGGGGGAACATGCATATCTATGTTAGCTACACACAAAAAATCAAGGCAAAAATCGTCATCAAATGATCAAACCAAATTCAACAAAATCAAGCATTAACCATGATTATTTTAATATCAATTAAAATGTAAAAAATGCTAATAAAACCAAAAATGCATGAAATATTAATATTTTTTTATCTAAAAAAAACTAGATTCAATCATGAATCAATGGCAAAAAGAATGGAATTAATTGAGTCATTTTTCAATTTTTTATGGATTATTCAATAACCATGAATGCAATGAAAAAAATAAAATGAAAATCCAAAGAAAATGATAAACGCGTGGTGTGAATAGCATAAAGATTTAGTTCATTATCCAGATTGGGCCATAAGGGGGGTGTTGGTAGCAACCTGTGTTTAAGCCCAAAACCAACAATTAAATGAAACGCAGCGTTTCATAATTCAGAGTCCTTCACAAAATTTCCCTCACGCGTGGCCGTTAGATCCCACCTTGGTCAAAGGTCCTCCTCTAATCCAATGGCCCTGAGGTTGTCTTCCTCATTTCAAATTTCTGAGTTCCGTTCACTTACGCGCACTAGAGTCACCGCCGGTGACTTCTCCAATCAACCATTCCCAACCCTAACTCTCTCTAGAGTCCACCATTGGCCACGATTCCTTGATGAATCTTGTCCCAAATTTCCTCAGGAATTCACTCATGCCACTAGTTCATGCTAAAAACTCAAGATTTGCAAAAACACGATCTCAACCGAAAATTGAATAAACCCTAATTGGTCACTAATCTCCAAATTAATGATCCAGAAACCTTCCTACATCAATCTACAATGCATTTAACCTAACAAATCCTCTTAATTCTACTTAAATTAAGCTATGGAATGAGGTTTACATACCTGTCAAAATCGTGTGAACAGAGTGCTCAAACCTTCAAATCAACCCTCAAGAACTTCCAGACTCCTTCAGTAGCATCCAAGGAAGGTTCTGTATGCAACCAAATGGATTGAAATACTCTGAATCTTTGAACCCGACTATGAGTTGCAGATGAAGAAATCCAAGTGCCAACTCCCAATTCTCCCACGATCTTGCCTTGAATTTGATCTGAAATCACTCTCTAACCCTAGAGCAAGCTATTGAGATCAATATCTTGGATTGAAATGGTTTCAAACCTTGTAACAGAATTGGATTTGCAAGAAGAAAGTTCAAAGTGCAATCTCACTCTCCTCTCTCAATTCTCACCAACCTTCACTCTGAACCACTTCAGAATCATATATAGGACATGGATGAATGATCTAGAAAGTTCTGGATAGCTATAATGAGAAGTTCAATATCTCATCTCACTTGAAATCTCATGATATGCTATGTGTATGACAGTCCTTGCAGCAGCTTGTATTCACTATGCTCTTCATCCAAATTCTCTCCAAATGAGATTATGAAAGTGCTAGGATGTGTTTGTACCTTGGTTTTGATCTTATGAGAAGTTTGGCATATGTTACTTAAGTCTTAAGCAAGCAAAAGCAACTCCATGATTTTGACCTAAAATGAGAAAAGTAATATTGCCAATGTCTTTAAAATGTCATTTCTGATCAAAATGACATATTACATGCCTTATCTTGGCCTTGAAATGAAAAATCCCAAATTTGGTCCTTTTAATGAACTTTAATTCTTCCTTTTTAAGTCAATTTTGCAATTCTGAGTTACAAGCAATTCCAACCTCTCATGACCACATCTCTAGCCTTAAAACATCATTTTGAACAAATTTGGTGTTGAACATTTTCCCATTTGAAGCTTGCAAATAGGAGTTATGGCCTTATGATTGAAATGACCTGTAATCTCCAAATGACCAAAATACCCTTGACTTGTCAAAGCCATAACCTGAGTTCTACAAATCCTATCAAGTACTTCTAGTACTCTCTAGAAAGCTAAGAGGATAAGGAACAAAATTCATGTTGACCAAAAGTTCATAGGAATCATCCTTCTAGGGCAAAAGTTTCATGCAAGTTGGACAACTTTCAAGCTCCAAATTCACATGCCTCAGATGACTTGTAACTTGTCAAAGTCATAACTTGAGTTCTACAAATCCTATCAAGGACTTCTAGCACTCAAATTTAAGCTAAGATCATGCTCTACAACATTCATGTTGGGGGAAAGATGAGATGACAATCACATCTTGAGCTAAATTTCCTTGAAGTCAGGGGTCAAACTAGGGGATTTTACACTGTCAAGCCTTAGAAACCCTAACTTGAAACTTCTCAAACTCTTCAATCATGATGAGTTAACCTTGGAATCATCCTTATAACATCTCAATGTGTCAATCCATGATCACATGGCCCTTGGATTAGGTCTCAACCTTCTTCAAATCATCAGTTGACTTAGGGTTGACCCAGTCAAACCCTAATTGCACCACTCATGGCTGAGTCTTCTTAATCTTGCACAATGACCTGTCTAGGCCTCAAAGTGATCTTCAACACTTCACATGAGCTCTCTCAAGACCTCAAGTACATCTCCATGACCTCAGAATCATCTGATGGCTTCCCACAACTCTCAAGTTAGGAGACCTACACACTCTTGGTTTCAACCACCCTTTCTGAGGATCTTTTAACCCTTGAGCACTTGAATAACCTTCTTAGCTAGCTTCATAGTCTTGTATAGCTCTTAATTGGAAATCATACCTCTTGATCTCCTGCATACATGTCAATGAAATGCAAATCATAATGCTAATGTGAATGAAATGAAACATAAGCTAGGTAAAGAAATGTTGGTCAAATTTTGGGGTGCAACAGAGGTGTAGTAGGATATTCAGCTTCAGTTCCAGGCATGATATTGGCAAATAAATCACATACACACATCATATACATGTTATTGAAGAAGTCAAGCAATAAAAACAGTTCAAACTGGTCTATGGTGGAAAAGTAGTGTTCAAAGTGTCAATTTGTGTGTGAATTGCATGATCATACTCAATTTCAATCCAAAACACTTTCTGACTAATTCAAACATATACACATCCTATATACATGATATTGAGTGGATCCCAACAAGAATTTAGGTCCAAAACAGACTGTCATGGAAAATGACCAACAAGTTGCAATTATGGCATGTTCAAAGCATGAAGACATTCAAATTAAGTTTCAGGTACTTTTTGATCAGCTAGACTGTGCACACACCTCTTAAATATGATAACAAACATGTTTAAGCATGGATTTGGTTTCAAAACAAACTGAGGCAAAAAATGAAGAACAGACTGCCACTTTGGTATTTTGTAATGCAGTAGGATTTTTAAAACTAGTTCTATGCACATCTACACCAAATAAGTCACTTACACATCTTGCATACATGTAAGCAGGTAAGTTCAAACAAAGGAATGGTTCAAAACATGTCTGTTATGAGAAAATGTTATACAAGCTGTGATATTGTGCTTTGTACATTCATGAAAACATTCAAATCAGTTTCTGGTCATGCTTAATCCAAATCAATTGCACACACAAGTCATAAATGCAGAAATGGATGATTCTAAACTCAAACTAACTAATTCTAGCCTATAACCAAAACTAGCATGTCTATGGCATTAATATGCAAGATATGGCATTTTGTGAATGAATAAGCAAACCAGATGAAAACAACTCTGAATAACCTTACATATCCAACATAAACATGATTTCAAAGGTGCTCTAATTCAACAAACAGTTGCCTCTTAGTTGTGACAAGATTTGACATATGACATGAAAATGACATTTTTCAATACTACCACAAGCTCAAAAATGCCAAACATGATATTATGAGATAAAGGATGAAGTGAACTATCTACATACCTCTAGCAGACTGTATTGAGTAGATTAAAACACCAAGAAACCCAGAGGAACTTCAAATGCACCTAGCTTTGGGAGATTTCTTCTTTGTGAAGCAAGAAAGCAAACTTCAAGACAGTTGGAGAAATAAACTCCACCAATGATCCTCAATGCTTTGGACAGTTGAGAAATGATATATGTGAGGTGTTTGAGTGATTAGAACACCAAGGAAATGTCTAGAACAAGTTTTGGCTGATCTTGTGGCTTTTGGTCAAAGTAACTTGGTATGGAAGTTGACTTTTTGAATGGTGAGGTTTTTGAGTGGTCTAAGGTCTTGGAAACCTTCTATATCATATTTAGAGATTGTGTGGATGATTGTTAGGGAGTTTTAATGTGGAGAAATGATTTTGGCAGCAATTGTACCAAGACAGATTTTGGTGGTTTTTGGTGAAAATGTGGTTTTATGATTTTGAAGCAAAGTGTGCAAGAGCAAAGGCTTGAGCTTTCTCTGGTTTTTTAGAGTAGATGTTGTGTATGAAATGAAGTGGTGAGGGCCTCTATTTATAGGAAAATGAATGGAGGGGGCAGATTTGGAGATTTCCTCCATATGAAGGAAAGATTTACCTTTTTTGATCAAACCTCCACAAAGAGGTTTCCTTGGCTGATAGGTATGCTCCAAAGTCAAGCTTCATGATGAGTTTGAAGTGGCTAAATGAAGGGTAGAAGGTGTAGGCTTGTGGTTGGTTCAGAATTGCTTTTACACCTCATGCTTGCCATGTTCACTTTAAGTGCAAGCTGCAAGGCAACTTGCAAGCCACTTGCAAGTTTGGCTAATTTCATTCTTTCTGCATTTCTTTTGTTCTTTCATGCTACAAACCCTCTATACATCAGATAAAACATGTTTCACAAGCTGAGATTGGTCATATTTGAGGAAATAATGATTTTTGAACATTTGACAATGTGGGACTAAAGTGTGAAACCACCAACTTGCTATAACCCTAACATTCAGCTCACAACTCCTTTTGAGATGTTCTAGTACTCTTTAGAAAGCCCTAAAATAGCTCTAAAACATTCATGTTTTCATGAGTTTCAATTTCCCAAAGGAACTTGGCCAAAAAGCCTCTCAAAGTTGTTAAAAAATGAGCTTAAAAGTGAAATTTCTCTAAGTCTTTTTCCCTTCTTGAAATGAATTTGATCATAACTCCAAATCTATGCATTTTCTGATCATGGACCACTTAGGGACTTTTGTAGGATTTTTCAAGAGCTTTCAAATGAGCTTTGAACCACTTCATTTGGATGTGTGGTTAAGGAGTTATGGTTTAGCCCCTTTCAAAACCCTAATTTCCTGATTTTTTGATTACTCCTTCATCCTTGATCCAATGGTCATGAAAATTGATAGGAAAGTTCAATATGATATAAGGAACATTTTTTATTCACACTTTGAAGTCCAATTCCTTAAATTTGAAGAGTTGACTTTTTGGTCAACCGTACGATCGATCGGTGACTACCGAGTCGTCTGTTGACACTCTGGACCTCCTGAGACTTTGAAACTTCTTGAATTAACTTTATTAAGCTATATGAACTTCATGGATCATAATACCATCATTAAAACACCTTCCAACATCAAAGTCAAACTACAGTTGACTTTTACTAGTCAAAAACCCTAATCGGGTGCCCTGAAATACACTGTTCTTGATTCTGGGGTAACAACCTCAAATTGGGTACTCAATTGATATCATATAATATCCTTGATCTTGTTTCATGATTGAATTAGCCTAAAACCTTGATTGATCACAAACCCCGAAGCTTCGATTTGACTGCACAAAACCCTGATTCATCTGTAACTTGACAAAGACAAACTTGCACTGGGTTAAGGTTAGATAATTCATGAGTATGCTCCTAAAATAATAATGAGAATCTAAGGGGTCAAAATTTGGGGTGCAACATTTTCCATGCTTTCGGGAAATTTTTATTTGCATTGAGTTCGCAGTGCGAACTCTTGGCGAGTTCGCTCGCATCCAATTTACAAAGCGAACATGACAGTAGACCAACACTTGTTTCGACAATAACTTTTAAACCGTAACTCAGTTTTACGCGCTGTCGGAAGCGTTGGAAAGCTCATTCAATTCTCTATAAGACAATGACAAAATATCATTGCTTATATACCTACAAAAATGAGAGGAAAAAAATTACACTCAATGATATTTACGCGATACACAATATATACACTATAATGTAAACTATACAACATATGCACAAAAGTTGATGTTTATTGGTTGAATTAAGCCAATAAGTGCCAATTATTCACACTAAAAATCAAATTTTTTTAGCACTTATCACCTAGGCCATATAAGCGCGCTTGGACCGCGCTTTGCCCGCTCTAGAACTTCAAAAATTACATTTTAGAAGAAACTCTCATGTCCTTTGATGCTCAAAGGTCCTCCAATGCATACAAACCTACAAAGTAAGTTGCAAATGATCAAACTACACAATATGTACACAAAATTTGAGGTTTATCTAAGAAATTCAAATGAAACAAGTCAATAATTTCACAAAACTACACATATTTAACACAATTTAGCACTTATCAGGTGCATTTTGGAAAACAATAACATGGAGAAGTGTTCAAAGTGTTCAAGATTAATCTAGCTTACTTAAGATGTATGAAAGTGCATAAGGGACACATGTTGGACGCGATGTCACAACATGTTGGTACGACATTTGGGCCTTGCACAACAGGTCATTGTTGTTGCGTTTTGGAAGACTTTCTAGTCAAATAATTAAATTAGATTTTATTGCTAATTGGATTAGAAATATAATTAGTTGATTTGTTTGTCAGCTGGGTGAATATTGATTAAAACTTAAATTCGAATTATAATTGTAACCAATCATATCTTCTTGGAGAGATTTATGGAAAAGATAATATCCAATAGATTCTGCATTAATTATGGAAGAAACTAAAGCTTATATCCAAGGAAAAAAGCCCGCAGTTATTATGCTATATAAGGAACGCAAACCTACATTAGAAACTAGGCATTCACATTAAAGATTTTAGAGTGCTAGGGTTTACAAGATTCCTTGTTATTTTATGTACATAACACTATGTTTCAATAACTTAGCATAATTGTAGGTTTGTCTAGTTGAGTTGCATATTCAAAATCTTTACGTACACCTCTATGTTTCAGTAAGTTAGCATATAATTGATAATTGGGTGAAACACCAATCACTAGGGTTTACTGATTGAGAGAAAGTGAAAGGGGTTCTCATATTTAAGAGGCGTCCTAAATAGAAAGTCATTCGGTAGTGTTAGGAAGAGGAATTGAATAACATAGGGTTTGTTGTTGCTTATAAGACTAGTTTTACTAAGATACTAATAGTGAATTTCCTTTCTTGGATTTGAAGCCAACCCTCAAGATGTAGGTTTTGTTGCATCGAACTAGATTACCAATTGGTGCGTTCTTTATTTCTTTTCTGCTCCATCATCTTGTACCACTTAATCTGTTAAGGTTCTAGTTTATCTTGTCAAAACACTTTTCTAGGACATTATGTTTGAAATCTGTCCCCTGAGGAACATAATTTCAGTTAGCATTAGAGCATGCACCCTAGTCTATTAGGCGAACTCCAAGGAAAATAAATTATGCTCAAATGGACACAATGAAAGATAGAGGACCAGTCAACAAACTACCTATTTTGGATGGAACCAAATATTACTATTGGAAGTCCAGGATGGTTTCCTTTCTCAAATCCATGGGCAACAAAGCATGGAAATCTCTGATAAAAAGGTGGAAACATACATTGGTTATTTCTAAAAATAGAAATACTAGTTTGAAAGCAGAAGTTGAATGGACTGATGTTGAAGATAAGGAAGCTCTTGGAAACTCCAAGGCTTGAATTCCATATTCAATTGTGTGGACAAGAACATGTTCAAGTTGATCAACACATGTTAAAAAGATAAAGAAGCCTAGGAGATTCTCAAAATTATGCATGAAGGTACATCAAAGTTTGCATGTCAAGGTTGCAACTACTAACCACTTAGAATCTAAGGATGAATGAAGAAGAATCAATTAGTGAAATCTACATCAGATTGCATGATATTTCCAACACCTCTTTTGCGTTAGGTGAAAAGATTTATGAAGAAAATCTTGCCAGATAAATTATCAGATCATTGCCTAAAAGGTTAGATATAAAAGTAACTGCTATTGAAAAACCTTAGGACTTGAGCAGTATGAAGGTTGATGAACTCATTGGTTCCCTATAAACCTTTGAGATTTCCATCAATGACAGATCAAAGAAGAAGAACAAAGGTAAAGCCTTTGTCTCTAAATTAGAAGGAGATCATGGTGATAAAGAACAGAGTCTGTCAGATGCTATAGCTGTTCTTAGGAAAAAAATTGAACAAATCCTTGAAGAAATTTTAAAGGAAGTGGAGGAAAATATCAAAGAAAAAGGGCACATCATTAGTTCCCAGAGCACAGGAAAATGGATTCAATGCTTTTATTGTGAAGGGTATTATCAATTTAAACTGAATATCCCATCTTCTTGAAGAAACAAAAGTCGGGATTGTTAATCACCTGGTATGAATCTGATAATGAAAGTGATGGAGAAAATGCTAATAAAGTAATATATTATATTGGTAAAGCATGATATAGAGGGTGAGTCTAGTGACGAGGACATATCTGATAAAAAGATAAATGCTTTGTTTATACTTTTGATCTACAAGTTTGAAGAAGCCTGCGTTTAAATAGATAGTCAAAAGAAAACAATAAGTGTTCTTAATTAAGAGAAAGAGCAACCTACTACTACCATCACAGGTATGAAAGAGGAATTTTTAGTGTTAACACCCATACTTGAGGACACCATAAAAACTGATGAGATATTGAATAAAGGCTCTGACATGTTAAATGAAATTATGGAAGATGGGAAGAAGTTAAGGTTGAAGACTGGTGCTAAATTTCTAGAAGAGATCTAGATATAAGGAAAGAAGTCAATAATCCAGTAGCAATAAGGTTTAACTACCACCTTATGAACAAGAAGGGCCACAATTTACAACATCAAGCTCGACGTGTGCACCCTCATCATAAAAGTTACAAGACCTCTAATAGAAGATGTCATCACTATGGTAAATATGGACACATAAGGCCTAATTTTTATAAAATTGTTTGGTTATCTTATGTAACACCCTACTTCTCAACTCGATAATTAAATAAATAAAACATTTGTATCACGAATATCCTCTAAGAAGGATGTTACTCAACATCAATATGACATACATGAGCCACATGATAATAAAACTTGAGTGATTTGATAAGCAGCGAAATTATGAAATAGTTGGCATAAAAAGCCTCAACAATAATAAGTTTGAAAAAGTGATTCGATATCCAATTAATGAGAAGATATGAAACATAAGAAACCAAATAAAAGAATATCTTGTCCCCTTGTGTTACATATAAGAGTTACTCTAACTATAAGACTCGATGGACAAGCAACTAAGGAGGCACAACGCTGCCCTCAACATCAAGATCCCACTAGGGTAACTAATTATCTTTACTCTAGAGAAGCACAGATGCAACAACACAAAAGGTGGGGGGGTGATAATATGTTCAAATAAGAATTTGTACACAAAAATAATTATAGTAGATTCACACATCACAACTCATGCACATATCAACTTGCACCATAAAATCACATATTAATATTTCACTTGCATCACAACTCATACAAGAGTATTCATCATTACATAAACATTTCATTTATGCAACCACCATGAAATGCAATGCAACATCGACTCAACCCATGTTTGTCATGGTCACTACTCTGAATCGGACTCCAAACTTAACTCTATGTGCATGCAGTACCGACTCAACATTTGGTTCTTCATATGAACTAGGTCCACCCTTCTAGACCCCGAACCCACCCTTCTAGGTTTGGGACAAGTCACTAGTCCACCCTTCTAGACTTGTAACTTGCCTCTTTCAACAACAATAACATAAAAATGCATGTCAAACAACTTAATGCAACAACAACTACAATGTTTAAGGCCCTCTTTCTAACTGTAAACTGTTAGACGATAGGTTATAAGTAGAGCTTATTTCCAATGATCAAAATATATAAAAAACAATAATGCAATTTATCGAACACCTTATGTGCGATTGATATCTTTTAGAAATTTGATCTGTTTTGTTGTTCCAAAACCAATCATAATTAACGGGTTTATGATTCTATCAACAAAACCTAATTCAAAAATGTGATAAAAAATAATTTCCAAATGAACTGATCAAACACCTAATGAATTCAATAATTTTCTAAAACTAAAATTAAAAGAGAGAGAGAGAGAGAGAGAGAGAGAGAGAGAGAGAGAGGGGGGGGGGATTTGTTTAGGTAATTCCCCAATTGGCCTCACTATGGGTACATTAGCCCTCAATTTGAATTTGAATTGAGATACTTGCAATTAGCCTTAATTTGCAAAAAGTGTATATATAAGAGATGAAGAACTCTAACCCTACAAACCCTATGATTTGTTGTTGATTCTACCACCTCCAAAACCCTTGATCAAAGATTGATCAAGTCACCAACAATGTTGCTTCAATTCAAAAAAAATTGCTACTTCCTTGAAAGGCACCTCATTGTCCCAAGGATTTCACACGGTCAATTAATCTCAAGCGCGCACTTGTTGAAACCCAAGATTTACCAAGACGATCCACCGACTCACGCTACTCTTTTGCAAAGCACACCTTATCCCAAGGCTTTCACTCTATTTGATCCGAATTACGTAATCTTGTCCAAAACATTTAAATCCTCAATGATCTTGAAGGAAAGCCCCAACTCAATTTTCTTATTTGAAACCCTCATAAAAATCAACCTAATATTCTCGGTACAATAACCTAACTGGATGTTATCAATCCTAATCTAGATGGTCACCCAATCAAAAAATAATTGTGTGTATGCATAGAAGAGAGTTTGGAGATGATGAGTGTGCTTTAAAATCCTGGTTTCATGTAGGTTTTACTCTAGAACCTTACTAAAAAATTATGCATGTTTTTCAAGTATTTATATGTATGCAAATTTAGAAGCAAAAAAGAATGCAAATGAATGGAGGAAAATATGAATTTTTGAGAGAAAGCATTGAATGTGTCAACTTATAAAAACTATAGGTCAACCTATCAAAGGAAATGTGTCGAACTTTGAAGGTCTTAGGTTAACCTATAAAGGTCTTGTGTCGACATATGTTGTTCATCATATAGACAGTGGCTACATGCTTTATTATTAAGGCATGTGTGTCGACCTAAGAAGGCTATGTGTTGACCTATGCTGAAGAGAAAAATTCTATAGGTCGACCTAAACACGTATGTGCCGACCTATGCTATAGTGTTTTCAAAAAAACTTTATTTTCAATGCATTTATGATGTATGAACCTTTTCTAAACCATTTTAATGCATCCTAATGCTAAGACGAACTTATAGAATAAGAGGATACCATCTAATATACATTAACACTAAACTATCCTAGTTTTGACATCATTTAAAATACATCTAACATAAAGTTTTTCCCCTTTTTTGATGATGGAAAAACTTGAGACGATGTGTTTCATGATGTTTGGTGTTTTCACGAAGACTCTCCCTAAATATATGCATCAAACTTCATTTGTTTATTTCTCCCCCTTTGACAACATCAAAAAGAGACAAAGCAACCATGAGAAGTATCTTGTATCACATACAAATTAATATACCATACAGAGGCATTTTTCAAAGATAAGAATATTAATATGATAACACTCACATATAATGATTTACATATTGTACAAGAATGCTTAAGAATAAATACAAGCATATTAAGCAACAATAGAACATAATTGCTACACTTTATGCCAAATAACATAACACGCACATGAAACATGAAAGGTACAATGTAATAAAAAAAATCTTGAGTTTGCTACAAAAGCGACATGATTACGTGACTGTTAGCAAGGATTTTTAACCAATGAAGAAAATCCAGCGAACAAGAAAGTGTCTTAAAAGAGAAACGGCTCGACCACGCTCTGGGGACTTAGAGAAGTTTTTTGTTGTTGGAGTGAGTAGTTTGACACCAAGTATTTCGACCAAGGCAGGTAACATCGAAGTGAAACTGGTCGAGGAAGCGGTTGCTTGGGCATGATTTTGTCACATTCAAATCTTTGTAACGACTTGGGTTCTTATCTCAGAGGGATACATGGAGAAAGTTGAAAAGCAAACTACATGCATAATTGCACGTGGCGAATAAATGGGAAAAGAACGTTAGGGTAGATATTTTAGACTTTTATAAATAGTAGTTCATTTTAGTGGATTAAGGGTGTTCATTTGTATTACAAAAAATCTCACAAAGAAACTAAAATTATCAGCATTAAAAGAAACGATCAAATGGATGAGAGTGTGTGAGCATAAATAAAATATCATGTTTATTGTTCAGTACAAAATTTCCTAATTCATTCTATTCATGTTGCTTTTCTCATTTTCACCTTTACTCTTAGCCTTTAATTTCCGTTTGGACGCTTTCAGTATTGTTACTTTTATTTTACATTTTCTGCAAAAGATTTAGAAACTTACTATCATGTTATTCCCACACATCTACTCAGACCATAGTAAAAGTTATCAATCTTAAAATACAAAGAGAGTAAACAATAAATAAGTCCTTAAGCACTATGTCCTAAGGATTCACTGGTTGATCCTGCTAGTAAACCATATATTTTGAGACCAGCGATTGTTTACCATTTTTTAGGGTAAATAAATTGGAATGGCCAATGAGACCAATGCTAAGTGTATTTTGCTTATACAAGCCTTTATTTTCTTACGTTAGAAATTTGGGTTATACTATTAAATTTTTTCTGGGAAGTGTTGCATGGGTTTAAGGAGCGGTAAAGCATTATCCAATATGTCAAGTCCTCCTCCAGACAATAGTAATCCCCAGAATAACCCAAAAGATGTGGTTCTACAGTCGGTTTATCGGCCAATGAAAAGCCAATTTTTTCTGTGCCAGTCAGAATGATGGCTCCATCAGCATCAGCGACACCACTCGCAATAATGCCATCCCAGGGGAATACACCCCCTCCACAACCAGGAAATTCCCTTAATAATCCTGCGATGGTGAAACCTTTGTTTGGATTCTCAATGCTATCCCCTGGTAGATATTATCCCTATGGAATGCCAACATCTATGATAGCATGCCTACAACTAAATATTTCACTTTTTAGTGATAACGCAATGGCCACAATGCCATTACCTAACCCTTACAATTCCTCAATGTCGAACATCAACAATATGGCATGACCAACAGGGATAAATTATGTCCCCCAGAATACGCCATCTTTAAATACCACTTTTATGATGTCTATGAGGCAACAAATGGACGAAAGTAACCTGGAAATGGTAAACACTCTCGCCCAACAAATGAGGACCATCATCAATCCATTAATTTCTAACACAAACCAAACTTATGAAATGTTGGCAAACCAGATGGGGCACATTGTTGATTTCTTTGGCACACCCCAATACCAATTCTATAAACTCCACAAATATCCAATGTTAGAACAGTCGTAACCCCTGAGAATGCGAAAGAACATGCCATATTGTCCCTAAAACAAGGGTTGCAACAAGATCCTCCCTTAAATGGGGAGAAGATAGAACAAAACAACCCTACCCCTCTGATAGTTCAAAGAAATCAAAATGCTTTTCAGGTACTTAGACAATTCGAGCAAAATAATTTTACAGGGAAAAATAATATAACGAATGTGGTCGAACAAATCCAGACCAAGAATTGCTTGAATGTGGGACTCCATCGACCAAATTTTATTTCCCAACTGCCTAAATATATTTGATAGTCGGAGGTGCCCAAGGGAATAAAGATCCCAAAATTTACCAAGTTCGCTTGAGACACTAATGAGTTGACCGTAGAACATGTCGCTAGGTATCAAATGTGAAGTCAAGCTTCCTAAAGTGTTTTAATGAAGACAAACTCTACAACAATAAAGATTAACAAAAAGAAATGGCTCAAGACTATCTAGCACAAGTTAAGTTTCACATGATAAAGAAATCAAGTCTTGAAGAATCTCTTTGGTTTGATCATAAGTGTTAAAGTAATAACAGTCAACCTTTCTTTATGTATATAAGTGCTTAAAATCATCACTTATTCATGCCATGTTACATTAAAATAGTTTTAGGCATTATTTTCTAGCCTTTTCTCTCATTTCCAATGCATATTTTCTTTATGGCCTACTGGTAATTGGTTTACCAGTTCTATAGTAACCGGTTACCATATTGAAAAGTTACATTCTTTGGCATTTTCTTAAGGATGTAACCGGTTAACCAATTTTGCGTAACCAGTTACATGGTGTACATTTTCAAAATTTTTAGTACGTTGGCACAGGTTTAACCGGTTACACCATCTTGGGTAACCGGTTACCACTGTATCAGTGCCTGCGAATATTTTATTTTTTCATTTAAATAGATTTCAAATTATGTTCTTGAAGCATGACATCCTTTCACTCATTACACTCATTTGTAGAGGTGTATAAAGACTATTTAAACACCAAATCTTCAGATTTTAAAACCACCTCTTTCATCTGCTATTCACATAATTTTTATTCTCTTCATCTTTCAAAACTCGTAAGTGTACCATACCAGAATTTTTATTGAAACTTTCTGCACTTAATTTTCATTGTAAAATTATTATAAGTTTCATCCCATACATTGTGAACACTTGTATATCATTGAGGGAGTTGTATGTTTGAAGGAGAAGATCAATCAAGAGATTGATACATTCTAATTTTCATTTCAAACTCTTGTAAAAAATATAGAATACTCGCTGTAATCCTTGTTGTCCAAGATTGTTGGAAGCAAGAGATTCATTAAGGGATGATTGTTCTCTTAGTGGACTTAGTGAAAAATCCAAGAGGATTATTCTTGGTGTTTTTGTTAGTGTCTGTATAGGAAGACTAGGATAGTCTTGTATAAGTCCTAACAATAGTAGAATCTCTTTCCTGTTGAAAGGGGACTAGAGTACTCTCAGACTGTGAGGGGAACCAGGATATTTCTCGGTGTTCTTTATCTTTCCGCACTTTATCGCTTTCATCACTTAGAATATAAATCGGAAAAATAAGAAGACATAAGTTAAAAACTGGAAAAATTTTAAAGCATCTAATTCACCCTGCTCTTAGGTGCAAACTCTACTTACAGTTGGAATTAGAGCAGGTTATAGGTAACCTGTTTCTAGAAGATCGAGTATGGCTTCCACAAGCGCTAATTCGGTTTTTAAAGATGGTGGTAGTAGTAATAAACCCCCACTATTTTCTGGCAAGTATTTTGATTTCTGGAAAATATGCATGAAGGCTTATTTAGAAGCACAAGGAGAAGGAATTTGGGAAACCATCAAAAATGACCCACATGAACCAGTTAGTGCCGTAAATGGTGTCGAAACTCCAAAAGACTAAAATTTCTTATGATGATGATGATAAGAAGAAAAACCTAAATGAAAAGAAAGCCATTAACATACTACAAAGCACACTAAGTATGGAGGGATTTTTCCACATCTCTCAATGTAAATCCACAAAAGAAATTTGGGACACTTTAGTAGATACCCATGAAGGAACTGCTGAAGTAAAAAGGTCAAGATTGAATACCTTGAGTCAAGAATACAAAATGTTCTGAATGCTTCTCGGAGAATCCATCGTCACATTGCAAAAAATATTTGTGCATTTAAAAAATCATTTGATTGCTCTTGTTAAGACATTTTATAATTGTGAATTAAATCTTAAAGTTCTTATATCATTAACCAGGGAATGGCAACCTAAAGTGACAAAAATATCTGAGAAGAAAAGCTTTTCAACTATAACATCTGCATCATTGTTCGATAAACTCCAAGAACATGAACTGGAACATGGAAGACTAGAAAAACATTAACATCAAGACAAGAAATCCAAAGGTATCGCTTTAAAAGTCGAATCAAAATAATAACAAGATGATGCTCCTAAAGAGGATGAGAACTTCATGCTTCTTGTGAAGAGACTTGGTAAGTTCTTTAATAAAAATGACAAATATTTCAATTATGCTAAAAAAAAGAAACATTTCAGGAAAAAGGAGGCTTCTACTTCAACACTCGATGTCACTTGTTATGAATTTGGTAAACAAGGCCATATTAAGACGGACTGTCCGAAACTTTCCAAGAAAGGTGGCTTCAAGAATAAAAAGGAAAATAAGAACAAGAAAGCCTATATAGCATGTGAAGATAATGAGATAAGTTCCTCATTAGATTTAGATAGCGACAAATGTGCAAATCTAGCATTGATGGCTTCACACCATTTCGATGATGAAGAAGAGGTTAGTAATGAATTTTCCACTTATGATAGCGATGCTCAAGGGGCTATAGATGAACTTCTTAATGAGTGCAAAATACTGTACAAAATAATATCATCTCAAAAGAAATAAATTCCGTCTCTAGAAAATAAAATTAAGGCAATGGAAAAAGATTACAAAGATGAAAAACAAAAGATAATTAGTGAACAAAAATAGAATTTTGTATGAAAAGAATGTGAATCTTTTCTTTTTCAAATTGTCCAACTAAAAAGAGTTCTTGAACGGTATGAAAAGGGACAAATTGGCTTGGAGGGTGTTTTTAGTCAACAAAGATATTCCAACGATAAAAGTGGTCTTTGTTATTCAAAATTTAGTAAACCAAGTTCAAGTAAAACTATCTTTGTTAAAGCTAGTGATCAAACTCCAAAAGAGAAAGTTAACAAAGCCAAAGTTTTTCATCCTTATCCTAAAAGAAAAAGATTTGTTAAAAATGTTGTGAATTAGGATGCTTTAAACAAAACGTACTCGGTTTCTTTATGATCAAGAAACACATAAGGGTTAGGGTTAAAGAAAAACAAGGAGAACAACAAGGATTGGTTATAACTGTTATTATTTACTTTCTCTATAAAACAAATTACAAGTACTCAAGAATAAAAAATAACTCTCTCACCCTAATTAGGTTTTGTCACACCACACTTAAGATGAGAGACTAGTATGCTTTATATAATAAAACCTAGCATACTAAACGGGATTTTTAACAATTACCCATTACAAGCTAATTTAGGGTACAAGCTAACTTAAGCAATTAGATCTTTAACACAAGGCCCAATTTGATAACTACATACTAGAACACAATTCGACTAGAACATGTAGGTCTTCGACAACAGCATGTGAGCAAACTTTGACGACATGCTAACTAGAATTCGATCTAATCTCTCACAAATCTCCACCTTGGATCTAACTCTACCATAAAGGAAATAACTAGATTTATTTATGCAGCTTTATCAACGACATACAGTGGAAAAATTACAACTGGGCAACGTCTTGGTGATCATATCAGCAACATTATGATATGTCGAAACCTTCAGCATTTGGACTTCTCCACGCTCGATTACCCCTCTGATGAAATGCATCCTCACACCAATGTGCTTGGTTTGCTCATGATAGGCTGAATTATTTGACAGGTGTATTTCACTTTGACTATCACATATAACAGTGACAACTCAACCTTGAAGTTTCAGCTCCTTTGCAAAACCTTCAAGCCACAATGCTTCCTTCACAGCTTTAGTTAGGGTGATATATTCCGCTTCAGTGGCTGATAAGGAAACAACCTTCTGAAGTGTTTATTTCCAACTAATTGTTATGCCAAACATAGTGAACACATATCCATAAATAGATTTTCTGGAATCGATACAACCTGTATAATTTGAGTCGACATATCCTTCGATTGCTGATTTACTATCTTCACCCAAGGTTCCACCATAAATTAGGACTCTGTTTAGAGTCCCATTTATGTACCTTAAAATCCACTTCAATGCTTTCCACTGAGCCTTTCCAAGATTCTCCATGTACCTGCTTACAATACTTACTGCATATGCTAGGTCAGGTCTAGTACAAACCATAACATACATCAAAGAACCCACTATATTAGCATATGGAATACTATTCATATAAGTTATTTCGTCATCAGTACTGGGACACTGATCTATACTCAACTTGAATTGAGGGTTTTTCGGAGTCACAACAGGCTTTGAATTTGACATACCAAACCTTTCGAGAATCTTCCGTAGGTATGCCTCTTGAGATAAGCATAAAATTTGACTGATTTCTATATCTTCAGATGTCAATCCCAAGAATCCTGGATGCAGCTCCCAGATCCTTCATGTTGAACTCCTTATTGAGTTCAACCTTCACCCTCATTACATATTCTACATTGTTTCTTGCTATTAGAATATCATCCACATAAAGCAACAAAATAACAAATGAATTACCAGGTCGAAATCTGAAGTAAACACAGTGGTCGAACTGACTTCTAATGAAACTTATGCATGTCATGAACTTGTCAAATCTCCTATTCCACCGTCGAGGAGATTGTTTCAATTCATATAAGGATCTCTTCAACTTGCACATATAATCTTCCTTCCTCTTTTTGACATACACTTCAGCTTGCCTCTGTTTCATCTAGGTCACCATACAAGAACACGGTCTTCACATCCATCTGTTCTAGTTCAAGGTCGAAATGTGCCACTGTGGAAAGAAATATTCGAATGGATCTGTGCTTCACAATAGGAGAGAACATATCATTTAAGTCGACACCTTCTTTCTAAGTGAAACCCCTAGCGACATTCTTGCCTTGCATCATTTTGACGCCACTCCTTCAATTCCTTCCTTAACTTTGAAAATCCATTTACAGCTGACTAACTTGGCTCCAGTAGGTTTCTCAATCAGTTCCCAGTTGTCGACACTACAAAAAGGGCCGGCAGAAACAAACAGAAGAGTCACCCCCAAACTTTATTTATCCCAAAGAGAGGGAAAGGAAACGATCGAAGAAAACCTAAAAAATGGAAAAAGACAAGGTCATTGCAACCAAATCTTGGGTTCGGGAGTCGGTTACGCAAGGGGAAGGTATGAGCACCCCTCACGTTCATTGTACTCAACGGGATCCATGCTTGTTATCTATCAAAACGAGTGAGTTATCTAAAAGCTACTTCTAAACGGGGGAGGGAGAAGAAAAAGAAGACTCGATAGGACATCACCGCCCTATGCCTACGTATTCCCTCGTGCATTGGGAAAGTCAGAGTCAATGTAGTTCGGAAAATTACGGGTGATGGAGGGAAGGTTGCTCGCTAAGACATCACCGTCTTGTGCCTATGTATCCTCATATGGTATGAGAAATTAGAGCAAACATAGTTCGGGTAAACTAGACCACTGGTTGGTAAGTGTTTTTTATGAGTGACGTTAAATTCCCATTCCAACAGTTAGGGTTGATGCCTGTTTGCGGTAGAACGGAAAAGTAACACATTCTTTTCTGAAAAAGATTTTTGAAACAATCCTGAAGGACAAAAAGGCTTGAATTTGATTTAAGAGTTTTTTTTAAAGAAGTTAATTGAATTTTTTTGAGATTCACGTTGCACTCAGACTATGACATAGAAGCGAATGTGTCGCGTATCTCCCAAAGGGCGTATACTAAACACTCTAGAGAAATGAGGAGAAACCCCCCACTCATCATTTCCCATGTACTTAAGGCTCATGGTGCCCAACATTCATCGTTCTTTATTAAGTGACTTAGAGTTGTTTGAGAAAGAAGAAAAGACACAAAGAAAACATTAAAGGGAAACTAAAAATCCTAATGTTATCATACAATATGGTCTTAAGGTTAGGATGAAAGGGAAGTCTACCTACTGTTATCGTACAAGGGATTGGAAGCCTAATATCTCTCCTACTCCCATCTTAAACAGAGGGACTAGGAATCCTAAGGGATCATGTGAGCAAACACAAGTGAAAACCATCCAAAGCAATCACAAATGACAACCACACTAAGAAAAAAAGCACACTTTGATCAACACTTAATCAGGAATTAAACAAGGTAAGCAACAAAAACAAGTTCATCAATTAAATAAAATATCCACAAGAAGATGCCAACAACACTCGTCAAAACTAAAATCAAGATTTAAATAAATCACAAGATAAGTACTAAGATTTAGTCTAAAGTAAAATCTTAAATTACAATTAAACACATAAATTAAGACCTAAATCAAGATTAGCTTCTGAGTCTAATCCTAAATAAGGTTAATTCGAATCAAAACTAAATACAAAATTAAAAACTAATTATCGTTAAAATTAAAATAAATTTAAAAAACTAAATGATAATAATAAAAAAAACTAAACAATTAATCTAAACTAACAATTAAAAACTGAAATCTAAAAAAACTAACTACATAACTCTTAACAAATTAAACTAAAAAAACAGGGGGGTGTGCAGTAGGGCTATAAGAAGAAAACGATTGGGCCTAGAATATTGGGGGTGTGAGTCAGAACCCCCAGGGCCCATTGCTGCAAACCCACAAAGGGAAAGAAAAGGGTGTACCAAACACCCTAAATCAAACTTCGGGCCGTGCCTTGATCGGGGCCCTTGAGCTCATACTGAGTCAAAGACTGAGCCTCGATCAGACGGTGGGGGACACAAGCACATCACAAGGCTATCCAGTGTACACACCAGATTGGGTCAAGGGTCACAGGCCGGTGACAGTTGTCACCAGCGAGGAGGTCCAAATTGCCACCTCAAACCAAAGGATAAAAAACCAGAAAAACAAAAGCAACCAAACCATTCGCTCTAAATGTTTCTCTCTCATCGCCTATTTTCCTCTCCCTCTAAACACTCCCCTCTTACCTTGGCCGGAGATTTGAAACATGGCCGGAGAAGACAGTGGCAGGCGGCGGCGGCGACCGTCTTCTCCGACGAAGTTAGAAAACTCAATCCAACACCATTAAACCAAAGACTCTTAAAGATCTCGAAGAGCTCTTTGTATGACTAGACAACCTCAATTATCTTCAGATAAGACTTTACAATCTTGATAATTGTATGATGTTAAAAATCCAAGTCTGACTTGTTTGGCATCCAATCCTACCAAATTGATGTTTATCAGGTGGATGTCGAAAATTTAAACCCAGTCAGGACCTTCGTTGTTCATGTTGATTTGATAGTTGTTCCTTCCATGATAATTTTTATTCCACCCTAAATCCATTTGATTTTGGAGAGCTTCTTACACAAAAGAACACCCCTGATTATGCTTTGAACAAATTGAACAAGCGTTGTAATGGTGCAATGGGAGCTGACGGTGTTGACTCTGTTTGGAGTATATTGCCACGAAGTTTACATTCATTAAGCGAATGTCAAAATTTTGAAAAATTACTGGGCATCCATAAACCATGTTTACTCCGCGGATTCTTTGGTCTTGGATCCAACCTAGATCCATTTACTTTTGAAGGGCTGCCTGTACAATGTTGCACCCTTGGTTATTCTTGTAACAAATGTTGCATTGATGATAGTTGTGAGGTGGCACAAGGACGTATCCACTTTGTCTGCAATGCATCTTAACCAAATTTGTTTCTAGTAAGCGCAGATCATGAATTTGATAACTGCTTCCAAGACCTTCGTCAATTAAGTTTACATAAGCTTTCTCATGCTAAGGTAGTGGTTTCCTTTGAACATTCGAATTAGTGTCTTTGAAAGACAAAATTCCATTCTTGACAAGTCTTTGTACATCAGATTTTAAACTGAAATAGTTCTCGATGTTATGCCCTAGTGCTCAAGAATGACAGGAGTAGTCATGGTTAGGATGTGTCCTTTTTCTAGTAGAACTAAGAACAATTATGCATATGGCATTGGTATATGATCAAAACCTGGTGACCTTAAAATATGATTGTTGTTGTTGTATTGCAGGCAAGCCTATTGAAGAGGCTGTTGCTACCTTTGCTGATACTATGGTTGTTAAATTTGCTGATTTTGAGAAATTTGTGGTTGATATGCTGAAACTGGTGCTGAGTTGATAACAAGAGATACCCTTGTTATCTTCTGAGGTTGGTATCTTCGTCTTTGTTTACCCTGTGAGACAATGTTGATATCTTTCTCTTTCCTCTTTTGGTAAGTGCTTCCATACCTCTTGTTACTATTGGGTGGTTCTGTATCTTTGACTAATCTCCCTTCTCAGATTACTTCCTCCAGACGTACTCCCATGTTCACCATCTCAGTTAATTCACTAGGTGCACTTGCGACTATTCAGTCATAATAGAACAAGCTCAAAGTTTTCAAGAAGATTTTTGTCATTTCTTTCTCCTTGAGAGGAGGAAAAATCTGGGCGGAAATTTCACGCCATTTCTAAACGTATATTTTGAAGATTTCCTTATCCCTTTGAGACATAGCCCTGAGTTGATCCCTATCAAGTGCCATATCCAAATTGTACTTGTATTGCTAAACAAAAGCTGCTCCAAGATCTCTGAAGGTACTGATCTTTGTACGGTTTAATCCCATGTACCATTTGAGTGCAGCACCAGTTAAATTGTCTTGAAAGTAGTGGATTAGTAACTGTTGATTTTCTGTATGGGTAGACATCTTCCAAGCATACATCACAAAGTGACTTTGAAGGAAGGAGTTTCCCTTGTAATTTTTAAAGTTAGGCACCTTGAATTTGTGTGGTATTTTAACAGTTGGGACTAAGCAGAGGTTGGCAACATCTTTCCCAAACAAATCCTGTCCTCGAATAGCCTAAAGTTCTTTCTGCATTTCCATGAACTGTTCTTGGAATTCATCTATCCTTTCATATACTCCTATATCCTTGATTGGAGCGACGTGAAAAATCTGTTCTTCTAGAGTAGTATGTATCACAGGTTGTGGTATAGTTATTACTGTTACAGCTATTGGCACTTCGGTGACTTGAAGTTTGTAACCTTTAGGTATAGGAATCTCTGTCGTGGCTCTTGCATCTTCATTGAACTGAAGTTTGTAACCTTCAGGCTTAGAGACTCCAACTGTAGCTCATGGGTGTACTGAGGAATGCCCCAGGGAAAACCTTTAGGCATGGTGTACTGAGGAAGACTGAAGGGTACTTCAGAGGTTGGTGCGAAGACAATTTCTGAGATCACAGTCCTTTGAGACGGTTGATCCTAAGATGCCGCCATTATTTCTATCATGATGTTGAGTCTTTCCAGACTTTCTTTTAGAGTAGTGACCTCCTCTCTTAGTTCTCTATTTCCTTCATCAAGATCGTCCATTTGCTTCTGATGATTGACCCGAGTATTGTATGAATGAGAAAGTTTGACTCTAAAATATGACAAATATGTGTAAGATTTTTTATGAAAGATGTGAAATGATGGAATGATGAATGATATGAAAAGGGTGCAAATGCTCTTTTGTTTTGTTTTTTCTCTCTGTCTTTTTAAAAGAACTTTCAATAATTATGTTGCAAATATCATTCAGTGGATAACATAAACACCAACACTTTTATTTGATAAACTGAAGAGATTACAAAAGTAAAATATTTATAATGCAGAAAAGGGAAACTGAGCCTATAGCCATTAAGGAACCTTCTTTGATGAGGCCTTAAACCCCTGTTGCTGACTTTCCTTCTGCCTCTTGGGCCGAGCTTCCTTAATTATTGGCGGGTTGATGATCTTTTACCAAGTGAAAGGGGAGAGTAAAATTTCCCGTTCTTTTTGTCTTTCCACACCATGCTGCTCAAGTATCTCAATTAGAGCATCTTTTTCTTTTAGCAGTTTTTGGATCTATGTGTTCTCTAAGATGAAAATTTGATATTTGTTCCTTCAAGATTTCTTTTCGCGTTGAGTTTTGTTAAGAGCGACATGAAGTTTCTCTGTGTCGTTCATGAAGTAGGGGATAGATTACTTTAGGGGAAATACTTCTTGATGAGAGTAAGGCTTCCTCAACCTGATGGCTTTTGTTTGTACCCATTGAAGATAAGGCTCCGCAAAGATGCAGTTTGGTTTTCCCAGAGATTTTCTTCCTTTCCTATGAATATGATGCCAAGAATGCACAATTTCCTCTTTAAGTGCTCTTTCATTTTCTCATTCTTTGAAGAAAAGACCTTCCATATGAATTTTATACGGTATTTTTTTCATAGGGTAACCAAGCTGACGACGAGCTAAAATTAGGTAGGAGTTGATCCCCCATTTAGTACCAATGAAGGGTACATTGGGGGAACTTCCACAACTATCAATGATCTTTGTTCCGTCATAGACCCGATTGTACCAGTCTATGTCAGAGTGAGTGAGAGACATAATATTTTGCGACCATCGCATACTATTTTTGAGATCCCAAAAAGCAACAGATTTAGGCAAGTGAGAAATAAACCATTTGTAGAGTAACGGTACACAACATGTAATCATCCCTCAACTGTACAAATTCCTTAGATGCACTGAGTGGTAAGCATCTGTAAGAAAAGTTAGAACTGGATTCCCAATTAAGAATATCCTGATAGCGTTGACATCAACGAAGTTGTCAATGTTGGGAAAGAGGAATAATCCATAGATGAGTAGAATAAAATATCCTCAAAAGCAACCATGTTTCCCATACTGACAAAGTATTGGGCTCTTTCCATCAAAAACATAGTTGTTAGACCTTGAATTCCTCCCTTGGTGGTATTGTGAACTTTGATATCTGACATTTCCAAAGAGGTGGTTCTTGCAATGGTCTGATCTTTTGGAATCTTCTCCAAGCCATAGAATGGGTCTTGGTCAGAAATGGGTAAATCAATCAGCTGAGAGTATTCTTCCAATGTTGGTGTGAGCTGATAATCTGGAAACGTGAAGTAGTGGTACATCAGATCATAGAACTGAACCAATGTGGATAGAATTCCTTCCACCATGTTGACTTTAAAAAAGGACAAAAGCCTTCCACACTTAGCTCTAAAAGCTTCAGGATTAATAAACAATCTTCCCAATTTTCTTAGGTATTTCATTCTTGGACTTTTTAAGGTGTATTTCTGAGTTTTTCTTCTACCAAAATACATAGCACAATTTCTAATATTTACAACAACCTATTTTTTAGTTCTTTTAAAAATTCCGAAATTTTTTTATGAATGCATGGATGTACAAACACAGATATTTACATACATGGGTTTAAGGGTTTATCGTCACGAGCATGGAGCCATGGATCTACCCATCCCAAAGGTATGTACCAAGGGTTCATTTTGTACCTGTAGAATGGTTCTAACAAGGTTCCCAAAATCACTGACCCCTCTTTAGGATATTACTAGCAAACTGATTGACTCATGAGAGCTGTAATATCCTCAAGATGAATCTCATTTGAGTGTAGTATCGTGTATCAACTATTCCCGATAAAGACCACACTACATTATTAAAATGGCCAAATGGGTAAAAGTTACTAAAGTACTTAGCTTCTTAGGTTCCCAATGGAAAAAGTAATTTATTCACGACTTGCTCGCTCAACATCAGGAATTCCAAAGAGGGTGTCTCCACTGAACTGGAAGATTTTCAAGTTAGTTAGTTTGGGATTCACTCCCTATAAGGCTTCTTGATTATACCACCTCATATCTTAAAGTATGTTCTCAAGTCCAAGTTTGGATTTTTCCTCACCACAGGTGTATTAATCGTATTCCCAAAACAAATGCATTTAAACAAATATGGCAAGTAAATAGGTAATATCAACAGTAATAATAAAGAATGAAATGAAATTAACAATAATAGTAAAAAAGGTACAAAATAGCTTAACCCTCTTAGGGGACTCAACGTCCTTAGTGAAGTCACCATTTTTCTGTGGACTGATTTTCGTGACCCCACCAATCCTGAGATGGTGAGATCCTCGTGAATCGTGCTTGTGCGACTTTCAAATTTCTAATATTTATCATATGATGCTTAAAAGGAAGGGGAAGGAATCTAAACTAATATTGCATGCAAATGTTTTCCCTACAAATGCAAAGAGATCTGGAATCGGGGGTTGGTCATAATAAGGGAAGTTATTAACACCATAAGTATCTATAATACTCTATAGGAACCTTTTGTACATTTTTACTATTTTTAACTTATCTACTTAAGTTGATTACTGTTGATTGGGAAAGTTTTAACTTATGGGTGAATATGAGATGTTTTTGGGAGTTTTATTTTTATGAAAGGTACGGGGACCTAAGGGTTTTTATTTAAAGGTGTGCTCACTAAGACTTCACAATCTTATGCCTACGTATTCCCAGAAAAAGAGACTTTGGGAAATCAGAGTGTTCGTAGCTCCACCTAACTATGGGTAGAATTAGTATCATGTTCAAAGCCCAATATGATGAAGCTAAAAGTTTTGTTGGTTTTAAAAGAAGAGACAAATTGTCATTCTTAAGGGAGATATCCCACATATTCATCACAAACATTTGAGAATACTAACATAAGGGAAGAAGCTTTGAACTTGGATGTTAAATAATCCTAAGCATTGCCACATCTTCCTTTATGAGTCTTTGCATGTGTCGCTACTGCGAAAATCGGCGCCGGCTGAACAGAAGAGTCGCCACCGTGCGTTATTTATCCCAACGGAGGGAAAGGAAACGCTCGAAGTAAACCTAACGCAAAGACGGGAAAGGAACGGTCATCGCAACCAAATCCTGGATTCGGGAGTCGGTTACGCAAGGGGAAGGTATTAGCACCCCTCACGTCCGTCGTACTCGACGGGATCCACGCTTGTTTTCTAGTACGGATTGTTATTCTATCTATTCTACAGGTCGAGGGTTAAAAGAAAATAAAATGACTCGGCAAAGTATCGCACTTTATGCCTACGTATTCCCGTCTGGAACGAGAAATCAGAGTCAACGTAGTTCGCCTACCTACGGGAAAAAAAAGGAGGGGAAGGTTGCTCGCTAGGATATCGCATCCTATGCCTACGTACTTTCATACAACATGAAAGATCAGAGCAAACGTAGTTCGGGCTATGGAAGACACAGATTTTTCTGTTTATCTTTCATCCTTCTGAAAAAGGTTTTCTTCTGATTACGGGTCCAAGCGGACAAAAATGACACTTTGATTGGTTTTCAGTCTTTTTACGCAAGAACTGTCTTTTATTGATGTTTGAAATCTTATTACTGTGTTTTGAATGATTTTGAGATAGAAGAGAAGGAACTCTAAAGCCTAGGGTTGAAAATGGGAATCAAAACTACCCTAATGTTATCATGCATGGGTTAACACCTAATGTCTGTCATATTTCTCTCTTGCGCAGAGAGAAACAGAGATCCTAGGGGATAAATGGAAAAGAAACAGCAGATGTACAGTAAAGCAGTAAAATGCATGAGATGCAGCAATACAAGCGAGGCAAGGGAACCCCACTCAACCTCGAACCTGGGAAAACAATAGGCAAAATGAAACAGCTTCACTTCAAACCTATGGGAAAATTAACAAACAATATAGCAAAGAAAATAAAACCTCAAAACCAGCTCTGACAGCCTACCCGCTCCTACAGCAGCAGCTCTGAAAAACATCAAACTCTGACAGTTGATTAACTGCAAAACATTAACATCTTCAAATGAACCCCAAAATCAACTCTTCAATGATCCTCTAAACTCCAAGCAATCCCCAAGCTTTAGCAAGCAATGAGCCCCAACAGTTGACAGCTTCAGACAGCAGTAAAACCCTAATTCAAAAGTTGAGCAGCTTTGACAGGCACAAACTTCTCCTTCACCCCTCTTTAATGCAATGAACTTCATCTTCAATGAACTTCTATCTTCAAGGCCAGCACTCCAGAATAGAATCACTTAACAGAATAAGTCGAATGCTAAACAGCTTATTGACAACCAAAGGAAGCCTATAAGTGTTTAACATTATGAGAGACAGGTTCCCTCAAAGTTCTACTTCCAAGATAAGCCACTTATCCCTCCAAAGGAGGGATGTGGATATCTTAGAAGGACTTTTAGTCATTGGGAGGAAGCACAAGATGCTTTCCATGTTTGTGGAAGAATTCAGTCTAATCTAAAGCTCTGCCTATTTCTCCTATTTCCTATGTCTGCAACAAGCACCTTCAAGCACAAGAATCCCCAAGCTACAAGCATCATTATTTGTCTTCAATCATCACTCAAGGTCTTCATGCTCCACAAGCCAAGCCCAAGCCCCACA
Source organism: Lathyrus sativus (assembly GCA_963859935.3). Classification (NCBI taxonomy): domain Eukaryota; kingdom Viridiplantae; phylum Streptophyta; class Magnoliopsida; order Fabales; family Fabaceae; genus Lathyrus; species Lathyrus sativus. The sequence goes on along the minus strand of OZ012737.1, from coordinate 307,885,477 downwards.
CCCCAGTTGAAATGCCCCAAAACCCAACAAACAAAGCAACATCCCAAGTGGGAAACACACCAATATCAACCAATTGCAAATATCAAGTAAAAATGGTAAAACTCACTATAAAATCCTAATTAAATTTCTAGGGGACCCTAACTATGTACCCTATATCCCATATAAACCCCAAGACCTAAATCAATTTTAAAACCCCAGAACTATGCCCTAAACTGCACCTAATTATTGTGAAACCCTAATCCTGATCACCCTAAAGTTAATGGTTCAAAACTATCCTAAATTAAATCACAAAAATGTGATAAAATTCCAGGGGGAACCTGATACTCTAATCTAACCATATCAAAAAGAATTACATCAAAATATGAAATAAAATGACCATACTAAATTCAGCAAGTAACATATACCAAGTGAAAATGAAATAAATGCCATAAAAATGTAAAAATGCACCAGAAAATAAAAAATGAATGAAATGCCAATTTGATTCTTTTATAATTTTCTTGATGTTTTTATGAAAATGAGTGAAAAAATCCCATGTAAAAAGAACCATTTTTCAATTTTTATGATTTATTTACTAAACTATATGCAAACATGAAAATCAATTAAAAATAAAAGAAGAGGTGTGGTAAATAGCAACTTCTGCAGTTCAAAGTAAAAAATTGGGCTCAGGAGGGGGTGCAGGTATCACACTGCGCTAGGCCCAAACTTATTCAGAAAAAACATAGAAAACACAAGGAAAAGAGAAAAAAACTGGGGGGGTGTCCTGGGAAAAACTGTGGTATGATCAGCAACAACGTCATAATGGGCCTGAGCCCGAATCCATTACCACCTAAACTAAGCATCAAAACCCTAATGCTAAACTTTCCTCCCTCACTGTTCATCGCCTTTCTCAACCTAACGGGGCTTCACCTATCCAAACTCTCTCTGAAACGCTTCAGAAAGACTCTCACCAATCTCTCACCCTCACAAACTTGCTTAACAACCTCACCTAAATGCTTCACAAAAATCAATCGCTAACACGAACCACCATTTCAATATCTCAGTCTAGAATGACTTCCCTAACCTAGTTTCAATCTGAACTCTGCATACCTCTCTCAACTAAACACGAACGCTGATCTCACTCTATGTTATTCTCTCAACCATACAAAAAATCACCCAGTTCTACCGCTAACAACAACCAAACTAACAAGTTCAAAGCAATCTCGAAGGGAACCTGGAGATGTGACGGCAACGATGCTGATTTCTGGGCGTGACAGATGAAGATTATCAAGCTTGATGGCGATCTTGATGTTCTGGCGATCTTGGAGAAATCAAGATGTCTGCATGATGACTTCGTTGATGGTGTTGACGAAATTTGGAGAGGAGGAAGATGAATGTTCCTGGCGAAGACGCTTGCAGATTGATGAGGTTCTTGATGTTTCTGGAAAAACGTGAAGAACACGTTCAAAGATCTTGAAGGATCTATGAAGGTTCTATGAAGGATTTCTGGAAATTGAAGAACGCGTTTGAAGATTGTTCTTGGAGATTTTCTGGCGAGTTGATGAAGAACGATGAAGGCTCTTGAGGATCTATGGAGGACTTCTGGCAGTTGAAGAACACGGTTGAATTTTCCGGTGGCTGTGATGAATTCTCTGGTGAGATCTTTGAATCTCCGGTGAGATATTGATGGAGGATGAAGAAGGTCGAAAGATGTTTGGATGAACTTTCTGGGGAAAATTCAGTTTCCGACGGCCTCAACGATCTCCGGCGACGGTTGTGGCGGAGGGGAGGTGGCTGAGGTTGAGAGTGAAACGTGTGAGTGATGTGTAGAGAGAGGAGGTACACGCGTGACAAGCCTTATATGCTGCCAAGTGGCAGACTTGGACCAAAGGACTGGGCCCACGAAATGCTGAACTGAATGGGTTAACGACAAAAAAAAACTGATTAATGATGATTAAGGGCCCAATTAATGACAAATAGAATCTGGATTAAAAAATGATATTAAACCTAATGACTCAATTAAGACTAATTAACTGAATTAAAAACCAATTAAATTGGAACTAATGATCTAATTAACCCTAAACGAAAATCAACACTTGTTATGACTAATTGGAATCTATCCTAAACAATTAAACCTAATTAAACCTAGATTAACCCCTAATTAATATCCTAAAAATCTAACAAACTATTAAAACTATTAAACCTATTTAATATCTACATTAAAATCTATATTAACCAATATCTCTAAAATCTATTAATGTCTATTAAAATCTAGAAAAACAACTATTAATAAAATCTATTAATTTCTAAAAAAACCCTATATTAATATCTATTTAAATTCTGAAAAAGGTTATTTAATATCTAAAAATCTATTAAAAGTCTATTTACTTCTAAAAACTCCTATTAAAATCTATTTTAAAAAATTCTAGAAAAATCTATTTAAATGCATTAAAAATCTAGCAAATAAAAGGGAAAAAACTAAAAATTGCCAGGAGGCCGATTAAATTGATTAGAGAACAATTGCGCAACCATAGCGAAACCCGGGCACCGAGATGGCCTGAAAACACAGGAAACGAGCACCGATTCTAAAAAGACTCTTATTCCAACCGGCCTGAACTGCCTGAAACGCCAGGGGCTATAATCCCGATAAAATCAATCTGACTGAGAAACAATGCAATGCATGCAGTATGCGAATGCGAATGCAAAATGCATCAAACATAAACCAGGTGCGGGAACCGGTTGGTCAAATTTTGGGGTGCAACAGCTGCCCCTATTCAAACGGCTTGGACCTGAAGGGTTGAAGAGCGAAGAGCCTTCAAACATTCAAAGGTGGAAGACGGTTGAATACAAAATAAACCCGAAAATTTGCCAACCGCAGAAATAAACTGCACACTCGCTTGGGGAAAAATACAGTGAACTGAATCCAATTATTATGGCAACAAACTGATCAATCACCTGATAAAGGGATTTGACTTTAGCACCAGTTACTTGTGTGACACCACAGATAACAAACCCGAAGGTTGGATCAACATGCACTTGATCACCTCACATCGTCTAATGATAGACAGAAGACACCATCCCGCAGGAAAACAATATCCATATCCACATGGTCTAAAGATAGACGGAAAGACACCATAAGGAAAACAATAACCCATACTCACATCGTCTAAAGATAGACGGCAAGACACCATCCCGAAGGAAAACAATAACCCATACTCACATCGTCTAAAGATAGACGGAAAGACACCATCCCGAAGGAAAACAATAACCCATACTCGCATCGTCTAAAGATAGACGGAAAGACACCATCCCGAAGGAAAACAATAATCCATACTCACATCGTCTAAAGATAGACGGAAAGACACCATCCCGAAGGAAAACAATAACCCATACTCACATCGTCTAAAGATAGACGGAAAGACACCATCCCGAAGGAAAACAATAATCCATACTCACATCGCTAAAGATAGACGGAAAGACACCATCCTGAAGGAAAACAATAACCCATACTCACATCGTCTAAAGATAGACGGAAAGACACCATCTCGAAGGAAAACAATAACCCATACTCACATCGTCTAAAGATAGACGGAAAGACACCATCCCGAAGGAAAACAATAACCCATACTCACATCGTCTAAAGATAGACGGAAAGACACCATCCCGAAGGAAAACAATAACCCATACTCACATCGTCTAAAGATAGATAGAAAGACACCATCCCGAAGGAAAACAATAATCCATACTCACATCGTCTAAAGATAGACGGAAAGACACCATCTCGAAGGAAACCGTCAGTGAGAACTAGCGGAAAGAGAACCATATGAACTTCATCACTACCCATCAAATTTCAGAATCCTCTCGTCTACAGGAGTTGATGGAAAGACCAATATCTTCAAAGGGGCCACATCATCAGTAAGAACCGACAGGAAGAAAAAACCACCTTCAAAGAGCCATGTCGTCGATAGGGGTCAACAACTAGGAAAACCAAACATTCTTCAAAGAGCCTCGACGTCAATAAGGATCAACGGTCAGAAAAACCTTCTTGAAATGTCATCCCGTCCAATAAACAGAAAGAACGCCGATATCTGAAAGATCGCCTTGAAACGTCCCAACGTCTAAAGATAGACGGAGAAAACCATCCCCAAACTCACGACGTCTAATGATAGACGGAGAAGACTCACTGGGGGAAACACATCGTCAATGTGAACTGACGGTAAGACCTGCTGAAAAACCACCTGCTCAAACTCCCAACGTCTAGAGATAGACGGAGAAAACCATATCCAAACTCATGACGTCTACAGATAGACGGAGAAAATTCCTGCTGGGGAAATACATCGTCAATAGGAATTGACGGGAAGAACAGTCTGTCTTCATCAAATGATCAATAGACAAAGCATAACCGTCGTATGATTTGAGAATCAAATACCAAATAGCTGTCTGATCAAAGCTGCTGAATAAATGCCCCTGAACTGATTACAGAGTACTTCATGTTGCCACGGAAGGCTGATAGAAAAACTGGCTTATGCTTCGTATGCATATGCGTATGTTTGAATTTTCTATGGCGTAATGCTCCATATAGGATGGAAATGCTACGCATTTGAGGATGAAATGCAGATATGATGCAAATATGATGATATATGCAAGATGCAAATGCAGGCTCGGGTCGCTGGAGAAGTTGGATACAGAAAACCGTTTCAGCCAAATAAATGCTGAAGACAAAACCAACTCCGCTGGGGATAACCGGATATCACAGAATTATTCCAGCAAAATAAATGCTGGAAGGGTGAAACCTACTCCGCTGGGGAATGACAGAATGTGCCAAGTATGATTGGACTTCTCCGGGGATAGCTTACCCGTGCCAATGAAAATTGGACTTTGCTGCGGAAAACAGACGGAGTCTTCCTGCATACCAATGAAGATTGGATTTTGAAACTGATGCGCCAACCTGGATGGGCCTCACAGTGATAGCCAATATGGATTGGGGCTCTTGGGATATCCGTGATGGGTCAGGCACGACTGACTCTGGAAAACATCCTGTCTGAATTCACAGTTTCTGATTGCAAGGTCAAAGGATAATACAACTTCCCGACATTCGTCTCACACTTGAAGACCGGCTGAATCTGTTCAAGTAGCTTTGAGTAACTCTGATGACACGGAGAAGAACAATTCCTTTGCTTCTGATATTACCCCAGCCTGTGGGTCCTCTGTTGGGATAGTCCTCAAAAGGAAAACTGAAAATCTGTACCCTGATGGTCTGATATGAAATGCCCCAGCATTCTGAACCTCGGCAAAATACTTCAAATCAAATGCCTCTCGAATGAAAAATAATTTCTGCGCTCTTAGGATGGCCTGCCCCTGTCTGCAATGACTTTGCCCATGATTGGCTGATTCAGTATAGTGCCTCTAGCTTCGAGAGATTTGCCGAATCTCGACCTGATTGGCCCGGAATAACGACGTTGGATGGCTGACCTCACTAGGGATCACTTGATAATAGCTTGCCCCGGCTCTCGGAACGTTCGGGCATCCTGCATTCTATCCTGATCAGACTTTCCACTGCAGGAAACTTTCCTGCTGTCATGCACTTACCCGCAAGTAAAACAAATTGTTCTGCACAAAAGATATATTAATGCAATGCACATGACAGTTTTGACATCCAATCTGTTCACTGGAAAAGGAAAAAAGTTTATGGCATATAATGCACAAATCATCTATCAAAATATCAACATCAGTACCAACATGGTAAGAAGAACCATTTTAGGAGTCTGCTTCGACGCGATCTTTACCGATGTATGCCTTCGAAACAATCCTGCTTCAATTAGGACTTTTGAAGGTTGTAACGTGGTCAGGCTCACGGTTTTGAAGGAAAGGATAAAGGCTCAAAATTTATTTTAACCCACCCATTCTCCTTGATGTTCTCCAATCCTACGTTCAACTAATTCGACCTTAGTGCTTACCTCTTAAAGGTTGAAAAATAGGAGTGATAGTTCGAGAAACTATGAGTTTTTGGAGTGACAGCCACTCACTCTTCGTCTTTGACACTTGGGGTCACACGACTCGTATTTAATTTGAGGATTTTTTTGTAATCCTAACTTTTGCCTGGACTGACTCTTTTGAGTTTCTTTTGATTATTAAGTCTAGCGGGATGCCCTCTTTTGTGCCTAAGTCATTTGCTTTCAAGTTTTGACTTAGCGGGCTTTTGATTCTTTTCGCTTTTCGTTTTTTTTTTTAACAAGTCGTGTGACACTGGCTGTCTGACTCCTTGGGGAATAATGTGACTGTGTCACTCCTGACGCTTAACCACTGTGGCTTTGTAGGCACGACCTATAGAGGTGTGATTGATCCTCGAACGGACACTCCTTTTGCAATTTTGACGCTCGGTCAAATTAGCTAACACCTACCCTGCCCCGGGTTAAGTTTGAGGGTTTTTCATTCTCAGAAAGAAATCCTACTACTAGGCTCAAATGGGTTGACAAGGGATTATCTTCCTTATATCTCCGGTGTTTAGGGATTTGAAACAATGCCTGTACATCATCAGCAGGTTTTATTTCAAAAGCATACAATATCAGAAGCTTGCATGTCGTTCATTTTCGTCATCCTCCCCGGATTCCGCTTAACCAAGCGTTGGATATCTATAAAAATCAATTAGTGAACACGAATGGATTTAATCAAAACATGCATAATCATTTCATTATCATCAATTGAATGGAAACAACAAGTTTTACAAACAAGATTGCAATTTAAACAGGAAAGAAACTACAAACATAAAGAAATGACAAGATGAAGCACAGGAAAATGTCAGCTTCCGAGAACCGGGCTTTCACATCTGACTTGCTGCTAAACCAACCATCTTCAAAGTTGCCTATTGAAACCATACTGCTTAAAACGGATACTGGGTGAATTGCCTTTTTGACTTCATTGGGCTTTGTCTAGCGCGCAGGTTTAACCGATAACGATAAGGTTGCTGACTCTGGAAAGGAGCTGACGTCTGTTGCGAAGACTGGACAGATTGTTGACTTCGAACAGCTGAACCACTTGGAGGTCGAGTCTGAATTATCATGGAATCCTTTTGTTCAAGCGCTTTCATCCTCAGGCTTGGTCTAGGAAGCAGCTGAGGACAGGGGGATTCTGACACCAATGATTGCAGAATATACTTCTGATCTACGGCAGCTTCGGGAACGTCCATCATTTTAGCACCAACTAGGATAAGACCATTAGGTACAATTACGCCGCCCGACGTGAATTCAATAACTTTTGCGTCAATCAGGTCCTGAACGTTGTGCTTAAAAGCGTGACAACTTTCCACCTCATGACCGGGTGCCCCGGAATGAAATTCACACTGCTTACTAGCGTCATACACATAAGGAAGTACCGTTCCCTTGATTGGGGCCAATGTTCTTTTTTCAACCAGCTTCAAATCTAATAAAGTCTGAAAGAGGTCAGCATACGTGGAAGGCGGCGCCTTGAATACCCTCTTTGGCCTCCTCTCCTGAATTCTTCGATGAGCCGGATGCATCCCTTGTTGTTGTTGCTGGTGTTGATCAACACGTCTTTTAAGCTCAGTTCCCACAGGCACGGGTTCTACAGGCACAGGTGGAACAAACTCCTTTACTGCGACTTCAGCTAGCTGATCACCCTCTTTCCTAAGCACATTCTTGACGACTTCCATGATCAAGCTCATTTGGGTCTTCAGCTGATTATTTTCCTCTTTGAGTATCTTCTGATCCAGACGCAACTCTTGCATGTCTTTCATCATCTGCCCTAGCTGGCTTCGGACTTCGATCAATTCAGCCTGATTCTGTTCCATATCTCTGAGGGAATTCCTGCAACAAACTGGAGATCAGGAAATAAGACCCACGGTTCTGATGTACCTGTTATGTGAGAATGCAATGCAGAAATCAAACACATATTCACGACAAGACAAAGAAACCCCAAGCTATAAGCACGGAGATAAACACCTCACACCACTATGTAAAGCCAACAAGAGTAGTAAACAAGTACACCCAAGTACAAAATACAATGACCCCAGCCAACAAGCCTGGTGGTGGTCAGCAAACAACAATGCACGAAAGCTAAACAGGTCAGCAGAGAAAAACAGATGCGACACCCGGCGCAGAAACCTCTAGCAACTTCCTCCATATTCAACTAAGATCTCAGTTGGACATTCTTCCGAACATACACTTTCGGTGGAGTATTCCATGATATTGACTGACGAACCCATACAACTGGATGAAGGAGAATCAATAATCTGAACAAAACCCTGAGGTGTGATGAAGATCTTGTTAGAGTCTAGCAGATTCTGAACTTGGCTTCTAAGCACTTTACAATCATCTGTCGAATGCCCCTGTACCCCAACATGGTACTCACAGCGGGCGCTGGCATCAGAACCTGGAGGATAAGGCGGGATCATTGGATTAGTCTCTCTCGGCACTATTAATCCACTTTCGACCAAATCTGGCAACAACTGGCTGTACGACACCGGTAGCCAAGTAAACTGCCTTTTAGGCTTCCTTGGTCTTTGTCGGGCGTGATGACGTGGCTGATGATAATATGACTGCTGGTTTGAAGTGTCTGAAAACTGAGCCTGAGACGCTAGAGATTCTGAGACAACATCGCTTCCTTCTTCCCACTCCTCTTGAGAACTGAGAATTGATTCATTCTTATCAACTGGGATATAAGGATCCCCTCGAATATTTCCATTCTTGAGTCCTCTCTCCACAAGCTCCCCCATTCTCAGCAAGCCCTCAAAGTTTGTACAACTGAACATCATGTCATAATAACGGCCCTTCAGAGTACCCAAAAAGAGGCTAACCATTTCTCTATCCTGAATCGGTGGTTGAACACGAGCAGCCAATTCTCTCCATCTTTGCACATACCCCCTAAAGGATTCATTCTCCGCACGCGATAATTCTTGCAAATGCACGCGAAAAGGAGCCATTTCCAAGTTGTAGTTGTACTGCTTCACGAAGGCATTGGCTAAGTCCGACCATGATTTAATACTATCACTCTTCAAGTGCAGGTACCAGTCCAAAGATGCTCCGATCAAATTATCTTGGAAACAGTGAATCATGAGCTTGTCATTGGTGATATGTGAAGTCATTCTTCTGCAGAACATAACCAAATGTTGCTTCAGACAGCTATCTCCTTTGTACTTCTCGAATCTGGGCACCTTGAACTTCGGAGGCAACACAAAACCTGGCACCAAACACATGCTCGCAGCATTCAGGTCAAGAGTGTTCTTATTCATTAGGGCAGCAATCTGATCTTCCAATGTCTGAAGTCTTCTCATATACTCAACAGTCCTTGGGCCATGATCATTAACCTGCGGAACAACTCTTGGAGATGGAACAATCCTTGGAGAATCTGGCGTAGAGAAAGTGGAATTGTGACACTCTGTGTCATTGAAGGAATATGGACCTCTGACAGGGGTTTGCACGGGCTGAGCAACATTGTTCATCTGAGCTCTTTGACCATTGTTTCCTCCTCCATTTATAGCTGTTATGGCTTCCATGACCTGACTCACCTGGTGCTTCAACAATTCAAACTCCGCCCGAGTAACAATCAAGTTCTGCTCTCCTGAAGCCATGATCTTTCCAGATGCTAACTCAAGTCTAATGCGAATGTCGGGAACTCAACTGACGAAGCGGACAAAAAACGGGTAAGCTCCTTGTTCCGACTGAGGATGAATATGTAAAATGAAATGCAAATGCAAACAGTCATGCAAAATGCCGAATGCACACACAAGGGACCAAGTGTGCTGTTGAGAAGCCCAATCCACCATACTGGTCTTAACCAGACCCATAACACTGCTTAAGCCTGGTCTCAACAAACCAAAACAATACTCCAGCCTGGTCTCCAACAGACCCCATAACGCTGTCCTCAAATATCAACACCACTGAAGCTCAATCAAGAAAACCGGTAATCTGGAGGTCAAGTTACCTGCATGCCCCAACCCCTCTCACAGGTAGGTGTCCTATCAACTGACACAAGGTATGGCATCCTATGCGGTCATCGGTGTCACAGACTTTCGAGACTGATGATACGATACCCAGAAGGTGTGGTACCATCATGTCCCGAAGAGGCCTCACTTAGCCAACTTCCAAATGATCGGTCCCCGGAGTCGACAATCCAACTAACCAACAACCCCCTCAACCCAAAGGGTTGAAAAAGAAGTCAACCAGAAGAACCTCGTTCGAGCGTGGATTTTGAGGGACACTGGTACATGCAAAGCATGCACGCGCCCACTACTTTCCACAACTAATTCTAGGTGCACTCGAGCCTAGGTCCGGCTTATCTCTCAATTATAGAACCCCCTCATACCCACAGCAATAATCACAATAATATAATGCTGAATGTAAATACAGAAAGTTAAATCCATACAAAGCCCACAACGGGAAAACAAGCGCTAGGGTTGACTCGCGTAGGGAACCGTTGGAGTCCCCAGCAGAGTCGCCAGCTGTCACTACTGTGAAAATTGGCGCCGGCTGAACAGAAGAGTCTCCACTGTGCGTTATTTATCCCAACGGAGGGAAAGGAAACGCTCAAAGTAAACCTAACGCAAAGACGGGAAAGGAACGGTCATCGCAACCAAATCCTGGATTCGGGAGTCGGTTACGCAAGGGGAAGGTATTAGCACACCTCACGTCCGTCGTACTCGACGGGATCCACGCTTGTTTTCTAGTACGGATTGTTATTCTATCTATTCTACAGGTCGAGGGTTAAAAGAAAATAAAATGACTCGGCAAAGTATCGCACTTTATGCCTACGTATTCCCGTCTGGAACGAGAAATCAGAGTCAACGTAGTTCGCCTACCTACGGGAAAAAAAAGGAGGGGAAGGTTGCTCGCTAGGATATCGCATCCTATGCCTACGTACTTTCATACAACATGAAAGATCAGAGCAAACGTAGTTCGGGCTATGGAAGACACAAATTTGTCTGTTTATCTTTCATCCTTCTAAAAAAGGTTTTCTTCTGATTACGGGTCCAAGCGGACAAAAATAACACTTTGATTGGTTTTCAGTCTTTTTACACAAGAACTGTCTTTTATTGATGTTTGAAATCTTATTACTGTGTTTTGAATGATTTTGAGATAGAAGAGAAGGAACTCTAAAGCCTAGGGTTGAAAATGGGAATCAAAACTACCCTAATGTTATCATGCATGGATTAACACCTAATGTCTGTCATATTTCTCTCTTGCGCAGAGAGAAACAGAGATCCTAGGGGATAAATGGAAAAGAAACAACAGATGTACAGTAAAGCAGTAAAATGCATGAGATGCAGCAATACAAGCGAGGCAAGGGAGCCCCACTCAACCTCGAACCTGGGAAAACAATAGGCAAAATGAAACAGCTTCACTTCAAACCTATGGGAAAATTAACAAACAATACAACAAGGAAAATAAAACCTCAAAACCAGCTCTGACAGCCTACCCGCTCCTACAGCAGCAGCTCCGAAAAACATCAAACTCTGACAGTTGATTAACTGCAAAACATTAACATCTTCAAATGAACCCCAAAATCAACTCTTCAATGATCCTCTAAACTCCAAGCAATCCCCAAGCTTTAGCAAGCAATGAACCCCAACAGTTGACAGCTTCAGACAGCAGTAAAACCCTAATTCAAAAGTTGAGCAGCTTTGATAGGCACAAACTTCTCCTTCCCCCCTATTTAATGCAATGAACTTCATCTTCAATGAACTTCTATCTTCAAGGCCAGCACTCCAGAATAGAATCACTTAACAGAATAAGTCGAATGCTAAACAGCTTATTGACAACCAAAGGAAGCCTATAAGTGTTTAACATTATGAGAGACAGGTTCCCTCAAAGTTCTACTTCCAAGATAAGCCACTTATCCCTCCAAAGGAAAGGTGTAGATATCTTAGAAGGACTTTTAGTCATTGGGAGGAAGCACAAGATGCTTTCCATGTTTGTGGAAGAATTCAGTCTAATCTAAAGCTCTACCTATTTCTCCTATTTCCTATGTCTGCAACAAGCACCTTCAAGCACAAGAATCCCCAAGCTACAAGCATCATTATTTGTCTTCAATCATCACTCAAGTTCTTCATGCTCCGCAAGCCAAGCCCAAGCCCCACACCCCAGTTGAAATGCCCCAAAACCCAACAAACAAAGCAACATCCCAAGTGGGAAACACACCAATATCAACCAATTGCAAAAATCAAGTAAAAAAGGTAAAACTCACTATAAAATCCTAATTAAATTTCTAGGGGACCCTAACTATGTACCCTATACCCCATATAAACCCCAAGACCTAAATCAATTTTAAAACCCCAGAACTATGCCCTAAACTGCACCTAATTGTTGTGAAACCCTAATCCTGATCACCCTAAAGTTGATGGTTCAAAACTATCCTAAATTAAATCACAAAAATGTGATAAAATTCCAGGGGGAACCTGATACTCTAATCTAACCATAGCAAAAAGAATTACATCAAAATATGAAATAAAATGACCATACTAAATTCAGAAAGTAACATATACCAAGTGAAAATGAAATAAATGCCATAAAAATGTAAAAATGCACCAGAAAATAAAAAATGAATGAAATTCCAATTTGATTCTTTTATAATTTTCTTGATGTTTTTATAAAAATGAGTGAAAAAATCCCATGTAAAAATAACCATTTTTCAATTTGTTATGATTTATTTACTAAACTATATGCAAACATGAAAATCAATTAAAAATAAAAGAAGAGGTGTGGTAAATAGCAACTTCTGCAGTTCAAAGTAAAAAATTGGGCTCAGGAGGGGGTTCAGGTATCACACTGCGCTAGGCCCAAACTTATTCAGAAAAAACATAGAAAACACAAGGAAAAGAGAAAAAAACTGGGGGGGGGTGTCCTGGGAAAAACTAAGGTATGATCAGCAACAACGTCATAATGGGCCTGAGCCCGAATCCATTACCACCTAAACTAAGCATCAAAACCCTAATGCTAAACTTTCCTCCCTCACTGTTCATCGCCTTTCTCAACCTAACGGCGCTTCACCTATCCAAACTCTCTCTGAAACGCTTCAGAAAGACTCTCACCAATCTATCACCCTCACAAACTTGCTTAACAACCTCACCTAAATGCTTCACAAAAATCAATCGCTAACACGAACCACCATTTCAATATCTCAGTCCAGAATGAATTCCCTAACCTAGTTTCAATCTGAACTCTGCATACCTCTCTCAACTAAATACGAACGCTGATCTCACTCTATGTTATTCTCTCAACCATACAAAAAATCACCCAGTTCTACCGCTAACAACAACCAAACTAACAAGTTCAAAGCAATCTCGAAGGGAACCTGGAGATGTGACGGCAACGATGTTGATTTCTGGGCGTGACAGCTGAAGATTATCAAGCTTGATGGCGATCTTGATGTTCTGGCGATCTTGGAGAAATCAAGATGTCCGCGTGATGACTTCGTTGATGGTGTTGACGAAACCTGGAGAGAAGGAAGATGAATGTTCTTGGCGAAGACGCTTGTAGATTGATGAGGTTCTTGATGTTTTTGGAAAAACGTGAAGAACACGTTCAAAGATCTTGAAGGATCTATGAAGGTTCTATGAAGGATTTCTGGAAATTGAAGAACACGTTTGAAGATTGTTCTTGGAGATTTTCTGGTGAGTTGATGAAGAACGATGAAGGCTCTTGAGGATCTATGGAGGATTTCTGGCAGTTGAAGAACACGGTTAAATTTTCCGGTGGCTGTGATGAATTCTTCGGCGAGATATTTGAATCTCCGGTGAGAGATTGATGGAGGATGAAGAAGGTCGAAAGATGCTTGGATGAACTTTCTGGGGAAAATTCAGTTTCCGGCGGCCTCAACGATCTCCGGCGACGGTTGTGGCGGAGGGGAGGTGGTCCGGCGGCGTTTGCATGTGCGCCGGTGAAGGGTTGCTAGTGGATTACAGCTGGTGGGCATGCAAGGGGGGTTGGCGGCGGTGGAGTCAGTGAGGGACGCGTGGCAGTGAGAAAGAGGGAGAGGAAGACGCGTGTGAGGAGAGAGGGAGAGACGTGGCAGAGGGAGAAGGAACTTCAGAGATGAGGTGGCTGAGGCTGAGAGTGAAACGTGTGAGTGATGTGTAGAGAGAGGAGGTACACGCGTGGCAAGCCTTATATGCTACCAAGTGGCAGACTTGGACCAAAGGACTGGGCCCACGAAATGCTGAACTGAATGGGTTAACGACAAAAAAAAAACTGATTAATGATGATTAAGGGCCCAATTAATGACTAATAGAATCTGGATTAAAAATGATATTAAACCTAATGACTCAATTAAGACTAATTAACTGAATTAAAAACCAATTAAATTGGGACTAATGACCTAGTTAACCCTAAACGAAAATCAACACTTGTTAAGACTAATTGGAATCTATCCTAAACAATTAAACCTAATTAAACCTAGATTAACCCCTTATTAATATCCTAAAAATCTAACAAACTATTAAAACTATTAAACCTATTTAATATCTGCATTAAAATCTATATTAACCAATATCCCTAAAATCTATTAATGTCTATTAAAATCTAGAAAAACAACTATTAATAAAATCTATTAATTTCTAAAAAAACCCTATATTAATATCTATTTAAATTCTGAAAAAGGTTATTTAATATCTAAAAATCTATTAAAAGTCTATTTACTTCTAAAAACTTCTATTAAAATGTATTTTAAAAAATTCTAGAAAAATCTATTTAAATGCATTAAAAATCTAGCAAATAAAAGGGAAAAAACTAAAAATTGCCAGGAGGCCGATTAAATTGATTAGAGAACAATTGCGCAACCATAGCGAAACCCGGGCTCCGAGATGGCCTGAAAACACAGGAAACGAGCACCAATTCTCAAAAGACTCTTATTCCAACCGGCCTGAACTGCCTGAAACGCCAGGGGCTATAATCCCGATAAAATCAATCTGACTGAGAAACAATGCAATGCACGCAGTATGCGAATGCGAATGCAAAATGCGTCAAACATAAACCAGGTGCGGGAACCGGTTGGTCAAATTTTGGGGTGCAACAGCATGCTAAGAGAAGGACTTTAACTTGGATATTGTATCAACAAGTGTTCCACTTGCATCACTTAGATGAAAGAAAAGTATTGGACCATGATAAGAGAAGGAATCCAGCTTGGATTTTGAATCAACAAGTGTGCCACTTGCATCACTTATATGGAGAAAAAGCTTTTAATGTTTGATTTTGAATTGTGGTGTATAGAAGAGATATCTTCCTGCAGAGATGACTCAATGTCTCATATTTGGGGAGAAGTTGATTTATTTGAGTATCTTGTTCAAATCCCAAGATGTTGAAGCTAAAATATTTGTATCTTGTTCAAAGCCTAAGACGCGAAGCTAAAAAGTTTGTTTGTATCTTGTTCAAAACCTAAGATGTGAAGCTAGAAAATTTATTTGTATCTTTTTCAAAGCCCAATATGTGAGCTAAAAAGTTTATTAGTATCTTTTTCAAAGCCCATAATGTGAAGATAAAAAGTTTATTTGTATCTTGTTCAAAGCCCAAAATGTGAAGCTAAAAAAAGTTTATTTTCCTAAGAGGAGGCTAACTTAACTGGGGGGAGTTTTGAATTGACGGTATCTTGTATGAATCCCAAGATGGAGGCTATGATGCTTTTTAGAAGTCTGGGGGTCCTTATATGAAGCCCAAGAGGAGGTTGTGATGAAATTAACTGCATCCAAGGGGAACTAGGGTTTGAACTAAGTTGTAGTTGAGTGAACCCTAATGTCTTAGCTAAGTATAAACTAAGGATGAGGTGTTATCAATGTCAAAAGAAACTTAATATGGACAACTACATGAAAAGTATAGACATGAATTGAAAGTGGAAGGTCTTACACTCTTATCGAAGACCATGTCTAAGCATGGTTGACTTAAAAATCTGGTGGGTCTTACACTCTTATAAAGGCTCATGTCTAAGCATGGTTGACTTAAAAATGTGGTGGGTCTTACATTCTTATAGAGGCCCGTGTATTTTAGATTTACATGCCATTAGGTCTCTGTTTTATGAGAGTTGAAGATTGAAAGTTTTTAGAAATTGAAGAAAGTTTTGAGGAGGAGGGAAGATAATTACACTCTAATAGAGGCCCAAAATTTTTGTTTAAGAAGTTTTGAAAAAAGTTTTTAAATCAAAGTGAAACCCTAATGAAAGATTTAATCAGAGATATTTTCAAAAAGGAATGATTTAAACATGGTGTAAATGATGTGTAAGTCAAAATAAGTTTGTTGTGGTCTTGTATAAATGTTTTAAACAAAGTGCATTCATCCATATGAGAATAAAAAATAAATTAGGTTTGAAATCATTAGAAAGAAAATCAATTTTTCAAGGTTTTAAACCTAAAAAAGCACTTCTTTTCAACTTAATAAAAATTGATTAAATAAAATCTTTTTTATTTTTTGAATTTTTTGAGGGATTAAAATAATATAGTGTATGAGTGATATGTGTAAAACAAATTGGGTCAAAAAGAATTAATATGATTGGAGAAATAAATATTTGAATTTTGGAATAAAAATAGAAAAAATAGAAGAGTGGTAAAAAAAAATGGTGTGGGTGGGATTTGAACCCACGCCACCAAGGACACCACCAAACAAACACGCCCTTGCCAACTGAGCCAATGTGCGTTGATGCTAACAAAACCCAACCATTTGAATAAATATGAAAAATGCGTGGTAAATTCAAAAAATACACGTCATGGCCTTCATCTTCTTTCTCGGGCACCATATTTGCAAAAAGGGGTCTATCTCCCTCAATATGTAATGATTTTGAAAGATGTAAACATGAAACTTGTTCGCTTTTAAACAAGGAATCGAACGAAAGTTTTTAATTTCCTTTATTTTAGTGTGGAGTGAATTATCAAGCATGAACTAGATGAACCCTAGTTTTGCAAAAAATATAATGAAATCCTATACATGTAATATAAATGACAATTGATTGAGGGTAAATTATCTATGAACTACCAGGAACACAATGGTAACTTTAAATAACATTTATGATGTATGAATCATAGAGTTTGAAAAGTTCAGGCTTACCTTGAAAGAGGAAATCGAATCCTCGGGTGGAGGTGTTACAAATGTGATTTGATGATCTGGACAACTTCCTTGGACCTCAATGATTGCATTGAGATGCTTAGAACAAGTTGAAACCTCCTGGACTGCTTGCCTCAAATCCAACTGCGACTTGATCAAGGTGAGATGTGATGTTGATGAATTTGAGGTTACAAAAAGTTTTTAAGTGTTTGGATCACTTCTACATGATGTATGTGAAGTGTTTGAATCAAAATTTTGAATGGAAAAACTCTGGTTTTAAAAACTCGATTCTCCCTCTTTGGAATTTTGAAATTTTGAAGTGAAAGAGGAAGAATGAGAAAACAAGTGTTGTGATTGTTTTGGTGTACTCTAAATAGGGGGAAAGATTTATTTTGGAGGAATAGTGATGGTTGAAGGATGGGCTTAATGTTCAATTATTTTGGCAATGCATCATTACTTCTACCTCAAGGTACCTTATCTCTTCCACTGGCATAGCTCTCCTTTTGACCAATTTCACATTCTGCAGATGTTTTTAATGTTGTTTAAGAGTGCATCTTGACTGGTGGGAGTGGTTTCTTTGACAATATACTATTCCACATAAATGCCTCTTAAATTCAAGGCTTAAGTGATAATGCCTCATCATTTCAAAGGGATTCCTCTTGACTTAGTGGCTCTATCTTGCAGGTTTTGTAGGACTCACTCAGATTCTTGTTGAATTATCATTGTATAATCATCACACTTGGACTCAAGCAATCGTGCATCACAAGTAATTCCAAATCTGTCTTGCCAAAACGGTTTCATCAAGGCATACTGTCCATTCCATATCTCTTTGCTCAAATGGAATTAGATTGTGTTCTTGGGCATTTTGGAAACTTGGTATATCATACTTCAACTTTGATGTTTGAAATTGGTCTTGATTCATCTTGATTCATGGTGAAAAATAGCCGTAAATTTGGCTCCAACACAAGACAGATTCTGTCTAAAAAATTTCTGTGTCAAAGTTTGAAAGTGTTGAAACCCTAACTTCACGACCTTATATCTTAAAATCTATGCACTTTTTGGAAATCCATCCTAAGTGACAAAGTTGTAGTATGTAACAAGCTCTTCATATTGATTTTTGGATCAAAGAAAATAGTTACTTAGTTTGGAAGTTATGACCTTGCAAAGTAGCGTAAAAAATCATTGTTTTTTCATGACTTAGAAAATTTTCAATTTCTCCATGGTTTCCCTTCTTACAAATAACCTTAATTTTCTTGATTTTTCTTGATCAATCATGATCTGAGTCACACATTGTTGTACCCCAAAATTTGACCAACCTTTTTTCAGTAATTTGGCTTATGTTTCGTTTCATTTGCATTTGCATATCATTTATCGCATACTGTGCATTTTTGTCAGTCGGAACGGATTATCGGGATTACAGTCGCTTTGCTCGCGTTTCAGGCGATTTAAACCAGTTCAAATAAGGAGATTTATTTCGGAATCGAGTGTAGTTTGTTCTCTTTCTATTGGTTCGATCTATGCTGATTTCGGTTGCGTTTCAGTGTTCGCCCGACCTTTCCGTTGTTGTTTCACTACTTTGTGTGATTTTTATTCTTATTTCTTGCTTTCTAGTTTTAATAATATTTTTGTTTAGAATTTAGTGTTAGAGTTTTTATAGAAATAGCTTTTTAATAAGAATAGCTTTTAATTTATTAAGAAATAGAATTTGTTTAGAATTTGTCTTTAAAATAGTTTTTTTTTTTAATTTTAAGTAGGGTTTCATTTAGAATTTGTTTTGTTAAATAGTTTAGAAAATAGTTTTATTATTTGAGTTTAAAATAGAATTTTAATTATTTTTTAGAATATAGTTTTTATTTTTAGATTGAATATTAGAATTTATTTTCTTTTAATTATTTATTGTTATTAGATATTATTAATTAGGATTTTAATTAGTATTACTTTTTAGAGTTAACATTGTCATTAGCTTTTATTTTAATTAATCATTAAACCAGTTTTTCCTTCATCATCAGTTCATTAATTAGTTCATTAAGTCAAAATCATCAATTAAAGTCCAGCAGTCCATGTGTCGCGAGCCTATATATACAGACACTATTAACTTCCTCCTTCCTCTAGAAAAACCCTAGAGAGTACGCCTCCAACTTCTTTCCTTCATCATTTTCTTCATCTGCAAGCTCACAGTCTGGCCGAAAAACCCAGTTTCCATCCCTTCTCCTTCCAACCATTCAACCCACCATCTTCGAAATCATCATCTTCTTAATCTCAGACCATTCAGACTTTCATCTTCTTTATCAATCACCTTCGAAGCTCTTAACCCGTTAACCTTCGAAAACTAACAGCAGCTCGCAACTCAATTTTAACCATTTCATCCAAATACAAACACCAACAAAATCATTTTAAGAAACTCACAGCCTCACTCAAATCACCTTTGAAATCCAACTCAACTTCATCATCCAAACCACTTCCATTCTTCAGCAACATCTCCAACCCCTCACCTTCAAAACAGCAACGTATCCAGATTTCAAATTTCGTCACCAACCTTCAAATCGGCATGAAAATCTCCATTAAACCCATTTTCAACTTCGAACTCACCTCAGATATCCAAACGACATCAAACAAACCTTTAACGAAACCCCTGCCAGAAAATCAATACGACCCATTTCTCCTCACCGTTCATCGCCGTTTTTTATTCACAAAAATAACCCATACTCAGAATCTCGCTAACCTCCATCTCCTTCAACCTTCGAACCTAACATCCACGACCATCCTCCATTTTTCAACAACAAACAACAAAATCAAACCGTACCTCCATCTCACAGAAACGCAGATTTTTCAGTAACCCAGATTCACTAAACCATCGTCGACATCAAACTTCAAACCTCAAATTCCACAAAACCCAGAACTTCTCAACTCCCTCACTCAACTCGTCACAACAACAGCTTCGCCTTCATATCAACCCCATATCCGTTTCAAACCTCTGACCAACCCATTTCAAATCACTCAGCGAAACACTCTTCGAACCAAGAGCAAACCCACACACCTCTTGTCGCTACTGCAAAAAACACCCGGCGAAAAACAGAAGAGTCGCCACCTTTTGTTATTTATCCCAAAGAGAGGGAAAAGAAACGATTGGGAAAACCTGACAAAAAGGGAAAAGACGAAGTCATCGCAACCAAGTCCTGGATTCGTGAGTCGGTTATGCAAGGGGAAGGTATTAGCACCCTTCACGTCCGTCGTACTCGACGAGATCCGTGCTTTGTTGTCTATCTAAAAGGGTGTGTTATCTATCTACGTTAAAGGTCAAGGGACAAAAGAAAAAGAAAGGACTCGGCAGAGCATCACCGCTCTGTGCCTACGTATTCCCTCGTGCAATGGGAAAGTTAGAGTCAACGTAGTTCGGCTAACTACGGGTGAAAGGGGGAAAGGTTGTTCGCCAAGACATCGCGTCTTGTGTCTACGTACTTTCATCTGGTATGAAAGATCAGAGCAAACTTAGTTCGGGCTAACAAGACCATAGGTTGGTTCAAAAGTTTTGAGACCCGAGTAGGGTTAACAATCAGTTCTAGCAGTTGGTGTATGCAACTTGACCATTGGAGACTTAGGCGTTACCGTTTACGGTATAACTAAAAGTTAACAACACTCTTTTATCTGAAAAGATTTTCCATGATTAAGATCCCGAAGGATGAAAAAAAGATTTGAAGTTTTTTTGTATTTTTTAGAGAAGAAGTGTTTTGAATTAGATTTGTAACTCATGTTGCACTAGAGACTATGACCTAGGAGAGAATACGTCGCATATCACCCAAAGGGTGTACACTAAACACTCTAGGCCATTGAGAGGAAGCCCCCCAATCACCATTTCCCAAGTAGCTTAAGGCTCGTAGCGTACAACACTTGTCATTCTTTATTAGGTGTTTTGAAAGTGTTTGAAGATGAGAAGAGAAAGGACACACTAAAGGGAGACTAACTCAATCCTAAAAGTTGTCATGCAAAGTGGACTTAGAGTTGGGATACAAAAGAGGACTACCTAATGTTATCATGCATGATTTGATCCTAATGTCTATCATAACCTGTAATACCCCAAATTTTGCACTAAGATAAGTCGTTTCATCTTGCATCCCATTTCATTTTGCATTGCGTTTAAACTAGCCACTAACGGGTTGTGTAGTTGTTTGATTGTTGTAAGAAAATATCATGTGGCGCGCTCTTTTAGTTTACAGGGTTCCTAGTGCCATTTTATTTTGAATGAATAAAATAGCACAATTGGCAAGAGACTGTGAGTAAGGAGTTGTGAGTGTGAAAGGTCGAGAGTTTGAATCCCACCTTCTTCACTTTTTGTTTTGGTTCTTTTATTTTTATTCTAACTTTCTATTTTCATAAAAAAAATAACAAAAATAGTTTTTTTATTATTTAATTATTATTTTCGTATTTTATTAAAATTATTTTTTAAAAATAATATTTTTTCACTTTTTTCCATATTATTCATAAAAACATCCAAAAATCATAAAATTAAAAATATTAGAAAAGATTTTATTCTTTTTATAATATTTTTAATGTTTAGTATAAATAAATAGAATTTTAAGTTTATTTTAAATTATTTGAATTTTATTTAGTTTTAACTAATTATTTTAGTTGGGCTTTAAAGTGGGCATTAGGTTAGGGTTAACCCTAATTTGTTACCTATATAAACATAAGTTGTGCTTGAGAAAGGGAAAAGGAGACAAAAGAAAAAATGGCGGCCGTTCTCACGATTTATCAAAAGAGGGAATTTTTTTTGGAAGAATCCTAAAAGGTTTGAATTCATCATCGGCCAAGCGCTACCGGCGAGAAAAAAGTCCTAACGGCGGAGGCTCAGTTCATTCAACATCATCGTCGAAATATTAGAAAAGATTTTATTCTTTTTATAATATTTTTAATGTTTAGCATAAATAAATAGAATTTTAAGTTTATTTTAAATTGTTTGAATTTTATTTAGTTTTAACTAATTATTTAAGTTGGGCTTTAAAGTGGCCATTAGGTTAGGGTTAACCCTAATTTGTTACCTATATAAACATAAGTTGTGCTTGAGAAAGGGAAAAGGAGACAAAAGAAAAAACGGCGGCCGTTCTCACGATTTATCAGAAGAGGGGATTTTTTTGGAAGAACCCTAAAAGGTTTGAATTCATCATCGGCCAAGCGCTACCGGCGAGAAAAAAGTCCCAACGGCGGAGGCTCAGTTCATTCAACATCATCGTCGAAATATTAGAAAAGATTTTATTCTTTTTATAATATTTTTAATGTTTAGTATAAATAAATAGAATTTTAAGTTTATTTTAAATTGTTTGAATTTTATTTAGTTTTAACTAATTATTTAAGTTGGGCTTTAAAGTGGACATTAGGTTAGGGTTAACCTTAATTTGTTACCTATATAAACATAAGTTGTGCTTGAGAAAGGGAAAAGGAGACAAAAGAAAAAACGGCGGCCGTTCTCACGATTTATCAGAAGAGGGGATTTTTTTTTGGAATAACCCTAAAAGTTTTGAATTCATCATCGCCCAAGCGCTACCGGCGAGAAAAAAGTCCCAACGGCGGAGGGTCAGTTCATTCAACATCATCGTCGTTACCGTAAGCTTTCTCTTTCCTTTGATTTACGGCATTTTATGATTTTTGTGTGTTGTTTTGTTCATTGATTGTAGAATAATGGGAAGAATAAATAGAAGAAGGAACCATTGACATGTAAGGACTGAAGGAGAGGAAAAGCTTCGATAGCCATCCATGGAGAAAACGACAGAAGCCTTTTTATTTACGTTTCATTTTTATTTTATTTTATTATTCAATTGTTTATTTTTTTCATTTACATTAACTATGTAGTTTGTAATTAATAATGCAATTAAGTTTAGGTAAGTTATTTCAACACAAAAAAAACATAACGTAATCAATTTTTTAAAAATTAAGATCTTTCTAAAAAGTTTTTTTCAAAAATTAAACCATTTTTTATTTAAAAACATATTTATAAATAAAACAGTTTTTCTTAATTAAAGCTTTTTTCCAATTAAAACCATTTTTCATTAAGTTAACACAAAAATTAAAAAAATGACCTTTCTTTCACTAAAACAAAAATTAAAACCTTTTTCATTGAATTTAAATCAAATTTTTTCATTTAAATTAAAAACATTTTTTTATTAAAATTTAAAACATTTATTTTCGATAAAATTAAAACATTTTTTTCAAGACATTTTTTCATTAAAATTAAAACCAGTTTCTTTATTAAAATTTTTAGTGAATAATTAGAATAGTTTCTCCATTTAAGCATGAAATTAATTCTCCTCTCCTCTTCTCAATAAAAACTCAAAGAAATAAGTTTTGATATAGCCATTTCATTTTTGTCTAACCCTCGTTAATTTGTTTGTTTCAACTTGTTATTATTTCTTTTGTTCGTTTTTGTTCCATGGATGTAATTTACGCGAGGTCATGGTCGCAGTTATTTTATTTTGCATTTTTTTGGGAATTTTTAATTTACGCGAGTGATCATCACGATGCTTTTTTACCGCTTTCTTTACTTTTCGCATTTTAGTTTCTGCCATATAGTATTTTGCCTTGCTTGCATGTTTTACCGTTATATTTCCCTCCAAAGGAATTAGGTCTAGCCGTTTGAGCGCCGAGTCAATAACCCTAATTTTGACCGTTTCAAAACCCTAATAGCCTAGGTGTCCCGCCGTGGACAAAAATACCCGTTACCCTAGCTTTAGGTCAAAGAGTCGCCATGCGCTGTTTTAGGGTTTCCCGCCGTGGAATCCTTAATTTCAACCCTAATTTTAATTCAACAATTCAACGTAGAAATAGGAGTTTTAGGACTCCACGTAAGCGTGTCCTTAAGATACGTTTACTCCCCTTGAAACCTTGACCACAATCAAGAAGTTTCTAACCTCCCTTTTAAGGGGAACTACGATTACTCTGATTCCATTCCCTATCCAGGATACGTAGGCATAAGATGCGATGTCTTGCCGAGTAAACTTAGGACTAACCCTTAGGTCTTTTAGGTCACTCTATCCCTTAGCTCAATATATACATCAAACAGATAATAAAATAAAAAAGCATACAATAAACAAAAGGTTCCTGTAGAGTACTACAGAAGTTTAGGGTGCTAGTACCTTCCCTAAATTTAACCAACCCCTTACCTAGGTCTCTCCCCGCATTGTGTTTACGATGCAAAAATAGGTTTTCCCTCTTTTGACCTTTTCCTTCGGATAAATCAAAGAGCGGTTGTGAATCAAGAATTGTGATTCAAATTAATTAATAGTTTGATATCCTATTTCTACCGCAACAGAAAATGGCGACTTCACTGGGGATTGCCATAATTTTTAAGGGTTATCCCTATTTTGTTTATTGTATGATATTTTTCATTATTTATTCTCTTGTATATATTATTATTGTGCCTTGCTTGGGGGGTACCCTGTTATTGTGAGATAAGTCCTAACTCGGACTTGAGTGACCTTATTATAGGAAGGTGAGATATTCGACGAGGCTTGCCGGGAGTGAGTCCCGACCAAGTTGACTCAAGAATCACCGCTCAGTTGAGACCCTTTCGAAAACGGTTTGGTTGATCGAGTTAGTCGTGAAAAGTGCTAAAAAGAAAAGGCAATCAAACCAAAAGAAGATGCAAGCACAAACATAAAGGAATGCAAACATGTTACACATGGAAACCCTAAATGGAAACTCAAAAGGAAACACAAGTTTGGACAATCAAAACACAATATCATGACCTAAAATTGAGCAACCAGCAACCTTAACATGTTAGCAACATGAATCAAAAGGAATTGAAGGCTCAAAGGATCCATCAAAGTCATATCAAAGACAAACTAGGTCAATGTGTATGTATGAACCTCCCTTTGGGGTAACTTGACTTGCAAGTTACCTCAAAATTAGGAAAATGATTCAAAAAGGGCCAAATAAAATGTCACAAGTACATAAACATGTTGGCAAACAGAGACCAAGAAATCATAACCAAAGTCATCTCAAATCATCATCAAAGAAATTGATTCACATGGATGCACCAATTTGAGAGAGGGTTATCGAGGGTCAACAAAAGCAAGTTCAAAGTCAAACCAAAAGTCAACCAAATAGGGGCAAAATGGTCCTCAAAAATCAATCAACTCATCATGGATATGAGGATTGAGTTTCAGTCATTAGATCAAAAGGAAAAGTGAGAAGCAAATCAAGAACAAAACCATGTCAAAAATTAATCCAAATAAAACATCTCCAATTAATTAATTCTTTTTTAATTGAAAAATAAATCAAAAAATAAAATAATAAATTCTAAAAAATAAAAGACATCTCAAAGTGTCCAGAAAATAATTTTGGGGAATTTTATTAATTGGAGAACTATTTTTAATTGAATTAAATTGAAATAGATCAAAACAAAAAGAAAAAGAAATAAAAATAAAAACAAGGTGCAAATAGCAGTAAAGACGCGTGTAAATCAGTGGGCCTGAGCAAAGGGGTGTGCCAATTGTAATCAAGGCCCTGATCCACAAGGGCATTTAATGAAACACATAGTTTTGGGAAGATCAGGTGTGGTGACTCAAAACGCGTGCACGGTAGATCATGTTCTAAGCTGTTGGGTCATGTAGTCATCAAATCAGACAGATCAGGCCAACACACGTGGCTCAGGCAAGGTTTGAACATGGAAAAAATAGGGAGAAACCAGGTGGCCGAAGCACGGTGGCTCCGATCATCTTCTCCGGTGACACACAAACTCAGGTGGAACCACACTTCACCAAATCACACAAAATTATAGTCTAAATTGATCTCCAGTTCACGTAGATTGCAAATCCAACAACCATTTTCAATGATCATGCGTAAATAAACCAAATCGAAGCAAACAAAAATTGAGCTCAAAACTGAAATTGCAATAAACAAGCACAACAATGAACCAGCATTTGCCTACATGAGTAGGACTTCAGAATGACACAAAAATGGAGCAAGATAGATGCATAAATAGAGAGAAATTTGGATCTGAAGTTTACCTAACGGAATAGCTTCGCTGGACCTTATCAGTGGCTCAAACTTGAAGAAAATGATCCAGACACGTTCAAGGAAGCTTGCTGAAGATGATTCTGACCTTGAATTGCTTTGAAAACAGTTCAATTAAGATTCACGATTTGGAATTTTTGCTTGCTTGTTCAAACTATTCTTGAGCTCCCAAGGCATGCAAACACATGAATGAAGGCTCAAAATCAATCTGAAGTTTATATATGATGTATTCGTGAAGGTTTGGAGGCCCAACTGTGGCTCGATTATTTGCAATTTAAAAATGCCCAATTCTGATTTTTCATGATCATGCACACGTAAAACTCCCCATAATTGCCTTATTTTCTCATTCAAAAAGCTTGCTGGGATCTCATATTGATCATGTGGATGGGATTCATCCCTTGATTTGATCAAATGGTGAATATTGGATTGTAAGAATTTCACTTGAAATGGCAATGTGATTACACGTGAAAACATGACCAAAACTCAAAACCAAATCTTGCATCTTGTTTGTTACATCTTTGTGACTCAAAAAATGCATAAGGTTGCCTTGAAATGATTAAAAATCAATAAATTGCATTTTCCCCTTTTTAAGCTTTCTTTATGAAAAAGTCTCACACCAATTCTTAAATCGTAGCCAAATCCCTCAAGATGAGTGTTTCAAGATGAAATTGGGACCATTTGGAGCAAGTTTCATGTTGGGAAAAGTTTCATTTGAAGTGTGCAAGATAGTGAAATGGACCTATAATGAAAATGACCTGTAATCTTACTTTCCCAAAATACCCCTGCCTTGCAAGCTTCATAACTTGAGTTCTATAAATCAGATGAAGGACTTTTAATACTTTTTGGAAAGCTAAGATCATGAGGAACAACTTTCATGTATGGGTAAAAGTGAGGAGAAACAAACTTCTAGGTCAAAAGTGGCTTGGAAGTAGGTTGACTTTTGTTGACCAAAATCACATTCATCTGATGACCTGTAACTTGTCAGTATCATAACTTGAGTTCTAGAAATCAGATGAAAGACTTCTAGTACTCAAAATAAATCTAGAAACATACTCTACAAGTTTCATGTTAGGGTCAAGATGAGATGAGACTTGTATCTTGAGATATGTGGTCTTGAAGTTGGACACTAAACCGAGGATTTTACACTGAGAACCCTAATTTAGTAACTTCTCACACTCTTGATTCTTGATGAATTGATCTTGAAATGATATATTAGACATCTCAACCTAACATTCGATGATCACAAATACTTGGAATTGAGTCTTAATCTCCTTCAATTTCATAGTTGACTGAGGGTTGACCAGATGAAAACCCTAATTGCACTACCTTTGACTGTGGCTCCTTATACTTGACATAGTAACTTGAATAAACTCCAACCTGGCTTTCAAAGCACTAAATGAGCTTCCTCAACATCCCTTATCCATAATCATGAATTCACAACCTTCTAATGATCCTCAATTGGCCTCCAAGTTAGGAGCTGATCCACATACACCCATCAACTTTTTCACAAAGCTTTGACCACTTCTTGGTGACTTGATGACCACTCATGCTTGAGTAAAGCCCTTGCTTAGGTTCAAAGCTCTTGGTAACCTGCTCTTGCTATGTACAACCTCTTGATCCCCTGCTAGATGAACAATGCTATGCAATGCAAATGCTAGAAGAAAATGAAATGAAACATAAACCAAGTTAAGAAAAGGTTGGTCAAATTTTAGGGTGCAACACCTGCCCCTATTCAAGCGACTTGGACCTGACTGTGTGAAAAGCGAACGACTTTCAGACAATCAAGGTACAGGACGGTTGAACACCAACAAACTCGGAAATTCGCCAATCGCAAAAATAAACTGCAAACTCTGATTGAGGATGAAATCTTCGGAGATAACTGAATCTGATAAACAAAAATGACACGCAATCTGAAGAATATATGACCTCGCCATCAAGCATCAACATCAATTTGAAAGAAGAATAACCCTGACTTCGCCGTCAGGCGCCTGACCTCGCCGTCAAGCGTCAACATCAATTTGAAAGAAGAATAACCCTGACTTCGCCGTCAGGCGCCTGACCTCGCCGTCAACATCAATTCAGTAAATTTCTGGTATCGCCGCCAGTTCGGAAAACATCTGACCTCACCGTCAACTACCTGCATTAAGTTCCTCTAACATCGCCGTCAGACACCTGACCACACTGTCAAGCATCTACTAAACTGATATACCTCTGACATCGTCGTCAGAAACCCTGTCGATGCTAAAACATCTTGACCTCGCCGTCAAGTAACCACGCAATTAAGAAACCTCTGACATCGCCGTCAGTAATTTGCTAAATAAAAGCAATCTTTGAACCCAAAAGGTAAACGAACTCTAACATCACCGCCAGACAACCAAATCATCTGACATCGCCGCCAGAAAACCAAAACATCCGACATCGCCGCCAGAAAACAAAATCATCTGACATCACCGCCAGAAAATCAAAACATCCGACATCGCCTCCAGAAAACCACATCATCCAACATCGCCGCCGGAAAACCAAATCATTTGACATCGCCAATAACAATTTGACTTATGCCGAGAAACGAGCCCTCGCTGGCCTCCTACAAAGAAAGTGTCGGGGTAATAACATTCTTCCATCCTGCTGGGGATTACTCAATTGGGAGCGAATCTACCTAGGATGTAGATTACTCAGTGAGGAGAAAATCCAATCATGACTCACTGGGGAGTACGTACGAACATGCACTTCGTGGGGATTAAATGTACACCGACTTCCGAGGGAAAGCGTACACGCTATCTGCTCACTTAAACTGCATACAAACTCTACTGGGGATGCCAACTCCACTTACTGAGGAATAGACTTTGGATGGAGATAAACGGATTTCATCCACACCTCTTTGCCCCAAGGGTAACGACCCTGCAAAACTGAACAAACTGACAAGATATCCTACGCAAACGGAACTATCTCAGTCATGATTCGTGACGTTGTTCAATTAACTCAAAGTTTTAACAATTATTGGCCAAGGCCTGCAAGTTTATGTATGTGCAAGTTTATCAAAACATTGGGCGTTTTTCACAAACAAAACAATAAAAGTTAAAACAAAACAAGCGAGATACTGAATGATATATGTTTATTAACAAATGGCCTGTAAATAGGCAAAGTTTTACAACAGATGCAACCCCTGAAAAGAGGAAGTTGCGCAAACAAACAATACAGATATGCACAGAAATATACAAAAGTGTACAGAAATGTCGACAATGTGGCATAGACAAACACCATGAGCTGATCCCTCTATGACCCGCCTGACCTTGATGCTTTCCTAACGCTTCGTCTTCAGAAGAGATTTATTCGGATAAGCGACCCTCAGGTCCTCCCAAACCACTAAGCAATGAAGTTCAAATGCAGACCGCAGTCATTTGCTTTTCAATCCCTAACTTTTGCCTGAACAGCCCTTTCGGGTTTTCGATTCACCAGGATACCCATTTTTGCCAAAGTCGCCTTTTTAGGTTTTCGACTTTGCGGGTTTACATCTTTTCATTTTTATCCCTAATTTTTGCCCGAACCCATTTTCTTTTTTATGGTTCGCCGGGATGCCCCATTTTTGCCGGGATATTCTTTTTTCTTTCCAGCGGGTTTCTTTAAGCAAAGTATTTTTTAATTGTGTCTGCATTCACAGGGGATGTAAAATCCTCACCATCCATGGTGGATAACAAGAAGGCTCTTCCGGAGAAGACCTTTCGAACGACATATGGACCTTCATAGTTGGGAGTCCATTTGCCCATGTGATCTAATTATGGTGGGAGAATCTTTTTCAACACAAGATCGTCCGTCTGATAGCTCCAAGGAGGTACCTTCTTGTTGAAACCTTTCTTCATCCGGCTATGATACAACCGACCATATGCAATAGATGTTAGCCTCTTCTCATCCATCAGGCTAAGCTGATTCAATCTGTTCTTTATCCATTCTGCCTCATCGCGCTTGACGTCGACCAAAACTCTTAAAGAAGGAATCTCGACCTCTAATGGTAGGACAACTTCCATACCATATACCAGCAAGAAAGGAGTTGCCCCAGTTGATGTACGTACCGTAGTACTCAAACCGTGTAAAGAAAAGGGCAATATCTGATGCCAATCCTTGTAAGTGACAACCATCTTTTGCACCATCCTCTTGATATTCTTGTTGGCTGCTTCAACAACGCCATTCATCTTCGGACGATAGGGAGATGAGTTGTGATGCTCGATTTTGAAATTCTGGCACAATTCCTTCATCATCTTGTTATTTAAATTCGAACCATTGTCAGTAATGATTCGCTCGGGTACTCCATATTTGCAAATGATGTCCTTCTTTATGAGCCGGGCTACGACTTGCTTTGTGACATTGGCATACGAAGCCGCTTCAACTCATTTAGTGAAGTAATCAATGGTGACCAAGATGAAATGATGTCCATTGGATGCGGTTGGTTCAATCTTGCCAATCATGTCAATGCCCCACAAGGAGAAGGGCCACGGGGACGTCATAACATTCAATGGGCGCGGCGGTACATGAATTTTGTCTGCATAAATCTGGCATTTATGGCATTTCTTCGCAAATTTGAAACAATCTGACTCCATGGTTAGCCAATAATACCCTGCTCATAACAGTTTCCGAGAGATGGCATGCCCACCGGCATTTGTACCGAAAGTACCCTCGTGAACCTCTTCCATGAGCAATGTTTCTTCCTTTTCGTCCACGCATCTCAATAACACCAAATCATGGTTCCTTCTGTAAAGCACACCATTTGGGTTCAGATAAAAGTTACTAGACAACCTCCTCAGAGTCTTCTT
Source organism: Lathyrus sativus (assembly GCA_963859935.3). Taxonomy (NCBI): domain Eukaryota; kingdom Viridiplantae; phylum Streptophyta; class Magnoliopsida; order Fabales; family Fabaceae; genus Lathyrus; species Lathyrus sativus. The sequence goes on along the minus strand of OZ012737.1, from coordinate 307,854,654 downwards.
ATCCTAAGCCGAAGCCCCTGGCGGATACTCCTTCCTCTTGAGGAAGTTTTGTATGTCATAAAACCATGGCTTGCCATCAGCAGCTTCCTCAATAGCGAATACGAAAGCGGGCCTATCAAGGCAAGATATGACTATTCTGGGAGCATCATTCCAATAGTTCACTTTATACATCGAAGGTAGCGTTGCCAAAGCGTCTTCCATCTGATTCTCTGCTCGCTGTACATGGTAAAACTCTACCCTGTCAAAGAAGGGTAATAACCTCCTTGCATAATCTTTGTAAGGAATTAGATTTGGCTGACGAGTTTCCCACTCTTCCATGATCTGATTAACCACTAGCGCTGAATCGCCATATACATCCAAATTCTTGATTCTCAAATCAATAGCCTCTTACAGACCCATGATGCACGCTTCATACTCGGCTTCATTATTAGTGAAAGGGAACGTCAACCTGGCAGTGAAGGGAATATGAGTGCCATGAGGAGTTGTAATGATTGCCCCAATTCCACTACCATAGGAGTTGACAGCGCCGTCAAATATCATCTTCCTTTGAGAACCTTTCTCTGAACCTTCGTCAAGTAATGGCTCTTCACAGTCCTTCATCTTGAGGAACATGATGTCTTCGTCAGGAAATTCAAACTTCATCGATTGATAGTTTTCGATTGGGTGTTCAGCAAGGTACTCTGACAGAACACTTCCCTTGATGGCTTTCTGGGAAACATATTGTATATCATACTCTGTCAGTACCATCTGCCACCTGGAAAATCTTCCTGAGAGTGCCTGCTTCTTGAAGACATACTTGATCGGACCCATCTTCGAAATCAGCATGGTTGTATGATTAAGCATATATTGTCTCAAACATTTCGCAGCCCAAGCGAGTGCGCAACATGTTTTCTCGAGCATTGAGTAACGAGACTCATAATCTGTGAACTTTTTACTCAGATAATAGATCGCATGTTATTTTCTCCCAGTCTCGTCGTGTTGACCGAGAATACAACCCATATTGTTCTCAAGAACCATTAAGTACATGATTAAAGGCCTTCCAGCTACTGGGGGTATCAGTATCGGAGGCTCCTGCAAGTATTCTTTTATCTTATCAAATGCTTTCTGACAATTTTCATTCCAGACGTCAACCTGATCTTTCTTTAGCAATTTAAACATTGGTTCACACATGGCTGTGAGATGAGATATGAATCGAGCAATGTAGTTCAATCTCCCCAAGAAGCCACATACCTCCTTTTTTGTTTTCGGCGCTGGCATATCTTGTATAACTTTTATTTTTTGCAGGATTGACCTCGATTCCTTTTTCACTGACAATGAACCCCAATAACTTTCCAGACCGAACTCCAAAAGTGCACTTATTTGGATTCAACCTCAATCTGAACTTCCTGAGCCTCTCAAACAGCTTCAGCAAGTTGACCATATGCTCTTCCTCCATTTTCTACTTTGCTATCATATCATCCATATAGACTTCAATCTCATGATGAATCATATCATGAAACAAAGTGACCCTAGCCCGTTGGTAGGTTGCCCCTGCGTTTTTCAACCCAAAAGGCATTACCTTGTAATAGAAAGTCCCCCAAGGCATAATGAGCGTCGTTTTCTCTATATCTTCCGGTGCCATCTTGATCTGGTTATAACCGAAAAAACCATCCATGAAGGAAAATACTGAGTATTGAGCAGTATTGTCAACCAATACGTTAATGTGAGGTAGCGGGAAGTCATCCTTTGGGCTCGCCTTATTCAAATCTTTGTAATCTACACACATCCGTACCTTCCCATCCTTCTTAGGTACAGGCACGATGTTGGCGACCCACGGAGGGTAAGTTGTCACGGCTAAAAATCCCGCGTCCAACTGCTTCTGGACTTCTTTGATTTTCACAGCCATATCTGGTCGTGTCCTTCTAAGCTTCTACTTAACTGGCAGACATTCTTCACGCAACGACAAGCGATGAACCACTATATCAGTGTCAAGCTCGGGCATATCTTCGTATGACCAAGCAAAGATGTCACTATACTCTCGAAGCATCTCAATCAGTATTTGCTTGATGTCCCTCTGCAGTGAAGCCCCTATCCGAACGTTTCTGACAACTTCCTCAGAACCCAGATTAATAACCTCGATTTCCTCTTGATGAGGCAGAATAATCTTCTCTTCTTGTTTCAAGAGTCTAGCTAGCTCTTCTGGCAAGTCTTCATCTTCATCAATCTCTTCTTCAGCTTGATGTATCGGGTGATCAAAGTCGAAGCGAGTCATAGGAGGTTCTGAATCGGTATCATATGCAATAGAATCCTGCAATAAAAAATGGTTAAATGTTTCAAAAGATATGCAAATAAGTACAAACCACATTGCCATTTCATTGTGAGAAATAAAAATAAGAGAGACAAGGATCACAAAATTTGAATGAGAAAAACGCCCTTTGATTAATTGATAAAGCAATGTTCAAACATAAACAATAAGGCCCTGAAACAAAATACCGCTATGCTCCGGGTAAAAGATAAGGTAGTACAATAATCGGGAAAAACAAAGCATTACTGTTCTATTGTCACTTGAATGAATTCTTCAACAGACCAATTGCGCAGGCTCTGTCCTGGAGTACAAGGCTTGATCCAAGCATCCATGTCACAATCACTATCTCCCTCTTCGTTTGACACAGCGTTGATCCTTTCGAAGATAACTCCTCCCTTAGTGAACTGCATAGGTCCTTTATAGCACGGCGCGCTCTGCGAGGATGAAGAAGAAGAAAATGACGGGCGGTACCCCAAACCAAACTTGTCCTGCTTGTGGGGAATCTCCAATACTTGGCCTCAACCTTGCGCTGCCCCAGCCTGTACTGCTGCTTGGGCCTCCTTAAAAGAAGACATGGCCACTTTCGCCGCTTTGCTCACAATGGGGGAGATTTATCCTTAATTTTGACTGTCTCAAAAGCCTGACAAAGGGTTTCATGTATTTCTCCGTCCACCTAGACGTACTTGAAGGATGATAAGTGACTGATCATTATATCCTCTTCCCCGCACACTGTAACAACACTACCGCTAACCATATACTTTAGCTTCTGATGTAGCGTGAAGGTCACATCTACTGCTGAATGAATCCATGGACAGCCTAATAAACAACTGTAGGCAGGCTGGATGTCCATAATCTGGAACACTGCATCAAATACTTCCGGTCCCACCTGAATGGGCAATGTCACTTCTCCGAACACAAATCTTCGAGTACCATCAAAAGCGCGCACCACCAAATCACTTGGCATGCAAATCAATCCCTGCATGTCCAACTTCATTAGGGATTTCTTTGGATGTACGTTCAAGGATGATCCTGTATCCACGAGTACATGAGACATAACATCCCCTCGGAATTCTAATGATATGTGCAACGCACAGTTATGGTTCCTGCCCCTTGGCGTCAAATCCAGGTCTGTAAACCTCAGTCCATTCCCTGGATTTACGTGTGCAACAACCCCTTCGAGTTGATTAACCGAAATTTCTTGCGGCACGTAAGCAGTATTCAGTATTCTTAACAACGAGTTCCTATGCGCTTTAGAACATAGTAACAAAGACAGGATTGATATCTTAGAAGGAGTTTGTTGTTGATGATCGACTATCTTGTAGTCACTCTTTCGTATCAGCCTCATAAACTCTTCTGCATCCTTTAACAAAGATTCCTTCTCTCCGGCCTGAGAAGTTTCCTCTACCACAACTTTACTTTTTCCTTTGTCAACCCTATCAACAACCACTTCAGGTGACAAAAAGACCCGGCCACTATGGGTAATTCCTCCTACTCCCACAAGATTATCTATAGAATCCGTAGGGGGACCATTCAAATCTAGTTTCTGTCCGTTGCAATACACTTCAGCTCCGTAGTTCCACGGAATAGCCTTGGTGCTTTCAAACGGTACGGGACTTGCTTTAGTTATGGTTATTGTTGGTGGTTTTGGCGCATAAATGGTAACGGTTTTGTACTGAATGGAAATTGTTGCAATCTCATCCCTTTCCTCAGCTACCAACTCTTCAGACTTTCTTTCAATAGACCGGTCAAACTGCAATACTCCACTATCCATTATATCTTGAATATAGCCTTTCAACTGCCCACATCCCTCAGGATTATTCAAACACTTAGCACAATCTTCAGCGCAACCTGGGAAAACACCCCCCTTCAACAATCTAGCTTTCACAAAACTCAATGGTGTCTTCAGCTCATTAATATCTGTTACCAAATCCAAAACATCCTCCTCAATAATTGCATTGACCCCAGCTTGCCCATGATTTGGCATGGGATTTTGTACGACATTTGGAACGTCATTGGAGAAGTTAATTGCTTTACTGTCAATCATGTCCTGCACTTTATGCTTAAAGGCCTTACAATTATCGATATTGTGCCCCGGGGCACCTGAATGAAACTCGCAGCGAGCGTTCACGTCATACCCGGGTGGAGGAGGCCCAGTCAGGGGAGCCATGGTCCTCTTTTGAATCAACTGCAGTTGCAACAAGGCTTGCAATAGCTAAGAATACAGCATGGGAGGAGCGTCAAAATGTCTATTCACTGCCGCCCGGCCTCGGTCCTGATATCTTCTATAACCCTGTTGCGGTTGTTGTTGTTGTTGCTGACGTTGTTGTTGTTGTGGTTGCTGCTGAACTGCGGGAATCGTAATACTAGCAACCTGCTGTTGCTGACGATTCTGACCTCTATCTCTCCCACGAGTACTGGACACGAAATTGGTATCTCCTTCTCGTTTCTTGTTACCGAATACTTTCTTACCTCCTCTTCCGGCTGAGGGCATTTCACGAGCACGTATCTTCCCTAACTTAATACCATTTTCCACCCTTTCTCCAATGATGATTAAGTCAGAGAAAATACCCAACATACTACTAATGAGCTTCTCGTAATAGACTCCTGGCAAAGTGGCGAAAAACATATCAATGAGCTCCCGTTCCACCATAGGCGGCTGCACCCCGACTACTAACTCCTGCCACCTTTGGGCATATTCCTTGAAACACTCATTGTTCCTTTGTGAAAGATTCTGAAGCTGGACCCTGTTAGGAGCAAGGTCACTGTTATATTGATAATGTTTCACAAAGGCCTCGACCAAATCCCTCCAACTGTGGACATTCACGGGTTCTAGACTCATGTACCATTCCAACGAAGGACCAGACAGACTGTCCTGAAAGAAATGCATGAGTAATTTCTCATCGTCTGAGTAGGCAGACATCTTACGATAGTAGGATCTCAAATGAACTCTCGGGCAGGTGGTACCCTTATATTTATCAAAGTCTGGGACTTTGAACTTCAGCGACACTCTTAGGTCCGGGATCAGTCCCAAGTTAGCCATATCAAGGCTCATGGAGTTTTGACTTTCAAGGGACTTCATTTTTTATTCAATCATCTTGATCCTCTTATCAGCTTCGGAGGGTAACTCAGCAGCCACAACCCTCGGCGAGAACATGTTATCTTTCCTGTCTTCATTCCAGAGGTGATCCATATTACCATGTATAGCACAAGTGGTGTTAGGACCATAACCATTCCCATTAACATTACCACTTCCAACATTACCAAGACCAGTGTTGTTGAAACCTGCAGCATTACCGTTCCCTCCAGCAGTAGGGATAACCAAAGTAGCCATGGAGTTATCAGCTCGAGGAGTCTCAACATGTGGAGGACTAGCAGCGTTCCCACCATGCAACACACCGTTGCCATCAACACGTGCAATCAAGGGCTGCACTAAAGTACAGAGTTGCTCTTGTCCATTAGCCACTCCCTGCATTACTTCCATGAACTGGGCCATCCGGTTCCTCATTTCCTTCATCTCTGCTTGCATCTGTTCCATTACTCTCTTCTGATTCCCCCTAGTTGCGTATCGGTGAGTTTTTTGATCGGCAATCCTGAAACACACTACGAACCACAGGATATAAGATTAACAGTTCCGATGCACCTGCAATGCAAAAAATGCAAAATGCATACATGTATATATATGCAACAGGGATATTTCCCCGTCGATTCTAGTTTCCGGGAGAAACACAACAATGAAGAGCCCTACAGAAAAGCATATAACAAAACCTCCTCGTATATAATCACAGGCCAACAAGCAATGTACAAGCAGCAACTGAGCACAAAAAAGAAAGGACCTCAACCAACAAGCCTGGTGATGGTCAGTACAACAAGCAATAAGCAACAAACTACAACAGATATAAACAAGATAGTCAAGCTGGATGACGAGACCGGAAGTTCTCTAGCAACTCTCGCATCTCAGGATGATCTGGTTTAGCAAAGTAGTCCTTGAATAAGTAACTCTTGCTGGCTAACAGTGTGCTGCAGACTCTCAACATGGTCTTCCCAAGCTCCTTCCCCAAAGCACGCCTCGAGCTTGCACCTCTTGGAATCAGCTCTCAACCTACAATCCTTGAAGTTTGCAAGCGCTTCGTTCAATCTGTACTCACTATCCCGTCTGAGTGATGCCTCTGCTGCAATCTTCTCGTCTTTGGCATTGAGCTGCGTCTTCAACTTGCTGATCTGTAGCTTTAACCTGTCTTCGCACTCTTTGTTATTGGTGAGCGTAGCATTCCATTGGTTGTTAAACTTAGAAATCTCTAAGTAAGCTCTATCCAAATCTTGCTTCTTGGAAGCAAGAGCACTATTAACAGCCTTGAAACCCAAGCCCAAACGCTCCCGAGAATTGGTCTTCTTGGTCAGATCCATACCCAATTTGTTTACAAGCTCAGTTTTCTTCTTGAAGGAATGAACAACCTCAATCTTCTCGCTTCGAAGCTAAATGATTTCTTTCTCCAACTCCTCATTGGCTTTTCTCAACTCTTCCTTCTCAAGCAATAACTGATTGTACTTCTGAATGTCTACGGTGGTAGGTTCCTCAATCATGAGAAGATACAAAGGTGCCACTGAAGGAAACAGCATCAGAAACTTCGCAGCTCTATCATGAATCCAAGTCAGGTAAGGGTCATATGCTCGACTGTTACTCTTCCCCAATAAGGCTTTCCCTTTCCCGTGAATGTTGTTTCAAGCATGCTCAGGTCTGCTTAAAGTCTCGCCCTCCAACAATCCGGTCAGATACAAAGATTCCTGTATCTCCTCTTCCTTAGGAGGATCCCTCAGCGCGTATCCAAACTGCCTAACCAACAAAGATGGGTTATAGTTGATGCATCATTTCCTTCCGACCAAAGGGACGTTAGGAAATCCACTACAACTATAAATAACCTCTGTACCAAGCATATCTCGGTTAAACCAAGTAATGTTCTCTGCAGATAGACCCATCAACCTCTCTGACCACTCTGAAGTACCAGCAGTAGCAACAAACGGACCTGCCTTTGGCATATTAGCAAACCATCTGTACAACAAAGGAACACAACAAGCTACATTCTTTCCCCTTCGGTTCTCATTCTTGTAATGAACAGAATGATAAACATCTCCAAGAAGAGTAGGCACTGGGTTTCCTGAAGCCAGAATATGGAATGCATCTAAATCCACAAAGTCATGGAGATTAGGAAATAATATAATACCATAGATACAAAGAGCGAGAATAGCGCAAAATACAATCCAACAACCATCCTTAGCGAACTGTCGAGCCTTATCAACCAAGAAAGCCAAAGGAAAGCCATGCACCCCATTCCACTTGGTCAAATTCCCCTCTAACTCTGAAGCATCCACATGCAATACAACAGCCAGCTTAGCCAGATCAGGCTTAGTGTCAGTATAGAAGAATGGCATCTGATCAAAAATGGCCAAGCCTAACAACATAGAGTACTCCTCTAAGGTAGGCTCCAGGATGTAGTCAGGGAAAACGAAACACCTCTACTGTGGATCGTAGAACTGCAGAAGAGCATAAAGACCATCCATCTCGTACACTGAAGGCTTGCAGACACATCTCAATAACCTCTCATAGGACTGTCTGAAGTCTTCCATCACCTTCCCATCAGCCATGGAAATTAAACTCAGCAAAGAACTAACATCAGAAGCTGGAAGCTTGTAGGCCACTGTTCTCTTCAAGGGTTCCATGTCAGCAATAAAGGAACAAGATCATTAGAATCAGAGAGGAACTATGCACCTGCAACATAAATAAATGTTAATGAAATGTAGATGAAAATGCAAATGCAAATGCAAACAGGGGATCAAGATTGCTGTGTTGTTGGTCGAAAATAATCAGCGCTCCGCTTTGAAAAGAACTTAGCACTGCCCTTAGGACCCCTTGTACCAAGAACACAGATTCACACTGCAAAGAAAACCGGGTAGTCTAAAAGCCGAGGTTTCTTGCATAACCCAATCCCTCTCACAGGTATGGACCTATCCACTGATAAGGTTTGGCATCCTATGCATTTATCAGCGTCACAGACTTTCAAGAAATGATGATACGTTCACCATTTCTGGTTTAGCAGCATAATCTTCCGAAGAGGCCTCGCTTAGCTGACTCACAAATGATTGGTCCCCAGAGTCGACAACCCTCAGATCCAAAATCCCTTCGAGCCCAAAGGGCCAGAAAGAAAATCATCAAAGAGAATCTCGTCTGAGCGCGAATTTCATGGTGAACTAGTACGAGCAAAGCAAGCACATCCACCACTACTCTCAACTACTAAAGTTGTGTCTATACTCAGGCCTGGGTCTGGCTTATCTCTCAATGGAACATTCCCTTCACACAGCACATCAATAATGATATATGATGCTGAAAATAAATGCGGGAAAGTAAAGATAAAGCACATATATACAACAACCAAAAATAAACAAACAAGCACTAGGATTGACTCACATAGGGAACTAGAGTCCCTAGCAGAGTCGTCAGCTGTCGCTACTGCGAAAAACACCCGGCGGAAAACAGAAGAGTCGCCACCTTTCATTATTTATCCCAAAGAGAGGGAAAGGAAACGATCGGAAAAACCTGACGAAAAGGGAAAAGACGAGGTCATCGCAACCAAGTCCTAGATTCTGGAGTCGGTTATGCAAGGGGAAGGTATTAGCACCCCTCACGCCCGTCGTACTCGTCGGGATCCATGCTTTGTTGTCTATCTAAAAGGTGTGTTATTTATCTATGCTAAAGGTCAAGGGGCAAAAGAAAAAGAAAGGACTCGGCAGAGCATCACCGCTCTGTGCCTGCATATTCCCTCGTGCAATGGGAAAGTCAGAGTCAACGTAGTTCGGCTAACTACGGGTGAAAGGGGGGAAGGTTGCTCGCCAAGACATTGCGTCTTGTGCCTACGTACTTTCATCTGATATGAAAGATCAGAGAAAACGTAGTTCGGGCTAACAAGACCACAGGTTGGTTCAAAATTTTTTAGGCTCGAGTAGGGTTAACAATCAGTTCTAGTAGTTGGTGTATGCAGCTCGACCATTGGAGATTTAGGCATTACCGTTTGTGGTAGAACTAAAAGCTAACAACACTTTTTTATCTGAAAATATTTTCCATGATTAAGATCCTGAAGGATGAAAAAAAGATTTGAAGTGTTTTTGTGTTTTTTAGAGAAGTGTTTTGAATTATATTTGTAACTCATGTTGCACTAGAGACTATGACATAGGAGCGAATGCGTCGCATATCACCCAAAGGGTGTACACTAAACACTCTAGGCCATTGAGGGGAAGCCCCCCAATCACCATTTCCCAAGTAGCTTAAAGCTCGTAGCGTACAACACTTGTCATTCTTTATTAGGTGTTTTGAAAGTGTTTGAAGATGAGAAGAGAAATGACACACTAAAGGGAGACTAACTTAATCCTAAAAGTTTTCATGCAAAGTGGACTTAGAGTTGGGATACAAAAGGGGACTACCTAATGTTATCATGCATGGTTTGATCCTAATGTCTATCATAAACTCTCTTGAAGAAGAGAAGTTAGAGATCCTAAGGGAAGAAAGACAAAAGAAGAAGAAGAAGAAACAACATGAAAATGCAAGAATGCAAACATAGGATGCACACATAGAATGAAAGTGAGGGAGGAAATATGTGTGGGGCAGTAGCCTCCACAAGCTCATCTCAACCTCAAGCATGCATATGAGAATGCAAAAGAAGACGAGAGAAAGAAATGCACAAGGTGAAATCAAACAACAAGAAGAAACCACACACAAATGCACCAAAAATGGGATGAAATGACCTAAGTCAAACAACATCAACCACAAGTGCCAAAAGCCAAATCAAATGAAAGGAAAATAAACTCAAAACAAAAGTGAGGATGGGAGGCTATATGAGGACAGCAAGGAACTCAATATATGCACTCAACCATAAGCATCACAAGAAAGGTGCAAAAGAAAGCACAAAGAAGTCATCATGGATTCATCACTTTAGGTATGCTGCAAATACCTCCAAAGGAGGGACCAAGCCACCTTAAATGAGACTCCAAGGTCATGGGACAGAAGAGGGGATGAGAGAAAAGTGCTCAAAAGCAAAGGCAACCAAACCAAAAGAAGATGCAAGCACAAGCATAAAGGAATGCAAACATGCTACACATGGAAACCCTAAATGGAAACTCGAAAGGAAAAACAAGTTTGAACAAGCAAAACACAATATCATGACCTAAAATTGAGCAACCAAAAACCTTAACATGTTAGCAACATGAATCAAAAGGAATTGAAGGCTTAAAGGATCCATCAAAGTCATATCTAAGACAAACTAGGTCAATGTGTATGTATGAACCTCCCTTTGGGGTAACTTGACTTGCAAGTTACCTCAAAATTAGGAAAATGATTCAAAAAGGGCAAAATAAAATGTCACAAGTACATGAACATGTCAGCAAATAGAGGCCAAGAAATCATAACCAAAGTCATCTCAAATCATCATCAAAGAAATTGATTCACATGGATGCACCAATTTGAGAGAGGGTTATCGAGGGTCAACAAAAGCAAGGTCAAAGTCAAACCAAAAGTCAACCAAACAGGGGCAAAATGTTCCTCAAAAATCAATCAACTCATCATGGATATGAGGATTGATTTTCAGTCATTAGATCAAAAGGAAAAGTGAGAAACAAATCAAGAACAAAACCATGTCAAAAATTAATCCAAATAAAACATCTCCAATTAATTAATTCTTTTTTAATTGAAAAATAAATCAAAAAATAAAATAAAAAATTCTAAAAAAATAAAAGACATCTCAAAGTGTCCAAAAAATAATTTTGGGGAATTTTATTAATTGGAGAACTATTTTTAATTGAATTAAATTGGAACAGATCAAAACAAAAAGAAAAAGAAATAAAAATAAAAACAAGGTGCAAATGGCAGTAAAAACGCGTGTAAATCAGTGGGCCTGAGCAAAGGGGTGTGCCAATAGTAATCAAGGCCCATATACACAAGGACGTTTAATGAAACGCATAGTTTTGGGAAGATCAGGTGTGGTGAGTCAAAACGCGTGCACGGTAGATCATGTTCAAAGCTGTTGGATCATGTAGTCATCAAATCAGACGGATCAGGCCAACACACGTGGCTCAGGCAAGGTTTGAACATGGAAAAAAGAGGGAGAAACCAGGTGGCCGGAGCACGGTGGCTCCGGTCATCTTCTCCGGTGACACACAAACTCAGGTGGAACCACACTTCACCAAATCACACAAAATTATAGTCTAAATTGATCTCCAGTTCACGTAGATTGTAAATCCACCAACCATTTTCATTGATCATGCGTAAATAAACCAAATCAAAGAAAACAAAAATTGAGCTCAAAACTGAAATTGCAATAAACAAGCACAACAATGAACCAACATTTGCCTACATGAGTAGAAATTTAGAATGACATAAAAATGGAGCAAGATAGACACATAAACAGAGAGAAATTTGGATATGAAGTTTACCTAACGGAATAGCTCCGTTGGACCTTCTCAGTGGCTCAAACTTGAAGAAAATGATCCAGACACGTTCAAGGAAGCTTGCTGAAGATGATTCTGACCTTGAATTGCTTTGAAAACAGATCAATTAAGATTCACGATTTGGAATTTTTGCTTGCTTGTTCAAACTGTTCTTGAGCTCCCAAGGCACGAAAACGCATGAAGGAAGGCTCAAAATCAATCTGAAGTTTATATATGATGGATTGGTGAAGGATTGGAGGCCGAATTGTGGCTCGATTGTTTGCAATTCAAAAATGCCCAATTCTGATTTTTCATGATCATGCACATGTGAAACTCCCCATAATTGCCTTGTTTTCTTATTCAAAAAGCTTTTTGGGATCTCATATTGATCATGTGGATGGGATTCATCCCTTGATTTGATCAAATGGTGAATATTGGATTGTAAGAATTTCACTTGAAATGGCAATGTGATTACACGTGAAAACATGACCAAAACTCAAAACCAAATCTTGCGTCTTGTTTGTTACATCTTTGTGACTCAAAAAATGCATAAGGTTGCCATGAAATGATTAAAAATCAATAAATTGCATTTTCTCCTTTTTAAGCTTCCTTCATTAAAAAGTCTCACACCAATTCTCAAACCCTAGCCAAATCCCTCACAAGTGAGTGTTTTAAGATGAAATTGGGACCATTTGGAGCAAGTTTCATGTGAGGAAAAGTTTCATTTGAAGTGTGCAAGATAGTGAAATGGACCTATAATGAAAATGACCTGTAATCTTACTTTCCCAAAATACCCTTGCCTTGCAAGCTTCATAACTTGAGTTCTACAAATCAAATGAAGGACATCTAATACTTTTTGTAAAGCTAATATCATGGGGAACAACTTACATGTATGGGTCAAAGTAAGGAGTGTCGCAACTGCGAAAAACAACCGGCGGAAAACAGAAGAGTCGCCACCTTTCGTTATTTATCCCAAAGAGAGGGAAAGGAAACGATCGGAAAAACCTGACGAAAAAAGGAAAGACAAGGTTATCGCAACCATGTCTGGACTTGGGAGTTTGTTACGCAAGGGGAAGGTATTAGCACCCCTCACGTCCGTCGTACTCGACGGGATCCACGCATTGTTGTCTATCTAAAAAGGGTGATCAATCTATCTACACCAATGGTCAAAGGAAAATAGCAAAATAAAAGAGAAGTGACTTGGCAGAGCATCACCGCTCTGTGCCTACGTATTCCCTCGTGTAATGGGAAAGTCAGAGTCAACGTAGTTCGGCTAACTACGGGAGAAAAGGGGGGGAGGTTGCTCGCCAAGACGTCGCGTCTTGTGCCTACGTGCTTTCATCTGGTATGAAATATAAGAGCAAACGTAGTTCGGGCTAAAAGGAACACGGGCTGGTTCAAAAGTTTTATCCGAGTAGGGTTAACACACAGTTCTAGCAGTTTGGTGTATGCAGCTCGATCATTAGAGACTTAGGCGTTACCGTTTGCGATAGAACTGAAATTTAACAACACTCTTGATTATGAAAAGGTTTTCCAAAGATTAAGGGTCCCAAGGGGCAGAAAAGGTTTGAAGTCTTTTAGAGAAGAAATGTTTTTGAGTTTTTTGTTGGTAACTCATGTTGCACTAAAGACTTGTGACATAGGAACGAATGCATCGCATAGCATCCTAAGGATGTATACTAAACACTCTAGGTAATTGAGAGGTAACCACTCAATCACCATTTCCCAAGTAGCTTAAGGCTCATAGCGCGCAACACTTGTCATTATTTATTAAGTGGATTGAAGTTGTTTGAAGATGAGAAGAGAAAGGGACAAACTAAAGGGGGACTAGACCAAACCCTAGAAGTTGTCATGCAAAGTGCACCTAAAGTTGGGATTACAAAAGGGAGACATCTTCCTAATGTTATCATGCATGGTAAGAACCCTAATATCTATCATAGCCTCAAGAGGTTAGAGAACTTATGGGGAATATGGCAAAGAAGAACCAAAGAAGAAGAAGCAACATGCAAATGAAAATGCAAACATGCAAACATAAGATGCAACACATAGAATGAAAGTGGGAGGAAAATATGTGTGGGGCAGTAGCCTCCACAAGCTCATCTCAACAAAGCATGCATATGGGAAATGCAAATAAGAAAGGATGAGAAGAAATTCATAAAAAGAAACCACACAAAAAGAGATATCACACAAACAATGCAAGCATAAGATATATGGAAACCCTAAATGGAAGCAACAAAAGGAATGCACAAACCAACAAGCAATGAACATAATTTTGACCTAAAAATGAACATACAACAAGCTCAAAATGTCTAATATGTGAAATAAGAAGAGTTGAGAGCTCAATGGATCCACAAAGGTCATTTCCAATTCAAACTAGGTCATGCACTTGTATGAGCCACCTTATGAAATGACCTAACTTGCAAGTCATCTCAAAATTAGGAAAAAGGCTAAAAAATTACCAAATAAAATGCACAAGGAAGCTAAACAGTTTGGCAACCAGATGCAAAAAGCTCAAAGAAAATATCCCCTCAAAGCACCATCAAAAGAAAATGATATTCAAGATGTACCACTTTGTAATGGGAGAATCGAGGGTCAAAAGAAAAGCACCAAAAGTCAACCCTAAAGTCAACCAACCAGGGGCAAAATGGTCCTAAAAAATTGTTCAACTCATCATGGATATGAGGATCAATTTTCATTCATTGGATCCAAAAGAATGGAGAGAAACAAATCAAGAATCAAACAATTTCACAATTTAATTCAAACAAAACATCTCCAATTAATTAATTCTTTTTTAAGTGAAAAATGATCCAAAAAATAAAACAAAAATTCTAAAAATAAAAGGACATGTCAAATTATCCAGAAAATATTTTTGGGGAATTTTATTAATTGGAGAGCTATTTTATTTTGAATTAATTTGAAACAGACACAAAACAAAATAAAAAAGAAAATAACAAACACACAGTGCAAGTAGCAATAAAAAATAGTTGGAAAATAGATTGGGCTCAATCAGGGGGTACAAATAGCAATAATAAGCCCAGATCCATCAGCATAAAAGACAAAACGAACATGACCTGGTGATCATGTGTGGCTAGGTCAAACAAGGTACATCATGGAGAGCAATGTGGTTCACATGATCAAACAGTATGCCAATCAAGAGGTTCATAACGCGCCAACTCAATTAATGAATATTCAAAATAGGTTCCATGTGGAGAGGTCAAAGTATGTGTAGCGTGCGTCTTAACTGTGGCCATGTGATCAAAGAGTAATCCAATCAAACGAACAACACGGAGGGAACAAATGCAGTGGTGGCCGGAGAAGACTCCGGTCGTCTTCTCCGGCGAGGGCAAACAGTAGTGGTCCAAAAACATGTCATGAAACTTGCAATTAATCACATCATTCTCTTCTTCATGCTACGTACAACTCGAATCCAAGATTCAATTTCATTTTCAGTGGATAATAAGGCCAGATCGCAAACAACAAGGTTGGAGCTCAAATCATAAAATGTTACAAACAAACACAAGTATGCACCAGAAATGATCTACATAGTTCATAGATCACAAATATACAACAATGGCGTGCTAATTCAACATGAATTGTGAGAATTTTGGAAAAGTAGTTTAACTAGTGGAGAGCCTCCACTGGGCCTTGAAATGGTGTTGAAGCTTGAAGAAAAATATCCAGAATCATTCCATGAACTTCATTGAAGCTATTTGAATGCTTGATTTGGCTTGAAATCCACTGAATCTCAGAATTCATATTTTACTTTTTCTCCACTTTTTCCAAGCTGTTCTTGAGCCAATTCTGCACCAATTCCAGTTCTTAGGGTTGGTGAAGCTTGCTGAGGTTTTATGTGTTGGATTCAGATGGAAATGGAGCCCCATTACATGCTATTAAGCCCAATTGCCATTTCAATTTTTTCTTCACTTTTTGCTTGCCAAACTCGTGTATTCTGAACTGCACATGCCCACAGTTTGATTCCAATCACTTGCACATGGATTGATTTGATCAAATGGCCAGCAATTAATCCTTGTTTTGATCCTATGGTGGATTTCACATTTGTTACTTCATGGTGAAGAAACCATGGAAATAACCATCAAAATGACCTCAAATTGCAAATCTAACATTGGTATTGTGTTTAGAATATTATTTGCACTCAAAATATGCATAAACTTGGTATAAAGTGATCTCAAATGAATTAATTCCAATTTTCTCATTTTAAGGCCTTTTCCATGAAAATCACTTTTGGAATTCTTCAATCCAAGCTCCAACCATGACAAGCGATGATTTAGTAATGCAAATGGCCCTATTTGGAGCATGTTTGATGTTGGGAAAATCTCCATTTGAAGTGTGCAAGATGGTGATAATGACCTATAATTTTATGACCTATAATCTCACTTTCCCAAAATACCCCTGACTTGCAAGCCTCATAACTTGAGTTCTACAAATCAGATGAAAGACTTCTAGTACTCTTTGGAAAGCTAAGATCATGGGGAACAACTTTCATGTTCATCAAAAGTTGAGGAGAAACATCCTTCTAGGTCAAAAATGGTTTGGAAGTTGGTTTACTTTTGTTGACCAAAATCTCATTCATCTGAGGACCTGTAACTTGTCAGCATCATAACTTGAGTTCTAGAAATCAGATGAATGAATTTTATTACTCAAGAGGAAGCTAATAACATGCTATACAAGTTTCATGACCATGTCAAGATGAGATGAGACTTCTATCTTGAGAAAGGTGGTCTTGAAGTTGGGGACTAAACAGGGGATTTTACACTGAGAACCCTAATTTAGTAACTTCTCACACTCTTAATTCTTGATGAATTAATCTTGAAATGATATATTAGACATCTCAACACAACATCCCATGACCATAGAGACTTGGAATTGAGTTTTAATCTCCTTCAATTTCACAGTTAACTGAGGATTAACCAGATGAAAACCCTAGATGCAACATTCTTGACTGTGGCTTCTTCCACCTCACACAACAATTTGAATAAGCTCCAACATGGCTCTCAAAGTACTCAATGAGCTCTCTCAACATCTTATATCCATAATTATTAATTCATAACCCTCTGATGCTCTTCAATTGGCCTCCAAGTTAGGAGTTGACCCACATACATCCATCAATCCTTTCAAAGAACATTGACCACTTCTAGATGACCTGATGACCATTCAAACTTGAGTAACACCGCTTGATTTGGCTCAACAATCTGAGCATAGTTCTCGTGTTATGCACAAGCTCTTGATCCCCTGTTCAATAAAAAATGTTATGCAATGCAAATGCTAGAAAGAAATGAAAAAAAGCCATCCAAAGAAAAAGGTTGGGCAAATTTTTGGGGTGCAACAAGAAGAAACATCCTTCTAGGTCAAAAGTGGCTTGGAAGTTGGTTGACTTTTGTTGACTAAAATCACATTCATCTGATGACCTGTAACTTGTTAGCATCATAACTTGAGTTCTAAAAATCAGATGAAAGACATCTAGTACTCAAAAGAAATCTAGAAACATGCTCTACAAGTTTCATGTTGGGGTCAAGATGAGATGAGACTTGTATCTTGAGATATCTGGTCTTGAAATTGGACACTAAATAGGGGATTTTACACTGAGAACCCTAATTTAGTAACTTCTCACACTCTTGATTCTTGATGAATTGATCTTGAAATGATATATTAGACATCTCAACCTAACATTCCATGATCACAAAGACTTGGAATTGAGTCTTAATCTTCTTCAATTTCACAGTTGACTGAGGGTTGACCAGATGAAAACCCTAATTGCACTACCTATGACTGTGGCTCCTTATACTTGACATAACAACTTGAATAAACTACAACATGGCTTTCAAAGAACTCAATGGTCTTCCTCAACATCCCTTATCCATAATCATGAATTCATAACCTTCTGATGATCCTCAATTGGTCTCCAAGTTAGGAGTTGATCCACATACACCCATCAACTCTTTCACAAAGCTTTGACCACTTCTTGATGACCACTCATGCTTGAGTAAGCCCCTTGCTTAGGTTCAAAACTCTTGGTAACCTCCTCTTGCTATGCACAACCTCTTGATCCCCTGCTAGAAGAACAATGTTATGCAATGCAAATGCTAGAAGGAAATGAAATGAAACATAAACCAAGTTAAGAAAAGGTTGGTCAAATTTTGGGGTGAAACACCTCTCAATCAAACCAACCACTTTCCGTCTCTAGATTTCAACCACCCGTAACCCATCGTAGTTCCACAAAAACTCCAAATCCCTTAAACCTTCCACAACCAAAATGAACAGAGGAAGTATGAGATGAGAAGAAGATGATGTTGGAGAAGAGATTGAGAAAGAGTTGAGGTGACAGATAAGCAAAGCGAAACGTTTGATTTTTAAGAGTTGAGTTTGATTTAGTGAACAGAGAGAATGGTGTTGGTGGGTATTCGGACCGTACGTGTGAAGAAGAAGAGTTCCTTTTGTTGCATTTTTTATCTTCTTTTTTTTGTGTGTTCTGCTGTTGGTTGATTGGGCTGGAGCCCACTGGGTTTTTATGTGAACCCTCCATTTTCATTTCCCCTCCCCCCTATTTGTATTGATGTCTGATATGGGTGAATGGGCTTGGCAGCCCAACATTATCCCATATTTTTTATTTCTGGATTTCTTCACCGCCCCCATAAGCTATTTCATACCCCCTATTTCTTGTTTTCTTAAATTGTATATATTAATTATGTTTATATGGTTTTGTTTTAATCTTTATTTTTGTAAATATATTATATATTTTGGTTTTATATTAGCATTCTCTTACTGTTATTAAGTTACATATATTATATTTATATTGATTTCTCTTTTAATATTTATTTTAGAATTTTTACAAATATATTATATTTTATGCAATTTTATTTTCTTTTAGAACTATATATTATATTTTCTCTTAGAAGTTTTAGACTATCTCTAGTATTTTATTTTAGAGTTGAATTTCATTTCTTTTTCGTTATTGGGCATTTTGTCCCATTTTTATCTGATTTGGTCGATGACGAGACCTCCGTAATCCATTACCAGTCAAATTATTGATGAATAATGTTGGATCCAAGACCACTTCTTTCTCTCCTCATTTCTCTTCATCTTTCGATTTTATTTTGACTTTTGGTGATCGATCAAGCCTTGTATCCGCAAGACGAGATCCCACTGTTTTTGTCCGTGCGACACGATTCAATTGGAGAACGATCCTCAATATTGTTTCTCTATCTTGTCCTTAGCACAGAAATCAATACGCGACCTCTTAAAGTTTGACTTCCCTTATAAGTCAAATTATGACGGTTTAGCGTAACATTGGTCCCGATTCGAAACCTCATCATTAAGGATGAAAGAGGAGAAGCTTGGAAATGGAGCTTGCACGCAATGTCAAGGGTCAACGGAACCACTCCGTTCGGTAACATCTTTCTAATTCATCTGTTTTATTTAACCGTCGAGTGTTGTGAGCTGTTAGCGATAGACACGTGGGAAATGATGAGTTGGGGGCCTCCTCCCTCTCGTCTAGAGTGTTTAGCATATGTCCTATGGATATTATGCGATGCATTCGCTCCTACGTCTTAGGTCTTAGCGTGTGCGTCCCGCTCTGTTTCCTTTCTCTCGCGTCCTGGCGATTGAGACTCTTTTCTCTCGCATCTTGGAGATTGAGATCCCTTCTCTTGCCCCTGTGCAATCGAGACCGTTTTTTCGTAGTTAGCTGAACTACAGCTGCTCTAATTTCTCATGCCAGATGAGAATATGTAGGCACAAGACAGCAATGTCTTGGCGAGTACACTTTTCCCTCTTTCCTGTAGGTTCCCGTACCCTTTTAACCAATGAAATACTACGTCCGTTCTACCGCAAATAGGTAACGCCTAAGTCTCCAATGGTCGAGCAACAATACACCTAACTGCTAGAATGCGTGTGCTAGTATCGTGTACCTTTTCTCTCGCTCCCCGTGCAATCGAGAACATCTTGTTTACCCGTAGTTAGTCTGAACTACGTTTTGCTCTAATTTCTCATACTAGATGAGAATACGTAGGCACAAGACACGATGTCTTGGCGAGCAATCCCCCCCGTAGTTTCCCGAACTACGTTGGCTCTGACTTTCCCATTGCACGAGGGAATATGTAGGCATAGAGTGGCGATGTCCTATCGAGTCAGTTCTTTCCGTTCTTCCAGTTTAGCAGCAGTCGTAGATAGTTTATTTTTCACCCATAGACTTAGACAACAAGCGTGGATCCCGTCGAGTATGACAGACGTGAGGGGTGCTCATACCTTGCCCTTGTGCAACCGATTCCCAAACCCAAGATATAGTTGCGATGACCTGTCTTTCCCTTTTTTTGTTAGGTTTTCTCTGATCGTTTCCTTTCCCTCTTTTAGGATAAATAACGAACGGTGGAAACTCTTCTGTCTTCCGCGGAACCCTCTTCGCAGCGATGTGATAGATGGCGACTCTGCTGGGGACCTTTTCCCATCCCCTATGCGAGTCAGTACTAGCGCTTGTTTTCTTGTCTTTGGGTGTGTATATTTGTGTGTTGTATTTTGTATATTGTTGTATCTACATTTTCTGCACTTTATTATTATATGTTGCTGTTGTGCTGTTGGATGGCTGTTCCTTTGAGAGATAAGCCAAAACCCAGGCTTGAGGATACACATAGCATTAGTAGTGGAAAGTAGTGAGGACCTGCATGTTAGGCGTGCACTAGTCTTCATGAAATTCGCATTCAGACGAGGTTTCCTGTTGAAGACATCCTATCCTGTGCATTGGTCAGGAAAGGGTGTTGTATCTGGAAACTGTCGACTCTAAAGACCGATCACTTGGGAGTCAGCTAAGTGAGGCCACTTCGTGAGACAATGATGCCAAACCAGAAATGGTGAACATATCATCATTTCTCGAAAGTCCGTGACGCTGACGACCGCATAGGATGTCGAACCTTACCAGAGATTAGGTCCATACCTGTGAGAGGGATTGAGTTATGCAGGAAATTTTACCTCCGACCAACCTGGTATTCTGGTATTCTCTTCAGAGCAGACTTTTGAACTTACTCAGTCAGCAGCGTAGCAGTATTCAGAGCTTTGTGGGGGATGTGATCCCGTGTTTGCCGCATCTTGCATTGCATTTGCATAAGCATTTCTGCATCATTTTGCATATCATTCTCCAGCTGGCAAGTGCTCTTATCCAGTCTTTGTTTTGGTTCAAAATGTGATTCCTCGGTGCCCAGTCTGAACAAGTGGTGATTATTGGAAGACGACCAAGTGGTTTGAAGCAGAATCAAGGAGTGAAGTCAAATTGAAAGTTGTTGGAAGCTATGTCATGGAACAACCTCCAGAATGTTGATACCTTGTTAGGTTTTACTGTGATGACCAATCCTCTGTATGGTTCTCTGCCTGATGAAGATCTTCTACAAGTGAACAACCTTACTAAAGCTCAGCCTGTGCAGCCTTCTGCTGAGAATAAAGATCAACATGAACATTTTGTTGTCCGAAGTGAACGTTCTTCTTCTCCTGATACTACAGATTGTCAAGATGTTGTTTTCTCTGTGCCAAATTCTAGAAGAGAGGTTCCGATAATGAGGACTAAGGACCCGAGAGCTCTTGAGTATGCTAAAAGGTTTCATGCATTGGATAAAAAAACTCAAGGCCTTGGAAGTTAAAGATACTTTTGGTCTCAACGCTTCAGACATGTGCCTGGTTCCCGGCCTAGTGTTACGTCCGAATTTCAAGACGTCGAGGTTTGAGAAGTATAAATGAGATAGTTTCCTGAAGCAACATTTGGTGATGTTCTATAGAAGAATGACTTCGTTTATGCATAACGACAAGTTGATGATTCACTGTTTACAGGACAGTTTGATTGGGGCATCTCTGAGTTGGTATATGCAGTCAGAGAGTAGTCAGATCCGGTCATGGGTGGATTTAGCCAAGGCTTTTCTGAAACAGTATGAATATAATCTTGACATAGCTCCCAGTCGCATGCAGTTGCAAATCCTGTCTCAAGAGAACAATGAACCCTTCAAGAAGTATGCTCAGAGATGGAGAGAATTTGCTTCCAAAGTGCAACCACCGCTCCTAGACCAAGAGATGATTGGCATGTTCATAAACTCCCTGCAGAGCCCATGCTTTGAGAATGGCATAAAGATTTGGAAAATTCAAGATGTCTCAAGCAGTCAGGCCAGTGAAACCGAATCTCTCGTTAGCTCCCAAAAAGAAGTAAGTATGGTTGATGTAGTCATGGAAGATGTTGTTTATTCTCAAGGTGAATCATTGAAATCTTTTTGTTCTTCATCTTCTCAGCGGTCATTATCTTCTGTGTCACGTCATTTTGGACAAACAACTGTGCCTGGGGCACCACATCAGAAAAATTGGGTCTCTCCTCATGCAAATTAACGAGCCATGGCCTAGGTTATCCGAATCCGCGCCAGAATTAGAATAGGCCTCACAACAATTTGGAAAGAAGGATTGCTCCTGTTCATCCAGTTCCCATGTCCTACAACCAGCTTTTGCCACATCTGATTCAGAACTCTTTGGTGGAGCCTAAGACCCTTAAGCCTGTGCCAGAACCTTACCCTCTTGGGTACGATCCCCATGTTCAGTGTGGATATCATGGCGGATCCATGGGGCATTCAACCGAAGATTGCAAAGCTTTTCATGTCAAAGTGCAACAGCTAATTGACAAATGGTGCATTTCCTTTCCAGAAAGAGTCTTGGTTGTTCATGTCAACCTCTCAGCTGTCTAAGCTCGAAGATTCCAAGAGTTATCTCTAGAAGCCAGTGGTCCAGACAAGCAGACATCTTCAACATCAGCAGTCCTTGGACACTTTTTATCATTTGCATTTGTAGTTTCTTTTCTGTTAGTTGCTACTTGCTTTTAAACATTGTTGTTTTGAATGGTAATATTAATGAAGTTATTATGCATTTTTCTGAATTAATCATGTTGCACTCGCTCATTTATCACAAAGCACAGACACATGCACCTCTTATTCACTCAATTTCATCACTGTTGTTTAGCAAAGATTGGAGGGAAGATGACGAAAACTGAATACTCATAACTGATGATCGTATGCTTTTGGATAAAACCTTGCTGATGACGTACAGGCATTGTTTCAAATCCCCTAAACACCGGAGAGATAAGGAGTTAGTCCCTAGTTAACCACTTCGAGCCTAGAAGTAGGAGTTTCTTCAGATACTTTGAAACCCTTACATCTTAACCTGGGGTAGGGTAGTCTTCAGTTAATTTGACCGAGCGTTCAAACTTTATAGAGAAGTGTCCCCAATCGAGGACCAATCACATCTTATCCCTCTCAAGAGGTCATCCCTCGTCAACCACAATGGTTAAACCTCGCGAATCAGGAGTGAGACAATTACAAACCTTTCAGAGAAATCAAGACAACTAGTGTCACACGACTTGTTTCAGAAAAAAAAAAGAAAAAAATGAAAAAGCCCGCTAAGTTGAAAAGATGGAAAGTAAATACTTAGGCAAAATTGGGGCATCCCGCTGGAATTCAAAATCAGAAAAATTCGAAAGAGTTAGTCCAGGCAAAAATTAGGGAATGAAGAATAAAAGAAAGGATTTCAGAAGAAAAATCCTCAAACAAGGACGAAGTCGTGTGACTACAGACGCAAAAGACAAGAGGGGTAACTGTTTCCCCAAAGACCTTGTGAGTTCCTTAACCATCACTCCTACCATTCAGCAAACCTTTTGAGAGGTAAGCACTTGGGCCGAGTTAACTGAACGTAGGATTGGAGATCATCACGGAGAAGGGGTGTGTACAAATCATACTTTGAGCCTGATATCCTTTGTTTCATAAACCGTGAACCAGACCACGATACAACCCTTGAAAGGCCTAATTGAGGCAAGGTTTATTCTAAAAGCATACTACAATGAGGTTGAGTAACCTGACTCCTACATGATTTGCTAATCATATCCTTGTTGCATCTTTCACTAGCTAAATCAGCACAACGTTTGGACTAAATGGTCCATTCCTCTCACTATCATGATACTTAATAAGTAAAATTCTTTTCAAAATATGCATGACCACCGCATTAAAATTACCATTCATGAGCAAACAATTTTAATTGTAGGTCAGTAGTTGACATGGAGGAAATTCCAACAGGGAGTACTCAAAGAGGACTAGATCATTCAGCAGTCTGGATCAAAATCGAGTATACTTTGTGACCCTGTGGATCTCGGGCATTGACATCCGGTGAATGTGGAATCAGTCAGTCTGAGATAAGTCCCAAAGTATCGATTGATTATGGGGCAAATCATTCAAGAAGCAGTTGATCAAAAGTGAATCATCTTGAGACTCCACCAATCAGGGACAGGACACCTAGAGATTTTGTTGATTGAGAGCAGATCCTCCAGTGTTCAGTCAGGACAAGTTAAGTCTCTTCAACGCTCATTCAGAGGCAAGCCACTTTAAGAGTACATTGAATCCAATCATTCTGAGAGTTGTTTAATCAAGGATGGGTCTTTTCAGGGTACAGATTCTAGGGCAAGCCATCTCGAGGTCGTCGCATGGCAAACTATTTTCTTTTCAAGTTGAACTACACTGGGGCAAGTTACTCAAGCGAGTGCATTTCCGTCAGCAAGTTGAGTGTCGAGGAATTGGCCATCACCTCATCAAATAACCTGAACCTGTTACTTGTTAGAATCGTATAACCAATCACTTCCAAAGCCCAGTTCTCGTTTGGCAAACCTTCAGACCAGTTCTCGTCTGGTCAACCCATCAGTAAACACCAGTTCTTGTTTGGTACACGTCAACTTTTAAACCAGTTCTCGTCTGGTCACCCTTGTCTTTAGCCTGTTGTTTAACCAGTTCTCGTCTGGAAAACACAGTTTCAAAGTCCAGTTCTCGTCTGGCACACCAGAAATCAGTTCCCGTCTGATAACCAAAACCAGAAGTCAGTTCTCGTCTGACAACTTAACCTTTTGCAACCAGTTCTCGTATGGTACTATACCCTCTGAATACTAGTTCTTGTCTAGTAATTCCCCTTTAAAATCCAATTTCATTGGTAACCATATAAATCCTAATCACCATAAACCTGGTCCTATCCCGTACCAAAAGCCCAGCTGTACTTGGCACGATCATTCCTGGTGGCTCACATGCTATCACATTCCCCGACATGAGGCTCGATTGATCTCACCTCTCCATGATTGAGATTCTGTATCCCCACAAGGTGTTCATATCAGATTAGAAGCTCTCCTCAGCAGGTTGAGTTGCACTTATTCCCAGCAGGCTAAGACTAGTTTCTCCCCAGCAGATTATAACTAGTTTTTCCTCAGCAGGTTGAGATTGTAGTTATCCCTAGTAGAGGCTGATATTGTTGAGTTTATTTTTTGTTTTCCCCAAGCAGAGATAGATGTTAATTCTCTCATTGGGTGATCCCCAACGAAGTTGTGATCCGTAGCAGAATCCAGTTGGTCATTGGTATTCATCAGAGTGAATTTCCTTCGAGATATTTCCCTAGTTAATTCTCATCCCTTGCAGTCCCCCAGATAAGTCAGCGGAATGGTTCCTTCCCAGCAGAATGGGATTGACCCTGAGAATTGTTATTATCCATCCTTACCAGAGAGAGTTTGAGGATGTCTTCCCAATAAATTTTCTTCATGATCCCTAGCAAATAGCAGATTCAACCTCCAGTAGAGCGGAATCTCCGACAGAATGGAGCTATTCCTCAGCAGTTTGCTTTGCTTCCCTAGTGGAGTCGTCTGTTCCTTAGAATGTTATATTCTGGCAGGCCATCCAGGGCTGATTTCCCCAGTAGAGTTGTCTGTTCCCCAGAAGAGTTGTATTCTGGTAGGCCATCCATGGCGTTTTTCCTCAACAGAGTTTGATTTGATCCCCAGTGGACTGGGTTTGCTCTTAGTAAAGTAGTTTTACCCAAGAGCATTCTCAAAGGACATCCAGGGCTTGTCTTCCCCAGCATGAGTCTGTTTGTACTAGACGTGTCTAGTCTTTTCCCCAACGGAGTTTAGTTTCCTCTTTTTAGAATTTATTTTGCTAAGGTGGTTCCTTTGCATTTGCATCGTGCATAGCATCCTCCCAAACGCGTAACATTTCCATTTCGTATGGAGCATTACGCCATATTTAAACATGTGCATGTGAAACATAAGCCAGGTTGTTACCTTTTTGTTTTCAGGTGTATCTCCAGCAATTATCGGTATATTTCTCCAACCTGTGTGGTATCCAGACCTCCAGCAAAATCATTGACTGATGTGTTCATCTTATCATTCTCTCCAACAGAGTCTATTTATTCAAGTTCATATTTCCCAAACGGATTTCTTCACTCTAACGGCGAGGTCAGATTTTCTTCTCAGCTTCGTCTTGAGCTGGCCTTCGGGTTCGATGCCTATTTTGTTATAAATAGATGACTGACGGCGAGGTCAGATTTTCTTCTCAGCTTCGTGTTGAGTCGGCCTTCAGGTTCGATACCTGTTTTATTATAAACAGATGACTGACAACGAGGTCATATTTTCTTCTCAGCTTCGTGTTGTGCCGGCCTTCGGGTTCGATGCCTATTTTTGTTATAAACAGATGACTGACGGCGATGTCAGATGTTTTAACCGACTTGATGTCGATGACTGACGACGAGGTCAGATGTTTTTACCGACATGTTGTCGATGACTGATGGCGAGGTAGATGTTCTTACCGAATTGATGTCGATGACTGACGGAGAAGTCAGATGCTTTTACCGACTTGATGTCGATGACTGACGGCGAGGTCATATGTTTTTACCGACATGTTGTCGATGACTGGCGGCCAGATCAAATGTTCTTACCGACTTGGTGTCGATGCTTTCTAATTGGTAATGAGTTAGCCCATTGTCCTTGCAACTATCTGATGCAGTTTCTACTAAGGTGGATCGATTTTACAGTTCTGTTCTGCGGTTGGCAAATTTCCGAGTTCTTTCGTATTCAACCGCCTTTTACCTTGAATGTTTGAAAGTCGTTCGCTTTTCATCCCTTCAGGTCCAATTCGTTTGAATAGCGGCAGCTGTTGTACCCCAAAATTTGACCAACCTTTTTCAGTAATTTGGCTTATGTTTCGTTTCATTTGCATTTGCATACCATTTATCGCATACTGTGCATTTTTGTCAGTCGGAACGGATTATCGGGATTAGAGCCACTTTGCTCGCGTTTCAGGCAATTCAAAACAGTTCAAATAAGGAGATTTATTTCGGAATCGAGTGTAGTTTGTTCTCTTTCTGTTGGTCCGGTCTATGCTGATTTCGGTTGCGTTTCGGTGTTTGCCCGACCTTTCCGTTGTTGTTTCACTGCTTTGTGTGATTTTTATTCTTATTTCTTGCTTTATAGTTTTAATAAGATTTTTGTTTAGAATTTAGTGTTAGAGTTTTTATAGAAATAGCTTTTTAATAAGAATAGCTTTTAATTCATTAAGAAATAGAATTTGTTTAGAATTTGTCTTTAAAATAGTTTTTATTTTTATTTTAAGTAGGGTTTCGTTTAGAATTTGTTTTGTTAAATAGTTTAGAAAATAGTTTTATTATTTGAGTTTAAAATAGAATTTTAATTATTTTTTAGAATATAGTTTTTATTTTTAGATTGAATATTAGAATGTATTTTCCTTTAATTATTTATTGTTATTAGATATTATTAATTAGGATTTTAATTAGTATTATTTTTTAGAGTTAACATTGGCATTAGCTTTTATTTTAATTAATCATTAAACCTGTTTTTCCTTCATCATTAGTTCATTAATCAGTTCATTAAGTCAAAATCATCAATTAAAGTCCAGCAGGCCACGTGTCGCGAGCCTATATATACAAACACTATTCACTTCCTCCTTCCTCTAGAAAAACCCTATAGAGTCCGCCTCCAACTCCTTTCCTTCATCGTTTTCTTCATCTGCAAGCTCACAGTCTGGCTGAAAAACCCAGTTTCCATCCCTTTTCCTTCCAACCATTCAACCCACCATCTTCGAAATCATCATCTTCTTAATCTCAGACCATTCATACTTTCATTTTCTTTATCAATCACCTTCGAAGCTCTTAACCCGTTAACCTTCGAAAACTAACAGCAGCTCGCAACTCAGTTTCAACCATTTCATCCAAACACAAACACAAACAAAATCATTTTCAGAAACTCACAGCCTCACCCAAATCACCTTCAAAATCCAACTCAACTTCATCATCCAAACCACTTCCATGCTTCAGCAACATCTCCAATCCATCACCTTCAAAACATCAACGTATCTAGATTTCATCTTCAAAATTTCATCACCAACCTTCAAATCGCCATGAAAATCTCCATTAAACCCATTTTAAACTTCGAACTCACCTCAGATCTCCAAACGACATCAAACAAACCTTTAACGAAACCCCTCCCGGAAAATCAATACGACCCATTTCTCCTCACCATTCATCGCCGTTTTTTTCTTCACCAAAATAACCCATACATAGAATCTCGCTAACCTCCGTCTCCTTTAGCCTTCGAACCAAACATCCACGACCATCCTCCATTTTTCAACAACAAACAACAAAATCAAACCGTACCTCCATCTCGCAGAAACCCAGATTTTCAGCAACCCAGATTCACTAAACCATCGTCGACATCAAACTTCAAACCTCAGCTTCCGTCAAAACCCAGATGTTGCACCCCAAAATTTGACCAACAATTATTTATTCATTGAGTGTTTGGAAGTGGATACCTTCATCAGAAAGTTCAAGAGATCCTCAGAAGAAGTGGTGTGAAACCAGGGTTGTGTGCTTCATAGCTTGAGAGTTGTGGGTGCCCCTCAGATGATTCTGAGACTTTGAGAATGAACTTGATGTTTTGGGAAAGCCTATGAGATGTCTTGATAGCCTTCATGAAGCCCAGAGAAGTCATTATGCAAGAGTTCAGAAGATTCAACCATGAATGATAGAATTAGGGTTTTGACTGGGTCAACCCTAGGTCAACTGATGATTTGGAGAAGGTTGAGACCAATCCAAGGGCCATGAGATCATGGAATGATGCATAGAGAGGATATAAATATGATTCCTAGGCCAACTCATCATGAGTGAGGAGTTTGAGAAGTTTCAAGTCAGGGTCCCCAAGGATTGTCAGTGAAAAACCCTAATTTGATCCCTATCTTCCAGACAGTTTTAGCTCAAGATGTGATTGATATCTAACCTTCCCCATAACATGAATGTTGTAGAGCTTGTTCTAAGCTTTAATTTGAGTAGTGGAAGTCCTTGATAGGAGTTACAGAGCTCAAGTTATGGTTTTGACAAATTACAGGTCAGCAGAGGTGTGTGAATCTGGGTCCTTGAAAGTCACCCAACTTGCAGACAACTTTTGCCCTAGTAGGAGGATTCCTATGATTTCTTGGTCAACATGAATGTTGTAGAGCATCTTCTTAGCTTTAATTTGAGTGGTGGAAGTCCTTGATAGGATTTGTGGAACTCAACTTATGGTTTGAACAAGACAGGGGTATTTTGGTCATTTGTCAGTTATAGGTCATTTTAGCCAATGCCTAAAACTCCTATTTCCAAGCCTCAAATGGAAAAACTCAAAACATGAAAGTTGTTCAAAATATGATTTTAAGTCTAGAAAGAAGGTCACAAATTGTTGGAAAAGCTCATAGCATGAAGTTGCATGATTGGTCAAATTTGAACTAAAATGGCTTATAACTTAAATAAAGTCAAAGTGAAAAATGGTTTGAGAGATTTATAAGTCCAAATGGAGACTTCCCATATATGATTTTGGGTCCAAAAGACATTTTAGAGACAATGGTTCAAGCACTTTTTTGAGTTTAGAAGGAAAAAGAAAAGTTATTTATGGTTACTTGCATTTGAAGAAACATTTCAAAAATCAATCAAAGTTGGAAGGCAAGGGAAGTTGTAAGATGGATCTAGAAGCTTCCATTGAGCCCTATAAATTCATAAAATCAGATTGGTGCAAGGTTGAATCCTCATTTTGTGCAAAAACTCCATAGAATTCACACTTTTCTCTCATTTTTCTCTCACTTGCAAATTCATTTCAATTCACCAATTTCTTCACCAATCACCATCAAAATCAATTTCATCATACTGATTCATCATCATGCCATAGGATTCAGCCAAGAACATAGTGTAATTTGCTCAATTTCGTGTGCTTCCATCAACCATACACAATTTGCAATTTCATGTGAAGATCAAGATACAGTGCAAGATCCATCGAGATAGTGCATACAGAATCACTTGCTGCAAGAATAGATCCAGATTGAAGCATCCAAAGGCTTGGATTCACAAGATTCATCATCATCCACAAGAACTTGCTCAAGGTGCAAATTGCTCTAACTTGCTTAATTTAGTTAGAGTTACATAGTTTTATTAGTTTAGATGTGATCTAGGTTGTTAGTAGAACAATTAGGATGAGTTTGGTGCTGTTTAGTGATAATTGTTAACAGGTGCTCAAAACTTTTTAGACTTAGAACTTGTAGTAGAGTGCATTATAATGTTAGTTTGATAGATTAGAATAATCACCATTAGGCATAGAGTAGATTAGTACAGGTTTGAGTGAGAATCTTGATGATGCATACCAGAGTATTTTCATGGAGTCAAGAACTTGTCTTGATCGGTTTGAATGATTCATTGAGATTTAGAATGAACTAATGGCATAGACGTATAGAGGGAGAGATTTAGAGTATTTTTCGTGTTTACATCGTGACCTTTCATGGCGTGTGGAGTGAGAACCGAGAGGTTGAAAGTTGGTACGTGCATGGAGTTTTCATGGAAATAAACCCTAGCTTTCATGGCAGGAGGAAGAAGATAGAATCTAAGCCGTCCAAGCGCGTGTTGACTATTGACTGGGAAAGATGATCTAACGGTTGTCGTTCAAACCGAGTTTGAGAGGGAATCCTCCCCCCATTGAAACGCTGCGTTTCATTAAAGGGGGGAGCATGGGCCTTGCTTTTGCCACCCCCGTATTTGAGCCCATGTGCATATTGAACGTGTTTTGCTGCTTTCTACACCCCCGCGCGTTATTTTTGTTTTGTTTCTTTTTATTAATTCTGATAACATAACTGGGCCTAAATGAAAATTGATACGCGCACCCCCACCCTCATGGCCCATCAGTATTTTGAACTGGCGCGCCTTGCTATTCCAACCCCCCTCCCTTTTAATTGTTTTAAATTCTTTTATTTTCTTTTAATATTTTTCTGCCTTTAAAAATTCATTAAAAATTGAAAAATAACTCTTTTTTGTCCGTTCTTTTTTATATGATTAGATGATTTTGTGTAGAAAATTATAAAAATAGAAATGGAATTTTATTTTTAATGTAGAATTTTTAGTGGTATTTTCTTTAATATAGTGTATTTCCTTTCTTTTAGTTGATACATGATTTTGCAAGAATTGTTTTAGGACCTTCTTTTAGTCTTTTTAATCCATTCTTTTTTGTGCAATTAGATGATGAATCATAGTTCCCCATAGGATTTATTCTAGAATTTTAGAATTAAATTTTGATTAGTTTAATTAGGGTAGATTTAGGGTATCCTAATTAGGGTTTAGGTTGTGCTTAGGTGAAGAATTCACTTTCTTTGAATAAGTTTTGTATTGATTTTTAGGTAGAGGCCTATGTGGATGTTATGGGTAGATGTTGAGGACCCTTGTGAATAATTGTTAGATTTTTCCCCCTTGGTTTAGTATTTTTAGGTATTTTCTGAAGTTGCCTGTTGATTTTGTCTGCCCTGTGGTTATCTGTTCATCTTTGGGGTTCATTGTGGGGAATTTGTTGAGGGGCTTGTGTTGTCTTGAAGACCTTGATGGAGAGCATCATGAAGAGAAGATTGTAGATCAAGATTCAGAGACCCAGAGCTTGGCTTGTCCCCTGTCTGTGAGGTTTGAGATCCTGAAGTTTGAAGGGAGTTCATGGTACTTTCCTGAGGAAGGCACTATGAATGACCTTCATTCTTTCTTCTCACCTCTTTCTTAAGTATCCAATGATGTTGGAGCCAACTTGTGAGTTTAATTTCTCCTGAGGAGGAATGTAAACTGATCACATGTTGTTGAGCCACATGGGATACAACTCCTAAGTGGAAGCCTCCTAGTACTTTCCTGAGGAAGGTCCTATGGGTCTATTCACTTAGTTCCCTTAGTTTACCTAGGATTTCTCAAGTATCCAATGATGTTGGAGCCAACTTGTGAGTTTAATTTCTCCTGAGGAGGAATGTAAACTGATCACATGTTGTTGAGCCACATGGGATACAACTCCTAAGTGGAAGCCTCCTAGTACTTTCCTGAGGAAGGTCCTACGAGTCTGTTCATTTAGTTCCACTAGTTCAAATAGGATTTCCTAAATATCCAGTGATGTTGGAGCCTGCTTGTGAGTTTAATTTCTCCTGAGGAGGAATGTAAACTGATCACAGTGGTTGAGCCACATAGGGTATGACTCCTGAGTATACACCTCCTAGTGTTCTCCTGAGGAAGACACTATGAGTCTGCTTGCTTAGCTCCCTTTCTTTGGTAAGCTTGTTCTGAAGCTTGAAGACTGGGATTGATTTCTCTTGTTTAGGGCTAGTGCTTAGATTTGATTCAGATTCTGTGTTAGGGTCAGGATTAGAGAGTGGATTCTTTCTTTCTCAAGCATGTGTGTTTTGTTTGCCTGTTGGCACTTCATTTCTTCTATTCTTTCATTGCTTGATAGTATGTTGTTTATTTTCAGTATGATTACTGTTATTTCATGACTGGCTTGAGGTCGAGACGAGCTTGTGGAGGCTGACACCCCACACACATTTCCTCCCTCACTTGCATTGCATGCATTTTACTGTTAAAGCGGATGCTTTTGTCTGTTTTGGTGTACCATTGACATGATCCCTTAGGACTCTCATTTCCTCGGATGAGGATTTGATGATAGACTTTAGGTTGAAACCTATGCATGACAACAGCTAGGAGTTCCCTGTTCAAACCTCAACCATAGGATGAATCCATGGCATGATAACAGTAGGACTTGATAGTCTCCCTCCTAGTTGGGCCTGTTCTCTTCTCATCTTGAAAGCAGTTTAAAACACAGTAATCATGAATGATTTCTTTCGTACGCTACGAGCCTTAAGCTATCTGAGAAAGGATGCATTCACTCTCAGGTCATAGTCTCTAGTGCGGTTGAGATTGCAAACATAATAAAAAACACTTCTTTTAAGAGATAACCCGTAGTTTCCCGAACTACGTTTGCTCTGATCTTTCATACCAGATGAAAGTACGTAGGCATAGGATGCGACGTCCTAGCGAGCAACCTTTCCCCACCTTCACCCGTAGTTAGCCGAACTACGTTGACTCTGATTTCTCATTCTCTGATGAGAATACGTAGGCATAAAGCGCGATGCTTTGCCGAGTCATTTTTCTTTTCTTTTTCAGCCAACCTTGATAGGTAGATAGATTATAACCAACCCGTCCAAGTAAACAAACAAGCGAGGATCCCGTCGAGTACGACGGACGTGAGGGGTGCTAATACCTTCCCCTTGCGTAACCGACTCCCGAACCCAGACAATGGTTGCGATGACCTTGTCTTACCCTTATGCGTCAGGTTTTTCCGATCGTTTCCTTTCCCGCTCTGAGGGATAAATAACGAAAGGTGGCGACTCTTCTGTCATGCCGGCACCTTATTTTCGCGCAAGCGACAGCTGGCGACTCTGCTGGGGAGAATATCATGGCATCTAGGGACTTTTCCCATCCCTTATGCTGGGACCGTTTCCCATCCCCTACGCGAGTCAATCCTATCGTTTGTGTGTCTGCTTGATGGGTTGCGTTTATTTATCGCATTTTTACTTCCCGCACTTTACTTCCCGCATTTTATTTCCCGCATTTATTTCCAGTTCGATATGATTATCTGTGTTGCTGTGGGAGAGGGATGTTACTGTGAGTGAGAAGCCGGACCTGGGCTTGAGTACACACCTAGATATAGTTGCGGAGAAGTAGTAGACGAACCTGTCTGCTGAGCAGGCACAGTTCCCTACGAAAATCTGCGCTCAGACGAGATTCTTGCAGAGGTGCTCCTTTCCGGTCCTGAGGATCTGAGGGGAGTCCAGACGTGAGGATTGTCGACTCTGGGGACCGATCATTTGGAAGTCAGCTAAGAGAGGCCTCTTCATGACTTGACGATGCCACTCCTTCTGGGAATCGTATTGTCACTCGTGAAAGTCTGTGACGCTGATGACCGCATAGGATGCCGTACCTTTGTCCGTGGATTAGGTCCATCATACCTGTGAGTGGGGTCGGGATATTGCAGGAAACTTATACCTTCAGACCACCTGGTTTTCTTGACAGTGAATCAGTTATGTTGGGTTCTCAGTTGCAGAGATGTTCTTGACAGAGCGAGAGTTTGATCAGAGGATTTTATCATCAGGTGTTTGTTTGTTCTTGATAGAGCAGGCTTTGATCAGTGCATTATCGTCAGTAGGTTTGTTCTGGACGGAGCAGATTTTGAGTGGGGTCTGAAGATCTCATCGGCGGTTGTTGTTCGTTCTTGATAGGGCAGATTTTGAGCGGGGTTTGAAGATCTCATCAGCAGCTGTGCATTTGTTCTTGAGAGGGCAGATTTTTGATTTGGGGTCTGAAGACTTCATCAACAGATATTCCTTGATATTGCACCCGGGGTCTTTATTATCGGGCACTCGCTCTTGTCAAGGCAGAATTTTGATCTCGATCCTATCAGATGGTTATTCTCAGCAGATCAGATCAGTGGTTTTACACCGGGGTTTCCTTCTCATCAGTGACTGTTGACATCGAATCTCCACAGCAGCCACCTGGATATATTGTTGCATACCTGCATTTTGCATTAGCTTGCATAATCATTCCATTAGCGTGTGTCTATGACAGGTACCGTTTCCCCGATCCAGGATTTCTCGCCTCTTATTGCGTTACTGCAGCCGTTCTCAGAAAGACTGTTGCGTATGAGTTCTCGGTCCTTGTTGTGTCGAATCTGACTATTGCTATGTGAGGTTACTGTTTCCATGATTGGGCCTGGATTCCTCTCCTTGTTATTGCCAACAGGTGCCAGGATCGGGGGATAATCTCTCAAGCACACAGACACACGCATGCATCTGCATAAAGCATTTTTGCATGACATACGTTCTGTTACCTCTTCCTAACCTTTGATGTTGACAGGTTTTTCAGGTACTCAGGTTCCGAGCTGTTTTCGATCTCCAGGATTGATCAAAGACCCATCCACCGCTACTCAACTCGCGCTAATCAGACGAGAATCATGGACCAGGTACAGTCAGATGTTCAAGAGCTTCGTGAACGGATGGATCGTTTTATGGAGCTGATGCAAGTAGTTGCGAATGGGCAAGACCAGCTTCGTACTTTGGTTCAACCTCTCATCTCCAGGGTTGACAGTAATGGAATACTTCACGGCGGGGCCGTGCCCACTCCTCCTCAAGGGGATACTCCACAGAATGTTGTTCCTGCTGCCGGGGGCAACGGCAGTGCTAACGGCAATCTTATGACTAATCTCGGACTTAATGCGGCAGGCGCCGGCAATGGTGGTTTGGGAGCCAATGTTAACATGGGGCCGGTCAACGGCAATGTTGGTGCAGGAAATATGGTGGTGCCTCAACCGTGGCTGGAGGACCATCAAGATGACATATTCTCTCAGAGAGGTGCAGAGGCTGAATTGACTGCTGAGGCTCGACTCAGGTTCAAGGCGCTGGAAGACAAGATGAGAGATATAGAAAATCAGAACGCATTGGGCGTTGACATGGCCAAACTCGGGTTGATTGCTGACTTTAAAGTACCTCACAAGTTCAAGGTGCCTATCTTCGAGAAGTATAGGGGCACTACTTGTCCCCGTGTTCACCTCCGATCTTATTATAGAAAGATGTCCGCTTATTCTGACGATGAGAAGCTGCTGATGTACTTCTTTCAGGATAGTCTTTCTGGTCCATCGCTCGAATGGTATATGGGTTTGGAACCCGCTGCTGTGCGCACCTGGAAAGATCTTGCAGAAGCGTTTGTTCTCCACTATCAATATAATAGCGACTTGGCTCCCAACCGAGTTCAGCTTCAGAATCTCTCGCAGCGGAACAATGAAAGCTTCAAAGAGTACGCCCAGCGGTGGCGTGAATTGGCTGCTCGGGTCCAACCACCGATGGTTGAGCGTGAGTTGGTACAAATGTTCGTGGCTACCCTTCCTGGAGTCTATTATGAAAAGCTGATCAGTGGCATGTCTGGAACATTCTCGGCCCTCATCACTTTGGGCGAGCATGTTGAAAACGATATAAAGATCGGAAAAATTCAGGGCGAATCATCCTCAGCTGGAGGAGCTAACAAGAAACCCTATACTAGCAAGCGTCGAGAGGGAGATGCCAGTGCTGTCACTAATGCTAGGAGAAAGGGCAAGGGCCCTCAGTCTCAGATTGCTAGCATAAACATCCCAGCTGCTCCACCGCAGCCGCAGCCGCAGCAGCAGCCCCAGCAACAGAATAATCAGGGATATAAGAGATATCAGAATCGGGGTCCCCTGGCAAACCGTCATTTGGAAACTCCACCTATGCCGTATGCACAGCTTCTGCAAACGTTGCTTCAGCTCCAATTGGTTCACAAGAGGACGATGGCTCCCTTAACAGGGGCACCACCACCAGAGTATGATGCTAATGCTACTTGCGAATTTCATTCTGGGGCACCTGGCCATACGGTTGAGAATTGTAAAGCTTTTAAGCACAAAGTCCAGGACTTGGTGGACGCCAAGGTTATCAACTTTTCTGACAACGTGCCCAACGTCACCAAAAATCCAATGCCTCATCATAAGGGGGGCGGAGTAAATGCTGTTATCACTGAAGAGAGTTCAGACTTGCTGACTGATGTCAAAGATTTGAAGACGCCGTTGAGTTTTGTTAAGGCTAAGTTGCTGAAGAAGGGCTTCTTTCCCGGATGTGGAGAGTTATGCATGGCTTGTGCTGCACTTCCTGATGGGTGCGAGCAGTTGATCGAAGGTATCCAAAGTCTGATGTCCGAGGGTATTTTGCAATTCAGTCAGAGCGTTGAGAATGCGTCAGGGGAAGTCGTGCTGAAGCAGGCGGACGAAGTTGCTACCATTACTATTCCTCGTCACCCTATTACTATTTCTGCGCCCCGTCCGCCTTCTATCACCATCACCAGGGCCGGACCAATCCCATTCGAGAGTACCAATGCCGTTCCGTGGCATTATGGCGCCGAGGTTTATTATAATGGTCAGAAGATAGAGCTTGAGCCATCCGGATCGACTGCGCAGAATCTTACCGAAGTCAGTGGTATCACTAGAAGCGGAAGAGTGTTCGCACCGGCAGAGGTTGCAGCAGAGAAAGTGGTCCGGGCTGACGCTATGGATAAAGGTAAAGGCAAAGCTGTTGAGGAGGTCCCTGCAGGGGCAGAGAAAGACTTGTTGGTTAAAGATGCTGAAGAGTTCATGCGACTAATCAAGAAAAGTGACTACAAGATTGTAGATCATCTTCATCAGACTCCGTCGAAGATCTCGATTCTTAACTTGCTGCTGTGCTCTGAGGCGCACCGCAATGCATTGCTGAAGGTATTGAATGCTGCATACGTGCCGCAGGAGATATCAGTAAATCAACTCGAGGAAGTAGTAGCCCATGTCAATGCTGGTAATGGGCTGGGATTTACGGACCTGGAGCTGACTCCTAAGGGAAGAGATCACAATAGCGCCTTGCACGTCTCAATAGAGTGCAGAGGCACGATTATGTCACATGTCCTGGTAGATACGGGTTCCTCGCTTAACGTGCTTCCGAAGAAGGCACTGATGAAGTTGGATACCCGTGGACTACTGTGCACGCCCAGTGATCTGGTCGTGAAGGCCTTTGACGGAACCAAGCGCCACGTCTTCGGAGAATTGACCCTGCCAATTCAAGTTGGTCCAGAGACGTTCAACGCGGTGTTCTATATCATGGATATCATGCCCGCCTATAGTTGCCTCTTAGGTCGGCCGTGGATCCATTCTGCTGGTGCCGTAACGTCCACGCTGCATCAGAAGCTTAAATATGCTGTTGGGGGCAGCATAGTCACAGTCTGTGGAGAAGAGGACATCATGGTAAGCCACCTGTCGTCCTTTAAATATGTCGAAATGGATGGTGAGATCCATGAGACTCTTTGCCAGGCTTTTGAAACCGTCGGGGTGAAGGAGGTAGCTCCCGTTGTTGCAGAGAAGCAAGAGTTGAACCTCTCCTCGTTTAAGGAAGCTAGAGCCGTTGTCGAAGCTGGTTCCACCCCAGGCTGGGGGCATGTCTTGGATATACCAATCAAGCAGGATAAGTTTGGATTGGGATATTCTCCTGGAGCTGAAGCTTCATCTTCTTCTGGCAGCTCGTCTCATGGGAAAGGGCCGATCTTATTCACCAAGGGGGGAGTAATTTTCGAAAGCATCAACGCAACGTCTGAGGACAGCGGGGATAGTGATTGCGATCTTGATGCCTGGATTCAGCCGAGCAAGCCAGGCGAGTGCCTCCACAATTGGACCATCAAGGAGATTATCAAGCTGACAAGTGAAGAGTAATGATTTGCTTTTTACAATCTTTGTACAACCCTATGTCCTGCCCGGGGCATAGTGGTTTTACTGTCAGGGCCTTGTTGGATTATGTGTATGCATTTTGTTAATAAATAAAAGGCGTTTTCTTCGTAATCAAATGTTGTGTTCTCTGTTATTCATGCTTTATGTTTGTTTCGAAAAACAG
Source organism: Lathyrus sativus (assembly GCA_963859935.3). Classification (NCBI taxonomy): domain Eukaryota; kingdom Viridiplantae; phylum Streptophyta; class Magnoliopsida; order Fabales; family Fabaceae; genus Lathyrus; species Lathyrus sativus. The sequence continues at coordinate 307,816,278 of OZ012737.1, read as the reverse complement.
CAAAATGGCAACAAGGTTCGTGCTAACCTGCATATCCCTGCTTTAAACTTAACCCTTGTTATTGCAGGATCCACGTAACAGGTGACATCGACTCTGGACCCTCTACGGCTCACTACGACTTTGATTGCCCGATCTATCAAGCCGAGGATGAGATGGATGAAGACGAAGACCTTCCGGAAGAGTTGGCCCGCTTGTTGAGACAAGAGGAGAAGGTTATTCTGCCTCACGAGGAGGATATTGAGATCATAAATCTGGGTTCTGAGGAGCTTATCAGAAATGTCAGAGTAGGGGCTGCGCTGCAGAATGATGTCAAGCATAAACTGGTCGAGATGCTTCGAGAGTATAGTGACGTCTTTGCTTGGTCATATGAGGATATGCCCGGACTTGACACTGATATTGTGGTTCATCGCTTGCCGTTGCGAGAAGATTGCCCTCCAGTCAAGCAGAAGCTCAGGAGGACGAGACCAGACATGGCTGTAAAAATCAAAGAAGAGGTCCAGAAGCAGTTGGACGCAGGATTTCTAGCCGTTACCACTTACCCTCCGTGGGTCGCCAACATAGTGCCTGTACCGAAGAAGGACGGTAAGGTACGTATGTGCGTCGATTATCGGGATTTGAACAGGGCGAGCCCTAAGGATGATTTCCCGTTGCCTCATATCGATGTGTTGGTCGACAATACAGCCCAGTTTTCCGTGTTTTCGTTCATGGATGGCTTCTCCGGTTACAATCAGATTAAGATGGCGCCGGAGGACATGGAGAAAACGACGTTTATCACCCCCTGGGGCACGTTTTGCTATAAGGTAATGCCTTTCGGTCTGAAGAACGCAGGGGCCACTTACCAGCGAGCAACGATAACTTTGTTTCATGATATGATTCATCATGAGATCGAGGTCTATGTTGATGATATGATTGCAAAGTCCCAAACGGAGGAGGAGCATCTGGTCAATTTGCTGAAGCTGTTTGAAAGGCTTAGGAAGTTCAGGCTGAGGCTGAATCCTAACAAGTGCACTTTCGGAGTGCGGTCCGGAAAGTTATTGGGGTTTATCGTTAGTGAACGAGGTATTGAAGTTGATCCTGCGAAGATAAAAGCTATCCAAGAGATGCCAGCGCCGAAAATAGAAAAAGAAGTTCGTGGTTTCTTGGGCCGAATAAACTATATTGCAAGGTTTATCTCTCAGCTCACGGCCACTTGTGAACCGATGTTCAAGTTGTTAAAGAAAGATCAGGCGATTACTTGGAATGAGGATTGCCAGAAGGCATTCGATAAGATAAAGCAGTATCTTCAAGAACCTCCAATCTTGATACCCCCAGTGGCTGGACGGCCATTAATCATGTACTTGACAGTTCTGGAGAATAGTATGGGGTGTGTTCTCGGTCAGCACGACGAGACGGGCAGAAAAGAGCATGCCATTTATTATTTGAGTAAAAAGTTCACTGAGTGTGAATCTCGATACTCGATGCTGGAGAAGACGTGTTGTGCATTAGCTTGGGCTGCCAAACGTCTACGACAGTATATGCTCAACCACACTACTATGCTAATTTCGAAGATGGATCCGATCAAGTACGTCTTCGAGAAGCAGGCTCTTTCGGGCAGGATTGCCAGATGGCAGATGGTGTTAACAGAATATGATATTCAGTATGTCTCCTAGAAAGCCATCAAGGGAAGCGTATTGTCTGACTACCTTGCCGAACAGCCAATCGAAGACTATCAGCCGATGAAGTTCGAATTCCCTGACGAGGACATTATGTTTCTCAAAGCGAAGGATTGCGATGAGCCATTGCCCGATGAGGGGCCAGATAGGAAGTCCCAGTGGAAGTTGATATTCGATGGGGCAGTTAACTCCTATGGGAGTGGTATCGGGGCTATCATCACGACTCCTCACGGATCCCACATCCCGTTTACTGCAAGACTGACGTTTCCAGTTACCAACAACGAAGCCGAGTATGAAGCATGTATTATGGGTCTAGAAGAGGCAATTGATTTGAGAATCAAGAATCTAGACATATATGGTGACTCTGCGCTTGTAATCAATCAGATCAAAGGGGAGTGGGAAACTCGTCAAGCGAATCTAGTGCCGTACATGAATTATGCCAGGAGGCTGCTTCCGTTCTTTGACCGAGTAGAACTTCATCATGTACCCCGGGCTGAAAATCAAATGGCTGATGCTTTAGCCACGTTGGCTTCAATGTATAAAGTCAATTATTGGAATGAGGCTCCAAGAATTGTGCTTTCGCGTCTTGACAGACCAGCGTTCGTGTTCGCAATCGATGATGCCACCGACGGCAAGCCATGGTTCCACGATATCCAGACCTTCCTTATGACCAAGGAGTATCCTGCGGGCGCGTCAACCCAGGATAAGAAGACTCTGAGGAGGTTATCTGGGAACTTTTACCTCAACCCTGATGGAGTGCTGTATAAGAGAAACCACGATCTCGTGCTACTCAGATGTGTGGATGAGAAAGAAGCAAGTATGCTCATGGAAGAAGTCCATGAGGGCACATTTGGTACGCACGCCGGCGGGCATGCCATGACGAGAAAGATCCTGAGAGCAGGATATTACTGGTTGACTATGGAGTCGGATTGCTTCAGATTCGCGAAGAAATGTCATAAATGCCAGATTTATGCTGATAAAGTTCATGTACCGCCGTGCCCATTGAATGTCATGTCCTCCCCGTGGCCGTTCTCCATGTGGGGCATCGACATGATAGGCAAGATCGAGCCCACTGCATCCAATGGTCATCGTTTTATTTTGGTAGCTATCGACTACTTCACCAAATGGGTGGAGGCAGCCTCGTACGCTAATGTGACCAAGCAGGTGGTAGCTAAATTCATAAAGAGGGACATCATCTGTCGCTATGGAATTCCCGAGCGGATCATTATTGATAATGGTTCGAATTTGAATAATAAGATGATGAAGGAGCTGTGCCAGAGCTTCAAGATCGAACACCACAACTCGTCTCCTTACCGGCCGAAGATGAATGGCGCTGTTGAAGCGGCCAACAAGAACATCAAGAAGATTGTTCAGAAGATGGTTGTGACGTACAAAGATTGGCACGAGATGCTGCCGTTTGCCTTGCACGGTTATCGTACGACGGTGCGTACGTCGACCGGGGCAACTCCTTTCTCCTTGGTGTATGGTATGGAAGCTGTCCTGCCGTTAGAAGTGGAGATTCCCTCTTTGCGAGTTTTGGTTGATGTGAAACTTGATGAGGCAGAATGGGTTACGAATCGCTTGAACCAACTCAGCCTGATGTACGAGAAGAGGTTAGCATCGATTGCATTTGGTCGCCTGTACCAAAGCCGAATGAAGAAAGCTTATGATAAGAAGGTGCGTCCCAGAAGCTTTCAGACGGGTGATCTCGTCCTGAAGAAGATTCTTCCGCCACACTCCGATCACCGGGGCAAGTGGACTCCGAATTACGAAGGGCCGTATGTCGTCAGCAAGGTCTTCTCAGGAGGAGCTTTGTTGTTATCCACGATGGATGGTGAAGATTTTGCATCCCCGGTGAACGCGGACGCAGTTAAAAAATACTTTGCTTGAAAGAGACCCGCTGGACAAAAAGAAAGAGTCCAGGCAAAAAAGGGGCATCCCGGCGAACCAAAAACAGAATAAAAGGTTCGGGCAAAAATTAGGGATATATTGAAAAAATGTACACCCGCGAAGTCGAAAACCTACACTGGGCGGCTTCGGCAAAAAAGGGTATCCCGGTGAACTGAAAACCCGTGAAGGGCGGTTCACGCAAAAGTTAGGGATTTAAATAAGCAAATGACTGCGTTCCGCGTATGGACTTTCATTGTTTAGTGGTTCGGAAGACCTGAGGGCCGTTTATCTGAATCAATCTCTTCCAAAGCTGAAGCATCGGAGAAGTATCGAAGTCGAGTGGGTCTTAGAGGGATCAACTCATGGTGTTCGTCTACGCCTCGATTGCCGACATTTGTATATACGGATGTATATTTATGTTTTCTTTTTGCGCGGCTTCCTCATTCCAGGAGCTTGCCTCTGTTGTAAAACATTTTTGCCCGTTCAGGGGTTCATCATCAATAAAATGCACATTATTCAGCAATTCTACTTGACTGCTTAGCATTTATCTGTTTTGTTTGCGAATGAGAACGCCGATGTGTTTTTGATAAAATGCGCATACATAAACCTGCGGGCCTAGGCCCACCGATTGTTGAAACAACCAATTAACTGAATATTGTCACGAGATAATAACCTGGATAGGCCCCTTTGAGGAGGGTATCTTGTCTGTTTGTTTGTGTTGTTGCAGGTATAGCACCTTGCCAGAAGATGTGCCGTGCGTATCCCCGAGGCAGGATGAGTCCTCCTTCCCCAGCAGAGTTCAGTAGTCTCTCCTCCGCAGAATCTGAACGCAAGATGGTGAGCATTGATATGTCTTCCCCGGGTAGAGGTGATTCTCTTCCCCAAACCGACGCATCCTGAAGGAATGTCACCTCATCAGCTGAGCCAAGCAGCAAAGAATGATGTCGTCTCTCCCCAGCACCGGGTCACAAGTGCAGAGTTCATAGAAATGTTTGGGTACTGGAGCTCGTGTTTTCCCCAGTAAAGTCACCAAAGCAGGTGTCTCCCCCCGCACCGGGTCACAAGTGCAGGTTTCGTAGGAAACTGTTCGTATGCCGAAGGATGCAGTAACTGATGGTGCCAGACTGAAGTCTCCAGTGAAATTGAGATTCCTCACCAGAGTCAGGCTCTCTCCTGAAGTTCGATGATTCCCTCTTCCCCAGTAGAGTGTTGGAACAGCTGATGTTGTATTCCCCTGCAGAGTTGTACTCTCCCCCGAAGTCAGATGATTCCTTCTTCCCCGGCGAAATTGAGTTTCCTCATCGGGGTCGTACTCTCCAGTGAAGTAGAATGATTTCTCTCCCCGGATGAGTCCGCAGAAAAGCAGAATCCTTGGAAGTTGATCAGATCATGATTGATTTTCCCCAGCAGAGCGTGGGGCAGCTAGTGTTGTGTTTCCCCAGAATCGCGCTCTCTCCATCGAAGCAGAATGATTTCTCCTTCCTCAGCCAAGTTTGCAGATGTCCGAGAGATCCGAATCCTTGGAAGTTGATCAGATCATGATTGGTTTTTCCCCAGCGGAGTGTTGAGCAGCTGAAGTTGGTTCCCCTCAGAGTGGTCATCCCCAGAAGAGTAGCCGAGACGGCCGCGCAGTTCATTCTCGCGATTGATATCAACAGATCCAAGTTCTCGTAGAGCTTCGTCCCCTGCAGCAGTCAGCTGAAGTTGTTCCCCTGCAGCAGTTCACGGAAGATCAATTCCCCAGACAGAGCCTGATTGATATTGGCGTGTTCACATTCTCCTCTACCTGAATGGTTCTTTCTCCTTGACAGGAGGATTTTCCCCTTCGGCATTTATTTTGCTGAACGGGATCGCATCATTGTGCATGATTGCATAGCATTGTGCATGACTGCATGGCATTTAGCATAAACGCATATCATTCCCACTGTATGGGGCATGGCGCAGAAGCATATGCATCATAGGCATGATCTAGGTCATTATCATTCTTGCCTTACAGGTGTTTCACCAAAAGACCGGTTGCTCAGGACGATTCTTGATGTTCTCCCCAGCAAGGTCACTTTTGAGATGATTCTTAAGGACCCCGGTGTAATCCCCACGGTCGCTCGCTCAAAATGGTTTCTGAGATCCCCAGCGGAGTCTTCAGTTCGAGATGATTCCCGAGTCCCTCAGCAGGGCCATTTGCTTAAGACGATTCTTAAGACCCCAGTACAGCTTCCCGAGTGGTTCGCTTAGTATGATACTTGAGCTCCCCAATAGCGCCTCCAGCAAGAGTTGCCCAGGAAGATGTCTGGAATACCCAACAGAATGTTTGCTCCGGAAAGGTTATCAGTTCAGGACGATTCTTGAAGATGCCCGACGGATCTGTTTGGTCAAGATGATTCTTGAAGTCCTCAGCAGCATGATATGTCTGCTCCAACAATGATGTCTAATCTGAAGATGGATTTCGTAAGCGCCCGAAGGCGATATCAGAAGGTTCCTGTGAGTCCAGATTTCCGTGTTGAGGAATCAACGGGTGGCTGAAGACAAGGTTCCAGAGTTGTAGATACAACAGAGTGATTCGCGTGGGTCTGAAGACCAAGTCGGTTATCCTGAGGCGATGATTGATTGCGATCAAGTGAATGATACGTCTTCTGATTGAAGTCGAAGATGTTTCTCCAGCGGTGACGCAGAGTATTTCGATCGTCCGACGGTGATGTCAGATTTAGTTCTCCAGTGGTGACGCAGGGTACTTCGATCGTCCGACGGTGATGTCAGCTTTGGTTCTCCAGCCAGTTGTTGAGCAGCTAGTGTTGTAGTATTCGAAGGTTTTGTTCCCCGCAGAGTACTATGTGCTCGTGCAGTTGGCAAATTTTCGGGTTTACCGGTATTCAATCGTCTCGCACCTTGATTGGATGAGAGCCGTTCGCTCCTCACCCAGTCAGGTTCAAGCCGTTTGAATAGGGGCAGCTGTTGCACCCCAAAATTTGACCAACAATTATTTATTCATTGAGTGTTTGGAAGTGGATACCTTCATCAGAAAGTTCAAGAGATCCTCAGAAGAAGTGGTGTGAAACCAGGGTTGTGTGCTTCATAGCTTGAGAGTTGTGGGTGCCCCTCAGATGATTGGACCATCAAGGAGATTATCAAGCTGACAAGTGAAGAGTAATGATTTGCTTTTTACAATCTTTGTACAACCCTATGTCCTGCCCGGGGCATAGTGGTTTTACTGTCAGGGCCTTGTTGGATTATGTGTATGCATTTTGTTAATAAATAAAAGGCGTTTTCTTCGTAATCAAATGTTGTGTTCTCTGTTATTCATGCTTTATGTTTGTTTCGAAAAACAGCAAAATGGCAACAAGGTTCGTGCTAACCTGCATATCCCTGCTTTAAACTTAACCCTTGTTATTGCAGGATCCACGTAACAGGTGACATCGACTCTGGACCCTCTACGGCTCACTACGACTTTGATTGCCCGATCTATCAAGCCGAGGATGAGATGGATGAAGACGAAGACCTTCCGGAAGAGTTGGCCCGCTTGTTGAGACAAGAGGAGAAGGTTATTCTGCCTCACGAGGAGGATATTGAGATCATAAATCTGGGTTCTGAGGAGCTTATCAGAAATGTCAGAGTAGGGGCTGCGCTGCAGAATGATGTCAAGCATAAACTGGTCGAGATGCTTCGAGAGTATAGTGACGTCTTTGCTTGGTCATATGAGGATATGCCCGGACTTGACACTGATATTGTGGTTCATCGCTTGCCGTTGCGAGAAGATTGCCCTCCAGTCAAGCAGAAGCTCAGGAGGACGAGACCAGACATGGCTGTAAAAATCAAAGAAGAGGTCCAGAAGCAGTTGGACGCAGGATTTCTAGCCGTTACCACTTACCCTCCGTGGGTCGCCAACATAGTGCCTGTACCGAAGAAGGACGGTAAGGTACGTATGTGCGTCGATTATCGGGATTTGAACAGGGCGAGCCCTAAGGATGATTTCCCGTTGCCTCATATCGATGTGTTGGTCGACAATACAGCCCAGTTTTCCGTGTTTTCGTTCATGGATGGCTTCTCCGGTTACAATCAGATTAAGATGGCGCCGGAGGACATGGAGAAAACGACGTTTATCACCCCCTGGGGCACGTTTTGCTATAAGGTAATGCCTTTCGGTCTGAAGAACGCAGGGGCCACTTACCAGCGAGCAACGATAACTTTGTTTCATGATATGATTCATCATGAGATCGAGGTCTATGTTGATGATATGATTGCAAAGTCCCAAACGGAGGAGGAGCATCTGGTCAATTTGCTGAAGCTGTTTGAAAGGCTTAGGAAGTTCAGGCTGAGGCTGAATCCTAACAAGTGCACTTTCGGAGTGCGGTCCGGAAAGTTATTGGGGTTTATCGTTAGTGAACGAGGTATTGAAGTTGATCCTGCGAAGATAAAAGCTATCCAAGAGATGCCAGCGCCGAAAATAGAAAAAGAAGTTCGTGGTTTCTTGGGCCGAATAAACTATATTGCAAGGTTTATCTCTCAGCTCACGGCCACTTGTGAACCGATGTTCAAGTTGTTAAAGAAAGATCAGGCGATTACTTGGAATGAGGATTGCCAGAAGGCATTCGATAAGATAAAGCAGTATCTTCAAGAACCTCCAATCTTGATACCCCCAGTGGCTGGACGGCCATTAATCATGTACTTGACAGTTCTGGAGAATAGTATGGGGTGTGTTCTCGGTCAGCACGACGAGACGGGCAGAAAAGAGCATGCCATTTATTATTTGAGTAAAAAGTTCACTGAGTGTGAATCTCGATACTCGATGCTGGAGAAGACGTGTTGTGCATTAGCTTGGGCTGCCAAACGTCTACGACAGTATATGCTCAACCACACTACTATGCTAATTTCGAAGATGGATCCGATCAAGTACGTCTTCGAGAAGCAGGCTCTTTCGGGCAGGATTGCCAGATGGCAGATGGTGTTAACAGAATATGATATTCAGTACGTCTCCTAGAAAGCCATCAAGGGAAGCGTATTGTCTGACTACCTTGCCGAACAGCCAATCGAAGACTATCAGCCGATGAAGTTCGAATTCCCTGACGAGGACATTATGTTTCTCAAAGCGAAGGATTGCGATGAGCCATTGCCCGATGAGGGGCCAGATAGGAAGTCCCAGTGGAAGTTGATATTCGATGGGGCAGTTAACTCCTATGGGAGTGGTATCGGGGCTATCATCACGACTCCTCACGGATCCCACATCCCGTTTACTGCAAGACTGACGTTTCCAGTTACCAACAACGAAGCCGAGTATGAAGCATGTATTATGGGTCTAGAAGAGGCAATTGATTTGAGAATCAAGAATCTAGACATATATGGTGACTCTGCGCTTGTAATCAATCAGATCAAAGGGGAGTGGGAAACTCGTCAAGCGAATCTAGTGCCGTACATGAATTATGCCAGGAGGCTGCTTCCGTTCTTTGACCGAGTAGAACTTCATCATGTACCCCGGGCTGAAAATCAAATGGCTGATGCTTTAGCCACGTTGGCTTCAATGTATAAAGTCAATTATTGGAATGAGGCTCCAAGAATTGTGCTTTCGCGTCTTGACAGACCAGCGTTCGTGTTCGCAATCGATGATGCCACCGACGGCAAGCCATGGTTCCACGATATCCAGACCTTCCTTATGACCAAGGAGTATCCTGCGGGCGCGTCAACCCAGGATAAGAAGACTCTGAGGAGGTTATCTGGGAACTTTTACCTCAACCCTGATGGAGTGCTGTATAAGAGAAACCACGATCTCGTGCTACTCAGATGTGTGGATGAGAAAGAAGCAAGTATGCTCATGGAAGAAGTCCATGAGGGCACATTTGGTACGCACGCCGGCGGGCATGCCATGACGAGAAAGATCCTGAGAGCAGGATATTACTGGTTGACTATGGAGTCGGATTGCTTCAGATTCGCGAAGAAATGTCATAAATGCCAGATTTATGCTGATAAAGTTCATGTACCGCCGTGCCCATTGAATGTCATGTCCTCCCCGTGGCCGTTCTCCATGTGGGGCATCGACATGATAGGCAAGATCGAGCCCACTGCATCCAATGGTCATCGTTTTATTTTGGTAGCTATCGACTACTTCACCAAATGGGTGGAGGCAGCCTCGTACGCTAATGTGACCAAGCAGGTGGTAGCTAAATTCATAAAGAGGGACATCATCTGTCGCTATGGAATTCCCGAGCGGATCATTATTGATAATGGTTCGAATTTGAATAATAAGATGATGAAGGAGCTGTGCCAGAGCTTCAAGATCGAACACCACAACTCGTCTCCTTACCGGCCGAAGATGAATGGCGCTGTTGAAGCGGCCAACAAGAACATCAAGAAGATTGTTCAGAAGATGGTTGTGACGTACAAAGATTGGCACGAGATGCTGCCGTTTGCCTTGCACGGTTATCGTACGACGGTGCGTACGTCGACCGGGGCAACTCCTTTCTCCTTGGTGTATGGTATGGAAGCTGTCCTGCCGTTAGAAGTGGAGATTCCCTCTTTGCGAGTTTTGGTTGATGTGAAACTTGATGAGGCAGAATGGGTTACGAATCGCTTGAACCAACTCAGCCTGATGTACGAGAAGAGGTTAGCATCGATTGCATTTGGTCGCCTGTACCAAAGCCGAATGAAGAAAGCTTATGATAAGAAGGTGCGTCCCAGAAGCTTTCAGACGGGTGATCTCGTCCTGAAGAAGATTCTTCCGCCACACTCCGATCACCGGGGCAAGTGGACTCCGAATTACGAAGGGCCGTATGTCGTCAGCAAGGTCTTCTCAGGAGGAGCTTTGTTGTTATCCACGATGGATGGTGAAGATTTTGCATCCCCGGTGAACGCGGACGCAGTTAAAAAATACTTTGCTTGAAAGAGACCCGCTGGACAAAAAGAAAGAGTCCAGGCAAAAAAGGGGCATCCCGGCGAACCAAAAACAGAATAAAAGGTTCGGGCAAAAATTAGGGATATATTGAAAAAATGTACACCCGCGAAGTCGAAAACCTACACTGGGCGGCTTCGGCAAAAAAGGGTATCCCGGTGAACTGAAAACCCGTGAAGGGCGGTTCACGCAAAAGTTAGGGATTTAAATAAGCAAATGACTGCGTTCCGCGTATGGACTTTCATTGTTTAGTGGTTCGGAAGACCTGAGGGCCGTTTATCTGAATCAATCTCTTCCAAAGCTGAAGCATCGGAGAAGTATCGAAGTCGAGTGGGTCTTAGAGGGATCAACTCATGGTGTTCGTCTACGCCTCGATTGCCGACATTTGTATATACGGATGTATATTTATGTTTTCTTTTTGCGCGGCTTCCTCATTCCAGGAGCTTGCCTCTGTTGTAAAACATTTTTGCCCGTTCAGGGGTTCATCATCAATAAAATGCACATTATTCAGCAATTCTACTTGACTGCTTAGCATTTATCTGTTTTGTTTGCGAATGAGAACGCCGATGTGTTTTTGATAAAATGCGCATACATAAACCTGCGGGCCTAGGCCCACCGATTGTTGAAACAACCAATTAACTGAATATTGTCACGAGATAATAACCTGGATAGGCCCCTTTGAGGAGGGTATCTTGTCTGTTTGTTTGTGTTGTTGCAGGTATAGCACCTTGCCAGAAGATGTGCCGTGCGTATCCCCGAGGCAGGATGAGTCCTCCTTCCCCAGCAGAGTTCAGTAGTCTCTCCTCCGCAGAATCTGAACGCAAGATGGTGAGCATTGATATGTCTTCCCCGGGTAGAGGTGATTCTCTTCCCCAAACCGACGCATCCTGAAGGAATGTCACCTCATCAGCTGAGCCAAGCAGCAAAGAATGATGTCGTCTCTCCCCAGCACCGGGTCACAAGTGCAGAGTTCATAGAAATGTTTGGGTACTGGAGCTCGTGTTTTCCCCAGTAAAGTCACCAAAGCAGGTGTCTCCCCCCGCACCGGGTCACAAGTGCAGGTTTCGTAGGAAACTGTTCGTATGCCGAAGGATGCAGTAACTGATGGTGCCAGACTGAAGTCTCCAGTGAAATTGAGATTCCTCACCAGAGTCAGGCTCTCTCCTGAAGTTCGATGATTCCCTCTTCCCCAGTAGAGTGTTGGAACAGCTGATGTTGTATTCCCCTGCAGAGTTGTACTCTCCCCCGAAGTCAGATGATTCCTTCTTCCCCGGCGAAATTGAGTTTCCTCATCGGGGTCGTACTCTCCAGTGAAGTAGAATGATTTCTCTCCCCGGATGAGTCCGCAGAAAAGCAGAATCCTTGGAAGTTGATCAGATCATGATTGATTTTCCCCAGCAGAGCGTGGGGCAGCTAGTGTTGTGTTTCCCCAGAATCGCGCTCTCTCCATCGAAGCAGAATGATTTCTCCTTCCTCAGCCAAGTTTGCAGATGTCCGAGAGATCCGAATCCTTGGAAGTTGATCAGATCATGATTGGTTTTTCCCCAGCGGAGTGTTGAGCAGCTGAAGTTGGTTCCCCTCAGAGTGGTCATCCCCAGAAGAGTAGCCGAGACGGCCGCGCAGTTCATTCTCGCGATTGATATCAACAGATCCAAGTTCTCGTAGAGCTTCGTCCCCTGCAGCAGTCAGCTGAAGTTGTTCCCCTGCAGCAGTTCACGGAAGATCAATTCCCCAGACAGAGCCTGATTGATATTGGCGTGTTCACATTCTCCTCTACCTGAATGGTTCTTTCTCCTTGACAGGAGGATTTTCCCCTTCGGCATTTATTTTGCTGAACGGGATCGCATCATTGTGCATGATTGCATAGCATTGTGCATGACTGCATGGCATTTAGCATAAACGCATATCATTCCCACTGTATGGGGCATGGCGCAGAAGCATATGCATCATAGGCATGATCTAGGTCATTATCATTCTTGCCTTACAGGTGTTTCACCAAAAGACCGGTTGCTCAGGACGATTCTTGATGTTCTCCCCAGCAAGGTCACTTTTGAGATGATTCTTAAGGACCCCGGTGTAATCCCCACGGTCGCTCGCTCAAAATGGTTTCTGAGATCCCCAGCGGAGTCTTCAGTTCGAGATGATTCCCGAGTCCCTCAGCAGGGCCATTTGCTTAAGACGATTCTTAAGACCCCAGTACAGCTTCCCGAGTGGTTCGCTTAGTATGATACTTGAGCTCCCCAATAGCGCCTCCAGCAAGAGTTGCCCAGGAAGATGTCTGGAATACCCAACAGAATGTTTGCTCCGGAAAGGTTATCAGTTCAGGACGATTCTTGAAGATGCCCGACGGATCTGTTTGGTCAAGATGATTCTTGAAGTCCTCAGCAGCATGATATGTCTGCTCCAACAATGATGTCTAATCTGAAGATGGATTTCGTAAGCGCCCGAAGGCGATATCAGAAGGTTCCTGTGAGTCCAGATTTCCGTGTTGAGGAATCAACGGGTGGCTGAAGACAAGGTTCCAGAGTTGTAGATACAACAGAGTGATTCGCGTGGGTCTGAAGACCAAGTCGGTTATCCTGAGGCGATGATTGATTGCGATCAAGTGAATGATACGTCTTCTGATTGAAGTCGAAGATGTTTCTCCAGCGGTGACGCAGAGTATTTCGATCGTCCGACGGTGATGTCAGATTTAGTTCTCCAGTGGTGACGCAGGGTACTTCGATCGTCCGACGGTGATGTCAGCTTTGGTTCTCCAGCCAGTTGTTGAGCAGCTAGTGTTGTAGTATTCGAAGGTTTTGTTCCCCGCAGAGTACTATGTGCTCGTGCAGTTGGCAAATTTTCGGGTTTACCGGTATTCAATCGTCTCGCACCTTGATTGGATGAGAGCCGTTCGCTCCTCACCCAGTCAGGTTCAAGCCGTTTGAATAGGGGCAGCTGTTGCACCCCAAAATTTGACCAACAATTATTTATTCATTGAGTGTTTGGAAGTGGATACCTTCATCAGAAAGTTCAAGAGATCCTCAGAAGAAGTGGTGTGAAACCAGGGTTGTGTGCTTCATAGCTTGAGAGTTGTGGGTGCCCCTCAGATGATTCTGAGACTTTGAGAATGAACTTGATGTTTTGGGAAAGCCTATGAGATGTCTTGATAGCCTTCATGAAGCCCAGAGAAGTCATTATGCAAGAGTTCAGAAGATTCAACCATGAATGATAGAATTAGGGTTTTGACTGGGTCAACCCTAGGTCAACTGATGATTTGGAGAAGGTTGAGACCAATCCAAGGGCCATGAGATCATGGAATGATGCATAGAGAGGATATAAAGATGATTCCTAGGCCAACTCATCATGAGTGAGGAGTTTGAGAAGTTTCAAGTCAGGGTCCCCAAGGATTGTCAGTGAAAAACCCTAATTTGATCCCTATCTTCCAGACAGTTTTAGCTCAAGATGTGATTGATATCTCACCTTCCCCATAACATGAATGTTGTAGAGCTTGTTCTAAGATTTAATTTGAGTAGTGGAAGTCCTTGATAGGAGTTACAGAGCTCAAGTTATGGTTTTGACAAATTACAGGTCAGCAGAGGTGTGTGAATCTGGGTCCTTGAAAGTCACCCAACTTGCAGACAACTTTTGCCCTAGTAGGAGGATTCCTATGATTTCTTGGTCAACATGAATGTTGTAGAGCATCTTCTTATCTTTAATTTGAGTGGTGGAAGTCCTTGATAGGATTTGTGGAACTCAACTTATGGTTTGAACAAGACAGGGGTATTTTGGTCATTTGTCAGTTATAGGTCATTTTAGCCAATGCCTAAAACTCCTATTTCCAAGCCTCAAATGGAAAAACTCAAAACATGAAAGTTGTTCAAAATATGATTTTAAGTCTAGAAAGAAGGTCACAAATTGTTGGAAAAGCTCATAGCATGAAGTTGCATGATTGGTCAAATTTGAACTAAAATGGCTTATAACTTAAATAAAGTCAAAGTGAAAAATGGTTTGAGAGATTTATAAGTCCAAATGGAGACTTCCCATATATGATTTTGGGTCCAAAAGACATTTTAGAGACAATGGTTCAAGCACTTTTTTGAGTTTAGAAGGAAAAAGAAAAGTTATTTATGGTTACTTGCATTTGAAGAAACATTTCAAAAATCAATCAAAGTTGGAAGGCAAGGGAAGTTGTAAGATGGATCTAGAAGCTTCCATTGAGCCCTATAAATTCATAAAATCAGATTGGTGCAAGGTTGAATCCTCATTTTGTGCAAAAACTCCATAGAATTCACACTTTTCTCTCATTTTTCTCTCACTTGCAAATTCATTTCAATTCACCAATTTCTTCACCAATCACCATCAAAATCAATTTCATCATACTGATTCATCATCATGCCATAGGATTCAGCCAAGAACATAGTGTAATTTGCTCAATTTCGTGTGCTTCCATCAACCATACACAATTTGCAATTTCATGTGAAGATCAAGATACAGTGCAAGATCCATCGAGATAGTGCATACAGAATCACTTGCTGCAAGAATAGATCCAGATTGAAGCATCCAAAGGCTTGGATTCACAAGATTCATCATCATCCACAAGAACTTGCTCAAGGTGCAAATTGCTCTAACTTGCTTAATTTAGTTAGAGTTACATAGTTTTATTAGTTTAGATGTGATCTAGGTTGTTAGTAGAACAATTAGGATGAGTTTGGTGCTGTTTAGTGATAATTGTTAACAGGTGCTCAAAACTTTTTAGACTTAGAACTTGTAGTAGAGTGCATTATAATGTTAGTTTGATAGATTAGAATAATCACCATTAGGCATAGAGTAGATTAGTACAGGTTTGAGTGAGAATCTTGATGATGCATACCAGAGTATTTTCATGGAGTCAAGAACTTGTCTTGATCGGTTTGAATGATTCATTGAGATTTAGAATGAACTAATGGCATAGACGTATAGAGGGAGAGATTTAGAGTATTTTTCGTGTTTACATCGTGACCTTTCATGGCGTGTGGAGTGAGAACCGAGAGGTTGAAAGTTGGTACGTGCATGGAGTTTTCATGGAAATAAACCCTAGCTTTCATGGCAGGAGGAAGAAGATAGAATCTAAGCCGTCCAAGCGCGTGTTGACTATTGACTGGGAAAGATGATCTAACGGTTGTCGTTCAAACCGAGTTTGAGAGGGAATCCTCCCCCCATTGAAACGCTGCGTTTCATTAAAGGGGGGAGCATGGGCCTTGCTTTTGCCACCCCCGTATTTGAGCCCATGTGCATATTGAACGTGTTTTGCTGCTTTCTACACCCCCGCGCGTTATTTTTGTTTTGTTTCTTTTTATTAATTCTGATAACATAACTGGGCCTAAATGAAAATTGATACGCGCACCCCCACCCTCATGGCCCATCAGTATTTTGAACTGGCGCGCCTTGCTATTCCAACCCCCCTCCCTTTTAATTGTTTTAAATTCTTTTATTTTCTTTTAATATTTTTCTGCCTTTAAAAATTCATTAAAAATTGAAAAATAACTCTTTTTTGTCCGTTCTTTTTTCTATGATTAGATGATTTTGTGTAGAAAAATATAAAAATAAAAATGGAATTTTATTTTTAATGTAGAATTTTTAGTGGTATTTTCTTTAATATAGTGTATTTCCTTTCTTTTAGTTGATACATGATTTTGCAAGAATTGTTTTAGGACCTTCTTTTAGTCTTTTTAATCCATTCTTTTTTGTGCAATTAGATGATGAATCATAGTTCCCCATAGGATTTATTCTAGAATTTTAGAATTAAATTTTGATTAGTTTAATTAGGGTAGATTTAGGGTATCCTAATTAGGGTTTAGGTTGTGCTTAGGTGAAGAATTCACTTTCTTTGAATAAGTTTTGTCTTGATTTTTAGGTAGAGGCCTATGTGGATGTTATGGGTAGATGTTGAGGACCCTTGTGAATAATTGTTAGATTTTTCCCCCTTGGTTTAGTATTTTTAGGTATTTTCTGAAGTTGCCTGTTGATTTTGTCTTCCCTGTGGTTATCTGTTCATCTTTGGGGTTCATTGTGGGGAATTTGTTGAGGGGCTTGTGTTGTCTTGAAGACCTTGATGGAGAGCATCATGAAGAGAAGATTTTAGATCAAGATTCAGAGACCCAGAGCTTGGCTTGTCCCCTGTCTGTGAGGTTTGAGATCCTGAAGTTTGAAGGGAGTTCATGGTACTTTCCTGAGGAAGGCACTATGAATGACCTTCATTCTTTCTTCTCACCTCTTTCTTAAGTATCCAATGATGTTGGAGCCAACTTGTGAGTTTAATTTCTCCTGAGGAGGAATGTAAACTGATCACATGTTGTTGAGCCACATGGGATACAACTCCTAAGTGGAAGCCTCCTAGTACTTTCCTGAGGAAGGTCCTATGGGTCTATTCACTTAGTTCCCTTAGTTTACCTAGGATTTATCAAGTATCCAATGATGTTGGAGCCAACTTGTGAGTTTAATTTCTCCTGAGGAGGAATGTAAACTGATCACATGTTGTTGAGCCACATGGGATACAACTCCTAAGTGGAAGCCTCCTAGTACTTTCCTGAGGAAGGTCCTATGAGTCTGTTCATTTAGTTCCACTAGTTCAAATAGGATTTCCTAAATATCCAGTGATGTTGGAGCCTGCTTGTGAGTTTAATTTCTCCTGAGGAGGAATGTAAACTGATCACAGTGGTTGAGCCACATAGGGTATGACTCCTGAGTATACACCTCCTAGTGTTCTCCTGAGGAAGACACTATGAGTCTGCTTGCTTAGCTCCCTTTCTTTGGTAAGCTTGTTCTGAAGCTTGAAGACTGGGATTGATTTCTCTTGTTTAGGGCTAGTGCTTAGATTTGATTCAGATTCTGTGTTAGGGTCAGGATTAGATAGTGGATTCTTTCTTTCTCAAGCATGTGTGTTTTGTTTGCCTGTTGGCACTTCATTTCTTCTATTCTTTCATTGCTTGATAGTATGTTGTTTATTTTCAGTATGATTACTGTTATTTCATGACTGGCTTGAGGTCGAGACGAGCTTGTGGAGGCTGACACCCCACACACATTTCCTCCCTCACTTGCATTGCATGCATTTTACTGTTAAAGCGGATGCTTTTGTCTGTTTTGGTGTACCATTGACATGATCCCTTAGGACTCTCATTTCCTCGGATGAGGATTTGATGATAGACTTTAGGTTGAAACCTATGCATGACAACAGCTAGGAGTTCCCTGTTCAAACCTCAACCATAGGATGAATCCATGGCATGATAACAGTAGGACTTGATAGTCTCCCTCCTAGTTGGGCCTGTTCTCTTCTCATCTTGAAAGCAGTTTAAAACACAGTAATCATGAATGATTTCTTTCGTACGCTACGAGCCTTAAGCTATCTGAGAAAGGATGCATTCACTCTCAGGTCATAGTCTCTAGTGCGGTTGAGATCGCAAACATAATAAAAAACACTTCTTTTAAGAGATAACCCGTAGTTTCCCGAACTACGTTTGCTCTGATCTTTCATACCAGATGAAAGTACGTAGGCATAGGATGCGACGTCCTAGCGAGCAACCTTTCCCCACCTTCACCCGTAGTTAGCCGAACTACGTTGACTCTGATTTCTCATTCTCTGATGAGAATGCGTAGGCATAAAGCGCGATGCTTTGCCGAGTCATTTTTCTTTTCTTTTTCAGCCAACCTTGATAGGTAGATAGATTATAACCAACCCGTCCAAGTAAACAAACAAGCGAGGATCCCGTCGAGTACGACGGACGTGAGGGGTGCTAATACCTTCCCCTTGCGTAACCGACTCCCGAACCCAGACAATGGTTGCGATGACCTTGTCTTACCCTTATGCGTCAGGTTTTTCCGATCGTTTCCTTTCCCGCTCTGAGGGATAAATAACGAAAGGTGGCGACTCTTCTGTCATGCCGGCACCTTATTTTCGCGCAAGCGACACCAGAACTTCTCAACTCCCTCACTCAACCCGTCGCAACAACAGCGTCACCTTCATCTCAACCCCAAATCTGTTTCAAACCTCCGACCAACCCATTTCAAATCACTCAGCGAAACACTCTTCGAACCAAGAGCAAACCCACACTCCTCTCAATGGAACCAACTGCTTTCCGTCTCTAGATTTCAACCACCCATAACCCATCATCGTTCCAAAAAAAATCCAAATCCCTTGAACCTTCCACAACCAAAATGAATAGAGGAAGTATGAGATGAGAAGAAGATGATGTTGGAGAAGAGATTGAGAGAGAGTTGAGGTGACGGATAAGCAAAGTGAAACGTTTGGTTTTTGGGAGTTGAGTTTGATTTAGTGAATAGAGAGAATGGTGTTGGTGGGTATTCAGACCGTACGTGTGAAGAAGAGGAGTTCCTTTTGTTGCATTTTTTATGTTTGTTTTTTTTTATTGTTTTTTTTTGTGTTCTACTGTTGGTTGATTGGGCTGGAGCCCACTGGGTTTTTATGTGAATCCTCAATTGGTCTCCAAGTTAGGAGCTGATCCACATACACCCATCAACTCTTTCACAAAGCTTTGACCACTTCTTGGTGACTTGATGACCACTCATGCTTGAGTAAACCCCTTGCTTAGGTTCAAAACTCTTGGTAACCTCCTCTTGCTATGCACAACCTCTTGATCCCCTGCTAGATGAACGATGTTATGCAATGCAAATGCTAGAAGAAAATGAAATGAAACATAAACCAAGTTAAGAAAAGGTTGGTCAAATTTTGGGGTGCAACACCTCTCAATCAAACCAACCACTTTCCGTCTCTAGATTTCAACCACCCGTAATCCATCGTTGTTCCACAAAAACTCCAAATCCCTTGAACCTTCCACAACCAAAATGAACAGAGGAAGTATGAGATGAGAAGAAGATGATGTTGGAGAAGAGATTGAGAAAGAGTTGAGGTGACAGATAAGCAAAGCGAAACGTTTGATTTTTGGGAGTTGAGTTTGATTTAGCGAACAGAGAGAATGGTGTTGGTGGGTATTCGGATCGTACGTGTGAAGAAGAGAAGTTCCTTTTGTTTCATTTTTTATGTTTTTTTTTTGTGTTCTGCTGTTGGTTGATTGGGCTGGAGCCCACTGGGTTTTTATGTGAACCCTCCATTTTCATTTCCCCTCCCCCCTGTTTGTATTGATGTCTGATATCGGTAAATGGGCTTGGTAGCCCAACATGATCCCATATTTTTTATTTCTGGATTTCTTCACCGCCCCCATAAGCTATTTCATACCCCCTGTTTCTTGTTTTCTTAAATTGTATATATTAATTATGTTTATATGGTTTTGTTTTAATCTTTATTTTTGTAAATATATTATATATTTTGGTTTTATATTAGCATTCTCTTACTGTTATTAAGTTGCATATATTATATTTATATTGATTTCTCTTTTAATATTTCTTTTAGAGTTTTTACAAATATATTATATTTTATGCAATTTTATTTTCTTTTAGAACTATATATTATATTTTCTTTTAGAAGTTTTAGACTATCTCTAGTATTTTATTTTAGAGTTGGATTTCATTTCTTTTTCGTTATTGGGCATTTTGTCCCATTTTCATCTGTTTTGGTTGATGACGAGACCTCCGTAATCCATTACCAGTCAAATTATTGATGAATAATGTTGGATTCGAGACCACTTCTTTCTCTCCTTATTTCTCTTCATCTTTCGATATTATTTTCACTTTTGGTGATCGATGAAGCCTTGTATCCGCAAGACGAGATCCCACTGTTTTGGTCCGTGCGACACGATTCAATTGGAGAACGATCCTCAATATCGTTTCTCTATCTTGTCCTTAGCACGGAAATCAATACACGACCTCTTAAAGTTTGACTTCCCTTATAAGTCGAATTATGACGGTTTAGGGTAACATTGGTCCCGATTCGAAACCTCATCATCAAGGATAAAAGAGGAGAAGCTTGGAAATGGAGCTTGCACGCAATGTCAAGGGTCAACGGAACCACTCCGTTTGGTAACATCTTTCTAATTCATCTGTTTTATTTAACCATTAAGTGTTGTGAGCTGTTAGCGATAGATACGTGGGAAATGATGAGTTGGGGGCCTCTTCCCTCTCGTCTAGAGTGTTTAGCGTATGTCCTTTGGATAATATGTGACGCATTCGCTCCTACGTCTTAGGTCTTAGCGTGTGCGTCCCGCTCTGTTTCCTTTCTCTCGCGTCCTGGTGATTGAGACTCTTTTCTCTCGCATCCTGGCGATTGAGATCCCTTCTCTTGCCCCCGTGCAATCGAGACCGTTTTTCCGTAGTTAGCTGAACTACAACTGCTCTAATTTTTCATGCCAGATGAGAATATGTAGGCACAAGACGACTATGTCTTGGCGAGCACACTTTTCCCTCTTTCTTGTAGGTTCCCCGTACCCTTTTAACCAATGACATACTACGTCCATTCTACCGCAAACAGGTAACGCCTAAGTCTCCAATGGTTGAGCAGCAATACACCTAACTACTAGAATGCATGTGCTAGTATCGTCTACCTTTTCTCTCGTTCCCCGTGCGATCGAGAACACCCCGTTTACCCGTAGTTAGTCTGAACTACGTTTTGCTCTGATTTCTCATACCAGATGAGAATACGTAGGCATAAGATGTGATGTCTTGGTGAGCAATCCCCCCCGTAGTTTCTCGAACTACATTGACTCTGACTTTCCCATTGCACGAGGGAATACGTAGGCATAAGGCGGCGATGTCCTATCGAGTCAGTTCTTTCCGTTCTTCCAGTTTAGTAGCAGTCGTAGATAGTTTGTTTTTCACCCATAGACTTAGACAACAAGCGTGGATCCCGTCGAGTATGACGGACGTGAGGGGTGCTCATACCTTCCCCTTGTGTAACCGACTCCCGAACTTGAGATATAGTTGCGATGACCTGTCTTTCCCTTTTTTTGTTAGGTTTTCTCTAATCATTTCCTTTCCCTCTTTTGGGATAAATAATGAATGATGGCGACTCTTCTGTCCTTTCCGGCCCCACCTTCGCAGTGATGCGACACACATTAACATTATTCTTGACTTGAAGAGGCATGTTTGACCAAAAACTCCAAAAGTCAAACTTGATTTTGACCACAGTTGACTTTTTGTATCAGATTAATTTTGAACTTCATAATTCTTTATGAAATAAAATCCTTGGTTTAAATTAAACATCATGGATGGATTACAAAGGTTTTTTTTTACTGTATTGAATCATGTCCCAAGATTTAAGATCATGCCTTTGCTTAAAAGTCAAAGGTACAATTGACTTTTCGTCAAAACTCTAGTTTGTGTCCCAGATGAATTTGAATTTTTGCATTGTTTATGAATCAAGTTCTTGAGATCAATCCAATCATATTAATGGACTAATATGAGGCATTTTATATCCTTGAAACATATCTTGAGGTCTTGGATCATGCCTTGCTCAAAAAGTCAACCCAAGTGTTGATTAGGTCAAAACCCTAATTTTGGTGCACTGAGGATCTTGAGGCTTGTTGATTTTGAAATGAGGCAATCTTGTACTTGATTATTGGTGAATGAGAGATCTTGGTCTTCATGGATGAATGAGATACTGGGTAAGTTGAAGATTGTGCTCATTCTTGATTGGTCCTTTGCTTGAGTCTCTTTTGAGGCAACACAAAACTGAGAGTATATCATTCTCTCAGTTTATCGAGACTAGGTGGATGTTTCGACCAAACTTCTTCAGGTGTCTTCATATCTAACACAGTCGAAGGACATCTTTTTATCAGATATGTTGTTGTTGAAACAGCCTCAGCCCAAAACACCTTCTTTAACCCAGCACTAGTCAACATGCATCTAACTCTTTCCAAAATAGTTCGATTAAACCTTTTTGCCAAACCATTTTTTGTGGAGTCCCTGTAGTATTTTTTGTGCCTTGCAATACCTGAGGCAACACAAAAGTTGTTGAACGCCTCATTGCAAAATTCAAGGCCATTGTCAGTTCTCAACCTTTTGACCTTTCTGCCAGTCCGACTTTTTACCAGAGTCTTCCAACCTTTGAAATTCTCAAAAGTTTCATCCTTAGTCTTCTGGATTAATACCTATAACTTCCTGGAATAATCATCAACTATGGATAGAAAATATCTTGCTCCTGAATGTGATGGACACCTTGCAGGCCCCCAGTGATCATCATAGATGTAATAAAGGGATCCATGAGTTCTTTGTTTGCCTTTGTTGAACTTTACTCTGCAAGATTTTTCAAGTACACAGGGTTCACAAAATTTCAGCTTTTCAACTTTGTCTCCTCCAAGCAGATTTTGTTTCTCTAATTCGACCAGACCCCTTTCACTGACATGGCCCAATCTCATGTTCCAAATTTTTGTCTTCGATAAACGTTTCGTTGATGTAACATTTTTTGAACCACTTACAACTTCAGCCTCAAGGGTATATAAGCCTTGTTTCTTCAGGCCTCTCAAGACTTCCTTCGACCCATTCATGACTCTTAGGATACTTTTCTCCCCTAGAAAAAGATATCCCTTCCTGTCGAATTCACCAAGAGAAATCAAATTTCTCTTTAAATCAAGTATGTACCTTACTTCAGTCAATAACCTTATTGACTCATCATGGAGCTTGAATCTCACAGATCCAATACCTATAATTTTTCAAGATTTGTTGTTTCCCAACAGCACAGATCCACCATCTTGATCACATATCTCCTCTAACAATTCTCTATTTGGAGTCATGTGCCAAGTGTAACCTGAATCCATAATCCACTCCTTTCTTGATTCACCGCTTGAAACAACAAGAACATTAGATGATTCAAAGTCATCTTGAACAATGATTGTGTTGCCATTATCTTTACCTCCATGATCTCTCAGGCGTTCAGGGCACATTTTTCTTGTGTGACCCTCCTTCTTACAGTGATAGCATCAAATACCAGATTTCTCGCCACTATAAGACTTCTGTTGACTTTTACCTTTCTTCTTGTTGAACTTACCATCCTTTCGCAAGAATTTCCCCTTAACAGCCAAACCTTCACCAACCGTCGAAGGTTTAGGCTCCTTTCGTTTGTTCAAGTCCTTAGAATACAAGGCTGATTGAACTTTTTCAAAGATCAAGGACCCCCTTCCATACAGGAGAGTTTTCTTTTGAAGTGAGCATGTGTTCTGGGAAAAGCGCACATTAACAACAGTGCTTGATCTTTATCATCGATCTTCACATCAATATTTTCAAGATCAAGAATCAGCTTGTTGAACATATCCAACTTCTCAGCCAACACTTTGCCTTCACTCATCTTGAATGAATACAAAGCTTGCTTCAGGTAGAGTCGATTCACTAGAGATTTGGTCATGTACAAACTTTCAAGTTTCAACCATAACCCCGATGTCGTAGTCTTCTTTGATAGTTGTCGGAGAACCTTATCACCAAGGCACAACAATATTGCACTGTGGGATTTCTCTATCATGGCCTTCTTTTCTTTTTTTGTTAACGCAACTTCCATGGCTGCCTCTCCCTTCAATGCTTCCAAACAACCATGTTGAACCAGTAGGGCTTTCATCTTCAAGCGCCACAGATCAAAGTCGTTCACTCCGGTGAACTTTTAAATCTCATTCTTTGTTGAAGGAATCTTTCTTCATGCTCACCGCACCAATTTATTCTGAATTAGGATACCTTATACAAAATATACTCGGTTTCTTTATGATCAAGAAACACACAAGGGTTAGGGTTAAGGAAAAACAAGGAGAACAATAAGGACTGGTTATAACTGTTATTCTTTACTTTCTCTATAAAACAGATTAAGTGTACTCAAGAATAACAAATAACCCTCTCACCCTAATTAGGTTTTGTCACACCACACTTAAGATGAGAGACTATTATGCTATTTATAATAAAACCTAATTTACTAAACTAATGGGCTTTTTAACAATTACCCATTACATGATAACTTAGGGTATAAGCTAAATTAAGTAATTAGATCCTTAACACAAGGTCCAATTTGATAACTATATACTAGAACACAATTTGACTACAGAATGTAGGTCTTCGACAACAGCATGTGAGCAAACTTCGACGGCATAATTAGAGTTTGATCTAATCTCTCACAAAAAAGAAATCATATGTTCCTATGTGTAAAAGTAACTTTTTCCTACTTATTTTTATTGTGATAGTTTTCCATACACCTAATGCTTGCTATGTTAGAAAGTTTAATGTAGAAAGTGGGAATTATGTGTGGGTAAAGAAATGTACTAATTATGAAGGACCCGAAGCTATTTGGGTACCTAACAAAACTTAATTTGTTTTGTAGGTATGCTTGAAGATCACTTATAATTTGTGATATCTTGATAGTGGTTGTTCAAAGCATATGACGGGAGACATAAACAAACTTTCAAATCTAGTGCTTAAAGCCAAGGGTTACGTTACATATGGAGATAACAACAAAGGAAAGATTCTTGACATAGGAAAAATTGGAGCACCACCTTTCACATCCATTGAAGATGTTCTTTATGTTAAAGGACTAAAGCACAATCTTGTAAGCATTAGCCAACTTTGTAACAAAAGCTTCAAGATCAAGTTCACCAAGGATGAATGCTTGATTGAAGATCAAGTTCACCAAGGATGAATGCTTGATTGAAGATGAAGTCACACATGAGGTAAAACTAAGAGGTACAAGAAATGTCTAATGGTAAATAACAATGATTCATGGATTTAACATAAAAGAGTTTCTCATATTCATATGGAACGTTTAAATAAACTAGTCAAGCATGATCTTGTCATTCGATTTCCTAACATAAAGTTTGTCAAAGATAGATTATGTGATGTTTGCCAAAAGAGAAAACAAACCAAATCAACTTTCAAACCTAAGAATGTGGTGTCCACTTCAAGGCCAATAAATTATTGCGCATGGACTTATTTGGTCCATCAAGAACAAGAAGCTTCAGAGGTAATGTATATGCATTATTTATTATTGATGAATTTCTAGATTTTGCTGGACATTCTTTTTAGTGCAGAAAAGTGACGCTTTCAAAGCATTCAAGAAAAATGCAAAACAAATATAAAATGAAAAATCTCTAAAGATTGCCTCCATAAAAAGTTATCATGATGGAGAATTCCAGAATGCTTCCTTTGATGATTTTTGTGAAGAACAAAGAATTCTACATAACTTTCCAGCACCAAGAACTCCTCAACAAAACGGAGTGGTGGAAAGGAAAAATAGGTCTTGTAGATGCTTTTTATTGGTTGCATTTTGTGGCAAAACATTGATGGATGTATGAATGTCATGACTGATGTTATGACATACATAATGAGGATTCAGCAGGGTAAGTTTGAATAGCTAAGAGTCACTTAAGTTGGATGTCATTACTGAATGTTATGACATCAAGCGTATGACATCAGGGTGTGCAGGTATTAGTTTATGTTATTAGCTCAGGCTATACTTCAGGAAACATTTTAGGAAGCCTAGTTATCTTAGGCGACATATCAAGCACTGCTAAGGATAACATGGAAGGCCCTTGACTCAATTGGACGTGCGCAGCTTCTTGAAGAGGGGTTTACTTGGGTAAACCTAACTTGTGCACGAAGGCCCAAAAGACAACCTGCTGCTATAAATAACAGAAGATCAATCCTAATCAGGCAGAGACTGAAGTGTATAGTTTTGTGAGTGAAGAAGTCTAATGGTATCAGTTGTTCTTCACGTGTGTATTGTGTCTTAGGATACTTGTAAACCAAGCAATTGTCTGCTGCATGATTTCTTTGGTTTATTGTGTGTGAGCTGTATGTTCAGTGTTTCACTCTAAGATTTTAAGCAAGAGTGATGTGTCACTTGATCAAAGCTGTGAAGCAAGATCAAGGTGTGTTTGAAGTGTGTCTTCAATTTCTCATTTGTAACTTTGAATTAGTTAATATCACTGCTGTGATTGAGGGGGAATGAGTTGGTAACTCTGGTCTAGTGTTAGGATGAAGTGTCATTGGGTAGGTCTTAAGTGAAGAGTGCAAATTGGTTGTTTGACTCTGAATTAATTCTACTAATAGTGAATTTCCTCCCTGGCTTGGTAGCCCCCAGATATAGGTGTGGTTTGCACTGAACTGGGTGAACAATTACTTGTGTTATTTACAGTTTTCACTTATAATTTGATATTAAGTTCAGTAGTCTGTGTTACAGTGGGTGCCATAACATCTGTGATAACATCCACTATTGGGTACCTAGAATTTCAATTGGCATCAGAGTAGGCACCCTGCCTGTTATATTCTGGGTGAGATCTAGGGAAGAAAAATTATGGTACTATAGATAAGGATATAGGATTCACAAATAGACCACCAATTCTGGATGGCTTTAATTATGACTATTGGAAACCTAGGATGATAGCCTTCTTGAGGTCTTTAGACAGCAAGGCATGGAGAGCTGCAAACTCAGGATGGGAACATCCAGTGAAGACTGATAAAGATGGATTATCTGTGTCAATACCTAAGGAAGAATGGACCAAAGAACAAGAGGCCTTGGCTCTTGGGAATTCTAAGGCCTTGAATGCTCTATTCAATGGTATAGACAAGAACATTTTCAGACTAGTACATCATTGTGAACTGGCCAAAGAGGTTTGGGATACTCTCAAAACAACTCATGAGGGAACCTCTAAAGTCAAGATGTCAAGACTACAAATGCTGACCACCAAGTTTGAAAATTTGAGAATGAAGGAGGATAAGACTATTCATGAATTCTACATGAATATTCTTGAGATTGCCAACAGCTTAGGTGCTTCAGGAGAGAAGATGTATGAAAAAAAACTTGTGAGGAAGATTCTAAGATCTTTACCTAAGAGGTTTGCCATGAAAGTCACTGCTATTGAAGAAGCTCAGGATATATGCAACATGAAAGTGGATGAACTCATTGGTTCTCTCCAAACATTTGAGATGGGAATGTGTGATCAGGTTGAGAAGAAGAACAAAAGCATAACCCTTGTCTCAAACACTGTAGATGACTCTGATGAAAACAATGATGGAATCATGGAGAATCTCTCAGAAGTTGTAGCTATGCTTGGAAGACAATTCAACAGACTCATGAAAAGGGTAGATAAGAAGGGTAGACTTAATGTCAAGAACATCTCAACTGACATTAACAAAAGATCCAAGTCTGAAAAAAAGTCCAACCAAGGAAAAGGTGCTCAATGTTATGAATGTGAGGGATATGGGCACATTGGAGCTGAATGTCCCACCTATCTCAAGAA
This sequence comes from Lathyrus sativus, assembly GCA_963859935.3. Classification (NCBI taxonomy): domain Eukaryota; kingdom Viridiplantae; phylum Streptophyta; class Magnoliopsida; order Fabales; family Fabaceae; genus Lathyrus; species Lathyrus sativus. The sequence goes on along the minus strand of OZ012737.1, from coordinate 307,788,727 downwards.
GCAAAAGAAGGGCCTAGCAGTCACTTGGTCTGGTGGAGGTTCTGAGAGTGGATCAGAAGAAGAATCAGCCAAACATGTCACTGTTCTAAACAGTGTATGCATATCTGATGGTGACTCAAGTGAAGATGAGCTGACCTTTGATGAACTTGCAGCCTCATATAAACATCTATACATCAAAAGTGCTGAGGTATGTCAACTAGGGGAGAAGCATAAGAAAATCATCAAGAAGTTGGAAGCTGGGAAGAAGGAGAATCTTGCAACCATTAACTCACTCAACAATGAGGTCAAAATTTTAAACTCCAAACTTGATCAGATGACAAAATCTGTCAGGATGCTAAACCCTGGAACTGACACTCTAGAAAAAATCCTACAGAGTGGTCAGCAAGCTGGAAACATGTCTGGACTAGGATTTATTGGTGAACAGAAACCCACCTTGGGATTCAAAAAACCAAAGGTTGAAAATCATAGACCAAACTGGATGTCACGATCGATGTCACAACATCAGAAGAACAAAAACATTAATCAGGAAAGGAGAAAGTCCCAAAGGTGGAGGTGTCACTACTGTGGTAAATTTGGACACATAAAACCATTTTGCTTCAGTCTGCATGGATTTCCTAGTAACTGTCATCAAGATGCTCCTGTCAAGAAGCAATAATGGGTCGGAAAGGAGGTTGGTCTGATAGCTCATACTTCTATGAGAGTGTCAGCTAAAGAAGACTGGTATTTTGATAGTGGCTGCTCTAAGCACATGACTGGAGTAAAGAATCTACTGGTGGACATCAAACCATATTCCACTAGGTATGTGACCTTTGGTGATGGTGCAAAAGGAGAAATCAAAGGTGTTAGGAAACTAGATTGTCATGGAGTCCCTAACCTAGACAATGTATTGCTGGTGAAAGGACTGATTGCCAACTTAATCAGTATCAGTCAGCTCTGTGACCAAGGACTCAATGTCAACTTCACAAAGAGAGAATGTGTTGTCACAAATAGAGATAAAAAGGAAGTCATGAGGGGAGCTAGGTCTAAAGATAACTGCTACTTATGGGGGCCTCAAATCTCAAGTAACTCCACTGTCTGTTCTATGGCTAAAGAAGAAAAGAAAGTCAAACTATGGCATCAAAAACTTGGACACCTTCATCTTAGAGGGATGAAAAAGATCATATCCAAGGAAGCTGTGAGAGGAATTCCAAAGCTGACTATTGATGAAGATAAGGTCTATAGTGAATGTCAGGTTGGCAAGCAAACCAAGATGTCACATCCAAGAATTGGCCATCTTGCAACATCCAAGGTTCTTGAACTGCTGCACCTGGACTTGATGGGACTAATGCAGGTAGATAGTCTTGGTGGAAAAAGGTATGCTTATGTAGTTGTTGATGATTACTCCAGATTCACCTGGATAAGGTTCATCAGAGAAAAGTCATATGTATTCGAAGTCTTCAGAGAGCTGTGTGTCAGACTTCAAAGAGAAAAAGAATGTGGTGTGGTCAGGATCATAAGTGATCATGGTAAGGAGTTTGAAAACTCTAAGTTTGCTGAATTCTGCTCATCTGAAGGAATCAGTCATGAATTCTCCTCCCCTATTACTCCTCAACAAAATGGAATAGAGGAAAGGAAAAACAGGACTATCCAAGAATATGCTAAAGCCATGATTCATGTAAAGAAATTACCTATGCATTTCTGGGCTGAGGCAATGAACACAACCTGCTATGTTCACAACAGGATCACCTTGAGACAAGGAACTTCCTCCACTCTGTATGAACTATGGAGAGGAAGGAAACCAACTGTAAAGTATCTTCATGTTTTTAGGAGCAAGTGTTACATCTTTACAGATCGTGAACAAAGGAGAAAAATGGATCCCAAAATTGATGAAGGGATATTCCTGGGATACTCTACCAATAGCAGAGCATATAGAGTATTCAACTCCAGAACACAAGTATTGATGGAATCCACCAATGTGATTATTGATGATCAACATGAAGAGACCAATGTCATGGACGATGTTGAAACATTCCTTGAGACACCTGCAGATGGTATGGTCAATACTGAAGATACTCAAGATGTAACTCCTGATTCTGAATTAGAAACTCCCAACAGAGAACCTTCTATCAGGATCCTGAAATATCATCCTAAAGATCTTATCATTGGAGACCCCAACAGTGGTGTAAGAACCAGAACCAGAGAAATCGTCTTAAATTCTTGCTTTGTATCTAAGATTGAGCCCAAAAATGTGAAGGAGGCATTAACTGATGAATATTGGATCAAGGCCATGCAAGATGAATTGGAACAGTTTAAACGGAATGAAGTGTGGGAATTGGTTCCAAGACCCGAAGGAACAAACATCATTGGAACTAAGTGGATTTACAAGAACAAGTATGATGAACAAGGAGTTGTAACTAGAAACAAGGCTAGATTAGTAGCACAAGGTTATACTCAAGTTGAAGGAATTGACTTTGATGAAACTTTTGCACCAGTTGCAAGACTTGAGTCAATCAGGCTACATTCTGAAATTTAAACTTTTCAAGATGGATGTGAATAGTGTTTTTCTTAATGGATATCTGAATGAGGAAGTATATGTGGCACAACCCAAGGGATTTGAGGATCCTAACTTTACAGACCATGTATACAAGTTGAGGAATGCACTGTATGGATTGAAGTAAGCTCCTAGAGCTTGGAATGAGAGACTGACTGAATTCGTTACCACCAATGGATACAGAAAAGGAGGGATAGTCAAGACCCTTTTTGTAAAGGATTAAGGTGGAAAAATCATGATTGCACAAATTTATATGGATGACATAGTGTTTGGAGGGATGTCAGACAAAATGGTGAAACAATTTGTCAATCAAATGCAATCTGAGTTTGAAATGAGCATGTGTGGTGAATTAACTTACTTCCTTGGATTGCAAGTCAAGCAAATGGAAGATTCTATATTTATCTCCCAAAGTAAATATACCAAAAACACAGTCAAAAAGTTTGGGATGGACAATGCTGGTCACAAAAGAACGTCTGCACCCACTCATATGAAGTTATCAAAAATATGAGAGTGGTATTAGTGTTGATCAAAGCCTGTATAGAAGCATGATTAGAAGCCTGCTGTATCTAACAGCTAGCAGACCTGATATTGCCTTTGTAATTGGTGTGTGTGTTAGATATCAAGCAGATCCTAAGGCAAGTCACATAAATCAAGTCAAAAGAATTCTCAAATATGTGAATGGAACTTGTGATTATGGTATACTTTACTCTCACGGGTGTGATCCTACTTTATCTGGGTATTGTGATGCTGACTGGGCTGGAAGTGCTGATGATAGAAAGAGCACCTCTGGTGGATGCTTCTTCTTAGGGAACAACCTTATATCCTGGTTTAGAGAAAAGCAAAATTGTGTCTCATTATCCACTACTGAAGCTGAATGCATAGCAACTGGTAGTAGTTGTTCTCAACTGGTCTGGATGAAGCAAATGTGGACCGAATACAATGTCACTCAGGATGTCATGACATTGTATTGTGACAATCTGAGTGCTATCAACATTTCCAAGAATCCAATTCAGCATAGCAGAACCAAGCATATAGATATTAGACATCACTTCATAAGAGACCTTGTGGAAGACAAAGTGATCACACTAGAGCATGTGTCCACTGAATTACAGCTAGCTGGCATTTTTACAAAGGCTTTAGATGCTGCTCAATTTGAGAATCTAAGAGGAAAATTGGGAATTTGCATGAATGAGGACCTATAGCAATTACTAGCCAGAGGGAGTGTTCTGAACAAACAATGTTTGATTGGAAAACACGTGGTTAAACCTGTGTATTTAATGCATTCCACACCCTTGACCAGTAAAGCTCGACATCCCACACCACTTTTCTTATCCCTCATCCAATTCACTCGGTTTTACTACTCTCCCAAATCTCTCTCAGACCATCATTTTCAGTATCCACTCAGCATCAAAATGTCTTTCCATCATGGTGCCCCTTTGTTGCACCCCAAATTTTTCCCAACCTTTTCTTAACTTGGTTTATGTTTCATTTCATTTCTTTTTAGCGTTTGCATTGCATAGAATTTCTCATTGAACAGAGGATTAAGAGTTTGTGCATATCAAGAGGAGTCTACTCAGAGGGTTGAGCCTAAGCAAGGGGTTCTACTCAAGTTTGGATGGTCATCAAGTCATCAGGAAGTAGGCATTGGTCTTGTGAAAGAAAGGATGAATGTATGTGAGTCAGTTCCTAATTGGGAGGCCAATTCAAGATCATCAGAGGTTTGTGAATTCATGGTTGTGGATATAAGATGTTGAGAGAGCTCATTGAGTGCCTTTAGGGTCATTGTGGAGCTCATCCAAGTGTTTGTGCTAAGTGTGAAAGGTTACAGTTGAAGGTGTTGCACCTAGGGTTTCCATCTGGCTAGTCTCCAGTCAACTGTGCAATTGAAGGAGATTAAAACTCAATTCCAAGTCTCTATGGTCATGGTATGTTGTGTTAAGATATATGGGATATCATTTCAAGATCAATTCATCAAGAATCAAGAGGAGAAGAAGTTACTAAATTAGGGTTCTCAGGGTAAAATGCCCTATTTAGTGCCTAACTTCAAGACCACCTATCTCAAGATACAAGTTTCATCTCAACTTTTGACCAACATAGAACTTGTATAGCATGTTCTTAGATTTCTTTTGAGTACTAGAAGTCCTTGATTGGATTTATAGAACTCACGTTATGATCCAGACAAGTTACAGGTCATCAGATGAATGTGATTTTGGTCAACAAAAGTCAACCAACGTCCAAGCCATTTTTGACATAGAAGGATGTTTCTCCTCAGCTTTTGGACAACATGAAAGTTGTAGGTATTCGTCTTAGCTTTCCAAAAAGTACTAGAAGTCTTTCATCTGATTTGTAGAACTCAAGTTATGAGGTTTACAAGTTAGGGATATTTTAGGAAAGTAAGATTACAGGTCATAAAATTATAGGTCCATTTCACCAACTTGCACACTTCAAATGAAGATCTTTCCAACATAAAACTTGCTCCAAATGGTGTTATTTGCTTATTCAAGCATTGAGAAGTCATGGAATAGGCTTGGAATGAGAAATTGATGTGTAATTTTTCATGGAAGAAAGCTTAAAAGGGCAAAATTGGAATTAATTCATTATTGACCATTTTGGTGCAAATGAATACATTTTTTGAGTGTAAACAACATTTTAAACACATTGGCATTTTTAGATTTTGAATTTGAGGTGTTTTAGTGAGCCATTTTCAAGGTTTCTTCATTATGAAGTTACACAAGAAATCTCAACCATTGAGATTAAACGAGTTAATCCAAGCCATTCACATCCCATACACTCCCAACAAACATTTGGAGCCAATTTGGTGGAATTTTCGTGTACATGAGAAAGCTTCAAATTCAATTCCTTGGATTTTCCATTGGGCTGTTAGAGGCTGAGATTGGGCTCAATTCTTATCAAGATTCATCACATATAAGATTTTCAACCTTCACAAATCATCAGAAGTGAGAATTGGAGCCAAACTAATCAAGAACAGTTTTGAAAAAAGTGTTGAAAATTCAAATTTCGAATTTGGAGAAAGAAGTCATTTCAAGACAAATTTTGAATTGCAAAAGCTCTATTGAAGTTTATTGAACGATTCTGGACAATTTTCTTCAAGCTTAAGCTCCATCTGAAGGCTCAGTGGAAGTTCTCCACTAGGTAATTACATTTCAACATTACACTCTGGATATGCATTGATTCACTTCCATTTTTTCATATTTGAGACGTAAAAACAATGTAGATCATTAATATGTAAAACGAACTGGCATTGGTGTTGATTGTTGGATGATGCTAAAAATGTTTGGATCTGTTTTGGCTTGTTTATGCGTGTTCTTGCTTGTTTGATGCTTGATCTGTAATATACACAACTTCTAGATGATTTTTAAACAAAATTGGAGAGGTTTTGATGAACTTTGGATTTTGGTGCATAATCTTGATGGCTTCGGGTTGCTTTTATTACGCATGATTAGTGATTTTTGAGAATGGATTTGAGATCCTCTTGATCTCTAGATGAATTTTGACATAAAATTCATGCAAAACGGTTGAGTTTTGATGCGTGTGGTTGTTATTGTGCTGGTCACAGTGGAGATTGGCTGGAGAAGATGATGAATAGGACTTCCAGCCGGTGACTGGTTTCCCTCCCACATTTGGAGGTTGAAGATGATTATGTGGCACTGTCTGGTCCTTGCGATTTGAATACTTTCCATTCCAACGATGGAGATTAAGAAACACGGTGGGCTTTAGTTAACTGAAACCATGGAATCTCATTTAAACTTTCATTTATTTGCTGGCATGTTCGTGACCCTCTGATGTGATTACCACTAGATCATTCCTTTTTTATTGAGGTTCCTTGGTAGTCCACGTTTGACTCACAGCACTAGATTGCCAGGTTTTGTTATTTTGTTTTGGATTTTCAGATGGGCCTGGGACACGCCTGCTATGCGCACCCCCAGGTTGGGCCCAGTTCTTGTTTGAACTGCATTTATTTGCTATTTGCCACAACACATTTGTTATTTTCATTTTATTTCTTTTATTTTTTATTTTTTTTGCTATATAGGATTTAAATCATTAAAAATTCACCAAAAATATTTTTTATCAACATTGAAATGTCTACTTTTTTTTGGATATTTTTATTTTATTTTTCAGTTTTATTTTCAATTAAAAAATGAATTAAATATTGGATTGGTTTTAGATGGTTTAAATTGTAACATGGTTTGCTTTTGCATTCATTTCTCTCATTCCTTTTTGATCCAATGATTGAAAATTGATCCTCATCTCAATGATGAGTTGATCAATTTTTGAGGACCATTTTGACCCTGGTTGTTGACTTTTGGGTTGACTTTTGTGGCTTTTCTTCTTGCCTTTGTTTCTCCCATTTCAAAGTGGTACATCTAAATGAATTGATTCTTTTGATGGTGCTTTGAGGGGACATTTGTCTTGATTTCTTGGCATTTGGTTGCCAACATGTTTAGCTTATTTGTGTATTTTATTTTATATTTTTTGAGCCCTTTTCCTATTTTTGAAGTGACTTACAAGTTAGGTCATTCCATAGGACAGCTCACACAAGTGCATGACCTAGTTTGAATTGGAATTGACCTTTGTGGATCCAATAAGCTCTCAACTATTCTTGTTTCACATTCTAGACATGTTGATCTTGTTGTATGTTCATTGTTTGGTCAAAATTATGTTCATAGCTTGTTGATTGATGCTTTTCTTTTTGTGCTTTCAACTTGAACTCCTAAGTGGTGTGTGCTTGCTTCCTTTTTGCTCTTACTTGCATTTCTTCTTGTTGTGCTTTGATTGTGCTTGTGATATTTCTTCTATTCATATACCTTATGTCCAATGACCTTGGAGTATCATTTAAGGTAGCTTGGTGCCTCCTTAGGAGGAATCTGAAGCTTACCTAAAGTGATGAATCCATGAGGACTTTCTTTGTGTTTGTCACTTGTTTGTTTGCTTTTGATGCATCTCTCTACTTCTTCTTATTTTTTCTTGCATTTCCATATGCATGCTTGGTTTAGATGAGATTGTGTTGGCTAATTCCCCACACTATTTTCCTCCCACTATCATTCTACTTGTGCATTCTATGTGTGTATCTTTTCATTTGCATGTGCATTCTTCTTCTTCTTCTTCTTCTTCTTCTTCTTCTTCTTCTTCTTCTTCTTCTGCTTTTCTTTGCCATGCTCCCCATAAGATCTCTAACCTCTTGAGGTTATGATAGACATTAAGTGCCTAACCATGCATGATAACAATAGGTAGTCCCCTTTTCAATCTCAACTTTAGGTCTACTTTGCATGATAACTTTTAGGATTGATTAGTCTCTCATTAGTGTGCCTTCTTCTCTTCTCATCTTCAAACAATCTTAAAATACTTAATAAGGATAATGAATGTTATTCCATGAGCCTTATACTTGGGAAATGGTAGTTGAGAGGCCACCTCTCAATTGCCTAGAGTGTTTAGTATACGTCCTTAGGACGATATACGACGCATTCGATCCTAGGTTTTAGACTTTCTTACAACATACATTATGAACACTCTAGTTCAAAACACTTCTTCTTTAAAAAACACAAAAACACTTCAATCCTTTTTCACCCTTTGGGGTTCTTAATCAAGGAAAATATTTTCACAAAAAGAGTGTCGTTAACTCTTAGTTCTACCGTAAATGGGAACGCCTAAGTCTCCAATGGTCGAGCTGCATACACCAACTACTAGAACTATTTGTTAACCCTACTCGGGCCTAAAAACTGTTGAACCAACCTGTGGTCCTTTTAGCTCAAAATATGTTTGCTCTGATCTTTCATGCCAGATGAAAGTACGTAGGCATGAGACGCGATGTCTCGGCGAGCAACCTTCCCCCTTCTTTAGCCGTAGTTAGGCGAACTACGTTGACTCTGACTTTCCCATTGCACGAGGGAGTATGTAGGCACAGAGCGGCGATGCTCTGCCGAGTCACTTCTCTTTTATTTTTCTTTTGTCCTTAAGCCTTTAGCTAGACAGTTTCAACACACCCTTTTAGTTAGACAACAATGCATGGATCCCATCGAGTACGACGGACGTGAGGGGTGCTAATACCTTCCCCTTGGATAACCAAATCCCGAATCTAGACATGGTTGCGATGACCTTTTCTTTCCCTTTTTCTTTAGGTTTTTGTGATCTTTTCCTATCCCTCTCTTTGGGATAAATAACGAAAGTGGCGACTCTTCTGTTTTTCCGCCGGTGGTTTTTCGCAGTTAAGACACCCTTCATCCAAGACCCCTCCCAAATCCTCAGCAGAAGAGTCCAAGGGCAAGTATCCTCCTCCCACTATTGACGAACTTAGGCAAATCAGCAATAAGGAAGGCTCAGCATATGTGGACAAATCCACTAGGGAAATTTTCGAAAAGATTTTCCAGAAAGGGATACCTGTGTGTGGTATAACTATTCCTCTTACTCGCATTGACCCTCCTCACAAATCTGATAATACTCATGGCTCCAGCAGTGCAGCTAGACCACAGGAAGCTTCTGATGACAGTGATGAGGATATCTCAACAGATAGTGATGACAGTAACTCCAGCTCCTCTGAGGAGGAAGATTAAAATGGTTGTGGCTTGCTGTGTGGCTCAGGATGATGGTTTGCTTGGGCTGATGATGGTGTGTTGCTGGTGAAGGTGAAACTAGTTTGTTTTTGTTTTCTTGCTTAGATTGTGTTTTAATGTGACAACTGAAATTTGTGTGTTGCTCTTCATGAGCTTTATGTTGTAATGACCGCTAACATCTGCACTTCCATACTTTTTGATCTATACTGTTTAGTTAGTTTTGATCTAAATTTGTGGCTAAAAAGGGGGAGAAGTGGTAGTAACAGCAGGGCTAGATGTGTATGTGTGTATCTCATAGGTGGAAGACTTGGTTGTTGTTGCTGCTAATATGCAGGGTTGAACTGAACATGCTTGCAGGTGTGATAACAGGATGATGATTACTGGTGTGTGAGTTATTAATATGTGTAGGAATGTATGTTAGAAGTGTGTGAGTTTTGGCTGAAGTTGCTAATATGTGTGTGTGTTCCTCGATGGAACCTAGTAGTAGTAAAGCTACTATTAGTGTGTGTGTCTGCAGAATGATGTGGTTGTGCATCTTTTCAGGGGGAGTAGCACAGGATGTAACAGGTGATTATGTTATTCAGGATGTCATCCTGAATGTCCTGACATCCAGAATCCAGTCTGGATAAATATGTGTGACTGCTATGTGTGCAGGTTATGTGTGCTGCGTGCACTGATGTGCAGGTTGTGTGTGTTGTATGCACTGATGTGTTGTGCATCACAAGTTGATCCACAGATGATTGTGATACCTGTAGTACGGACTAGCAGGTAGTCCTTAGGGTGAAAAGATGACTTTGATATGGTGAGATAATTGTGTGTGTTGTTAGCTAGTAGCTTTCCTGCATGTATGGTATGATTTCTGCTGCTCATATTCTCTAATATGGTAACAGAGTGTTTTAGCCAAAAATTTGCCAAAGGGGGAGTTTGTAGATGCTTTTAATTGGCTGTGCTTTGTGGCAAAACATTGATGGATGTATGAATGTCATGACATACATAATGAGGATTCACCAGGGTAAGTTTGAATAGCTAAGAGTCACTTAAGTTGAATGTCATGACTGAATGTTATGACATCAAGCGTATGACATCAGGGTGCGCAGGTATTAGTTTCTGTTATTAGCTCAGGCTATACTTCAGGAAACATTTTAGGAAGCCTAGTTATCTTAGGCGACATATCAGACACTGCTAATGATAACATGGAATGCCCTTGACTCAATTAAACGTGCGCAGCTTCTTGAAGAGGGGTTTACTTGGGTAAACCTAACTTGTGCACAAAGGCCCAAAAGACAACCTGCTGCTATAAATAACAGAAGATCAATCCTAATCAGGCAGAGATTGAAGTGTGTAGTTTTGTGAGTGAAGAAGTCTGATTGTATCAGTTGTTCTTCACGTGTGTATTGTGTCTTAGGATACTTGTATACCAAGCAATTGTCTGCAGCATGATTTCTTTGGTTTATTGTGTGTGAGCTGTATGTTCAGTGTTTCACTCTAAGCTTTTAAGCAAGAGTGATGTGTCACTTGATCAAAGCAGTGAAGCAAGATCAAGGTGTGTTTGAAGTGTGTCTTCAATTTCTTATTTGTAACTCTGAATTGGTTAATATCATTGTTGTGATTGAGGAGGAGTGTGTAACATCCCGTTTCCCAAAATAAAACAAAACAATTAAATAAGCATACATCAGAGTATCTCCCACAACGGGATGTCACAATTCACACTAGAATTCCACAAAACATTTTTTCCAAATTAATTTCTCAAATAAAACTGCAGCGGAAAATATATATACATAGTCTGTCATAAAATCCCAAAACGTCATATATATATACAACAATGGCCATCTGCCCAAAATACATAACATCATCAAACAACACCACACATATACCAAAAACAGATACGCCACAGGGGCACACATATCAACATCGACAGTAAAACTCCCAAAACGCCCCGGTGTTACGTATCAGAGCAATCTTACAGAGACACCACAATCCAAGCTAGCTAACCACCTGGATTGTCTGTACTTCCGAAGAAGCACAGACCACAACAACAGCAAAGGGGTGAGAATCACGATCAAATAACAATGGTATAATGGTACATGAAATGAAAGGCAGAAACAATAACTCATTATTTCACATACAACATATCTGGACCTACTGTCCCATGCCACCACACTATGCATACTACTGATACAACATATATGGACCTACTGTCCCCTCATTTACAATCACAACACGCACAAACCACAATGCAACACATGCACTCGACTCAACAATTATGCGGTACCGACTCAACTCAGGATAGATCGCATACACTCCCTCTGAGCAACGATCTATCCCTACCACGCTCCTCATGAGCTCATATAATCACATATCAACGTCCCCCCACTTGGGACACGGGTGGTCGCATACACTCCTTCTGAGCAACGATCCAAATTCCCGTCCACGCTCCCCACTTGGAGCACGCCAGTGAAACATACACTGCGTCCATGCTCCCCACTTGGAGCACGTGAGCCACACAGGCCTCACGTCCACACGCTCCCCATTTGGAGCATGTGAGTGAATCGCATACGCTCCACCGAGCAATGATTCACCACGTCCATATGCTATGCAAGACACTATGCATAACCACACGGCACACACAGTGCACACGACTCCACTGGTCCATCGCATCATAATATGCATACATACACAAGCACACAAAGTGCATCGAATCCTACCGATCAACTCACCACACAACATATCACACATTATGCACCTAAGGCATATCGGTCCTACTGACCCCATCATCACAAAAACACATAAACACGATGCATATAAAGCGTATAGATCCTACGGATCCTCTCATCACAACATATCACCACCACGCACTCAAGGCGCACCGATCCTACTGATCCAATCCTTATACCACAACGTATAAACTTAACGCATAACAAGCGTATCGATCCTACGGATCCTCTCATCACAACATATCACCACCACGCACTCAAGGCGCACCGATCCTACTGATCCAATCCTCATACCACGACGTATAAACGCAACGCATAACAAGCGTATCGATCCTACGGATCCACATCCATCTCATAACACATCACCACACATAGCACATAGTGCATACATATCACATACACATCCATACTTGTCTAAACTTAACACATAATCCACCGATTATGTCTAATGCGATACACGCCAGCCACACGGACCTCCCACACCTCAACATACTCTTAACACCCAGCTAACATCACATTACATCAATCCGATCGCACTCAGCACCCCTATATCACCACATACATGTATCTTAACATACTCCAATCCACATATCATGATCTCACGAGTACCACAGTCGTCACGTCCCGACGCCACACATACACTTACCTCAGCTCTCCCGCAAGCTCCTCATCATATATGATCAACAAGGGTCCAAAACGACAAGGAAACAACACAAAACAGCAGCAAAAACACAATCTGCTGTCAGGTTCGCTGGTGCGTTCGCTCGGCGAAGCCCCGCAACGAAGGCTCGTTGTCATTCGCCTGGCGAAACCTCTGGCGAAGCCAGACAGAAGCTTCTGCCAGCACTCGCTGGCTAGTTCGCCTGGCGAAGGCTCGCCCCTCATCCGCCCAGCGAATACCTGCGTACTCAGAAAAATTCTGCACAGCAGGAACAACACCCATCACCGATTCCACCCGATTAAATCGAGTCTAACATCCACTCGCAACCAAACAACATACTACGACTCAATTATAAGGTCTATTCCCGTTTCCCTTTGACCATTTATCAACTTAACTCTAGGAACCAACTTTTGGCTCAACTGCGAAATTACCCGGAAGCTCCCAATTCACTCAACCATCATTCTACAACACATGCATACGAAATTAACATAATCTAACACAATAATCTCAGCAACAACAACATGCAATAGCATCAATTCATCATCAACATGCAATATATTCATACATGGGGTTAGGGATTCCCCTTCTACTATCATTCATGTAAATACCAATTAACCGTTAAATTCCCCCCCCCCCCCCCCCCCCCTTACCTCGAATTCGTTGCTGATGATGAAGGAGCTTCACAAATTCGCAGCTTTGAGGCACTCCTACTTGCCCTTGATCGCTCACTTTGATCGTTCCTCCAACTTGATTCCACCGTGCGTGTTCTCTTCTCTAGTTTTTCCCCAACAATGCCAAAATTACCCCTCATCCCAAATAAATCTCTTTTAATCCCAATAAATCATATTCTCATAATTCTTTTAATCCAAAAATCCAAATAATAATAATAATAATAATAATAGTCCCCTTATTTCTTTTAATTCACAAAATCCACTTAATTCCAAAATTCCATTTAATTATATTTTTCGCATATATTAATATTAGTAATAATAATGATAATAATTAATAATAATATTACATTACTATCAACTATCACATTTTCATCACTGTATACCAATATCATGAGTTCTTGATCCTCCAAATAATTTCTCAAAACACATCCACGAATAAAATAACTCTGAAACCAAAAATAATTAAAATGGGTGTTACAACTCTCCCCCACTTTAATTATTTTGGTCCTCGAAAATACCTGATGGAAATAACTCTGGATACGCTTCATGCATCCCGCTTTCCAGTTCCCAGGTCACACTGCCTCTTGCAACACCTCTCCAAGCCACTTCCACCAAAGGTATCTCTTTCCCCCAGAGTTGCTTCTCGTTCATCAATCCGAACTAGCAATGCCTCAACCATCAAATTATTTCTCACTTGTACAACATCCATCTGATTCAACATACTCCCTCAATGAAAACACATGAAACATATCATGCCATCCATAAGCGATAGTGGCAAAGTAGTCTAACATGCTACTTTCCCCCCGCTTCCGCTGCGCCACTCTGATACAGATAAACAAAATAACGAGTGTGTTCCCGAGACTTCGAAGCTCAACCCACACCCGTTACCATCATAACTCTCAAAACACATCTTTTCTTGGATCCTCTTGATTTCCCCAACCGTCTCCTGCACAATTCTCAGATATGAGCATAACACTCCCGCTCGATTCATCCCCACTCAAGAGAGTCTCACACTTTCTATCTCATAAGGCCCCCACACAGTGCCATTCTGATACTAGAGTGGTAACTGATACTGTAGGCGACTCAATCAACGGTAATTAACCATCCCACGATCCACCTAGATCCAACACACAAGCTCTATCCAAATTCTTAATATAAACCCCCAATTTCCATCTGACACAATATTCGACAGTACCTCATATAACTTCACCACTTCCTCGATATGCATCTCGTAAATCCTCAACATAGAATAGTCAATCCACTCACAATAATCCAAATTAAAATTATGTCTTTCCAATTCTTTGTAAATCTCAACACCCAAATTCACGAAAATACCACCCAATTTCCTCTCCGGAATATTCAACAGCCGAGTCAAACTCAACGGTCTCTGATGTTCAATCTTTGACTCTCGACAATCCCATCCAGTATATTTAACCTCCACCCCACCTCTCTTCACCTATGGTCACCAAAACAATTTACTCAAATTCGGTTACTTCTTCATAGAACTGGGATGGGTACTCCATCTACCTCAATGTATTCTTCCAGAGTACTCCTACTCCACTCAACAACCGCTGAAACACAAACCCTATCACAACACCATCATGGTACTATCCCCACTAATCCGACAACCAACTCTTCGACTCCGATTCATCAGATTCAACTGATCCACCAACTCAATCCAGATCTCCTACCTTCCCGATTCTCCTCAAGAATACCACTAGCAAGGTCTAACAATAAAAGCTTGACTCCATAAGAAGTCTCTTCACCCACCAAACTCATATTACAAAATTGCTCAATCGGTTCTATCCCTTTTCACCATCAATATGGGTATTATGAAAATATTTCCAACTTACAACATTAATTACCACGTTCATTTTACCCGAATGGTACTTCAACTCAAAGCCGTAATTCTTCAGAAGTCCCAATTATTTCCTCTTCCACATATTCAACCTTTCCAACTCAAACAAACGCTTTAAGCTCTTAGGATCACCAAATATTTCAAATCTCAGCCAAAACGATTGAAGCCTCCAACTCCGGCACAATCACAAACGCAACCAACTCTAAATCACCGGTTGGATGATTCCCTTCACGTACTTCAAGGTACCTTTAACATATCTTGCAATCACATCAACAAAGCATCACAAAACACAACAAATAGTCCTGCCGGACTCAACAAGAATCAACACACGAGCTGCTTATTCTCCCACAATGATAACTCAAATTCTCGATCTTCAACATGATCCTCTATATTCTTCGAATGTATTAAAATATCAGCGGTTAACACAACCGTTGCCTCACTCAAATAAGTAGGGAAAATCCCATCCCAAACGAACAAACAAGTTGTGAGTTATGGCGGAAACACGAACCGTGCCTTATGCACCCACTACCACATCCAACCATGTTTCATCAATAAAACTTAACTCCATGTCATTACTTCACCATCACATAGAGCATTGCAATAGCTTTCCAATGCTTTGAACCGTGCGTCATTCCGAGTTACGGTTCTCCTGTTACGACAAAAATATCAGAACAATATTTTCTGCCCAGGCCCCCTTCGCTAGGCGAAAATCGTAGCGAGCATGGAGTCGTTCGCTAGCATGCTCGCTAGGCGAAGGACCTGGCGAACATGACAACCCGAAATCCTATTTTCGACCGTTTCCTGACTTCCGAGTGTCCAATTTCGATTCCGTAAAAAGCTGCGATCTCGCAATTCAACGTACAACAACAATTTCATACCTAGGAGGCCATCCAACACACTTTCAATATTTAAATATTTTGAAACCCAATTAGTCCCAATCTTAAAAACAGACCTTAAAGTCTCCCAATGCGATACAACTTCGATTTTCGACATATCAACCACAATAACTTTACTTGAGATCACGTGACCACAGAACTCACATCCTCCCACCAATTGGTCCATCAACTTATCAACTCTCGGAAGCGAACATTTATCCTTGATAGTCACCTTGATCCCTTATCCATAGTTCACCCAAAGTTTCACAAAACCTCATATCTTTCTAACCAACAAAATTGGTGCACCCTACGGTAACACACTCAAACAAAAGGACCTCTCTTCCAGCAGGTCTTCAAGTTGATTCTTCAATTTCTCCAATACCAACACAGACACACAATATGGAGTCACTAATATCAAACTAGTCCCAAAAACGAAGTCATTAGGCAAGCTTCACTTCACATTCCGGTAGTAAATCACTTACCTCCTCAGGAAATCTCCGGACAATCACCGTTAATTGACAAACCCCAATTAGCTCACTTTCCTTAGCATTCAAAATTTTCGTTAACAGAAACACCTCAACACGTCTTACGTCGACTCCTCAAAATAATCCCTTAAGCTCTTAGCTCGACTTAAGATAATTTCCTGCTCACGCCACCTAAGCTTGCAAGACTCGCTCATTCCATCCAACACAATCCCAACTGTTATCAATAAGAGATTAAGGGTGATCAGTTCCTCAATTTGCCGATAGACAACCGAGAATCATGATGGGGTATGAACCATCTTTACCAAACTATAGGCACGTTCAACCATACACCGAGCTACAATTTCACACGTGCAGCACCTGGGATAAGCACAAGCTCCTTCCCACTCAAATCATTCCACTTCTACCAACAAAGCTAGACAATAACATGTACCGACAGTGTTTCTCACACATGCCGCATACAGGGGATTAGAATACAACACAAGACAACTTGGCCGGATGGACCGACCTGCTCTGATACCAACTTGTAACACCCTGTTTCCCAAAATAAAATAAAACAATTAAATAAGCACACATTAGAGTATCTCCTACAACGGGATGTCACAATTCACACTAGAATTCCACAAAACATTTTTTCCAAATTAATTTCTCAAATAAAACTGCAGCGGAAAATATATATACATAGTCTGTCATAAAATCCCAAAACGTCATATATATATATATATATATATATATATATATATATATATATATATATATATATATATATATATATATATATATATATATATATATATATATATATATATATATATATATATATATATATATATATATATATATATATATATATATATATATATATATATATATATATATATATATATATATATATATATATATATATATATATATATATATATATATATATATATATATATATATATATATATATATATATATACACACAACAATGGCCATCCGCCCAAAATACATAACATCATCAAACAACACCACACATATACCAAAAACAAATACGCCACAGGGGCACACATATCTACATCGACAGTAAAACTCCCAAAACGCCCCGATGTTACGTATCAGAGCAGTCTTACAGAGACACCACAATCCAACCTAGCTAACCACCTGGATTGTCTGTACTTCCGAAGAAGCACAGACCACAACACCAGCAAAGGGGTGAGAGTCACGATCAAATAACAATGGTATAATGGTTCATGAAATAAAAGACAGAAACAATAACTCATTATTTCACATACAACATATCTGGACCTACTGTCCCATGCCACCACACTATGAAAACTACTGATGCAACACATATAGACCTACTGTCCCCTTATTTACAATCACAACACGCACAAACCACAACGCAACACATGCACTCGACTCAACAATTATGCGGTACCGACTCAACTCAGGATAGATCGCATACACTCCCTCTGAGCAACGATCTATCCCTACCACGCTCCTCATGAGCTCATATAATCACATATCAACATCCTCCACTTGGGACACGGGTGGTCGCATACACTCCTTCCGAGCAACGATCCAAATTCCCGTCAACGCTCCCCACTTGGAGCACGCCAATGAAACATACACTGCGTCCACGCTCCCTACTTGGAGCACGTGAGCCACACAGGCCTCACGTCTACACGCTCCCCATTTGGAGCACATGAGTGAATCGCATACGCTCCACCGAGCAACGATTCACCACGTCCATATGCTATGCAAGACATTATGCATAACCACACGGCACACACAGTGCACACGACCCCACTGGTCCATCGCATCATAATATGCATACATACACAAGCACACAAATTGCATCGAATCCTACCGATCAACTCACCACACAACGTATCACACGTCATGCACCTAAGGCATATCGGTCCTACTGACCCCATCATCACAACAACACATAAACACGACGCATATAAAGCGTATCGATCCTACGGATCCTCTCATCACAACATATCACCACCACGCACTCAAGGCGCATCTATCCTACTGATCCAATCCTTATACCACAGCGTATAAACGCAACGCATAACAAGCGTATCGATCCTACGGATCCACATCCATCTCATAACACATCACCACACATAGCACATAGTGCATACATATCACATACACATCCATACTTATCTAAACTAAACACATAATCCACCGATTATGTCCAATGCGATACACGACGGCCACACAGCCCTCCCACACCTCAACATACTCTCAACACCCAGCTAACATCACAGTACATCAATCCGATCGCACTCAGCACCCTTATATAACCACATACATGTATCTTAACATACTCCAATCCAAATATCATGATCTCACGAGTACCACAGTCGTCACGTCCCGACGCCACACATACACTTACCTCAGCTCTCCCGCAAGCTCCTCATCATACATGATCAACAAGGGTCCAAAACAACAAGGAAACAACACAAAACAGCAGCAAAAACACAAACTGCTATCGGGCTCACTGGCGCGTTCGCCCGACGAAGCCCTGCAGTGAAGGCTCGCTGCCATTCGCCTGGCGAAGCCCCTGGAGAATCCAGACAGAAGCTTCTACCAGCACTCGCTGGCTAGTTCACCTGGCGAAGGCTCGCCCCTCATTCGCCCAGCGAATACCTGCGTACTCAGAAAAATTCTGCACAGCAGGAACAACACCCATCACCGATTCCACCCGATTAAATCGAGTCTAACATCCACTCACAACCAAACAACATACTACAACTCAGTTATAAGGTCTATTCCCAATTCCCTCCGACAATTTATCAACTCAGCTCTAGGAACCAACTTTCGGCTCAACTGCGAAATTACCCGGAAGCTCCCAATTCACTCAACCATCATTCTACAACACATGCATACGAAATTAACATAATCTAACACAATAATCTCAGCAACAACCACATGCAATAGCATCAGTTCATCATCAACATGCAATATATTCATACATGGGGTTAGGGATTCCCCTTCTACCATCATTCATGTAAATACCAATTAACCGTTAAATTCCCCCCCTACCTCGAATTCGTTGCTGATGATGAAGGAGCTTCACAAATTCGCTGCTTTGAGGCACTCCTACTTGCCCTTGATCGCTCACTTTGATCGTTCCTCCAACTTGATTCCACCGTGCGTGTTCTCTTCTCTAGTTTTCCCCCAACAATGCCAAAATTACCCCTCATCCCAAATAAATCTCTTTTAATCCCAATAAATCATATTCTCATAATTCTTTTAATCTAAAAATCCAAATAACAATAATAATAATAATCCCCTTATTTCTTTTAATTCACAAAATCCACTTAATTCCAAAATTCCATTTAATTATATTTTTCTCATATATTAATATTAGTAATAATAATGATAATAATTAATAATAGTATTACATTGCTATCAACTATCACATTTTCATCACTGTATACCAATATCATGAGTTCTTGATCCTCCAAATAATTTCTCAAAACAAATTCACGAATAAAATAACTCTGAAACCAAAAATAATTAAAATGTGTGTTACAGAGTGAGTTGGTAACTCTGGTCTAGTGTTAGGCTGAAGTGTCATTGGGTAGGTCTTAAGTGAAGAGTGCAAACTGGTGGTTTGACTCTGAATTAATTCTACTAATAGTGAATTTCCTCCCTGGCTTGGTAGCCCCCAGATGTAGATGTGGTTTGTACTGAAATGGGTTAACAATTACTTGTGTTATTTATAGTTTTCACTTAGAATTTGATATTAAGTTCAGTAGTCTGTGTTACAGTGGATGTCATAACATCCGTGATAACATCCACTGTTGGGTACCTAGAATTTCAAGTCTTTTGTTGAACTTGCGAGGACTATGCGGTAAGCACGACACACTACATAAGTAATAGAGTTATTATTATACCTATTTTGAAAACCCTATGAACTTTTTAAAGGTAGGAAACCAAACATTTCACACTTTCACATTTTTGGTTGTAAATGCTTTGTCCTAAACAACGACAAAGATAATCTTGGTAAGTTTGATGAAAAATCCGATGAAGGAATTTTCCTAGGATATTCTCTTACTAGAAAAGCTTATAGAATTTATAACAAAAGAACTTTAACAATTGAAGAATCTATGCATGTGTCATTTGATAAATCTAACCCCTCTGTAATACCCTAATTTTTACCCCTAAGATCCCACATATCATTGGCATCTTATTCCACAAACAAGATCACAAGCTTTGGTTCTCTTGCCTTCCTCTGTGTGTTTATTCTCCGGAGATCACCGGACACCTTTGTTTTCTTGTTTGTTTGATATTTGTCTATGCTTATGTTTACTAACCATTATTCAAAATCCAAAAAATGTCTTTGTTTTCCTTTACTAACTTTTTTCAGGAAGAATTTGGATCAAGGATATCAAATACTAGTCCCTCAACCGAATGAGTTTCATCTGAACAAAGTCAAAGTTGATATAGAAAAAATTCAAAATCATCTGATCAAGAGTCTCCTAAGATTTGATTGACTTTTCTTCAAGAGACTCCAAGCTTCATGTGTTTATTTTCGTGCCTTCTTTAACAAGCAAAAAGAATCAAGTCAGAGCCAAGACAACACATCAAAAGCATTTTTTTTCACAATTTTTAACTGTGGTAACCGATTACCAGCATTAGGGTAATCGATTACCCTGTGCGCACTTTGTGAAAATATGTCAAATTCAAATTCTACAACATTTTTGGCACCAAATTCAAATGTTTCATCATGAGAATATTCTAGATCACTTCATTTTAATTCCCCTACCCCATCATAATTAATTCTCACCATACACCTTCACTAATCACCACTTGATCATTAGTTTCCCTCCAAATTCAAATTCCAAGCCTAATTTTTTTTCCAAACCAAACTCCAATCCACTAAATTTTCCAAGCCTGAATCCTATAAATAGAGGCCTCATTTATCTGAATTCATAAGCTTTTGATAGCCAAAATCACCTCGTCAAATTCTTTCTTGACTCTCTTTTTTTTCTCCAACTACCAAATTCACCAAAGCTCTTTCTTCCTTTGAAAGTTAGTAAGTTCATCATTAGAACTTACTAATATTTGAGCAAAACCTTCATGCATTCACTTTTTCGTTATCAATTTCAGTAGATTAAAGCGTTGGAGTGTGGTTTTTGGAGTTGACTTGAAGAATTTTCAGATTTGAAGTGGTAATCTCTTAATCCACCATTGTTTCTCTTGATACATCCTTCACAATGTGATCTATTATTGATTCTTATTGCTTGATCTTTGGATCTTGCAAATTGTATTTTATTAGTGTTGTTTGTTGTTATTTTACTTGAATTTTGGTGCTCAATTGCATTCTTGATCATGAGGTGTTTGAAGAAATGATTGATCAAGCTTTGCACATTTTAAAAGTGGATTTGCTGTTGTTTTAGCAGTGGTAACCGATTATCTCCCTGAGGGTAATCGATTACACAGTGAGCATTTTGCCTTTTGGCTTTGTTTTGAGACTATTTTGATTCTTTCTTCTTCTTCTTCTTCTTCCATTTTCCTTTGGTTTTTGCCTTGGAATACACTTTTAAAGGTCATTTTCCTCATTAAATTCATTGGACTTAGGGTGTATAGAAGTTGGATAAATGTTCACTAATTCAAATCTATCTTTAAAGTGAATTATTCAATTCATTTTAGTCGCTTGGAGTTAATGATATGTTTAATGCTTTCATCCACCAAGATGAATGGATGAACTTAAAGATGGAATGACTTTGGAATTGTAATTCGATTTGGAATTCCCTTTACTCTTCTCCTTTTTCTTTTGATCGATGAAAATCTTCAATATCATTGGAACTTATTTCAATTTCTTGATGAAGATGAGATCGCTACGAATTTTCTTTTTGTGAGGTATTGCTTTCGGAGAATGATCTATATATCACTTCTCTAGCATGCATTAGCACTAACATTTTTATTGACCGGCCTCAGATAGTCGTAGTTTATACATAAACCCGATTAGGATTGCTTAACATAGCGCTTAATTGTCTCGTAATAAGAAAATGATCATTCGTGACTCAAACTTATGTTTGAAAGTCCAAGTATGGTTGACTTTTTGTCTTAGGTCCATCGCTTATGAAACTTTTTATTAGGAGGCTTTGATTTTATTAATCCTCTAATAAGTCTTCATTAACTTTGGCCTAAGTGCATGAGTTAACTATCATTGACCATTTGTTTTAATAACTAATGACTAACTCACTAACAATATCATTGTACTAATTTTGTTTATGTTTCCTTCTTGCTACCTATTTGTCTTTTATTTTATGCTCTAGTTTTATCATCTCATATCATATTATTGTTTATGCTTCTGCTCTCTTTTTCTTTTTTCCATTTGGACCATATCTTATTTAAAACACTAATAAAGGATTAAACCTCTAAAAAACTTGGTGCTCTTAACTTCGTGTTTATGCTCTTGGACTACCCTTAGACCTTGGACTTCTTGGACTATTCTTAGACCTTGGACCTCTTGGATTATTCTTGGACCCTTGGACTTAGAATTATGTCTATTTCCTTATGCTTGGAGTATTATGGATCTTTGCATTTATTTGGCTTGCTCATTTGCTTATGCTTTAAGATGGATGGAATTCTTATTTGGCTTGCTATGGAGTGTGCTACAATTTTCTTAGATCCTTCTTATCTTTAGCTTTTATTTTGCTTTATAAAGTAGTCACTTCATCTCCTTCCCTTCTTAAATTTTCAAAATCTTTTCCCTTTTTCAAAAATCTTCTTATTTTCAAACTTAAAACCGCTTTCATAATAAAACCTTGACTTTTGTCAAGTGATTTTCACACTTTGTTTTCTTTAATAAATTTCAATCAATGTTAATCATATTTTTACCAAATTTCAAAAGGACATAAAAAATTTAAAAACTCACCAACTCTTTTTGTTCCTTTGTGCACTTTTTCATTTTAAAACTTTTCATAAAGTCTATATATGAGTCATTTTCATAGTTGAGATGTAATTCTCTTATTACCCATAGTATTTAATATGTTGAAAATTTCCACTTAGATGTTGAGTGATAGACTTGTTGATTTTAATTCAAGCAAAATTCTCCATCTTTAGGTGATGCAAATGTTGTCTTATACTTGTGGGTGACTAGTCGTACTTTTCTCCTTAAAATGACGACTTGTCTTTACATTTAAAAATAATTCATAACCAACAAATTTGTGTTATTTGTACCACAAACTACAGGGTTTTGATCCTATATTGCACTTTGTGGGTACGTAGACATGAGGCGACAAATCTCTCTAAACACAAAAAAAATCTTAAAAAATATTTCTCTTTTCATCTCCCCAATCTTCTTTCAAAAAAAATTTCAAACCAAAAAGCATAGATATTTCAAAGGGCTCCTATAGAGTACTATAGGTGTTTTTGGTGCTAACACCTTCCCATTGCATAACCAACCCCCTTACACATTCTCTGTTTGTTCTTGTTTTAGAGCTCTTTAGGTTTTGTTCGCTCTTTTTTCTTTCCTTTTGGATAAAATAAAAGTGCGGTGGCGACTCTACGTTTTTAGTTAAGTTAATCAATAGCTTACACTCACAAATTTCCCTGCTACAGAAAAGTGGTGAATCTGCAGGGGAAAAGATCAACAAACTCTAGTTCCTAGTGGGTTCAGCCTACTTTGATTTATTTACGCTTATTTGTTTGATTTGTTTGTTATTGCATGTTCTGTTTGGGTGTATGGTGATCTGTGTGGTGAGATAAGTCCTATACCTATAATTGAGGGCACTTATGATAGGAGGGTGGTATAGTCTTGTTGGTTTACATGGAATAGTCCTTACTATGCTGAGTTGAGATCCCCCGCTCAGTGGAGGCCCCTTTGTTGTACCCTAAAATTTGACCAACCTTTTTCTTTACTTGGCTTATGTTACTTTTCATTTTAGCATTTGCATTTGCATAGCATTATCCTTTACAGGGGATCAAGAGAGGCTTGTCATTCAAGAGAAGAGATTCAAGGGTTTCAAGCTCAATTAAGAGTGTTTATTCAAGTCATCAAGTGCTTACAATCATCAGGAAGTGGTCAGAGCTCTTTGAGAGAGTAAATTGATGTATGTGGCTTACCTCTTATCTTGGGGGTCAACAGAGGATCATCAAGGGTTCACAAGTTCATGGTTATGGATAAGAGATGTTTGAGAGGCTCATTGAGTGCTTTGTAAGCCATTGTGGAGTTCATCTAAACACTTATTTCACTTGCAAGAGGTCACAATCAAAGGTTGTGCACCTAGGGTTTCATCTGGTCAGCTCAAGGTCAACTGTAGACTTGAGGGAGTTTGAGACTTGGTTTTATTTCATTGGAGCTATGGCGAGTTATGTTGAGACATCTAGGATGTCATTTCAAGTTCAAATAAAGAAGAATCAAGAGTTCAAGAAGTTACTAAATTAGGGTTTCAAAGGATCTCAATGTAAAATCCCCTTCTTTAGTGCCCAACTTCAAGGAATATTTACTTCATGATTCAAGTTCAATATCATTTTCATGCAAACATGAAACTTGTAGGGCATATTCTTAGCTTTCTTTTGAGTACTAGAACTCATCCATTAGGTTTGTGGAACTCAAGTTATGATGCCATCAAGTTATAGGTCTCAGATAAACTTATTTTTGGTCAACTAAAAGTCAACTCACTTCCAAGGCACTTTTGACCTAGAATCAAGTTTCTCCTCAACTTGAAGTGAACATGAAAGTTTTTCCTCATGATCTTAGATTTCCAAAAAGTCCTATAAGTCCTTGATATAATTTATGGAACTCAAGTTATGGACCTTACAAGGCAAGGGTATTTTGGGAAAGTTTAATTATAGGTCATTTGTTACATAAGCCATTTTCATGCACTTGTGTACTTCAAATGAACTTTCAACCAACATGAAAGTTGCTCCTAGGGACCTCATTTTCATCCTAAAACTCAAGGATTGTGTGAATTATGATTGATTATGGACATTTGGTGAGAATTTAAAGTGAAAAATGGACCTTAAAGTGTGATTTCAATTCAATGCATTATACGCCATCTTCATGTCTTATTTTGATCCAATTCTCTTCAAGATACATTCACAAACAAAATGCATAATTTGGTTTTTGTCCAAGAGGAAAAATACACGTGAATTTGCAACTTCCTTCACAAATAAGTTTCACTTCAAAACTTGTTAATTGGATCAATTCAAAGGCCCAATCCATTTCCAGTGTAAAATTGAAGTTACCAGCTGCAGATTCAAATGATTTTCATGAGTGTATGCAAGTATTTTATGTGTGCATGAGTGACTTCCATTTTGGGCATTTTTCAAATTCAGCAAAATAAGGCTTCATGTGCCTTCCAATTGATCAGATATCCATCATATATAAACTCAAAACGTGTCTTGAGAGCTCAGAAGTGCAAATTGAGTTTGGAGAGAGCAATTTCAGTTTTCAAATTCTCAAAGAAATTTCAAAATCGTGTTTCACTTTTCGTTGCAAATCAAGGCAAATTGAATTGCAATTCATCTTCCTTGAAGAATTTGGAGTGGATCTGGATCATTTGAAGCAAGCTTCCATGTTTGAGAAGCACCAACGGAGTGTCTCCATTCAGTAAGTTTCCAATCAACTTTTCTCTCATTCTAGGCCATGAATTAGGTTCATACTGGTTGCATCTGAAGCCCTACCTCTTGTAGGCCATGTTTGATTCATTATTGTTCATGTTTGCTTGAGTTTTCAATTATGCATCTCGAACTTGTTGGCTTCGATTCTCTTGATTTCTGATAGATATGGATGATTGGATATTGGATTCATGACCTACATGACTTCAGCTTTCTTTTGATATAAATTTTGTTTTGGTTGAGGTTTGATGACTTGAACTCCAGCCACCACGCTGGAGAAGACGACCGAAGCTAGGGCTTTGGCGTCTGGTTCGTTTGACCTCAGATCTGAGGTGGCGAGGGTTTGACACTTTGACCATGCGCGTGTTTGATTGCCATTGGCTTGATTGTGCTTATTTGGATGTTTGACTCCACATAAATTAAATGAAACGTTGCATTTCATTTAATCAGATGTGTTTTGATCAGTTAGGCTTCATTTGATATTGGCACCCCCAGGTTTATGAGCCCAAAGCGCGCTGAACATGATTCCTTTGTATCTGGAATTACTTGTTGCACCTCCTTGGCCTCACATTTTATTTTCTTTATTTTTATTTTCTGTTTTGCTTTTTGATTATTAAAAATGCTTCCAAATATCAGAAATTCAACAAAAAATATTTTCAAACACTTTAAGGTCTTAATTAATTTTTCATATCTTTTAATTTTAATTTTGTTTTATTTTTCAATTTAATTTGAATTTTGTGATTGGAAGTGTTTTTAATATGGTTCTTCTTTGTTCATGGTTGCTTTGTGGACCATTTTCAATCACCAATGAGTGTGGTTTATTCTCCACTTTGATGATGGATTGAGGTGCCTTTAAGGCTGACTTTGGTCCATGTTGCTTTTGTTTGACCCTCGATATTAATTCCATAAGGCGGAGCACCCTAGTTGATCAAATCATTTGGTGATGCCTTGAATGGAATTTGGTTTGGATGCTCTGGCCTCTGGTTTCCAACTTGTTTTGGAGCTTTGTGTATTTTATTTGAGATTTATTGAATAATTCTTCTATTTTTGGTGAACCTTGCAAGTCAAGTCACCCTAGTTGAAGTTCATATAAACTAGTTGACCTAGTTCCTTTGGGAAATGACTCCTATGGATCCCATTTGCATCCTATGCTTCTTAATTCACATTCTTGACATGTTTAGGACGCTGGTTTCAATTTTATAGGTCGCATTTGTTTGGCTTGTGTTGCAAGTTACTTTTAATTAGGGTTTTCCATTTGAATTTGAATGTTGAAAGTGTTTTGAACTTTGGTTCTTTACCTTGCCCTACTTTGTAACTTGTCTTGGCTTTGTTGCTTCTTTGGTTTGTGAACCTTCTTCTCTTGTTCTCGCTTCTGTCCCTTGGACTTTGGAACTCATTCAAGGTGATTTGGTACTCTTTGTTTGTGCTTTGAGTTTGCCTTGAATGAGATGCCACTTTGAGAACTTGTTTGTGCTTTCTTTTTGCATGATCAAATTGATGCATTTGGTTGAGATTCTTCTTATGTTGCTTGCTGCCCAGGCCTATTATCCCATCCTCATCTTGATCATGCCTTCCTCTCTTTCTTATTTGTTTACCTTTTGAGGTTGGTGGTTGATGCATAAATGGTTGTAGGAGTTGTAACTTCACCCATTTCATCTCACTTTTGCTTGAATTTGTTTAGATTCTTTTGCTTGCATTCCTTTTTTGTTTTGCATCTCTTTGTTTGTTTTCAAGAGGTTGAGATGTGCTTGTGGTGGTTTTTGCCCCACACATTTTCCTCCCTCTCTTCTCTGTGTTGCATTTCATGTTTGCATCCCTTTCTTCCTTTTCATTTGTGATTGATTTATCTTGTGTTTACTTGGTTTTCTTTGCCATGATCCCTTAGGATTCCTAGTCCCACGGGAGTAGGAGAGACATTAAGTGTTCAATCCAATCATGCTAACATTAGGATAGTCTTTCCCCATTTCAATCTCAATCATAGGAGCACATTGCATGATAACATTAGGGTTGAGTTAGTTTCCCCTTAGTTGTGTCTTCTCTCTTCTCATCTCAAAACTTCTTCAAAACATGTAGTAAAGGATAATGAGTGTTGTATGCTACGAGCCTTAAGCCATTGGGAAATGATGATTGGGGGGCCTCTTGTCAATTGTTTAGAGTGTTTAGCATATGCCCTTTGGGAGATATGCGACGCATTCGCTCCTAAGTCATAGTCTTTAGTGCAACATGAATTACAAAAACAATTCAATTCACTTCTTCTTCATAAAAGACTCAAAAAACCTTTTTTATCCTTCGAGATTGTTTGGAAAACCATTTTCAGAAAGAGTGTGTTATATCTTGGTTCTACCGCAAACAGGTAACGCCTAAGTCTCCAATGGTCGAGCAACAATACACCTAACTGCTAGAACGAAGGTTTAACCCTACTCAGTTAAAACACTTGAACTAACCTGTGGTCGTGTCAGCCCGAACTACGTTTTCCCTGATTTCTCGTACCAGTCAAGGATACGTAGGCACAAGACAGAGATGTTTTGGCGAGCAACCTTCCCCACCTTTCACCCGTAGTTTTCCGAACTACGTTGGCTCTGACTTTCCCATTGCACGAGGGAGTACGTAGGCATAGAGCGGTGATGCTCTATCGAGTCTCTTTTCTTTTCTTTTGTTCTTGTGGCATGTAGCTTAGATAGATTAACACCCTTTAGATAGATGACAAGCGTGGATCCCGTCGAGTACGACGGACGTGAGGGGTGCTCATACCTTCCCCTTGCGTAACCGACTCCCGAACCCAAGATTTGGTTGTGATGACATGTCATTTCCCTTCTTCGTAGGTTTTCTCTAATCATTTCCTTTCCCTCTCTTTGGGATAAATAACGAATGGTGGTGACTCTTCTGTCTTCCGCCGGCTCATTTTTCGCAGTAGCGACAGTTGGCGACTCTGCTGGGGAGACTTCCCATCCCCTATACAAGTCACTCCTAGCGCTTGTGTGTTTTATCTTTGGGGTGTACATATGTGTATATATGTTGTACTTTACTGCATTTGCATTTTACTTTCCACATTTATGTTATCATATTGATGTGCTGTTGGGTGGGAATGTTCCACTGTGCAATAAGCCAAAACCCAGGCTTGAGTATAACCATAGCATTAGAAGTGGAAAGTAGTGGTGAACGTGTACGTTTGGCATGCACTAGTTCCCACGAAATTCATGCTCAGACGAGATTCTCTTTGATAACTACCATTCCAGTCTGTTTCGGACAGTTAAAAGGATGTTGGATTTGAGGATTGTCGACTCTGGGGACCGATCATTTGGAAGTCAGCTAAGTGAGACTGCTTTGTTAGACTATGATGCCAAACCAGAAATGGTGAACGTATCATCGTTTCTCGAAAGTCTGTGACGCTGATGACCGTATAGGATGCCAGACCTTATCAGTGATAGATTCATACCTGTGAGTGGGGAGGGTTATGTAGGAAACTTTGACCTTCAACCTACCCGATTTTCTCGTCAGTGTGAACTTTTGGTCCTTTATACAGTGGTTCCTTATATCAGTGTTGTGGTATGTTCTCGCCAAAGTGAAGCGCTTGTTCTTCTCAGTCAACAGCACAACAATCTTGATCCCCTATTGCATTTGCATTTTCATTTTCATTTAACATTAACATGTATTTATGTTGCAGGTGTATATTATCCTCTCGATTCTAGTGAGCTTATTCCACTTCTGACATGGAGCGCAGTTTGAAGAAGACTGTTGTGTACAAGTTTCCTACTCCTGACATAGCACCTCTGCTCAGTTTGATTTTTGTTGTTGATCATAATGTAATGGAAGATCTCGAGAAGTCATATGGAAATCTCTTGGGTTGTGTCTATAAAGCTTCAGTATTTGAGTTGGGAGGTCTTCACACCTTGCTTCAGTTCTATGATCCACAGTTGAGGTGTTTCACTTTCCCGGGTTATGTGCTGATGCCTACTTTGGAGGAGTTCTCTATGCTGCTAGGAATTCCTATTCTGGATCAGATGTCTTTTTATCATACTGAAGCTGAACCTAATTTGACTAAGCTTGCTAATGCCCTTCATCTAGAGGCTTCAGAGTTAGAAGGGAAGTTGTTTAGAAGAAATGGGATGCTTAGATTTCCATTACCTTTCTTGGTTGGTAAAGCTCAACATTTTGAAAAAGAGGGTTGTTGGATTGTTTTTAATGCCATCTTAGCTCTGTGCATATATGGTGTAGTTTTGTTTCCGAATATTCCTGACATTGTGGATTTGGATGCGTTCCACATTTTCATCTCAGGAAATCTTGTGCCTACACTTCTGAGAGATGTTTATCATTCTGTGCATTACAAGTGAGAATCGGAGGGGAAAGAATGTGTCTTATTGTGTACCCCTTTTATACAGATGGTTTGTGAGTCACCTTCCCAAGGTTGGTCCTTTTGTTGACACTGCAGGTATCTTTGAGTGGTCAAAGAGACTTATGGGCTTGACTTCTGAAAATATCGTATGGTTTGACAGAGATCAATTGGCCGTAGAGATTATCTTTAGTTGTGGTGGTTTTCCTAACGTTCCATTGATTGGAAGGAAAGGAGGTATTAACTACAACCCAGCTCTTGCTGTAAGGTAGTTTGGGTATGCTCTGAGGGAACCTCCGAATGAAGAGGAAATACATGAATCTCTGAACATTCTGTCCCAACTCCCTTTCCACTGCCAGCCTTTTCTGAATAACATACTTCCATCTATTTACACATGAGGGGTAATGAAATGAAATGTTGTCAATTGGAACTTCAGGGACCTTTTCAGCCAGTTTCCTCTTGAAGGGTTTCTTCTTGTTTTGGATGTCAGTGACATCCTCATCAGCATCAGACTCAGTCTCTGATTCAGTACCAAATTCAGCCTTTCTCTTCTTGGTGACTACTTTGCTCCAGGCTTTGGGAGGTCCAACTTGTCTTCTTTTATTTCTAGCCTTCCTCGAGGGAGTGTCATGTTTAGCTGTCTTCTTTGTGAGGTTGTCTTGCTCAACAACCTGTTCAACTGCCTTTTTCTTGGGGGAACCTTGTTCAGCCACCTTTTTATCTTTCCTTGTCATGAGCCTTTTGGCTATGCCAGGATGGATGTTTGCTATTAAATCATTATCAGAATATTCATCAAGGTCCACCAACTCCGCATTCTTGGTGCCTTGCACATCATCACCTCCACCATCAGAGACTACACCCTTGTTCTTCTCTTCTGATGTATGATCTTTCAAGGTTCCAACATTGGGCATATCATCACTTTGATCATGCACAGTTGGACCAGACCCCTTATTGCTGGGTGGAATGGGGATGTTCAGAGCCCTAGCTACCATGCCAGCAATGATGTTGTGCGTTTTCTTGGCTCCATCATCATTAACATCAAAAGTTGCAGGAGTAAGAGTTTTACCTGAGACAAGGTCTTTGGACCTTCTTGCATGTTGGCTCCTTGGATTTTTTACCAGAACCCCTTCTGGAGTCATCATGCGCAAGGGTGCTATTTCAAGCACTGAGTTAGGGTTGCTTGACTCATTTCCTATCTCGACTCGTTGGTGGGTATGTTTTTGAGGGAGAGGATTTTGGTGAATGTTGAGACATTGTACAAGACGTTGATCATGTGAACAGGGGTTTCCGTTTGTTGGAGGCTGTAGGGAAGATGAACAGTTTGATAGTGAACCAAGTGGTGTAGACGTTTGATGTGTAGGGGCTCAAACGATGATATGGCAAGTGAAGAGGGAACTTAATGTATTGACTAACCAGTAAAACTTTGAATTTTAAGTTATAGTTCCCTATTCTCATTAATTTCTATAACTCACCATTACTCAAGGGCCTCAATTTTTGTAAATAATTTTTAACTTTATGGTCCTTGACACTCCTTGCACCAATTTCAGTCCTATTTATTGCATACTCATCAAGTATTGCCTCAATCCCTTTCCATTTACACGAGTGACCCCTGAGCATGCCTCCCTTGAACTCACCAGGACTTGTTTGAATGGTGCGCTGGATGTCACAGAACAAGGTCACGACATCCGGAGTAACATTGCTTCCTTTAGGCGGGGTAGCATTCATAGACTCCATCAGGTTCCAATATAGCCTATCTATCTTTCCCTGATGACTAATAGTTGGGTATCCCTGCTTGGCTTGCTTCCCTCCATGAGGTTTCTTGCATCCTGTCCTTCTTTCTGATGCATACTTTGAAGATCTTCTTGCTGATATGTTGGTTCTTCTCTGTTGTCTGTCTTTCACCAACCATACTTTTTCCCTAGTTTCCTTTTTCTCCAGGTTATTGAGGATACTTCTGGGCTCCCATAGGTAGCAATTGTTCATTTCTCTATATCCCCTTATTTCTTCCTCACCTTCTTCATTGATAACCACACACATGTCTTCAGAAAAGTGGACTTTTAAACCTTGATCACATAGCTGACTTATGCTTATTAGATTAACTGTCAGTCCTTTAACCAGCAAGACATCCTTCAATTTTGGGGCTTTAAGACTGTCAAGTTGTCCAACACATGTGATTTTTCCTCTAGCTCCATCACGAAATGTTACATGACTCGATGTATGAGGGTTGAGTTTTGTCAAGAGATCCTTAATTCCAGTCATGTGTTTGGAACTGCCACTGTCAAAGTACCAGTCCTCTTGGGTTGGCATCCTTAGATCAGTGTGAACTACTAAGGCCATATTCTTGGTAACCCAATGTCTTTGCCTGTTAGGAGCACCCTTCTTTGTTCTTGATTGATGCTGCCTTTTGACATGAGCTCTCTGTTTTTGATGAGGATGACTAGGAAATCCATGCAGCTAGAAACACACAGATTTGATGTGACCAAGTTTTCCACAGTGGTAACATTTATACCCTTAGAATCTACTCTTGACTTGATTCCAGTTTCTGTTGCTTGGATGTTGTGACATTGGTCGTGACATCCTCTTTGGCTTCTGGACCTCAGGTTGTAATCTCTTGAGTTTTAGCACAGGATTTTGTTTATCAACATATCATAGTCCAGACCTATCTCCTAAGGTTTGTCCACTCTGAAGGATTTCCTCTAGGTTGTCAGTCCTAGAATTGAGCATCCTTATGAATTTTGCCATTTGATCCTTCTTACTTTTCAACTCCTTTACTTCACTTCTGAGTGTGTCTATTGTGACTAGATGCTCTCTTTGTTCAGCTTCTAACTCCTTGATGATTTTCTTCTGTTGGTCTCCTTGTTGAACCAGTTCTGTACTTCTGATGTGAAGCTTTTTGTATGAGGCTGCAAGCTCCTCAAAGGACAACTCTTCATCAATTGAATCATCATCAGAGATGCACACACTATTAAGAGCAGTGACATGTTTAGCTGATTCCTCTTCTGATCAACTGTCTGAATCTTCATTAGACCAAGTGATTGTGAAGCCTTTTCCCTTCTTTTGAGGTATGTGGGACATTCCTTTTTGATCTGACCATATCCCTCACACTCATGACACTGTACTCCTCTGCTTTGGCATTATTTATCTTCAGAATTCTCTTTATCTAAAGATATGCTTTTGGTATACGGTTTAGACCTAACATCTATCCTTTTAACCAGTTTGTTGAACTGTTTTCCAAGCAAGGCAAGTGCTTCAGACAGATTCTCCTCCTTTTCACCATCTGTATCAGCTGTGTTTGAGACAAGAGCTATGATTTTGTTCTTTATCTCCACAACCTGATTACTCATTCTCATTTCAAAGGTTTGAAGGGAACCAATGAGTTTATCCACTTTCATGTGGCATATGTATTGGGCTTCTTCAATGGCTGTTACTTTCATGGAAAACCTTTTAGGTAGTGACCTTAGAATCTTTCTTACAAGCTTCTCTTCAGTCATCTTTTCTCCCAGAGCTCCTGAGGTGTTTGCAAGTTCCAGAACATTCATGTAAAACTCATGAATAGTCTCATCTTTCTTCATTCTTAGACCTTCAAATTTGGTGGTCAGCATTTGAAGTCTTGACATTTTGACCTTGAACGTTCCTTCATGAGTAGTTCTGAGAGTGTCCCAAACATCTTTTGCTAGTTCACAATGGTGTACTAGTCTGAAGATGTTTTTGTCTATACCATTGAAGAGAGCATTCAATGCTTTAGAGTTCCCAAGAGCTAAAACCTCTTGCTCTTTGTTCCACTCCTCTTCAGGAATCAACACATCTACTCCATCCTTGTCAGTCTTCACAGGATGTTTCCAGCCTGAATTCACAGCTCTCCAAGCCTTGTAGTCTATAGATTTCAAGAATCCAATCATTCTCGGTTTCCAAAAATCATAATTAGATCCATCCAAAATTGGAGGTCTATTAGTGAAACCTATATCTTTATCCATAATACCAGAATTTGTTTTCCCTAGATCTCACCCAAATTTCAACAGGCAGGGTGCCTGCTCTGATGCCAATTAAAAATTCTGGCAAGCACACGATGGATGTTATTCCCAAAGTTATAACATCCACTGTGACATCTGCTACTTAATTGCTAATAATCAGGAATAATAAAATTAGTAAATAACACAGTGTTGCACCCTAAATTTTGACCCCTTAGATCCTCATTATCATTTTAGGATCATATTCACTTGATTAACTAACCTTAACCCGTTTTCAGTTTATCTTTGTTAAGATGCAGATGAATTAGGGTTCCGTACCGTCAAAATCGAGAATTCGGTGGTCTGATCAATCAATGTTTTGGATTGATTCAACTTCAAATAAGTCTCCACAACATCAAGAATACAACATTGGATCAAGTATGGATTCAATTTGAGGTGGTCACCCGGAAATTGAGAACAGTGCAATTTAAGGTACCCGATTAGGGTTTTCAACGAGAAAAAGTCAACTATAGTTTGACTTTTGGTTTAAAGAATGCTTCAATGGTGGGATCTTGGTCCATTAAGCTCCTATGGCTTAGTAAATTCCATCCAAAGAGTTTCAAGTCCTCAGGATGTCCGGATCATCAACGGTCGACTCGGTAGTCACCGATTGATCGAACGGTTGACCGAAAAGTCAACTCTTCAACAATAAGGAATTTGACTTCAAGATGTGAATAAAAAATGTTCCTTATGTCATATTACACCTCCCCATAAAATTTCATGACCATTGGATCAAGGGTTAAGAAGTAATTGCAAAAATTGGGAATTAGGGTTTCGAAAGGGGCAAGACCATAACTCCTCAACCACACATCCAAATGAAGTGGTTCAAAGCTCATTGGAAAGCTCTTGACAAATCCTACAAAAGCCTCAAAGTGGGCCATGATCAAAAAAGGCATAGAATTTGAGTTATAGCAAAATTCATTTTTGAGGGAGAAATAACTTAAGAAAAATTCTAAGTTATTTGGCACTTTTAAGTGATTTTTTAGCAACTTTGAAGGGTTTTTCAACCTAGTTCCGTCTAGAATTTGGAAATTCCAAAAACATGAAAGTTATAGATCTACTTGAGGGCTTTCCAAATTGAGGCAGAACTCCTCAATAGCATGTTTGAGCAGGAAGTTATGCACCATAGAAGTTGGGCCTGTCACACTTGAAATCACTTTGTCAAGAATTCTCAAATTTGGATTTTCACAACATAAGCCACTCTCAGCCCTTGGATCTTGATTCAAATTGATAGTGTGAGGCATATATGGAAAGAAAACTAGAAAAAGGATGGTTTTAGTGAACATAGCAAATTGTTGCAACTTGGCATTATTATAATCAAATGTAAGAAGGAGAGAGAAACTTTTCATGCTAGGACTGTTGCAGCTGGCTTACTCTACCTTCATAGATCATCTCAGTCACTTCATGTCCATCTCCACTTGAGTTTTCTGATCTCCTTTGAACAATGGAGCTGATAGGAGAAGATCTTGCAAGATTCACTTGAAAAATCTCATGGAAACTCCCTCCAAAAGTGGTAAAAGACCAAGGCTGCCCTCACTCTTGTTTGGCTATAAATAGAGGCCTCTTCTATGAGTTTAAGTACACCAGAGCAATCTCAAGAAACCATAGAAACCATAGCTCTCATTCTCTTCTCATTCCTTAAGAATCTCAAAAATCTCAAAGTCCCCATTTTCACCAAAAAGCTGACTTGAGAAAAACTCTGCTCAAGACCAGTTCTATCATTTCTAAGCCTATCAAAATCATCCACAAAATCCCTAAATATAGTGTAAAAGGTTTCCATACCCTCAAACCTCTCAAAAATACCATTTTTTCAAAAAGTCAACTTTCACACCAAGAAAGTTTGACCACTATACTCAAAACTTGCCAAATCCTTATCTAGGCTTGTTCTTGCTGTTTTAATCATCCATAGACCTTACATATGTCATATTACAACTATCCAAAGCATTGAAAATCAAATGGGAATCACCTAACTCCAACTGTCTTGAAG
Organism: Lathyrus sativus; assembly: GCA_963859935.3. NCBI lineage: Eukaryota > Viridiplantae > Streptophyta > Magnoliopsida > Fabales > Fabaceae > Lathyrus > Lathyrus sativus. The sequence goes on along the minus strand of OZ012737.1, from coordinate 307,752,464 downwards.
TTTGGTTTTGTTGCTTCAAGAGGAAGCAAGCTTCATCTCATTGCAAAGGAAGGAGTATCTCTGGGTTTCTAAGCTTTTTAGCTTGCTCAAGGCTGGTCTACAAGAGGTATGTGATATTCTAACTATCTATTAATCATACATTGTCATGTATTGTCATTTTGTGGTGATTTGTGTGAAAACATACCATGGCTGCCCAATTGTGTTTCTTTATCAAGAATCCTAGTTTTATGATCATGATGCTTATTTTATCAATATATTGTCATTTGTAAATGATAGGTGGATGATAGGTTACAAGTTTGTGCTTTGATATCATGCTTAGACTTGCTTGTGAGATTTTGGTCATTTGGTAGTTTTAGGAGCCAATGTTGAGATATTGATGGACTAACCTTAGAACTGTCCAACCTAGCTCATTAGTGAGATATGTAGATAACTTGTAAGGTTCTCATAGATCCTCCCCCTTGCCTTTGATCATGTTTGAATCAATGCGGCCTTTGTTTTCATTATGTTATTTTCATGCCTTTCTTGCCTATCATTGCTATGAAGTGGTTTTTAAGTGGTTATACTTGCTATTTCTTATGCCTTAAGTCTTAGTTTAATGTTTGATCTTGACTCATGATGTGTGTCTTGGTGGAGATGTGAAAGATATGAACTTTGCTATTTGGACTGTTTTGAAGTCTTGTATGTTTTTGCTGTCAAATTGGAATCAACATGTCATTTTTGATTTGGTATGTTTTTTGCTTAATTTGAAGTTGTGGACTCATTTATTTACCTATTTCAAGAATGTGTATGTTGTTTTTATGCTCAAAATCTGCCTAAGTGTTCAAATTGCCTTATCATGCCTCAACTGTTGCTTTCTTCAAAACATCATGAGATCAACATCTCACATATTGTTTCAATCATTTTCTACATGATTTGTGTGCATTTTATCATTGTCCTATCCATTTGCAACTTGTGTATGATCCCAAATTCTCCAACTGTCATGGTTATGGCTTGTTGCATATTTAGGTTTTTGTTCTTGTATGACATGAGCTTCAAATCCTAGTTTCTGTTTTGGTAAAGATTTCATCCATTTTCTGAGATGTATCTTATCTGTTAGCATCATCATGATATGTGTATAATATCTTTTTCATTAAAGAAGTCTTTGCTTTAAAAATGCCCTGTTGTGGTGAATGTATGCCAAGGCAGATTTTTTCATTTTTTACCACAGTGCACCAATTTTCATTCTACTTGACACATGCTCTTCCTTGATTTTAAAACACTTTCATGATGATATTTTTGATGTGTGCACATTGGTTATTTGTGCTGTCCTGGCTTGTTTTCACAATTCACCTTCCAATTGCACTTATCCACTAAATCTGCCACAACATACCCAAGTTGTATTTTTGTGTGTATATGCATGATTCTAGAGTTGTAACTCACCCATATGTTTGATGCTAAGGTGTGTAGATGTTTGGTTTGGTCTAGAATTACCTACATTTGCATTTCACTACCTAATTGCAATTTTGAGCCAAAATGCCATGACCACATACCAAAACCATGTTTACTTGCAATGTGTGAAATTTCATAGTTGTGACTCATTCCTCCCTGCATTTATGAGATGTGTATGTGATGTTTAGCAATGAGAGACCATTTGTTTGTGACTAAATCAGGTTTATGCCCTGCTGCTGCAACTATTTTTTTTTTTGCAAAATCACTTAGGCATACACTTCACCCTTTGTGGCTTGTTTAGTTTTAAGATAATTCATATGGTGTTAAACCTCTTATTTGAAACTTGTTTGATCATGAATCCATCAATTCTATTTGCCTCATTATTCTGTCATAACTTGTTTGCACCTAAACTGTTGGTCTTTATACCATGATGCATTGTCAATAACCTGTTGTACTTCCTAATTCAACCTGCAGTACCTTATTATTCCTCTGCTGAAACATGAACTTATGAGATTTGAACCATCAAGTAATACTTTTGGAACATGAATTTGACAGTAGCATAAGCTTAAGATTTCTCGTTTGAAATAACAGCCTGCATCATGTAATGTGCCTGCATTTTCATGCTGATTTTGACCTTGAATGTGCCATTTTTTTGAATCAAGGCTGTTTTGAAATAGTTTCTTGTTAGAATACTCTCATCATGTTTATGATTTGCTTATGCTGATTAATCCCCCTGTCCACCACTGATTCATTTTGTAATCATCAAATTGCATTTCAATCACTAAATTTGCAGTTACCATGTGTTTTTCAAATTCATGTGGTTTGTGAACAAATTTAAGGTTTAGACACACCCTATATGATGTGTTGAGGATGTATGTGTGATTCATTTACTTCAATTTAGCCTGTTTCATAATTTCCCTATCATGCTTGCATGTGCCTTGATTTTTCTCTCATTTCCATATGACTGTTGGAGTTTTGACTCATGAGTGGTTTGTTTGAATGTATGAACTTGATGTACATGATATTTGAATTGTGTTTGAGCTCTTTTCCTGATCATAGCAAGACTGGTTTGATCATTGGCTTTGTAATTGCATTTTCATCCAATATAGCAACTGCCATCGTGTTTCTTTTTCAAAGCCTCTTTTCAAAATTCCATCTGGACCATCTTGTTCCTTGTTTGAAAACACCCAAGATTGATCAAAGGTTTGTTTAAATTGGTTAAGAATTGAATAAGTTTGACATCAAAACGTATTTTGGAATTTGCCTTGTTTGGTTCTTTCAATTTGCCCAGAATTCACAAAACCACGCCATATATATTTATGGGGGTGGCTACACCAACGGATGTATGGCCACCCCAGTGGTAAGAAACTTACTCATATTATGCCTTGCAAAGCCTAGACCTGGGTTCGATCCCTGAGGAGGATCAACCCCTTTGCTTCTTTTTCTTTTTTTCTTGCGCGCGGTTGTTAGGCTGAGGGGCGTGGGTTCAACTCCCACCCCTTGCACTTTTCTTCATTTTTATTTTGCTTTTATTTGTTTTGTGCATTTAATTCATGAAACTTTCAAAAATCATAACTCTCCCATTTTTCATCCTTTTTGGTCCATTCTTTTTGCAATATATTTGTTATAATGTCTATTTTCATATGATATAGGAATATTACTTGTCGTTATTAATTATGATGCCTTTTTCCTAGGTGTAAATTTGTTCCTTTGTTAAGATCGTCATCTTACATACTGTTGAATTTCCTTTGAACATGCTTGAAATTTCTTGTGAGATCTTTACTTCCCTTGTTAGTTAACATGCTAGGATACTCTCCTTTGGTGGTCACCATGATCTTATTTTTGTGCCCTCCTAAATTATGAGGTTAAACTGATTTACCTGTGTTTGATTATCATCTATGCGTATTGTTGTTACATTTGCTACGCTTTGAACCTATGACATGTTTACTTTCAAATTGTGATTTGTTTATGTGGTTGTTACCTTCATCATGTTTCAATCTTTGTTAAGATATGTCCTCAAGCTTTGTTAAGATATGCTCCAATATTTGTTAAGATGATTGACTTTTGGTTGTAACCATTGATATTATTTGAAGTATCTGCTTATTGTAATATGCATGCTTACTTGATTGTAATCTTTATTTTATCTTGCTTTGTTAAGTATTCTTTCCCCAAGTGATGGAACTTTTTAGTTCTCATCCAAGTTGCCTCTCTCTCTCTCCTTCCAAAGGAAAAGTCTCTCCCTTGACCCTTGTGTCATTGGATAGCTCATTTACCCCACCCTTGACTTTGTGAAGTCATCCTAACCCTAGCTTAGTTAAGTGGGAACATGTAAGCATTAGACTTTGCTTTAAGTCTAGAAAACCCACCTACACTAGGAGTGTTTCTTCAACTAGAAACCTAGGATAAAGTTTTTAAACTCTAAGTAAGAATCATGGATATGATTACTTACTCCCCTCTTGAGTGTTATAACATAGATCTAGAGAGTTTCCTTAAACTCTGCACAAGCATCGTTATGTTTGTTTCCCCATGAACCTTGATCATAATCAAGTGTTCTTCATCCCTAGTGAGGTGAACTACGATTGCTCTGATTCTATCCTAGTTAGGATACATAGGCAGAGGACGCGACGTCTTTGCGAGCGAACTTAGAAACTATATTTAGGTTTTAACCTACACCTTTTACCCAATCCCAATCCATAGCAAACATTTACCAAACTTAGCATGCAATCAAACAAAAGGTTCCTGTAGAGTACTACAAATGTTTAGGATGTGAAATACCTACCATATGCATAACCAACCCCGATCCCCAAATCTCTTGGCGTTGTTGTTACATCGCGAAAAGGGTTTTTCTTTCTTTAGACCTTTCCTTTGGATAAATTAAAGTCCGGTTGTAATCTAAGAATTAAAGATTCAAGTTAATAAATAGCTTGGTATCACAATTCTCACCGCAACAGATATGGCGACTTCATTGGGGAAGAGAGAAACTTACTTATTTTTTAGGGTTTAGCCTATTTTGTTTAATTGCATGTTATATTTGTAAATATTTGCTTAACATGTATATTTTTCAATATATTTGTTTGTATGTTGGGTATTGGGTGCTTTAAGTGGTGAGACGGTCCTATACCCGGACTTGAGTGAAATTATGATAGGATGGTGGTATATTCAAGAAGGCTTATAGGGAGTTGATTCCCGACCAAGCTAACTTGAGAAACCACCGCTCAGTCTAGGCCCTCTTGAAAGTTTTAGTATTGTTGATCGAGTATTCGTGAAAACAATGCTACTTTCAACGAAGGAGCCCATGACACTGTGGACTTTTAGAATACACTTTACCCCATTTTGCCCTTATTAGGACGTAGTGCGATGACTATAAGGAAGTATTTCCGAAATAGTTGATACGCGATACTACACTCAGACGAGATTCTCTTGAGAATATTATTGATTACCAAGTGATTTGGTAAGTTGATAATATCTGAAAGATGGGTTGATGACTCTGGGAACTTTGTAGAACCCGTTCGGCAGGTACAATCAATCCATAGTACAATCTTTAGGGATGGGTAGACCCTTTGGACTCATGCTTATCCTTAAATCTAAGCTTGTGTTGTATGCATATGCATTTGCCTGTGTTTGTGCATCTTTCATTCATGATCATCATATCATCATATGGTTTCATGGATCTCAGACTTTGTTGTTTGAAAACATCAGAGGTCGTCATGAACAGTGAAAGGAAGAAAACTTTGAAGTACACTTACAAGGGTTTTAACCTAGATGACTTGAAAAGGTTGAGCACCTTAGTAACAGATCCAGAGGGATTTCAAAGCCGGTATGGGAAGTTGTTGCTACTCTTGAAGATAAAGATGGATAGTGGACTCCTTTCTACTCTTCTCCAGTTTTATGATCCGCTCTACCACTGTTTCACATTCCCTGATTATCAGCTAGTGCCCACACTAGAAGAATATTCTCAGTTGGTTGGATTGCCCATTCTTGAAGATTCTCCTTTTCCAATTGTGGAGAAGGACCCTAAAGAGCAAGATATCGCCAAGGCTACATGTTTGGAAGTGGTTGATATTAAAAAGAATCTGATAACAAAAGGAAGAGTTTTTGGGTTAAAAGCAGAGTTCTTGGTTGAGAAAGCTCAGTATTATGCAGATCATTTAAGCATGGATGCATTCGAGGCTATCCTTGCCTTACTCATCTATGGCATCTTCTTGTTCCCTAGCTTTGAGAATTTTGTAGACCTCAACGCCATTAAACTTTTCTTGAAGAAGAATCCTGTGCCTACCTTGTCAGCAGAAACATACCATTCTATTCATCTAAGGAACTTTCACAATGGAGGAATGATCACTTGTTGCGCTCATTTGTTATACAAATGATTCACTTCACACTTGCCCAAAGCCAACGCTTTTTGGGATCCAAAGAAAGGATGGTGGTCACAAAAGATCATGGCTCTTACCCACTCCGATATTAATTGGTATAGTCGTGACTATGATGGGATAATGATCATTGATAATTGTCGCTACTGCGAAAATCGGCGCCGGCTGAACAGAAGAGTCGCCACCGTGCGTTATTTATCCCACGGGAGGGAAAGGAAACGCTCAGAGTAAACCTCACACAACATGGGAAAGGTATGGTCGTCGCAACCAAAACCTGGATTCGGGAGTCGGTTACGCAAGGGGAAGGTATTAGCACCCCTCACGTCCGTCGTACTCGACGGGATCCACGCTTGTTTTCGGGTATGGATTGTTATTCTATCTAAACTATAAGTCAAGGGTTAAAAAGAAAATAAAACTGAAAATAAAAATGACTCGGCAAAGTATCGCACTTTATGCCTACGTATTCTCGCCTGGAACGAGAAATCAGAGTCAACGTAGTTCGCCTACCTACGGGAAAGGAGGGGAAGGTTGCTCGCTAGGATATCGCATCCTATGCCTACGTACTTCCACACAGCATGGAAGATCAGAGCAAACGTAGTTCGGGCCACGTACGACACAAGTCTATTTTGATTGCTTTTATCTCCTTCTGAAAAAGGGTTTTTCTGATTAACAGTCCAAGCGGACAAAAATGACGTTTTGATGAGTTCACATTCTTTTACAGAAGAAGTGTCTTTTATTGTGTTTGAAATATTTATTGTGTTTTTCTGTTTGTTTTGAGAAAGAAGAGACAGAACTCTAACCTATGGTTGCGAAGGGAATCAAACTAACCTAATATTATCATGCATGGGTTAAGACCTAGTGTCTATCATGCTCCTCTCTTGCACAGAGAAAAACAGAGATCCTACGGGATAGGCAGAAACAGAAACAATAACAGATATAATAAAGCAGTAAAAATGCATGGATGCAACAGTACAAGCGAGGCAAGGGAGTCCCACTCAACCTCGAACCTAGAAGACAATAGGCAAAAGTGAACAGGCTTCACTTTCAACCCAACAGGGTAAACAGCAAACAATACAACCCAGAAAACCAATCAATACATCAGCAATGAAATACATCAGCAAAAGAACAGCATCAGCAGGTCTGAATTAACATCTAACTCCAAGTAATCTCCACTCAGCTACAGGCTTCAACAAGCATCAATCTCCATCTTCATGGCCTTCAGGCAAGGGCTTTGATCATCAGTCTTCTATCTGCAATGGCTTTTCTTCAAGTCTCAGGCTCCAGGATGAACATCAGCCAACCAGATGAAGTAAATGAATGTTAGACAGTTAATTACCTACCAAGGGTGGTTCATCAACTGTTAACATTAAACAGCAAGTTTTCTCTCAAAAGTTCTATCTTTCAAATACATTCACTGATCCTTCCAAAGGAAGGAGGTGGATATTTGAAAGAGACTTTGAATCATAGAGAAAGGATAGAGGCAAACAAAGCCATCTATGTTTGAGAAGCAAGCTTTCTAATCTAGAGCTCTGCCTAGCTCCTAGACCCTAGTCTCCTCAGCAGCTGCTGGCAAGAACCTCCTCCTCAACTTTGACAGTTAATCTTCAATCTCTGGATCTCCAATGGTCTTCATCTCCTCAAGTCTTCAGCTTCCCCAAGTCCCCAGACGAACCCAATACCCAAGCAAGCAAGCAATAATCCCCAGAGGGCACACCACACCAGTCAATCAAATATACAGAGTATTAATAGCAGTAGGGAAATCCTGACTTTTTCTAAGAGGATCTAATAACTACCCATAGCCCCTATAGTCCCATAGCTAAACTATTCAAACCCTAAGTCCTAAGGGAAAGAATCAAACTTCCTAAGTCATCACCTAAAAACCCTAATTTGTTCATGTTGTTCAAACCTACACTAAGCACCTAAATTTAATTTCTAAAAATGGGAACTAAATTGAATCCATAAGTTCAATATCTAATCTAAACAACCTAAAAAGAATGAACAAAAAATATGAAAGTATCTAATAGAACAAAAATTATTAAAATCATGCATGAAATGAAACTATTTAAAATGTCATTTATTTAGAAAATATGGGAAAAATATGAAATAAAAAATAAAATGCAATTTTTATTTTTTAGAATTTTCTAGACATCCTAAAGAAAATAATGCAAAAAGAATGAGTTGAAAATGATTTTTTAGCTATTTATTATGAATTTTAGAAGATGCATAAAAAATTAAAGAAAATAAAAGAAAATAAAATGAAATAAAAATGGAGGGGGTTTGAATAGCAGGGAAGGCACGTTCAAAACATTGGGCTTATTAAAATGGGGGGTGTGGATAGCGCTCTGAGCCCAACCCCCCAATTAATGAAACGCAGCGTTTCCTTTCCTTTGAGATTTCCCTCCGTTTCTGAAATTGAATGGGAGCCACACGATGAGATGATTAAGTCAAATGTTCTGGACAATCCAAGGGCACACAGTCATCGTCCCCAATTGAGCTAGGGTTTGCAGAAAAACCCAGATTCCATGCACAACCTTCAAGCTTCTCATTCTCCCTCCACACGCCATGAAAACGCACGATGTAAAAAGCGAAATTCATCCACTTCTTCCCCTCTACAAGTCTATAACCATAGTTTACCTTAAAACTCACTCTATCAATCAACCCGATGAGAATAACAGTCATGCATCAACATTTTCACCTGCCATCAAGTGCTTCAATTCGTACCAAAACCTATCCTCATCTACTCTACATCTCATACTAGTCATTTTAGGCTGCAAAGAGAGGATTATCATGCTATATTCCAAGTGTTATGAACCTCAACAGAATTTGTGCACCATGATCAAATCTCTCGAAACTTCCTCAAACTCATCCTATTCAGTCCTCTACCTTATCTTAACCATTCTACACTATCAAAACCCTACCATGCTACCTAAGCCAAGCAAAATGAGCAGAGATACCAACCTGTTAAAAATGGAGAAACAGCTATGGAGATCTTCAATTCAATACTTGCAAGGACTGGAAATTAATCTACACACCAACACTTTGATTCTGTATGCAAATATTTGGGCTCAAACTCCTTGCATCATGTGATTCCAATTTCTTGAACCTTGAATGATGAACTTTGTATGGCACTCTCCTTGATTGATTCAGCCAAATGAATGTGTGAATCACAAACTATGGATGATAGTGATGAGATTCAGATCAAGAATGATGAGAATTGGTGAGGGATTGAGGGAGTTTGAGAAGTTTATGCAAGAATGAAAAAATGTGGAAAACTTGAGATTTTGAGCAAATGGGAGCACCAACCCTTGCATGAACCAGCTTGCATGAATATATAGGTTGCATGAGAACCTCCTAGAACATTGGAGAAGTTTCCCTTGTGCAAAATTCCCTTGAATGTTGATTATGTTTCTTATATTGCAAGCAACCATGGATAACTCCTAAATCTTGAACTAGACTCAAAATTCCACTTTAGCCAATGTCCTTAGAATGCCTTTTCCATTCAAAATGACCTATAATTTTGCATCATTTGGCCAAGATATGAAAAATACCATTTTTTAAGCCATTTTCCTTCATTAAATTCACCAATTTTGAAATCTTGTGCTATGAGTCTTTCCAATCTCTCATGGTCACTTTTCTAGACTCAAAATGTCATTTGGAGCAAGTTTGATGTTGTAAGTTTTTCCATTTGAAGCTTCCTTGTATGAGTTTTGGGCATAGGTTAAAATGACCTGTAATTCACAAATGACCAAAATACCCTTTGCTTGCCAATACCATAAGTTGAGTTCCACACATCATATGAAGGCATTCTATACCATTCTAGAAAGCTAAGACAATGAGGAACAATTCTTATGTTGACCAGAAATTCATTTGAAATCTCCTTGAGGGGTAAAACTAGCTTGGAAGTCAAGGCACTTTTGCAGACAAAATTTCAGATACCTCAGATGACCTGTAACTTGTAAGGACCATAACTTGAGTTCTATAAATCCCCTTAATGTCTTCCACCACTAAAATTAAAGGTCTTGAGATCCTCTACAAGTTCCATGTTGGCCAAGGATCCATTTGAACCTTACATTTTGACTTATCTTGCTTGGAAATTTGACCTAAACTAGGGGATTTTACACAGAAACCCTAATTTAGAAACTCCTCTTCTCCTTGATCTCTCTTGAATTCTTCTTGGCACATCTCCATATCCTTCTTTATATGTCAAATGATGAACCCCACATCTCTCCAATAGACTTGAATGCCCTTTAAATCAGTCAATTGACCTAGGGTTGACCTAGGGTTGACCCAGATGAAACCCTAGTTGACTGCCTTCAACTGTAGCTCTTGTGCTCTCATCAATGACTTGTCTCCTTCTTTAAATGACTTTCTAAGTCTCTCATAATGTCTAGATACTCTCCATGCCTTCAACTCACAGCTCACAACCCTCTTATTGACCCTCAGATACCCTCAGCTAGGAGATGGACTCAAGGCTTGATCTGCTGAACTCTCTGCTTTCAAATTCTTTCTTGATGACTTGACTGAGATAATAACCTCTTGATAGGCCTCTAGAGATGAGAATAATGGTTGGTCCCCTGTTGAATGACTTGCTATGCTTGTGCTATGCAGATGGTTAGTCTATGTACATGACTCTATATGCAAATGCTAATGATATTGAAACATAAACCCAATGAATAAGGTTGGGCAAATTTTAGGGTGCAACAGCTGCCCCTATTCAAGCGACTTGGACCCGATTGGATGAAGAACGAACGGCCTTCAAACATTTGAGGTACGAGACGGTTGAATACTAAGAAACCCGGAAATTTGCCAACCGCAGAAATAAACTGCACCACTGTTTGGGTAACGACATCCACTGCCTGGATCTGACTGTTTGCAGCCGCTCACTGATCTCGTAACGACCACGCTGGGGATAAAAGATTGCTTGCTTGTCCACATTAGGACTCTGTCTGTCATCAATACGAAGAAATCTTAACTAGAATCTGTCCACGTTAAGACTCCACTTGCTGTTAACCCAGAAAAATCTCGGCAACTCCGCTGGGGATAATTCGTCTGCATTTCCATAAACTGAATCGTCCACGTTAGGAATAAAACTCTTCCACGTTAGGAGTACCACCTGTCCACGTTAGGAATAACATCGTCCACGTTAGGAGTAACACCTGTCCACGTTAGGAATCATCTCTTCTGTATCTGTCCACGTCAGGACTAAACCTTTCATCTTTCCACGTCAGGAAGCAATTTTCTTTCCACATAAGGAGAACTATATCAATCTTTCCACGTAAGGACTCCAATACCACTTGACATGTCCGCGTCAGGACTCCAATCTTTCCACGTAAGGAATTCAACTTTGGTTCTGAACCTGTCCACGTCAGGACTCAACTTTCCACGTAAGGAGTACATCATTCTTCCACGTCAGGAATCAACTTTTCTTGAATCTATCCACGTAAGGACCCCAATTTTTCCACGTAAGGAATAAATCTTCTTTTGAGTCTGTCCACATCAGAACTAAACCCCTTCCACGTCAGGAATACACTCTTTCTTTCCACGTCAGGAATACAAGCCTCTTTCCACGTAAGGAATGCTATCCGTTTTCCACGCAAGAAAACATAACTTTTCCACATAAGGCAACCAATTCCTTCCGATTTGTCCGCGTCAGGACTACATTTTTCCACGTAAGGAATGCCATCTTAATCTGTCCACGTAAGGACTCCACTCTTTCCACGTTAGGAATCACTTCTTTCCACGTAAGGAATCCGCTTCTGATATGTCCGCGTACGGACTCAATCTTTCCGCGTAAGGAATACCATCTTCTTTCCACGTAAGGAATAATAATTTCTTTGATTTGTCCACGTCAGGACACTGATCTCGTCTTGATTTGTCCACGTTAGGACCCAGGCGTCTTCGACCTGCTGAGGAAATAAGACTTGTCCACGTAAGGACTCACACGCTTGTCTGATCTGTCCACGTCAGGACCCATGATTTGCCAACACAAAGAAAGATAACTGCTGAGAGGAACTGGTCCACGTCAGGTCACCAACACAAAGAGTAACCACTTTTGTCAACGTCATGACCTCCCATTCCACTAATTTCGAGAACCCGAATCTGCCCACATTAGGACTAACACGCTTCATCAATCCGGGGAAATAAACCTGTCCACGTTAGGACACCCACTTCTGAAGAAATCCCGTCAATATAGGAATAAGTTGTCCACGTCAGGACTTAGTTCTCCAATGATCCCCACCTACAAACTTCTTAGCACCCACGTGACAGCGACTTTGAGGCGGACTCTACTGGGGATATCTGGAAACCAAACTACCGGACGCCTGCTCTGACAACCGGCGGTGGCCTCTGAAATTCTGATTCATGGAACCCCTGATGACAACTAACTCTGCTTGGGAATAAAGAGAAACTTATCCTGATATCTCTGTGGGGAATACTGCCGAAACTGACATTATCATTGGTTGTCTCATGCCGAGCTCTTGAACGTTTGATTGTTCATTTAGGCAAGAGTTCTCTCCACCTGAACCGCTAGAGTACAGAAACTGCTTCAGCAAAATAAATGCCGCAGATAATGCTGACTCCGCCGGGAATAGCCAGATGCTACAGAAATATTCCAGCAAAATAAATGCTGGAAGGGTGAAGCCAACCATACTGGGAAGTTGGGAGCTCAAACCAAACACCTTGTTGAGGTAACCCCCTGCCGGGGGAATATAACCTTGCTGGGGAATAGCAGATGTGCATAGCATGATCGGACTTTCTGCTGGAGAGTGGACTGATATTACACAGTATCCCTGACAAAATAAATGACAGGAACCACCATCAACTCTGCTTGGGAGAGCCTTGATCTTCGAGTTCCGCGGGGAGGAAAGAACACTTGCTGAAAAGAGAACTCCGCTGGGGATAGGATGATTCTCTCGGGGTGAAATCCACTGACTCCGCTGGGGGAGAGTGCATGACCCTGCGGGGAAAGATGAACCTGTCTGAATACAGCCTTACGATCTTGGAATCGCCAAACTCTATTGAGGGTGAATAACTTTTCTGGAGCATATCCTTTGGGTAAGCTACGGCTAGCTGGGGAATTCTATCCTTCTTCAGGAAGAACATGCATGACCTGCGTGGGGATCAAGTCTTTCGTTATCACAATCTTTTGATCATCTTCCTCGTATGGTTATGAAACCTGCAACAACACAAACAAGACACGACAAGCCTATGCAATCAAATCAATTCAGGTTAGTGACGTTATTTTTAGTTAATCCAAAGCTTTAACAACTGTTGGCAAGGGCCAGTGACGTTATACACACGCTAGTTTCATCAAACTTAGGCGTTAATCCAGCACAAAACAGTAAAGAACAGTGTCGAGTATTGAATAACGTATTTTTATTGATTGGGCCCCTGAATGGGCGGAGTTTTTGTACACGGGCTGTAACTCCTGAAATGAGGAAGCTACACAAAGCAAATATACAAGTATATAAGTATGCACAAGAAGCATAAATATTGACAACTTAAATTTGTACACATGTCGGCAACGGGATGCAGATGAACACCGCGAACTGATCCTCCCATGACTCGCCTGACCCTAATGCTTTCCCGGTGTCCCCTCTTCTGAAGAGACTGTATCCGATAACTGGCTCCTCAAACGTATTCTCCCGCATTGATACTTACTGCAATTATCAAATTCGGACCGCAGTCATTTGCTTTTCAAATCCCTAACTTTTGCGTGAACCGCCCTTTACGGGTTTTCAGTTCACCGGGATACCCTTTTTTGCCGAAGCCGCCCAGTGTAGGTTTTCAACTTCGCGGGTGTACATTTTTTCCAATTTTATCCCTAATTTTTGCCCGAACCTTTCATTCTGTTTTCGGTTCGCCAGGATGCCCCATTTTTGCCTGGACTCTCTTTTTCTGTCCAGCGGGTCTATTTTAAGCAAAGTATTTTTTAACTGCGTCCGAATTCACAGGTGACACAAAGTCTTCTCCGTCCATGGTGGACAACAACAACGCTCCTCCTGAAAAGACCTTACTGACAACGTATGGCCCTTCGTAGTTGGGGGTCCACTTGCCCCTGTGATCTGCTTGCGGCGGGAGAATCCTTTTCAGCACAAGGTCGCCCGTCTGAAAGCTTCGCGGATGTATCTTCTTGTCGTACGCTTTCTTCATTCGGCTCTGGTACAAACGACCATATGCTAGAGAAGCTAGCCTCTTCTCATCCATCAAACTCAATTGATTCAACCTGTCTTTCACCCATTCTGCCTCGTCCAGCTGAACGTCTCGCAATACCCTCAGAGAAGGGATCTCAACCTCTAATGGTAGCACCGCTTCCATTCCGTATACCAACGAGAACGGAGTTGCCCCGGTTGATGTGCGTACCGTCGTACGATAACCGTGCAAAGCAAAGGGTAGCATCTCGTGCCAATCCTTATAGGTCACCACCATTTTCTGAACAATTTTCTTGATATTTTTATTGGCCGCCTCAACAGCGCCATTCATCTTGGGTCGGTAAGGAGAGGAGTTGTGATGTTCGATCTTGAAATTCTGGCAGAGTTCCTTCATCATTTTGTTGTTCAGATTTGAACCATTATCCGTAATTATCCGCTCGGGAATCCCATATCGGCAAATGATATCTCTCTTGATGAATCTGGCCACCACTTGCTTCGTTACATTCGCGTAAGACGCCGCTTCCACCCACTTGGTGAAATAATCGATTGCTACTAGGATGAACCGGTGCCCATTAGAAGCCGTCGGCTCGATCTTTCCAATCATATCGATTCCCCACATCGAGAACGGCCATGGAGATGACATCACATTTAGAGGACTCGGAGGCACGTGTATCTTGTCAGCATAGATTTGGCACTTGTGGCACTTCCTCGCGAACTTGAAACAATCAGTTTCCATCGTCAGCCAAAAGTAACCTGCCCTCAGCAGCTTTCTCGTCATAGCATGCCCACCAGCATGCGTACCAAAGGTACCTTCGTGGATTTCCTCCATGAGAAGCTTTGCCTCTTTCTCGTCTACACAACGCAACAACACCAAATCGTGGTTTCTTCTGTATAAGACGCCATCCGGATTCAAGTAGAAATTACCCGCTAATCTCCTGAGAGTCTTCTGATCTTGACTGGATGCCTCAGCCGGATACTCTTTATTCTTCAGGAAATTGAGGATATCAAAATACCACGGTTTGTCGTCAGATGCTTCATCAATAGCAAATACATAAGCTGGCCTGTCAAGCCGAGAGATAATGATTCGGGGAGCTTCGTTCCAGAAGTTGACCTTGTACATGGAAGACAAAGTGGCAAGGGCGTCAGCCATTTGATTTTCTGCCCTCGGTACGTGATGCAATTCAACCTTGTCGAAGAAAGGCAACAATCTCCTTGCATAATTCATGTAATGTATCAAATTAGGCTGCCGGGTCTCCCATTCCCCTTTTATCTGATTCACTACCAGAGCTGAGTCTCCGTATACGTCTAGATGTTTGATTCGCAAATCAATGGCTTCTTCAAGCCCCATTATACAAGCTTCGTATTCGGCCTCATTATTGGTAACAGCAAAGGTCAACCGGGCAGTAAACGGGATGTGCGACCCGTGTGGCGTGGTGATGATTGCCCCTATTCCGCTACCGTAAGCATTCACGGCTCCGTCAAATATCATCTTCCATTTGGACCCCAACTCTGGTCCCTCGTCTGGCAACGGCTCTTCACAATCTTTCATCTTTAGGTACATGATATCCTCGTCAGGAAAATCAAACCTCATCGATTGGTACTCTTCAATAGGCTGCTCCGCCAGATACTCAGACAGCACACTCCCTTTTATAGCCTTTTGCGAGACGTATTGAATATCATATTCAGTCAAGACCATCTGCCAACGGGCAATTCTACCTGACAACGCCTGCTTTTCAAACACATATTTGATAGGATCCATCTTCGAGATGAGCATGGTTGTATGATTCAGCATGTACTGCCGCAAACGCTTGGCGGCCCAAGCTAGTGCGCAACAAGTTTTCTCCAACATTGAGTATCGAGATTCACAATCTGTAAATTTCTTACTCAAGTAATAGATCGCATGCTCTTTTCTCCCTGTCTCGTCATGTTGACCGAGAACACAACCCATGCTTCCCTCGAGAACCGTCAAATACATTATCAAGGGTCTACCTGCCACTGGGGGTATTAAAATCGGAGGCTCCTGCAAATACTGCTTTATTTTATCGAACGCCTTTTGACAATTTTCGTTCCACGTTACAGCTTGATCTTTCTTCAACAGCTTGAATAATGGTTCACACGTGGCCGTTAGGTGAGATATGAACCGGGCAATGTAGTTCAATCTCCCTAAAAACCCGCGCACCTCTTTCTCTGTTTTAGGCGTCGGCATTTCTTGAATTGCTTTTATTTTAGCAGGATCGACCTCTATTCCTCTTTCGCTTACGATAAACCCCAGCAGTTTACCCGATCTCACCCCGAAGGTGCATTTATTAGGGTTCAGCCTTAGCCTGAACTTCCTAAGCCTTTTAAATAGCTTCAACAGATTCACCAAGTGCTCTTCCTCCGTCTGGGATTTGGCAATCATATCGTCAACATAAACTTCGATCTCTTTATGCATCATGTCATGAAAAAGAGTAGTCATCGCGCGCTGATATGTTGCCCCAGCATTTTTCAAACCGAAGGGCATCACTTTGTAACAAAATGTTCCCCAAGGCGTTATGAAAGTAGTCTTCTCCATATCCTCTGGCGCCATTTTAATCTGATTATAGCCTGAAAAGCCATCCATGAAGGAGAATACGGAGTACTGAGCAGTATTATCAACTAACACGTCAATGTGAGGAAGTGGAAAATCGTCTTTTGGGCTTGCTTTATTCAAATCTCGATAGTCCACGCACATTCGAACCTTGCCATCTTTCTTTGGCACTGGTACGATGTTGGCAACCCATGAAGGGTATTTTGTCACAGCCAGGAAACCAGCGTCCCACTGTTTCTGAACTTCCTCTTTAATCTTCATTGCCATATCTGGTCGAGTTCTGCGAAGCTTTTGTTTGACCGGCGGGCAATCTTCTTTCAGTGGCAGGCGATGCACGACCATATCTGTATCGAGCCCTGGCATATCTTCATACGACCAAGCGAATACATCACTATACTCTTGGAGCATTTCAGCCAGTCTCCGCTTGATATCATCCCGCAGCGCGGCTCCGATACGAATGTATTTCTCAACCCCTTCCGACCCCAAGTTGATAATTTCGATGACCTCGTCGTGAGGCAGAATGGCTCTTTCCTCTTGCTTTACCAACCCAGACAGTTCTTCAGGAACGTCGCTATCTTCGACAACCTCTTCTTCGGCCTGAAACACCGGGTGCTCAAAGTCGGGACGAGTCATAGGTGGTTCAAGGATGTCATCTGAAAATGTTATCCTGCAAAAGGAATGGTTAAGTGCTTCAAAATGTGTATAAAGCGAATAACCACGTTGCCATTTTATTGAAAAATATAAAACAAGAAAAACAGGGATTACAGTATTTGCACATGAAAAAACGCCATTTATTTAATGATTAACACGCAATGTTTATAACAACACAGCCCTAAGCAAATCCTGATGCCCCGGGCAAGACATCAGATTATTCAACAATTAATAAAGCAAAGCATTACTGTTTAAAAGTCACAGAAACAAGCTCCTGAATAGACCAGTTGCACAGTCCTTGTCCTGGCGTGCTTGGCTGAATCCAGGCATCCATATCACAGTCGCTGTCTCCTTCATCAGACTCTGAAGCAGTATTGACAGTTTCGTGACACACCCCACTGGCAGAGATGGTGATTGGCTTTCTGAAACGGGGCGCCCCCACGGAAGGAGTTGATGACGACGGTTGGTACCCCAGCCCGAACCGGTCCATCTTCACAGGAATGTCCAGCACTTTGCCCCAGCCCTTGGCTTCTCCTGCTTCCACTAGAGCTTGAGCTTTCTTATACGATGAGACAGCTATCTCTAGCACTTTGCTCGGCCCGGGACCTTTGTCCTTGATGCGCAAACCTTCGAATGCCTGGCATGGTGTTTCGTGGATCTCTCCGTCGACTTCCACATATTTAAATGAAGATAAATGGCTGACCAGGATGTCCTCTTCTCCGCACACGGTGACTACGCTGTCCCCAACCATATATTTTAACTTCTGATGCAGGGTGGACGTGACTGCCCCCGCTCCATGAATCCATGGTCTTCCAAGCAGGCAGCTGTACGCAGGCTGTATATCCATGATATAAAACTCAGTTGCAAACACTTCCGGCCCCACTTGCAGAGGCAAAGTGATCGATCCAAAGACTGTTCTCCGCGTGCCGTCAAACGCTCTGACTACCAAGTCACTGGGTGTGCACAAGATTCCTCTAACATCCAGCTTCATCATCGCTTTCTTGGGTAACACATTCAAAGATGACCCGGTGTCAACCAATACGTGCGACATTACTGATC
Source organism: Lathyrus sativus (assembly GCA_963859935.3). Lineage (NCBI taxonomy): Eukaryota > Viridiplantae > Streptophyta > Magnoliopsida > Fabales > Fabaceae > Lathyrus > Lathyrus sativus. The sequence continues at coordinate 307,734,240 of OZ012737.1, read as the reverse complement.
CTCTACACTCAACCGATACGTGTAGTGCCATATTATGATCTCTCCCTTTCGGAGTCAAGTCAAAATCGGTAAAGCCCAAGCTATGACCCGCGTTCACATGTGCCAATACCCCTTCTAGCTGATTTACGGAGACGTCTTGGGGTACAAAATAGGTGTCCAGGACTTTCAGCAAAGCATTTCTGTGAGCTTCCGAACACAACAGCAATGACAGGATAGATATTTTGGACGGTGTCTGCTGCAGATGCTCCACAATCTTATAATCACTTTTTCGAATCAAGCGCATGAACTCTTCTACATCCTTCGATGCTGCTTCTTTTTCACTCGCTTGCACTGGAACATTCTCAACCGCTTTCCCTTTTCCTTTCGCTAGTCTTTCAGCCTCCACTTCAGGAGATATAAAGATCCTGCCACTCCTTGTCATACCTCCCGGACCAACAACATTATCCACAGTCTCAGCTGGCTACTTGTTAACATCAATTTTTATCCCGTCACAATATACTTCCAACCCGTATGACCATGGGACTGCTTTCGTGTTCTCGTACAGGATTGGCCCGGCCTTAGTTATGGTGATCGGTGGGCGCTGAGCTGGTGCTGCAATAGTGATCGTCTTCCGAGGAATCGTCACAGTGGCCACATCATTCTGATTATCTGCTACTGCCCCTGCGGGTTCTTCAGTTGCCGCTTGGTCAAACTGCAATATGCCCTCATCAATTAAAGCCTGAATGCCCTTCTTCAGATCCTCACACCCCCCAGCTAGGGTCCAACAGTCTAAGCAATACTCATTACATCCTGGGTAAACACCTCCTTGTAACAGTCGGCTCTTTATCTCGCTCAGCGGCGTCTTCAAATCATCGACATTCATAATCAGATTCAAACCTTCCTCAGTCAGAACGGCGTTTGCCCCATGATTAGGCATGGGTTTCTGGACTATATTCGGACCTGCCGTTCCGAAGTTGATAGTCTTGTTGTCCAAAAGATCCTGCACAACATGCTTAAAAGCATGGCAACCTTCTATATCGTGACCCGGGGCCCCAGAATGAAACTCACAGTGCCTGCTTGCATCATACCCAAACGGGGGAGCTCCCGTTATCGGTGCCAGAGTTCTTTTCTCTACTAGATTCAATCCCAACAATGTCTGCAATAAATCAGCATAGGTTGAGGGAGGCTTCTCAAACACTCTTCTCGGTTTACTACCCTGGAATCTTCGTTGAGCTTGCTGTGCCCCCTGCTGAGGCTGCTGCTGCTGTGGCATTGGCTGCTGCTGAACCGGTTGTTGTTGCGGGACCGATGTTTGTTGGTATGGGATAGTAACACTCGCCACCTGCTGCGGCTGACGATATTGGTTTCGTCCCCTGCCTCGGCCTCGGCCTCGGCCCCCAAATACTGCGCTTGCCTCGCCCTGACGGCGCCCACCATAAGCTTTCCTATTACTGCCGGATGCAGTTGATTCCTCGACTTGGAACTTTCCTTGCTTGATGTTACGTTCAATCTTTTCCCCCATCAGAATTAGGTCTGAAAAACTGGCCAGAGACGTGTGAAACAGCATATCATGGAACAGACCTGTGAATGTGCCGACAAACATGTCATTCATTTCCTTATCTTCCACCGGAGGACGGACCCTGGCAGCCATATCGCGCCACCTTTGCGCGTACTCTTTAAAACTCTCCCCCTTCTTTTGCGACAGCCCGGCCAGCTGGACCCGATTGGGTGCCAAGTCGCTGTTATACTTGTAATGGGCTACAAATGCCTCTGCTAATTGCTTCCACGTCTTGATATCAGTTGGCTCCAGCCCCATGTACCACTCTAGGGAAGGGCCCGACAGACTATCCTGAAAGAAATGCATTAGCATTCTTTCATCAGTTGAGTATGCAGACATCTTTCTGTAATAAGCTCGTACATGCACTTTCGGACATGTGTCTCCTTTATACTTATCGAACGCAGGAGCTTTGAATTTAATTGGCACCCTTAAGCCAGGTACCAAGCCCATTGTTGCCATGTCCAACCCCACAGCACTTTGATTTAAGACTCCCCTCATCTGCTCTTCCAGCATTCTGATCTTCTGGGAATCATCCATCGGCCCTTCAAAACCTCCTCCGGAGAAGGCGTCTTCTTGCTGATCTTCTTGCCACATACCATTTCCAGCCCCATACCCATCATATCCGTTATTACGTCCGGCTCTGATCTGATTCATCCCCGGACCTCGGCCTCTGTTGCCGTACCCTTGAACTCCTCCAGCAGGACCAAAAGCCATAAATCCAGTACCGTTTCCGTTTCCAAAGCCTGCGTAACCCTGATTGGTCGCGCCATAACCGTCTTGCCCAAAGCCTTGAGCATTAAAGCCATACTTGCCAGTGTTATCGAACCCCTGATCGTTGAATCCGAATCCAGTATTGACAAAGCCGTTGCCTCCTAGATTATCTCCCAAATTGACATCACCCAACCCAACATTATGGACAGCAGTCTCATTTCCAACTCCGACGTTACCATTTGCAGCAGCGGTGGCGTTGTTGACATTAGCAGCAGGTGTGTTGATCACAGGCGGAGCCACTGGCGTGGGAGTACCGTCTCCATGAACAGTATCGACCCGTACGGACTGATGGTCTTCATTACCGTGACCAGCATTTCGAGCCAACAGAGGCTGGACCATGGCCTGCAAATTCTCCTGCCCTTTTGCAATAGCTTCCATGGTCTGCATAAAGAGAGCGAGCTTCTCGCGCACATCCTGCATCTCGTTCTGCATTTGATCCATGATTCTTCGACAGTTGGTGCGGGTAGAATAGCGGTGCGGGTGCTGATCTGCAATCCTGAAAAGTACCCTGTTACAGAGCAGGAAATAAGACACTTATTCAAAGATTACCTGCGATGCAATGTGAATATGAATGCAATGCAATGTGCCTGTGCATTAGGGAAGTTCATTCCCCCAGTTCTAGTGTGGAGGTGCCAGTGCGGTGATAGTGATGACAATAGGAATATCAGAGCTGAATCATAGAAAGCCTCATATATTGCAGGGAAAATCAATAAGCCCATGGTACAATATCACTGGGAGTACAAAGAAGGCATGACCTCAACCAACAATCCTGGTGATGGTCAGCACTATGCAAATAAAGCATACAAGTTACTACATGAAATGATCAAATCCTCCCAAAAGTCTGGTACTCTTCTATCAACTTCTTGGTCTCCGGATGGCTTGGTCGATCAAGCAGCCCTTCAACAAGCTGGTTTCTCCTCTTAAAGACACGGCGTACGTCTTCAGTGGTTTCTTCCCATGTTACTTCTCCGAAGCAATCCTCCAGCTTTCGTTTCTGAGACACCGCTTCATCTCTGGATTTGATTGCTTTGTTCAGTGCATGCTGGACACTATACCGGGTCATCACTTCCTCCTCACACTTCTTGATGCTGGACTTCAACTGCTCTTCGAGGTCGGAAATTTGCTGCTTCAACTTATCTTCCCTCTTCTTATTGTTGGTGAGCGTAGCATTCCAAGTCTTATTGCAAGAAGAGATCTCTCGGTGAGCGATGTCAAGCGCTTTCTTCTTGGATTCAAGCATGTCATGGGAGCTTCTGAACTCTTGCCCCAGACGTTCGCGCTTTTTCTTTTCCTCAGTCAACTCATCCCCTAATCTGTTCATTAGCTCAATCTGCTGTTGGAAAGCATACACGGCCTTGTTTTTCTCACTGCGTACCTGGGCTAACTCTTGCTCTAACCCTTCATTGATCTTCATCAAGGCTTCTTTTTCTTTCACAACTTGCTCGTAGGCTTCCCGAGAAACAGGGGTTGGCTCCGCTACCGGAATAGGAATAAGAATTGGTGCATCTGGAAACGGCATCCTCAACTGACTGGCTCTCTCCTGAATCCAAACCCTATAAGGCGCATAGGCCTGACAATCATTCTTTCCTAACAGTGGCTTCCCTCTGCGGTTAATACGCGTCCAGGCATGTTGTAACTTGGCTAATAACTCCCCCTTCACGTCTCCGGTGAAGTACAGAGATTCCTGTACTTCCTCCTCCTTTGGCGGGTTCTTCAGCGCATATCCGAACTGACGGACGAACAGAGATGGGTTGTAGTTGATACACCCTTTCCTTCCAATCAACGGGACGTTAGGGTACCCAGAACAACTGAAGATGAGCTCAGATCCCAACAGGTCTCGATCAAACCACACAACGTCTTCGGAATATAGCCTCATCAGGCGCTCTGACCAACTGGCTGAGGTTGCACTATCTGCAAAGGGTCCCTTCATAGGGAGATGACCTTTGAACCACATATTCAACAGAGGAGTACAGCAGTAAACAACTTTTCCCCTTCGGTTTTCGTTCTTGTAGTGCAATGAGTGGTAGAAGTCTCCGATCAACGTTGGCACTGGATTGCCGGCAGCGAACAGATAGAAAGCATCCAAGTCCACAAAATTGGGCAGGTTAGGGAACAGCACAATTCCATAAATGCATAGAGCCAAAATAGCGTTGAAAACCGCCCAACAACCGCTCTTGGCGTACTCTTGAGCTTTGCCGACCAGAAAATCTAGAGAGAAACCGGGAACCCCAAGCCAAGAAGTCACTAATAACTCAGCAGCATTCATATGCAAGGCTTTGGCTAAGTCCTCCAACTTGGGCTCAGCAGCAGAGTGAATAAAGGGAACCTTGTTCTGCACGGGAAGCTCAGTAAACTCCACATACTCCTCAATAGTAGGTCCTAGAATGAAGTCAGCAAAAGTAAAGCATCTCAATGCGGGGTCATAGAACTGCATCAAGGTGTATAGCCCGTTCATCTCATCAGCAGTGGGCTTACAGACTAATCTCAGTAATCTCCCATGACTCATTCTAAAGCTTCTTCTAACCTCCTCATCAGCGAGAGATATCAGACCAAGCAAAGAAGTAATATCAGGTGAAGGCAGCTTGTACGCAACGGTTTTCCTCAAACCAGCCATAGTCAATACTCAGAAGTCTGGGCACTAGAACCGGGGAATATGTAAATGCACCTGCAGCACAGACACACGTTAATGGGATGCAAGAGGTAATGGATATGCAGGCAATGCAATGCAAGTAACATGCAACAGGGACCAAAGCTGTAGCTGAATGGCCTGAACCCAATCAAGAAAGGTCTCAGATAGACCATCCAGAAGTCATCAAGCCCTGGTCTCAGATAGACCTAAAACAAAGCTCCAACACTGGTCTCTGACAGACCTCAAACCATAACTCCAACTGGTCTCTGGTAGACCTCAAATCATATCTCCAATTGGTCTCTGACAGACCTCAAGACTCTCCTACTGGTCTCTGACAGACCTCAGAACACATCTCCAAACGGTCTCTGACAGAAACTAGGACCCTCCATAAATATTCAGGATCCTGATCAAGAAACAAACCGGTGGTCTGAAGGTCTAGTTACCTGCATAACCCTGAATCCCCTCACAGGTGGGTGGCCCTATAACTGGCACAAGGTACGGCATCCTATGCGGTCGTCGGCGTCACAGACTTTCAGGGTTGATGATACGATTCCCAGAAGGAGTGGCATCATCAATTCCTGAAGAGGCCTCACTTAGCCAACTTCCAAATGATCGGTTCCCGGAGTCGACAATTCAGCTGACCAACAACCCCTTCGACCCAAAGGGTAGAAAAAGAAGCCAACCAGAGGAACCTCGTCCGAGTGTAGATTTCATGAGACACTAATGCAAGCAAAGCCGGCACGCGCCCACTACTTTCTACGCTAATTCTAGGTGCACTCAAGCCCAGGTCCGGCTTATCTCTCAATATCAGAACACCCGTCACACCCCAAATACAGCAATAATAATCAATATACAAAGCTTAAAATACAAGGTTAGAAATATACAATAACTCCATACAAAATCCTCGACGGGAAAACAAGCGCTAGGATTGACTCGCTCAAAGGGACGTTGGATCCCAAATGCATAAGAACCATCGCAGTTCTTAGCAGCCAGGGGACGTTGGATCCCCAGCAGAGTCGCCAGCTGTCGCTACTGCGAAAATCGGCGCCGGCTGAACAGAAGAGTCGCCACCGTGCGTTATTTATCCCACGGGAGGGAAAGGAAACGCTCAGAGTAAACCTCGCACAACATGGGAAAGGTATGGTCGTCGCAACCAAAACCTGGATTCGGGAGTCGGTTACGCAAGGGGAAGGTATTAGCACCCCTCACGTCCGTCGTACTCGACGGGATCAACGCTTGTTTTCGGGTATGGATTGTTATTCTATCTAAACTATAAGTCAAGGGTTAAAAAGAAAATAAAACTGAAAATAAAAATGACTCGGCAAAGTATCGCACTTTATGCCTACGTATTCTCGCCTGGAACGAGAAATCAGAGTCAATGTAGTTCGCCTACCTACGGGAAAGGAGGGGAAGGTTGCTCGCTAGGATATCGCATCCTATGCCTACGTACTTCCACACAGCATGGAAGATCAGAGCAAACGTAGTTCGGGCCACGTACGACACAAGTCTATTTTGATTGCTTTTATCTCCTTCTGAAAAAGGGTTTTTCTGATTAACAGTCCAAGCGGACAAAAATGACGTTTTGATGAGTTCACATTCTTTTACAGAAGAAGTGTCTTTTATTGTGTTTGAAATATTTATTGTGTTTTTCTGTTTGTTTTGAGAAAGAAGAGACAGAACTCTAACCTATGGTTGCGAAGGGAATCAAACTAACCTAATATTATCATGCATGGGTTAAGACCTAGTGTCTATCATGCTCCTCTCTTGCACAGAGAAAAACAGAGATCCTACGGGATAGGCAGAAACAGAAACAATAACAGATATAATAAAGCAGTAAAAATGCATGGATGCAACAGTACAAGCGAGGCAAGGGAGTCCCACTCAACCTCGAACCTAGAAGACAATAGGCAAAAGTGAACAGGCTTCACTTTCAACCCAACAGGGTAAACAGCAAACAATACAACCCAGAAAACCAATCAATACATCAGCAATGAAATACATCAGCAAAAGAACAGCATCAGCAGGTCTGAATTAACATCTAACTCCAAGTAATCTCCACTCAGCTACAGGCTTCAACAAGCATCAATCTCCATCTTCATGGCCTTCAGGCAAGGGCTTTGATCATCAGTCTTCTATCTGCAATGGCTTTTCTTCAAGTCTCAGGCTCCAGGATGAACATCAGCCAACCAGATGAAGTAAATGAATGTTAGACAGTTAATTACCTACCAAGGGTGGTTCATCAACTGTTAACATTAAACAGCAAGTTTTCTCTCAAAAGTTCTATCTTTCAAATACATTCACTGGTCCTTCCAAAGGAAGGAGGTGGATATTTGAAAGAGACTTTGAATCATAGAGAAAGGATAGAGGCAAACAAAGCCATCTATGTTTGAGAAGCAAGCTTTCTAATCTAGAGCTCTGCCTAGCTCCTAGACCCTAGTCTCCTCAGCAGCTGCTGGCAAGAACCTCCTCCTCAACTTTGACAGTTAATCTTCAATCTCTGGATCTTCAATGGTCTTCATCTCCTCAAGTCTTCAGCTTCCCCAAGTCCCCAGACGAACCCAATACCCAAGCAAGCAAGCAATAATCCCCAGAGGGCACACCACACCAGTCAATCAAATATACAGAGTATTAATAGCAGTAGGGGAATCCTGACTTTTTCTAAGAGGATCTAATAACTACCCATAGCCCCTATAGTCCCATAGCTAAACTATTCAAACCCTAAGTCCTAAGGGAAAGAATCAAACTTCCTAAGTCATCACCTAAAAACCCTAATTTGTTCATGTTGTTCAAACCTACACTAAGCACCTAAATTTAATTTCTAAAAATGGGAACTAAATTGAATCCATAAGTTCAATATCTAATCTAAACAACCTAAAAAGAATGAACAAAAAATATGAAAGTATCTAATAGAACAAAAATTATTAAAATCATGCATGAAATGAAACTATTTAAAATGTCATTTATTTAGAAAATATGGGAAAAATATGAAATAAAAAATAAAATGCAATTTTTATTTTTTAGAATTTTCTAGACATCCTAAAGAAAATAATGCAAAAAGAATGAGTTGAAAATGATTTTTTAGCTATTTATTATGAATTTTAGAAGATGCATAAAAAATTAAAGAAAATAAAAGAAAATAAAATGAAATAAAAATGGAGGGGGTTTGAATAGCAGGGAAGGCACGTTCAAAACATTGGGCTTATTAAAATGGGGGGTGTGGATAGCGCTCTGAGCCCAACCCCCCAATTAATGAAACGCAGCGTTTCCTTTCCTTTGAGATTTCCCTCCGTTTCTGAAATTGAATGGGAGCCACACGATGAGATGATTAAGTCAAATGTTCTGGACAATCCAAGGGCACACAGTCATCGTCCCCAATTGAGCTAGGGTTTGCAGAAAAACCCAGATTCCATGCACAACCTTCAAGCTTCTCATTCTCCCTCCACACGCCATGAAAACGCACGATGTAAAAAGCGAAATTCATCCACTTCTTCCCCTCTACAAGTCTATAACCATAGTTTACCTTAAAACTCACTCTATCAATCAACCCGATGAGAATAACAGTCATGCATCAACATTTTCACCTGCCATCAAGTGCTTCAATTCGTACCAAAACCTATCCTCATCTACTCTACATCTCATACTAGTCATTTTAGGCTGCAAAGAGAGGATTATCATGCTATATTCCAAGTGTTATGAACCTCAACAGAATTTGTGCACCATGATCAAATCTCTCGAAACTTCCTCAAACTCATCCTATTCAGTCCTCTACCTTATCTTAACCATTCTACACTATCAAAACCCTACCATGCTACCTAAGCCAAGCAAAATGAGCAGAGATACCAACCTGTTAAAAATGGAGAAACAGCTATGGAGATCTTCAATTCAATACTTGCAAGGACTGGAAATTAATCTACACACCAACACTTTGATTCTGTATGCAAATATTTGGGCTCAAACTCCTTGCATCATGTGATTCCAATTTCTTGAACCTTGAATGATGAACTTTGTATGGCACTCTCCTTGATTGATTCAGCCAAATGAATGTGTGAATCACAAACTATGGATGATAGTGATGAGATTCAGATCAAGAATGATGAGAATTGGTGAGGGATTGAGGGAGTTTGAGAAGTTTATGCAAGAATGAAAAAATGTGGAAAACTTGAGATTTTGAGCAAATGGGAGCACCAACCCTTGCATGAACCAGCTTGCATGAATATATAGGTTGCATGAGAACCTCCTAGAACATTGGAGAAGTTTCCCTTGTGCAAAATTCCCTTGAATGTTGATTATGTTTCTTATATTGCAAGCAACCATGGATAACTCCTAAATCTTGAACTAGACTCAAAATTCCACTTTAGCCAATGTCCTTAGAATGCCTTTTCCATTCAAAATGACCTATAATTTTGCATCATTTGGCCAAGATATGAAAAATACCATTTTTTAAGCCATTTTCCTTCATTAAATTCACCAATTTTGAAATCTTGTGCTATGAGTCTTTACAATCTCTCATGGTCACTTTTCTAGACTCAAAATGTCATTTGGAGCAAGTTTTATGTTGTAAGTTTTTCCATTTGAAGCTTCCTTGTATGAGTTTTGGGCATAGGTTAAAATGACCTGTAATTCACAAATGACCAAAATACCCTTTGCTTGCCAAGACCATAAGTTGAGTTCCACACATCATATGAAGGCATTCTATACCATTCTAGAAATCTAAGACAATGAGGAACAATTCTTATGTTGACCAGAAATTCATTTGAAATCTCCTTGAGGGGTAAAACTAGCTTGGAAGTCAAGGCACTTTTGCAGACAAAATTTCAGATACCTCAGATGACCTGTAACTTGTAAGGACCATAACTTGAGTTCTATAAATCCCCTTAATGTCTTCCACCACTCAAATTAAAGGTCTTGAGATCCTATACAAGTTCCATGTTGGCCAAGGATCCATTTGAACCTTACATTTTGACTTATCTTGCTTGGAAATTTGACCTAAACTAGGGGATTTTACACAGAAACCCTAATTTAGAAACTCCTCTTCTCCTTGATCTCTCTTGAATTCTTCTTGGCACATCTCCATATCCTTCTTTATATGTCAAATGATGAACCCCACATCTCTCCAATAGACTTGAATGCCCTTTAAATCAGTCAATTGACCTAGGGTTGACCTAGGGTTGACCCAGATGAAACCCTAGTTGACTGCCTTCAACTGTAGCTCTTGTGCTCTCATCAATGACTTGTCTCCTTCTTTAAATGACTTTCTAAGTCTCTCATAATGTCTAGATACTCTCCATGCCTTCAACTCACAGCTCACAACCCTCTTATTGACCCTCAGATACCCTCAGCTAGGAGATGGACTCAAGGCTTGATCTGCTGAACTCTCTGCTTTCAAATTCTTTCTTGATGACTTGACTGAGATAATAACCTCTTGATAGGCCTCTAGAGATGAGAATAATGGTTGGTCCCCTGTTGAATGACTTGCTATGCTTGTGCTATGCAGATGGTTAGTCTATGTACATGACTCTATATGCAAATGCTAATGATATTGAAACATAAACCCAATGAATAAGGTTGGGCAAATTTTAGGGTGCAACAATAATTGTGGGGATTTTGGCAATGTACCTCTTCTCAGCGCTAATGGAGGAATCAATTATAATCCAATACTCGCCCGCCGACAATTGGGATACCCGTTAAAAGACAAACCCAATGGTGTTCAAGTGGAAAACATTTTCTTCAAAGAAGAGGAAGATAGTCAAGGATCAAAAGGGAAGATTCTAGAAGCTTGAAAGCATCTACACATGAAAGGGAAGAAGGATATTGGAAGACTCAATTGTGTCTCTTTGGAACCTTACCTTCAATGGGTTCGAAAAAGAGCCATCACACTAAGGATGCCTTATCCTAAGCAAGAGCCTATGGCTTTGAAGGAAGAACGCCCTTTAGTCTTCATGTTTGAAGAAGAAAAGTTAAAGATTGCTTTGGCCAAAGCACAACAAATCGGAGAAGCTTGGAAGCACAAGTATCAAATAGTCGTCGAAGAAAACGCGGAGCTCCAGAGACAACTCCAGTTGAAAGACGAAGAAATTCTCTCTTGTAAGAAGAGGAAAGCACTAGAAGAACCTTATGAGCCTCAGTCTAATCCGTGGAAGATAATTGTGGACAGACTCATCTTTGAGAAGACTCAGATGGAAAGAAAGATCAAGAAGCTCAACTTAAGGCTGCTAGGGGAACCTTGATAGGATTCATTTAGCTGTTGTTTAAAACTCTTGTAAGGGGAAACAATATTTTGTAATCCATTTTGTTAATTAATGAAATGGCGACTTCTGATGTTCGTAAATGTTTGAGTTCCTTGACACCATTTGATTTACATTTGCATTTCTTCTAACCATTCAAGGAAATTCAATTTTTTCTTTTTGCAGACAACAACATGGTAAGAAGAGACATGCTTTCGTTTCCGGATCTGAGATTGGGCCGTCTAAGGATGTTAACAAGACTTGTCCGAAATCCCGCTACTTTCATAGTCAAATATGGAGACCTATTACCACTGATAAGTGCTCCAATCAACAAGCCCATGTTGCAAGCCTTGGTTGAGTTTTACTCTACAACCTACCACTGCTTCGTATTTCCAGACTTTTAGCTACTCCCAACCATCGAGGAGTATACTGATTATTTGAAGATTCCATGGACTTTCACGCTTCCTTATGGAAAACCAAAGAAGAGGGACTTGGCTAAAGCCCTACATATCAAGCTGGAGGATTTACCACCGATGAGAGCGAAAGGAGGGTGGTACGGAATGGATGCAAGACCTCTAATGGAGATGGCTGAATATCATTATGAAAGCAGAAATCTGGGCATCTTTGAAGCGATTCTGGCATTTCTAATATATGGGCTGTATCTCTTCCCAAGAAATTACGACTTCATTAGTGAAGAGGCGATCCGCCTCTTCATCATCAAAAATCCGGTCAACACAATACTAGCTGATACTTATGTAGTCATCCACCGCTTCATCTTGTATGATCGCGGGCAATTCTCATGCTGCCTTGCACTACTCGACCGATGGTTTACTTCTCATCTGCCAAGGACACATATCCTTTGGAGGCTTCCTACCAAAAGCGCATGGGTTTCTAAACTCGTCACTCTCAGGCACTATGACATCACATGATATGGCACCAGCCTCGGTGACCAAGTCATGATTCCTAGTTACAGATATTTCCCCAATGTGCCTCTCATTGAGACAGAAGGGGTTATCACCTATAATCCTGTCCTTGCCCGGCGTCAATATGGGTATCCTACCGGACCAGAACCCGAACCAGAACTGTTGAGACCTTGCTTCTGCGAAACTGGTCGTAACCGAGAAGTAGAAGCTAATGCTTAATACGCTCAAAGAGATCCACACCTTTTGGGCCTAACTCCAATGGAGAATGCAAGTTGCTTAACTACTAGAGGGTACCTGCTATGGTCAAAAGAAATTGCCTTGACCATGTTCTATACTCATGATTATGAGATAACCATGGAGCCTGAGGTCCCCACAACTAGGGAAGAGCTAAAATATGCTTTGATCAAAGCACAACGAGAGAATGAAGACCTGTGGGAAATTATCCGCCAGGACCAAGTTCATGTCAGAGTCCAAGAAGGAGAAGGATCATCTTGTTAGATTGATCTTTGTTTCACCATTTCCCTGCTTTCCCTAAAAGGATTGAAATCCTATTTGTTGCATTTACTTTCATTTTCTTGTAAGAAAGGTCTTGCTTTTTAGCAAGGGCCACCCTATTGTAATAGATTTTCAGCTATCAAATGAAAAACTCTTTTTAAGCATGTCGTTACATGTTGTTCTAACTTTTTGTTTGTAAACAAAAAATTCGTTTTTCCTTGAATGGTTTATGCATCCGCATTTGCATTTGCATTCACATGTCATCCTGCATCGGTCCTGCATCTGGGTTCCGCAGCTCATCCTTTGTTCTTGTTCAGAGAAAAGAGAGAAGGAGTCACGCTGAATACTCACAGTTACACCACACAATCCCAAGCTCAAAAGAAGATGGCAGATAATGACCAAAGGTTCGATCAAATGGATAACGACATCGAAGGGATCAAAGGGGACGTCAGCCAGATTATGGAAGTTCTCAACATAATCAAGGCAAAGATGGACACACAACCTACAGTAATCTCCGAAGTTGCCACAGCAGCGGCCAATATCACTGTAGCTCCTGTTACTTCAGCAGAATTTCCCTATGGCATGTCCCAGTATTTTGTGCCACCATTCAACAATATGCAGTCTTCGAGCCTCAATCCCTTGTTCGACTCAACAATCAGAAATCCTATTTTCACTCAAGCGGGTGGACCTACCACAGTGCGACCGGTTTTCGCCAATCAACAGCCAATCTTTGATATACCCGACGGTTCTGAACCCAAAGACGAAAAACACGAAAAATTAAGGGTAGAGATGGACATCATGGCCAAGAGGATGAGGGCCATCGAAGGAAGCCATGTCTTTGGATCTGATGCCAAGGACCTATGTCTGGTGTCTGGATTGGTATTTCCTCAGAAATTTAAAATGCCGGTATTCGACAAATATGAGGGGACCACTTGTCCTAAAGTACACCTAATCATGTACTGTAGGAGGATGGCTCCGCATATTGAAAACGACAAGCTGTTAGTACACTGTTTCTAAGATAGTCTTAAAGGAGCTTCGACTAAGTGGTATCTCAGTTTAGATCAAGCGAAGATCCACAGTTTCCAAGACCTTTCAGATGCTTTTATTCAACAGTACAAGTACAACATGGACTTAGCTTCCGACCGTCGTCAGCTTCTCAGCATGACACAGAAGAATACTGAAACCTTTAAGGAGTATGCCCAAAGATGGCGCGGAAAAGTAGCACAAGTAGAGCCTCCCCTTAATGAAAAGGAGTTGGCAGACTGGTTTGTGGATACAATTCGGCCAGAATTCTATGAACGATTGATCAGCGGTGTCACAACAAATTTCTCTGATATTGTGGCAGTGGGGGTCAAGGTGGAAGCAGGTTTAAAGAGTGGAAAAGTGACCACTCCAAATATTACCTCAAGCACCAGCACAACAAAAAATCCAGTCAGCAATTTTCACAAAAAGAAAGAGGGAGAGGTGATTGCGATCACATATGGGAAGAAAGCACAAAACTCCAGAAGCCATCGCCAACAGTACCATCCATCATATGTAGCAGCGGTGACTCCGGTTTTTCAACCTCATCACAACATGGTCCCTAGCCTGGGGCATCCAGTAATCAGCACCAGTATTAGTCCAACAATCAGCAACACTATCACTCCAATAATCAACAACAATACCAGCAGCCGCAGGGTCAACAACCTCAGAATAGGGCTCCGAGGGCAAATTATCAAGCAAATAGGCCAAAAATACAACCTATTCTGATGAGCTACACCGATCTGTTTGCCATGTTAATAGAAAGAGGGCTGGTCAAAACAAGAAAATTAGGTGCTCCACCTAATCCACTCCCGTTCTATTACAATGCAAATGCTCGCTGCCTATTTCATGAGAATGCTCCAGGACACGATCTCGAAGGTTGCTTCGCCCTTCAACATCTAGTTCGTGAATTAATTGAAAAAAGAATTCTATCCTTCAAAGATAATCATCCCAACGTAAAGAGCAACCCTCTGCCAAATCATGGTGGAGTCAATGCCATTACTGAAGAAGGTGAGGGGTCAGAAGACAAGAAAGTTACCACTATTGGTGAGATCAAAGTGCCATTGGCAGACCTACACAAACGCCTTGCTCAGGCATGGTCACTTAAGACATCTCACGAAGATTGCAAAGAATGCATGTTGAATCCTAAGGGTTGTGACGCTGTGAAAAAAGACATTCAGGCAATGATTGAACAGGGGATGATAGAAATCGCTCACCGAAAAAAGGAGGAAGATGTGGCAGTCATCGAACCTGTGTTTAACATGCCAGAAAAGCCCAACAAAAGAGTTGTATTCAGGAATGATAACAACAACAATAACTACAAGAACGTCCGGCCAGTATTCCGTGACGATGCACCCCCGAAATTCGGGAGAGGACATACCAGGTTTGAACCGAGGGGAGGATCCAAACCTCACCCAAGAGCCATGACACCAAAGCAAGACTATTCATGGTGCGAGGGGATCTTCAAAGAAAAGAAACCAGCAAATGTGGCTAACATTGCCGGTGGAAGCAAGATGACCCGGAGTGGTCGCATCTACCAACCTTGGACATATAATGTGGCTCCTCCACCAGCAATTTCTGTTCAAAAAGCTCTTGTTCCCCAGAAGCCCGTTCCAGAGGCAGTCGCCACTAAAGAACCTTTCGTTAAAGGAAAAGAAAGCGCCAAAAATGATGAAGAAGAATTTCTGAGAATCATTAGACGAAGTGATTATAGGGTGGTGGACCAACTAAATCAAACACCATCTAAGATCTCGGTTATGGCTTTACTTCTAAGCTCTCCGGCGCACCGCCAGGCTTTGCTCAAAATCCTGACGCAAGCCCATGTTACCAAAGACATCACAGTGGGGCAGTTTGATTCCATTGTATCAAATATCACTACCTGCAACACATTGAGCTTTGACGGTAATGATCTGACAGCTGAAAAGCGTAAGCATAATCGTGCTCTACATGTGTCGGTCAAATGTGAAGAGGATACAATGTCCCGAGTTCTTGTTGACACAGGATCAACGCTCAACGTAATGCCTAAAAGGACATTGGCCAAGCTGGCATATCAAGGTGCTACCATGAGGCCAAATTCTCTCATAGTCAAGGCATTTGACGGATCCAGGAGAGCCGTGATAGGAGAAGTTGATATTCCTATCCTGATTGGACCACAAATCTTCGAAGTCACCTTCCAAGTGATGCACATTAATCCTGTCTACAGTTGTTTACTGGGAAAACCATGGATTCACGCAGCTGGCGCTGTTACTTCTACTCTCCACCAAAAAATGAAGTTTGTTATGGATGACCAGTTGGTCATCGTTCATGGAGAAGAAGACTTAATGGTGAGCAACTTGTCATCATTCCGGTATATTGAGGCTGATGAAGATTCCCTCGAGATGGCCTTCCAAGCACTAGAAATAGCTCATGCTGTTCTAGTTGATGAATCAGACATAACCCGTGGGCCATCATTTACCTCTGCTCAAAGTATTAAGGCGGCACTGAAAGCTGGAATCCCATTGGGATGGGGAGAGGTCATCAAAGTCAATGCTCGAGCCAAAAATGATCGACAAGGGTTGGGTTACAAACTAACTCTAGAAGGCGAGCCAGAAGAAAGCACCATGAAGAAGAAGTCTTTGAATGAGATATTCACCAGTGGCGGCATGCAAGTCAATGCCATTATTGCTAAAGATGAAGATGGTAATATGGATCATCTAATAACTAGGGGAGGAGCAGCTTTGCGCAACTGGGAGGTTGTGGAAGTTCCCATCTTTTTACCTTTAGAGTAATTCACTCTGCTTGTTAGCTTTGTGTTTTTCTTTAAAATTCCTTGTCTTGCCCAAGGCCTGCGAATTATTTTGTATTGGGCCACTTTGCAAATTTGAAAATCATTAATGAAAAAGTGTTTTTGTTAAAACTCTTGCTTATTGTTTTGCGCATCATTTTCACTCTTTTTCTTAAAAGAAAAATGGAAATCTTTTTGAAAAAATAAAAACAACCCTTCATCTGAATGTCTGTGTGTGTGTGTGTCTAATTGTTCCAAAATAAAACATGCAGAATACCTCCATCAACCACAGAATCCTATGATCCTTCGGCTCCTTCTACTAGCGGTTCATCTGTCTTTCAAGCTGAAGAAGAGAATGATGAAGAGTTAGAAGTCCCAGAAGAGTTGAAGAGAATGGCTGAATACGAAGATGTTTATCTCCAACCCCACAAAGAGCAGACTGAAGTCATCAACTTGGGGTCAGAAGAAGAAAAAAGAGAAGTCAAGATTGGGGCATCATTGAGGCCAGAGATCAAAGACAAGCTGATAGCGATCCTCAGAGATTATGTCGGCATATTTGCTTGGTCTTACCAAGACATGCCAGGGTTGAATACTGACACTTTCATGCACAAGCTCCCCCTGAAGCTAGAGTGTCCTCCGGTCAAACAAAAGCTTCGCTGGTCAAGACCAGACATGGCTCTTAAAATCCGAGACGAAGTCAAAAAGCAAATTGACGCCGGCTTTTTAGCGGTATCCGAATATCCAGAATGGGTGGCAAACATTGTACCAGTCTCGAAGAAGGATGGAAAGGTCAGGATGTGCGTCGATTATAGGGATTTAAACAAAGCAAGTCTAAAGGACGACTTCCCTTTACCACATATTGACACTTTGGTGGATAATACAGCCAGCTTCGCAGTATTCTCATTCATGGACGGATTTTCTGGTTATAATCAGATAAAAATGGATCCAGATGACATGGAGAAAACAACCTTCATCACACCCTGGGGCACCTATTGTTATAAGGTCATGCCTTTTGGTTTGAAGAACGCAGGGGCAACGTATCAGAGGGCCATGGTCACACTCTTTCATGACATGATGCACAAAGAAATCGAGGTATACGTGGATGATATGATCGCGAAATCCCAAAGTGAATAAGACCACTTGGATCATCTGCTGAAGCTATTCGAAAGACTCTGAAAGTATCAACTAAGGTTAAATCCAGCAAAATGCACCTTCGGAGTTCGCTCAGGCAAGTTACTTGGTGTCATCGTTAGTCAACGAGGAATTGAAGTAGACCCTGACAAAGTTAAAGCAATTCAAGAGATGCCTGCTCCCAAAACAGAGAAATAAGTCAGAGGCTTCCTCGGACGTCTGAATTACATCTCTAGATTCATCTCCTATCTAACTCCTACTTGCACGCCGATCTTCAAGTTGTTACGAAAAGATCAAACAGTGGTATGGAATGAAAACTGCCAGGCTGAATTTGAGAAAATCAAACAGTACTTACAAGAACCTCCGGTTCTGATTCCTCCTGTACCCGGAAGGCCTTTGTTCATGTATATGACAATACTAGAAGATTCAATGGGCTGTGTCTTAGGCCAAACTGATGAGTCAGGAAAGAAAGAACACACAATCTACTATCTGAGCAAGAAGTTCACTGATTGCGAGAGTCGTTACTCTCCCCTGGAAAAAGCCTGTTGTGCGTTAGCATGGGCCGCCAAGCGTCTGAGGCAGTACATGATTTGTCACACCACAATGCTGATTTCTAAGATGGACCCCATCAAGTACATCTTTGAAAAGCCAGCTTAAATAGGAAGATTAGCCCGATGGCATATGCTCTTATCAGAGTACGATATTCAGTATGTTGCTCAGAAATCTATCAAAGGAAGTGTCTTGTCAGAACACCTCGTAGAGCATCCCATGGAGGATTATCAACCACTCAAATTTAATTTTCCTGATGAAGATGTGATGTATATTCAGCGCACGAAACCAGAGCCTGGTCTGGAAGAAGGTCCCGAGCCTGGATCCCGCTGGGAAATGATGTTCGATGGAGCGTCAAACAAGAACGGACATGGTGTCGGAGCTGTTCTAAAAAATCCAACTGGAGGGTACATTGCTGTCACAGCCCGACTTTGTTTCTCATGTACAAACAACATAGCCGAGTATGAAGCCTGCATCTTAGGGTTGGAAGTTGCCATCGATCTTCGCATCAAAATCTTGGAAGTAATTGGTGATTCTGCTTTAGTGATCTACCAACTCAAAGGACAATGGGAAACCAGGGATGAAAAGTTGATCCCTTACAAGACTCATATCTTGGAGATGGCTGAATATTTTGATGAAATTACCTTCAAACATGTACCAAGAGCAGAAAATCACATTGCCGATGCGCTAGGCATGATAGCATCAATGTGGAAGGTCCAGTTTGTCAATGAGGCACCTCTGATCCGCATCGAAAGAAGGACAGTACCCGCATACGTCATGACAATAGATGAAGAATCTGATGAGAAGCCATGGTTTCATGATATCAAGAATTTTCTTCAAAACCAAGAGTATCCCGCTGACGCGTCCACAATTGACAAAAGAGCAATACGAAGATTGTCATCTAAATTCTTCATCAGCAATGGTACCTTGTACAAAAGAAATCATGACATGGTTTTACTCCGATGTGTCGATGAAAACAAGGCGAATCTCATAAACTGAAGTACACGAAGGAACCTTCGGCACCCATGCCAATGGCCACGCCATGGCTAAGAAAATCTTAAGAGCAAGCTACTTCTGGTTAACTTTGGAGACGGACTGCATACTCTTCGCTCGAAAGTGTCATAAATGTCAAGTCTATGCTGATAAAGTGCATGTCCCTTCACATCCTCTCAATGTGATGACATCACCATGGCCTTTTGCAAAGGTGGGCATAAATATGATTGGGGAAATAGAGCTAAAAGCTTACAACGGCCATCGCTTCATCCTTGTCGCAATTGATTACTTCACCGAATGGGTGGAAGCAGCGTCATATGCGAACGTGACAAAGCAAGTGGTTGCTCGCTTCATCAAAAAGGAGATCATCTGTCGATATGGTATCCCTAACCAGATCATCACTGACAATGGGTCGAATCTGAACAACAAAACGATGAAGGAACTTTGTGACGATTTCAAGATCAAACATCACAATTCGTCTCCTTACAGACCCAAGATGAATGGTGCAGTTGAAGCTGCAAACAAAAACATCAAAAAGATAGTACAAAAGATGGTCGTAACTTACAAAGATTGGCACGAGATGTTACCATTTGCTCTTCATGGATACCGAACATCAGTGCGCACTTCGACAGGGGCAACTCCCTTTTCCTTAGTGTATGGGATGGACGATGTGCTACCCATTGAAGTCAAAATACCTTCTTTAAAGATCTTGACGGAAGCAAAGCTTAATGAAGACGAATGGATAAAAGAAAGATTCGAATCATTGAACCTCATTGATGAGAAAAGAATGACGGCCATGTGTCACAGTCAAATATATCAATAGAGGATGATCAGAGCGTTCAACAAGAAGGTTCGTCCCAAAGAGTATAGGGAAGGAGAGCTTGTGCTTAGAAAAATCCTACCAACTCAAAAGGATATGCGCGGCAAGTGGATGCCCAACTACGACGGCCCTTTCGTTGTAAAAACTGTCTTCTCCGGAAGATCTTTAATTGTTGAAACTATGGATGGCGAACAACTCAAGTATCCCATCAACTCAGATGCAGTGAGAAAATACTACGCCTGAAGCAGAAGACCTAGAAAGGAGATTCCAGTGCTTCAACAAGATGAAAACCTAATGTTTAAAAGCTAGCGGACACCGGGGCAGAATCTTGTGCAAGGTATCAGAAGAAAGATCAACGCCTGTCATTCTCGTCAGAAGCAGCAAAGCAAGTGAAGTGACAGTTAAAAGGACCGGATTATTATGGGATTCTGTAACCTTTTCTGTTTGCCATTTTTCAAACTTAAAGTTCCCAAGGCTTTGCCTTTTGTAAAGTTCTTGTCTATCAATAAAATCAGATTTTTGGCCAAATCATTGTTATGATCCTCTGTTTTTGTTATGCAATTTCACTTATTCGTTAATAAGAATTTTTATGAAAGCAAAGTGTTTTGGAAACTTAAATTTTGTTTAAAAAAAAAGGGAAACACAATTTGACAAAATGATTGAAAAGTTCTAGAGGTAATCTGATAACATTACACAGTTCTCAAAGTTGTGGAAGCTTGCTGTTACTTTCGACCAAACTAGATGCGTCCAACAGTAATTCTAGCTCTTAAGCCAAGACTTCTTCTCTACAGAATTACGAGGATATTATTGGAGAAGATCGTTATCTACGTCGAAGAAGAAAGTGTCACCAGACTTGAAGCATTTTGAAACTCAGTGTGACGAGTTCTCTTTTGTTTTCTTTGTTTTTCTTTCCTTTGTTCCTGCGGGTCGGTCTGCATTTTACATACATCATCATGCCAGCATACGCATTTGTTTGCATTTCTGGTTTTGGTTTTTGCTTGTTTGGCTGTTGCCTTTGAGATCCTTCGGTTGTTACCATTATCCTTGATCTGTTGTAACAAATTCGCTTCAAAGTTGACATCCTGGGGTTTCCTTATCTTCTCCGAGAAGCTAGTGGTGACTAGCAATATCCAATTTACACATATGGGGGTCGTTACCAATATTCATCTTTGATTTGGGTCGTCACCAATAATCTTTGAAAGACTAGTAGTCACTAGCACATGTTCAGAACTAATTATGTTCGGTACCTTGATTTGGTCGTCACCAACAATCTGTGCTAAAATCTAGTGGTTACTAGTATTGGAGTCCTTTTGATTCGATTTTCACCAATCTGTGCTAAAATCTAGTAGTTACTAGTATTGCCTTCTAAAACCAATGGTCATTGGTACTGGAGCTGGTCGCCACCAAAATTCCCTAAAGTCCAATAATTATTGGCATCGCCTTCAAATCCAATTATTATTGGTACCCGTTTGATTCGGTTTTTACCAGTCTTTCTGAATTTAGTCGTTACTAGTATTACCTTCAGACCCAATCGTTATTGGTACCCCTTGATTCGGTTATTACCAATCTCTATAAGTCTAGCGGTCACTAGCCTCATTTGGAAAATCTAGTGGTTACTAGCATTATCCAGAACCAATCGTTATTGGTATACCTGAGTTGGTCATCACCAATCGGTCTAAGTCCAATGGTTATTGGCATCGCTTAAATCAGATTGTTATCACCGCATTGGTCTGGTCGTTACCAAACTCCTTGAATCCAATGGTCATTGGTCTCCTTTGGATTCGGTCGTTACCAAATTTTCCAGTTAAGTCTAGTGGTTACTAGCATCATCCAAAACCAATTGTTATTGGTATATCCTGATTTGGCTATCACCAGTCCCCTCTAAATCCAGTGGTTACTGGCATTGCTTGAAAACTAATCGTTATTAGTGCCGAAAGTTGATTGTTACCAACTTCCCCAGCCAGAGTCCTGTTGTTTTAACAACATTGTTTGGAATTCTCAATTGTAATTGGAACTTCGATTTGGTTGTTACCATATCCCCAGAAAGTCTAGTGATGTTTAGCACTTCTTGGAAACCGTTATTGATTTGGTCGTCACCATATCCCCAGTAAGTCTAGTGGAAACTAGCACTATTTAAAGTTATTCGTGGTTCTGGTCGTCACCAGTCTACCCATTTGAAGCTTTTGCTTTTCCGGTCGAGTCTCGGAGAACTAGTGGATACTAGTTTCCCCGGCGTGTCCGGTCTTGTTTCTAACCTTTTCCTGAAGATCTCGTTTGAACTCTTCGGTATAGGAAATTTCTCATCTGGTTATCCCTAGTGAGATTCGTGTCTTCATTCCGTCTTTTCCCCGGTGAAGTTCTGCTTCCCCAGTGGATTTATCCCCCAGCGAAGTTTTCCCCAGTGAGGTTTACGTTTCTTTTCTTTCGTTTCCCCAATGAAGAATTGTTATCTTCCCCGGTGGACTTCCTCATCTGGTTATCCCCAGTGAGATTCGTTTCTCCTTTCCCCAATGAAGATGTGTCTCCCCTGCGTGAAAGATTTCCTTGAATAAGTATCTTTAGTCATGGTTGAACTATCTTGCTTACTTCGCTTGGAATCTTTCCCCAGTGTGTTGGGTCCTCGTGAGTGGTTACTCATTGTATTGCCGTTCTTTTATATTTGCTCGTGTGTTTGCATCTGTCTTGCATTCAAGCATCATATAACATCATTTAGATTCATGGCATATTTGCATTCGTCCTTTTGCATACCATCGGATCTAAGGGATAAAATTTCTGGTTTTCTATATTTAAATACCTTTCACTGCGATTATGTGAGGATTGTCATCCCTCATCACCATCTAGTGAAGATATTTAAATAGGGGCATCTGTTGCATCCCAAATTTTGACCCCTTAGATCCTCATCATCATTTTAGGATCATATTCACTTGATTAACTAACCTTAACCCATTTTCAGTTTATCTTTGTTAAGATGCGGATGAATTAGGGTTCCGTACCGTCAAAATCGAGATTTCGGTGGTCTGATCAATCAATGTTTTGGATTGGTTCAACTTCAAATAAGTCTCCACAACATCACAAATACAACATTGGATCAAGTATGGATTCAATTTGAGGTGGTCACTGTTGCACCCCAAAATTTGCTCTCTTTCAAGGCTTGACTCATTTCTTCATTTCTTTCAAATTCAATGGCATAAGGGAGGCCCATCATTCCAAATTCAAGGTTCATAAATTCAAGGCTAGATTCAAGAGTTTTTACAAAGAGAAATCTCTTGACATTTTCAAGAATGTTACATTGGTTACCAAATTTCAAACTCTTGATAATGCTTAGGAAATTAAGCTATTTCTAGTTTTAATTCAAGATTCAAAATAACTTCATGCCATGGTATCCCCTATGCCTCATCAAGTCCACATGGTCCCCTTTGTGCTTACAAACATGCAAAGAAAATATTTAAGAGCTAATTCAATGATTGGAATATCTCAAGATTAAGGCTATGCATACATTCATGGGCAATTTGAATATGGTCCAAAACAGCCCCATGCAAGAAGTGGCAATGTGTATCATATCACAAAATCATTTTCTTTACTCTTGGGTATCCATTTTCTCAAAATTTTCTCTCTTTATTTCTTTGCTCTTATATTCATTTTATTTACTCCTTTATGTGTTGTTGAACTATATATATCATGTAAGGCCCCATAAGGGACCAAGAAATCATTGTCAAGAAACTACGAAAACGAAAGAAAACATAGAAAAAGTTAGGATTTTGGCTGTTTTAACAGGCTGACGGTCGACCATAGCAGGTCTATGCGTCGACGCATAGCCTGCATTTTTTAGACAAATTAAAAAAAAAACTTACAGTATGCGTCGACGCATGAGTCGGCGGGCGCTTACCCGTCAGTCTATTAAAATGGTGTGCGCCGAGTGTATGGTCGGCGCATGGTGTTTATGCGCCGAGCCGTGGGAAAAGGCTGAAAGTCATGCGCTGACCCTATGGTCGACTCATGGCTTCAAAACTTGCAAAAATAAAATGAGAAATTTCTGGCTTTGTGCAGTTTGTTATGGCTTTATTGGCATGTCCCGATTTTTTTTAGCCAACTAATCCCATATGTTGTATGATTTTAGTGGGAATGTTGCTATTGTCCTTGGTGACCTTTGATTCCAAAAACCATTTTCAAAAGCAAACTCTCGATTTTATCGAGCCATTTTTAACCCTTGTAAGTCGGCCGCCTTGCGTGTCCGCCATCGACCTTGCTCGCTTCACCTCAAACTTTTTTTAAGCAACTAAAACCCTTGACCCAACGTCAAGCGGACTTTCTCAAATAATGGTTAAACCAACTCACCATATTTAACAAAGGATAAAGGTCACTTTGTATTGAACTAAAGAGAGAGGATTAAGTGTAGACTTCTTCCTCTCCGAGTGTTGAGATGCTCACTGTAGTGTGGGTGGTTTTGACACTCGTCTTTCAATTCAAAGATGTTTTCATCCACACCTTTTCCCCTAAAAAACCCTCGGTCCTGTACCGAGCGTATTTTCAAAACACCTACAATAAATACACCGATTCTCTTTGTATTGAACTAAAGAGAGAGGATTGAGTGTAGACTTCTTCCTCTCCGAGTGTTGGGATATTCACTGTAGTGTGGGTGGTCTCGATACTCGTCTTTCAATACGAAGACGTGACTTTATCCGCCACCTATCTCTCTATGCAACTTCTTTCCGCAACCTTTGTCACCTGAAAACCTCGGTCCCGTACCGAGCGCATTTTTAAACTCTTTTCGTAACAAAAACTTGAATGGTCGTGGAGTGGTTAGGCGTAGGCCTTCTCCTATCTCGAGTGCTGGCGTTTACCGTAGGGTTCTCTGTCGCAAAAGCACTTACCATTCAAAACCAAAAAACACTTTAATAAGAGAATGAAGTTCTCTTTGTATTGAACTAAAAAGAGAGGATTAAGTGTAGACTTCTTCCTCTCCGAGTGTCGAGACGCTCACTGTAGTGTGAGTGGTTTTGATACTTGTCTTTCAATACGAAGACGCTATGTTCGCCACACCCTTTCATAACAAAAACTTTGAGATAAAGAATTGGGTACTACCCGTAGGGGTTACTATCTGAGGACCTATCTCGCCCCTTAAAAAGAAACAATTCAACAAATCAAATGTGACATCTTGCCTCGCATGGCGAAAACTTATTTTTCGAAAAGGATATGATACGTCCGTTCTACCGCAAACAGGTAATGCCTAAGTCTCCAGCGAGCGAGCAACAATACACCTAACTGCTAGAATGCGTACGATAGCATCATCCATAAAAAAACATCAACAAATCGTAGGCCGAACTACGGCTGCTCTGATTCTTTACTTTTTCAAGTAAAGATACGTAGGCACAAGGGCCACAATCCTTGTCGAGCACATTCCCCCTTATATCTGTAGTTCCCCGAACTACGTCGACTCTGATTTTCTCATGTCTATCGAGAATATGTAGGCCTAGGACCGCAAAGTCCTACCGAGTCCGTCCTTTCACTCTTCTTCCCTGTTACGTCCTTTCCTCGTTTCTAAACCCTTTTTTTTCACTGTCCCGTGGAACACTTTATAACATAATATTTAAGCAAATAAATTTACACATTCGACAAACAAATGGTTCCCATCGAGTACGATGGATGCGAGGGGTGCTAATACCTTCCCCTCGCATAACCGGCTTCCGAACCCGTTCTTGGTCGCGAGACCATCTTATCCGTTCTTTTCTTGAGGTTTTCTCGATATTTTCCTTTCCCCTCACGGGATAAATAAAATTCGGTGGCGACTCTTTTGTCCTTTTCCTTTTTCGCCTTCCCCGTCGTTGCGCATATTTTTCCGAGTAGCGACAGTCACCCGAAAATTGAGAACAGTGCAATTTAAGGTACCCGTTTAGGGTTTTCGACGAGAAAAAGCCAACTGTAGTTTGAATTTTGGTTTAAAGAATGCTTCAATGGTGGGATCTTGGTCCATTAAGCTCATTTGGCTTAGTAAAGTCTATCCAAAGAGTTTCAAGTCTTCAGGATGTCCGGATCATCAACGGTCGACTCGGTAGTCACCGATTGATCGAACGGTTAACCGAAAAGTCAACTCTTTAACAATACGAAATTTGACTTCAAGATGTGAATAAAAAATGTTCCTTATGTCATATTACACCTCCCCATAAAATTTCATGACCATTGGATCAAGGGTTAAGAAGTAATTGCAAAAATTGGGAATTAGGGTTTCGAAAGGGGTAAGACCATAACTCCTCAACCACACGTCCAAATGAAGTGGTTCAAAGCTCATTGGAAAGCTCTGGACAAATCCTACAAAATCCTCAAAGTGGTCCATGATCAAAAAAGGCATAGAATTGGAGTTATAGCAAAATTCATTTTTGAGGGGGAAATAACTTAGAAAAATTCTAAGTTATTTGGCAGTTTTAAGTGGTTTTTTAGCAACTTTGAAGGGTTTTTCAACCTAGTTGCATCTAGAATTTGGATATTCCCAAAACATTAAAGTTATAGAGATACTTGAGGGCTTTCTAAATTGAGGTAGAAGTCCTCAATATCATGTTTGAGCAGGAAGTTATGCACCATAGAAGTTGGGCCTGCCACACTTGAAATCACTTTGTCAAGAATTCTCAAATTCGGATTTTCACAACTTAAGCCACTCTCAGCCCTTGGATCTTGATTCAAATTGATAATGTGAGGCATAGATGGAGAGAAAACCAGAAAAAAGGATGGTTTTAGTGAATATAGCAAGTTGTTGCAACTTGGCATTATAATAATCAAATGTAAGAAGGAGAGAGAAACTTTTCATGCTAGGACTGTGGCAGCTGGCTTACTCTACCTTCACATATCATCTCAGTCACTTAATGTCCATCTCCACTTGATTTTTCTAATCTCCTTTTAACAATGGAGCTGATAGGAGAAGATCTTGCATGTTTCAATTGAAAAATCTCATGGAAACTCCCTCCAAAAGTGGTAAAAGACCAAGGCTGCCCTCACTCTTGTTTGGCTATAAATAGAGGCCTCTTCTATGAGTTTAAGTACACCAGAGAAATCTCAAGAAACCAGAGAAACCATAGCTCTCATTCTCTTCTCATTCCTTAAGAATCTCAAAAATCTCAAAGTCCCCATTTTCACCAAAAAGCTGTCTTGAGCAAAACTCTGCTCAAGACCAGTTCTATCATTTCTAATCCTCTCAAAATCATCCACAAAGTCCCTAAATATAGTGTAGAAGGTGTCCATACCCTCAAACCTCTTAAAAATACCATTTTTTCAAAAAGTCAACTTTCACACCTAGAAAGTTTGACCACTATACTCAAAACTTGCCAAATCCTTATCTAGGCTTGTTCTTGATGTTTTAATCATCCATACACCTTAAATATGTCATATTACAACTATCTAAAGCATTGAAAATCAACTGGGAATCACCTAACTTTAACTGTCTTGAAGTTTGGTTTTGTTGCTTCAAGAGGAAGCAAGCTTCATCTCATTGCAAAGGAAGGAGTATCTTTGGGTTTCTAAGCTTTTTAGCTTGCTCAAGGCTGGTCTACAAGAGGTATGTGATATTCTAACTATCTATTAATCATACATTTTCATGTATTGTCATTTTGTGTTGATTTGTGTGAAAACATACCATAGCTGCCCCATTGTTATTCTTTATCAAGAATCCTAGTTTTATGATCATGATGCTTATTTTGTCAATATATTGTCATTTCTAAATGATATGTGGATGATAGGTTACAAGTTTGTGCTTTGATATCATGCTTAGAATTTCTTGTTAGATTTTGGTCATTTGGTAGTTTTAGGAGCCAATGTTGAGATATTGATGGACTAACCTTAGAACTGTCCAACCTAGCTCATTAGTGAGATATGTAGATAACTTGTAAGTTGCTCATAGATCCTCCCCTTGCCTTTGATCATGTGTGAATCAATGTGGCCTTTGTTTTCATTATGTTATTTTCATGCCTTTCTTGCCTATCATTGCTATGAAGTGGTTTTTAAGTGGTTATACTTGCTATTTCTTGTGCCTCAAGTCTTGGTTTAATGTTTGATCTTGATTCATGATGTGTGTCTTGATGGAGATGTGAAAGATATGAACTTTGCTATTTGGACTGTTTTGAAGTCTTGTATGTTTTTGCTGTCAAATTGGAATCAACATGTCATTTTTGATTTGGTATGTTTTTTGCTTAACTCATTTATTTACCTATTTCAAGAATGTGTATGTTGTTTTTATGCTCAAAATCTGCCTAAGTGTTCAAATTGCCTTATCATGCCTCAACTGTTGCTTTCTTCAAAACATCATGAGATCAGCATCTCACATTTTGTTTCAATCATTTTCTACATGATTTGTGTGCATTTTATCATTGTCCTATCCATTTGCAACTTGTGTATGATCCCGAATTCTCCAACTGTCATGGTTATTGTTTGTTGCATATTTAAGTTTTTGTTCTTGTATGACATGAGCTTCAAATGCTAGTTTCTGTTTTGGTAAATATTTCATCCATTTTCTAAGTTGTATCTCATCTGTTAGCATCATCATGATATGTGTATAATATCTTTTTCATTAAAGAAGTCTTTGCTTTAAAAATGCCCTGTTGTGGTGAATGTATGCCAAGGCAGATTGTTTCATTTTTTTACCACAGTGCACCAATTTTCATTCTACTTAACACATGCTCTTCCTTGATTTTAAAACACTTTCATGATGATATTTTTGATGTGTGCACATTGGTTATTTTTGCTGTCCTGGCTTGTTTTCACAATTCACCTTCCAATTGCACTTATCCACTAAATCGGCCACAACATACCCAAGTTGTATTTTTGTGTGTATATGCATGATTCTAGAGTTGTAACTCACCCATATGTTTGATTCTAAGGTGTGTAGATGTTTGGTTTGGTCTAGAATTACCTACATTTGCATTTCACTACCTAATTGCAGTTTTGAGCCAAAATGCCATGACCACATACCAAAACCATGTTTACTTGCAATGTGTGAAATTTCATAGTTATGACTCATTCCTCGCTGCATTTATGAGATGTGTATGTGATGTTTAGCAATGAGATACCATTTGTTTGTGACTAAATCATGTTTATGCCCTGCTGCAACTGTTTTTTTTTTTTTTGCAAAATCACTTGGGCACACAGTTCACCTTTTGTGGCTTGTTTAGTTTTAAGATAATTCATATGGTGTTAAACCTCTTAACACATTTGAAACTTGTTTGATCATGAATCCATCAATTCTATTTGCCTCATTATTCTGTCATAACTTGTTTGCACCTGAACTGTTGGTCTTTATACCATGATGCATTGTCAATAACCTGTTGTACTTCCTAATTCAACCTGCAGTACCTTATTATTCCTCTGTTGAAACATGAACTTATGAGATTTGAACCATCAAGTAATACTTTTGGAACATGAATTTGACAGTATCATAAGCTTAAGATTGCTCATTTGAAATAACAGCATGCATCATGTAACGTGCCTGCATTTTCATGCTGATTTTGACCTTGAATGTTCCATTTTTTTGAATCAAGGTTGTTTTGAAATAGTTTCTTGTTAGAATACTCTCAATATCATGTTTATGATTTGCTTATGCTGATTAATCCCCCTGTCCACCACTGATTCATTTTGTAATCATCAAATTGCATTTCAATCACTAAATTTGCAGTTGCCATGTGTTTTTCAAATTCATGTGGTTTGTGAACAAATTTAAGGTTTAAACACACCCTATATGATGTGTTGAGGATGTATGTGTGATTCATTTACTTCAATTTGGCCTGTTTCATAATTTCCCTATCATGCTTGCATGTGCCTTGATTTTTCTCTCATTTCCATATGACAGTTGGAGTTTTGACTCATGAGTGGTTTGTTTGAATGTATGAACTTGATGTACATGATATGTGAATTGTGTTTAAGCTCTTTTCCTGATCATAGCATGACTGGTTTGATCATTGGCTTTGTAATTGCATTTTCATCCAATATAGCAACTGCCATCGTGTTTCTTTTTCAAAGCCTCTTTTTAAAATTCCATCTGGACCATCTTGTTCCTTGTTTGAAAACACCCAAGATTGATCTAAGGTTTGTTTAAATTGGTTAAGAATTGAATAAGTTTGACATCAAAATGTATTTTGGAATTTGCCTTGTTTGGTTCTTTCAATTTTCCCAGAATTCACAAAACCACACCATATATATTTATGGGGGTGGCTACATCAACGGATGTATAGCCACCCCAGTGGTAAGCAACTTACTCATATTATGCCTTGCAAAGCCTAGACCTGGGTTCGATCCCTGAGGAGGATCAACCCTTTTGCTTCTTTTTCTTTTTTTCTTGCGCGCGCGTGTTGGGCTGAGGGGCGTGGGTTCAACTCCCACCCCTTGCACTTTTCTTCATTTTTATTTTGCTTGTTATATGTTTTGTGCATTTAATTCATGAAACTTTCAAAAATCATAACTCTCTCATTTTTCATCCTTTTTGGTCCATTCTTTTTGCAATATATTTTTTATAATGTCTATTTTAATATGCTATAGGAATATTACTTGTTGTTATTAATTATGATGCCTTTTGCCTAGGTGGAAATTTGTTCCTTTGTTAAGATCGTCATCTTACATACTGTTGAATTTCCTTTGAACATGCTTGAAATTTCTTATGAGATCTTTACTTCCCTTGTTAGTTAACATGCTAGGGTACTCTCCTTTGGTGGTCACCATGATCTTATTTTTGTGTCCTCCTAAATTATGAGGTTAAACTGATTTACCTATGTTTGATTATCATCTATGTGTATTGTTGTTACATTTGCTATGCTTTGAACCTATGACATGTTTACTTTCAAATTGTGATTTGTTTATATGGTTGTTACCTTCATCATGTTTCAATCTTTGTTAACATATGTCCTCAAGCTTTATTAAGATATGCTCCAATCTTTGTTAAGATGATTGACTTTTGGTTATAGCCATTGATATTATTTGAAGCATCTGCTTATTGTAATATGCATGCTTACTTGATTTTTATTTTATCTTGCTTTGTTAAGTATTCTTTCCCCAAGTGATGGAACTTTTTAGTTCTCATCCAAGTTGCCTCTCTCTCTCTCCTTCCAAAGGAAAAGTCTCTCCCTTGACCCTTGTGTCATTGGATAGCTCATTTACCCCTCCCTTGACTTTGTGAAGTCATCCTAACCCTAGCCTAGTTAAGTGAGAGCATGTAAGCATTAGACTTTGCTTTAAGTCTAGAAAACCCACCTACACTAGGAGTTTTTCTTCAACTAGAAACCTAGGATAGAGTTTTTAAACTCTAAGTAAGAATCATGGATATGATTACTTACTCCCCTCTTGAGTGTTATAACATAGATCTAGAGAGTTTCCTTAAACTCTACACAAGCATTATTATGTTTGTTTCCGCATGAACCTTGATCATAATCAAGTGTTCTTCATCCCTAGAGAGGTGAACTACGATTGCTCTGATTCTATCCTAGTTAGGATACGTAGGCAGAGGACGCGACGTCTTTGCGAGCAAACTTAGAAACTATCTTTAGGTTTTAACCTACACCCTTTACCCAATCCCAATCCATAGCAAACATTTACCAAACTTAGCATGCAATCAAACAAAAGGTTCCTGTAGAGTACTACAGATGTTTAGGATGTGAAATACCTACCCTATGCATAACCAACCCCCGATCCCCGAATCTCTTGGCGTTGTTGTTACCTCGCGAAAAGGGTTTTTCTTTCTTTAGACCTTTCTTTTGGATAAATTAAAGTCTGGTTGTAATCTAAGAATTAAAGATTCAAGTTAATCAATAGCTTGGTATCACGATTCTCACGACAACACACAACAATTGTTTACCCAGTTCAGTGTCAACAACACTTACATCTGGGGGCTACCAAGCCAGGAAGGAACTTCACTATTAGCAGAATTAATTCAGAGTCAAAAAATACAGTTTGCACTCCTCACTTAAAACCTACCCAATGACAATTCAGCCTAGAGACACTCTAGACCTGAGTATACCCACTCACTCCCCCTCAATAACACAACAATAATATCAAACAATTACAAAAGACAATATGAAGAGACACTTCATACACACCTTGATCTTGCTTCACAACTTTGATCAAGGCCCTCACACACTCTTGCTTCACAGCTTTGAGTGAGACACAACCTAGAATCTACCTATCCAATACAAATCATCCACCAGACAATTGCTTGGAGTATAAGTATTCCAAGACAGACTTCACACTTGAAGACTAGCCTTCTTCACTTACAAGGACTCTCTAATTTGCACTCTATATTCTTCTGTTGTTAAGAGCTGCTCTTCAGGATTGCTCCTTCTGATCTTTATAACAGCTGTCAGTCCTTTTGGGCCTTGGTGCATTAATTAGGTTTTATCCATAACAAACCTGTTCTCAAAGATCTACACACTTGCCACTTATTTCAGGGATATTCTAGTTCACCTAGGGCTTCTAGAAAGTCTCCTGATATCCAACTTGAGCTCCTATTTTGTTTCTTGTTTTATAGATACCAGAAAAACAACCTTGCCCGTTGGATGTCATACGTTCAGTGTTATGACATTCTGTATGACATTCAGCTTAACTAAGTTAACTTATAGTTAACTTACCCTGCACACACATCATTAAGTATGTCCTAACATTTAGTATGACATACATGCACACTCTAAAGTTTTGCCATAAAATGAAGCCAATCAAGAGCACTTACATTTTCATCTAAGAAACAAACTGAATTGGTGAACAAGTTGGGTAGAGAGCTAACTACAGAGATTCACGCTCGAGAGCGTGTGGGCTTAGATCTGAAGAGCGTCAGTGATGTTCTTAGTTCTAAGAAGAAAGAGTTGGACAGACCATATGTAGAGATCTCCAAGTTTAATGACCAATGGAATGCCATTCTAACTAACACCAAGGAGCGAGAAGACAGACTGCGGCAACAGATTGCTAAGTTGAAGGCTCAGATCTAGGTGAGATATGAGAAGGTTATAGCTCAATCCTCGCGCCGGCGCGAAAGTGACGATAGACTAAATGAATATCTTGCAACCTTGGAGGACTATAAGTCTAGAGCTGATTTAAAGAGGCCCAAGTTTGAGGAAGCGTTTGGTGAAGGTGCTTGGGAGGATTATGCTCAGAGCTTGTAGAGCATCACTAGCCAGATAGAGTTGCTCATCAAGGGGTTAGAAGATAGGCCAGATCATTCAGATACGAGAGAGTTGTTGGAGGATTTCCAGGTTCGCCATCGTATTTGATGTTTTTCTCTCTATGTAGTTTGTTGTTATGGTGTATCTTGACCATCACCAAATTTGTTGGTTGAGGTCATTTTAATTCTGTTGTATTCAGTGCTGTGATGTACAATGACTCTTGGCTCCCATCATATTTATGAGGAGTTTGCTATGCTTATCTGTTGGCTTCCCATTGTCTTGCTATTCTCACGGAACTAGAATCGAGGGGAAATTTTCCCTAACGCATATTTACATGTCTGCATATTGCAACAATTCTCATTTTGCATCGCAGGTGCTCCGGAACCGTTAACCTAATCTTTGTGGTTTGTTTAGTTTGTTTCAGGATTAACAACCAAGCGACTCATCCCTACGCTACCAGGGGAAATCAACACAGGATTATGGATCAGATTCAAGCTGAGCTTCAGGAATTCCGTGACAAGATGGCCCAGTTCATGGATATGATGCAAGGGGTCACCAATGGCCAAGAACAGCTGAGAACTTTGGTGTAACCGTTAATTGCTAGGGTTGACGGGAGTGGTGTGCTTCATGGTGGAGCTGCTGTTATTCCTCCTTGTAATGATGGTGGTACTCCACATACTAATAATGTTCCTATAGTTGTTATCCCTCCGGGCAGAGGAAATCAAACTGGAGTTCATATTCCCGGACCTACGTGTGTTGTGCATGGGAATACTGCCCCTCAGTGGGATGAGGATGATCAAGAAGATGTGTTCTCTATGAGGGATGTTGGTGCTGGTCTGTCATCTGACATAGACAGGAGCTTTAAGTTGCTCGAGGAAAAGATGAAGAGTTTTGAGAATCAGAATTCTATGGGGTTGGATATGGCAAATTTGGGGCTGATCCCAGATTTGAAGGTTCCTCTGAAGTTCAGAGTCCCATACTTTGATAAGTATAAGGGGACAACCTGTTCGAGGGTTCATCTTCGTTTCTACTACCGTAAGATGTCCGCTTATTCTGATGATGAGAAGTTGCTTATGCACTTTTTCCAGGACAGTCTTTCTGGTCCGTCTCTAGAGTGGTACAGGGGCTAGAGCCAGTTAACATCCGAAGCTAGAGGGATTTAGCTGAGGTGTTTGTTAAGCATTACCAGTACAACAGTGATCTGGCACCAAACAAGGTCCAGTTACAGAACTTATCTCAGAGAAATAATGAATGCTTCAAAGAATACGCCCAGAGGTGGCGTGAATTGGCCGTTAGAGTGCAACCTCCTATGGTCGAGAGGGAGTTGATAGACATGTTTGTTGCCATATTACCGGGGGTGTATTACGAGAAGTTGATCGACAACATGCTGAGGAGTTTTTCAGATCTAATCATTACAGGAGAAAGAGTTGAGAATGGAATCAAATTGGGTAAAATTCAAGCTGGTGAAGGATCCTCAGCGGGAGGAGTTAAGAAACGTTTTGGCAATAAGAGGAGAGAGGGGGAAACCAATGTAGTCTCGGGTTCTCGAAACAGAAACAAGGGTATAGGTCAGCAGTACTATTAACAGCAACCTCAGGTTGCAAGCATTACAATTCCTGCAGTACAACAACATCAACAACAACAAAATTACGCTCCGCGATGATTCCAGGATCGGGGCAGAGCAGTAAACAGGTAGTTTGACGCGTCGTCGATGCCATACTCGCAGTTGCTTCAACACTTGATGCAATTACAATTGATTTAGAAAAGGACTCTAGCTCCTTTGACTGGTGCACCACCACCCGGATATGATACTAATGCTAGATGCTACTTTCATTCCGGTGCTCCCGACCATAACATCGACAATTATAAAGCATTTAAGCATAAGGTGCAGGACCTTATAGACAACAAAGCCATCAATTTCTCTCATGATGCGCTGAGGTCTACTGTAATGGTCAGAAGCAGGAAGAGTATTTTCACCTCCCGAAGTGAGTGCTTAGAAATCTGATAAGGGTAAAGGAAAAACGGTGGTCAAAGAGAGTTCTCAGGCTGGTGAGAAAGTGTCCTTGTTGAAGGATGCAGAAGAGTTTATGCGGTTGATTAGGAAGAGTGGCTACAAGATCGTAGATCACTTACAGCAAACGCCGTCAATGATCTCCATTCTGTCATTGCTGTTGTGTTCGGAGGCACATAGAAATGCTCTCTTAAGAATTTTGAATATAGCATACGTGCCACATGAGATATTTGTGAATCAACTCGAAGGAGTAGTGGCACACGTTAATGCAGGTAACGGGCTAGGTTTCACTGATTTGGATTTGACGCCCAAAGGAAGGAATCATAATCTGGCGCTGCATATATCCATCAAATGTAGAGGGGCGGTGTTGTCACACGTGCTGGTAGACACTGGGTCATCACTAAATGTGTTACCCAAGAAAGCTTTAATGAAGCTAGACACCCGAGGGATAATGTGCACCCCAAGCGACTTGGTGGTTCGAGCTTTTGATGGGACCAGAAGGTCTGTGTTTGGGGAATTGACTCCTCCAATCCAGGTTGCTCTGGAAGTTTTTGGTGTTGTGTTTTATATCATGGATATTCAGCCAGCATATAGTTGCCTGTTGGGACGACCCTGGATCCATTCAGCAAGCGCTGTTACATCAACTCTACACCAGAAGTTGAAATATATGGTGGGTGGCAGTGTTGTTACTGTTTTTGGGGAAGAAGATATTATGATAAGTCATTTGTCTTCATTCAAATACGTCAAAGTTAATGGTGAGATCCACGAGACGTTATGTCAGGCTTTCGAGACTGTGCAGATTAAGGAGAAAACACCGGCTGTAGACAAAGTACTTGAGGTTGCCATGTCATCTTTTAAAGAAGCATAGGCAGTGGTGAAATCCAGAGCATCTCAGGGTTGGGGCCAAGTTCTAAGCATACCCAACAAACAAGATAAGTTCGGACTGGGGTACAACCCATCCTCCTCTTCACAGAGCGCGCCGCGCTACAAGGGACCCGTCCAATTCACCAGCGGTGGGGTGATCTTTGAGCAGATCAATGTTGTGTCCGACGAAGAAGGGGATATCGGTTACGACATGGATTTATGGATTCGGCCATGTATTCCGGGTCAGAGCCTAAGCAACTAGACTGTCAAGGAAGTCATCCAAGTGACTAAAGAAGAGTAATGATTTGTTTTCTTGATTATGTGTAGCCCTATGTTCTACCCTGAGCATAGTGGTCTTTGTTTACAGGGCCTAATCTTTTATGTTTGAACAATCGTTTTATCAATTAATCAAAGGGCGTTTTTCTTGCATTCAAATATTGTGATCTCTGTTTTACTTGTTTTATTTTTAACAATAAAACGATGATGTGGTTTATGCTTTTTTGCATATCATTTTAATCATTAAATCATTATCATTGCAGGTTTCACATTGCAGATGACACTGCTCCAGAATCGTCTATGAATCGCTTTGACTTTGATAATCGGATCTTTCAAGCCGAAAAGAGATTGAGAAAGATGAAGACCTGCCTGAAGAGTTAGCCAGGCTACTGAAATAGGAAGAGAAAGTGATTCTGCCTCATCAGGAGGAAATTGAGGTCGTCAACTTGGGTACTGAGAAAGCCAGAAAGGAAGTTAGGATAGGGGTTGCATTGCGAAGTGATGTCAAGAAAATATTGGTTGAAATGCTCTGAGAGTATAAGGATATTTTTTCTTGGTCATACGAAGATATGCTTGGTCTTGATAAAGATATCGTGGCTCATCGCTTGCCTCTCCGTGAAGATTGTCCACCGGTCAAGCAGAAGCTCAAGAGAGCCAGACCGAACATGGCGGTAAATATCAAAGAAGAGGTCCGGAAACAATTGGATGCAGGATTTCTCGCCGTGACAAACTACCCTCCGTGGGTCGCTAACATCGTACATGTGCCTAAGAAGGACAGTAAGGTAAGGATGTGTGTTTATTATAGAGACTTAAATAAAGCGAGCCCGAAGGATGATCTCCCGCTCCCTCACATTGACGTACTTGTTGATAATACTGCGCAATATTCAGTGTTTTCCTTCTTGGACGGTTTTTTCGGATATAATCAAATTAAAATGGCGCCGGAGGATACGGAGAAAACAACTTTTATCACACCGTGGGGGACTTTCTGTTATAAGGTAATGCCTTTCGGGTTGAAGAACGCAGGGGCAACCTATCAGCGGGCAATGGTGACGCTCTTTCATGATATGATTCATCATGAAATCGAAATCTATGTTGATGACATGATTGCGAAGTCACAGACGGAGGAAGAACATTTGGCGAACCTTTTGAAGCTTTTTGAGAGGTTAAGGAAATTCAGACTGAGGTTGAATCCGAACAAGTGCACTTTTGGTGTACGGTCAGGAAAGTTGCTGGGGTTCATTGTCAGTGAAAAAGGAATCGAGGTCGATCCTGCAAAAATAAAAGCAATTCAAGAAATGTCAGCGCCGAAAATGGAAAAAGAGGTTTGTGGTTTCTTGGGTAGATTGAACTACATTGCTAAGTTCATATCTCATCTCACAGTCACGTGTGAACCCATGTTCAAATTGTTAAAGAAAGATCAGGTGGTCGTCTGGAATGAAAATTGCCAAAGGGCATTTGAGAAAATAAAAGAGTATTTGCAGGAACCTCTGATAATGATACCTCCAGTAGCTGGAAGACCATTGATAGTGTATCTAACGGTTCTTGAGAACTGCATGGGTTGTGTTCTTGGTCAACACGAAGAGACTGGAAGAAAAGAGCATGCCATATACTACTTGAGTAAAAAGTTCACAGATTGTGAATCCAGGTACTCAATGTTGGAAAAGACGTGTTGCACACTCACTTGGGTTGCCAAACGCCTGAGACAGTATATGCTAAATCACACAACCATTTTGATTTCGAAGATGGATCCGATTAAGTACGTCTTTAAAAATAAAGCACTTTCGGGAAGGATTGCTAGGTGGCAGATGGTCTTGACAGAATACGACATTCAGTATGTTTCCCAGAAGGCCATTAATGGGAGTGTTCTGTTAGAGTATCTTGCAGAGCAACAGATTGATGATTATCAGCCGATGAAATTTGAATTTTCTGACGAAGACATCATGTTTCTGAAGATGAAAGACTGCGATGAGCCACTACCTGATGAAGGTCCCGAGAAAAGCTCAGAGTGGCAAATGATCTTTGACGGTGCTGTTAACTCCTACGGTAGCGGAATTGGGGAAATCATCACGACTCCCCATGGTTCTCATATACCATTCACTGCTAGGTTGACATTTCCCTTCACCAACAATGAAGCTGAGTATGAAGCATGTATCATGGGTATTGAAGAAGCGATTGATTTGAGAATCAAAAACCTTGATATCTATGGTGATTCAGCTTTAGTTGTTAATCAAATTAAAGGAGAGTGGGAGACTCGGCAGCCCAATCTGATTCCTTATATGAACTACGCAAGGAGGTTGTTGCCTTTCTTTAATTGGGTGGAGTTTCATCACGTGCCAAGAGCGGAGAATTAGAAGGCAGACGCTCTGGCGATGTTATCCTCAATGTATAAGGTGAACTTCTGGAATGACGCTCCAAGAATAGTCATCTCGCACCTTGATAGGTCGGCATTTGTATTTGCAATAGAGGAAGCTTCTGATGGCAAGCCATGGTATTATGATATCCAGAATTTTCTCAAGAACCAAGAGTATCCGCCAGGGGCATCGACCCGGGATAAGAAGACCTTGAGGAGGTTGTCTGGAAATTTCTATCTAAACCAAGATGGTGTACTCTACTGGAGGAATTTTAACTTGGTACTGTTGAGATGCATGGACGAGAAAGAAGCAAGTCTGCTTATGGAAGAGGTCCACGAAGTTTCCTTTGGCACGCACACCGGTGGGAATGCTATCT
Source organism: Lathyrus sativus (assembly GCA_963859935.3). NCBI lineage: Eukaryota > Viridiplantae > Streptophyta > Magnoliopsida > Fabales > Fabaceae > Lathyrus > Lathyrus sativus. The sequence continues at coordinate 307,695,388 of OZ012737.1, read as the reverse complement.
CTCGAAAGCTGTTACGAGTAGGGTATTATTGGTTGACTATGGAGTCTAATTGCTTCAAGTATGCAAAGAAATTCTATAAATGCTAGGTTTATGCCGATAAGATTCATGTGCCGCCGAGTTCTCTGAACGTCATGGCGTCGCCTTGGCCCTTTTCCATGTGGGGTATTGACATGATAGGCAAGATCGAGCCGACCGCATCCAACGAACATCGCTTCATCTTAGTGGCAATTGATTATTTCACTAAGTGGGTTGAAGTCGCTTCCTATGCGAATGTCACTAAACAAGTTGTAGCCCTGTTTATTAAAAAGGACATCATCTGTCATTACCGAGTGCCTGAGAGAATCATTACTGATAATGGTTCGAACTTGAATAACAAGATGATGAAGGAACTGTGCCAGATTTTCAAGATTGAGCATCACAACTCTTCTCCCCATCATCCGAAGATGAACGACGCTGTTGAGGCGGCCAACAAGAATATAAAGAAGATAGTGCAGAAGATGGTTGTAACCTATAAGGATTGGCATGAGATGTTGCCCTTTGCTTTGCATGGATATCGTACTACGGTGTGTACTTCAAATGGGGCAACTCCTTTCTCGCTGGTGTATGGTATGAAAGCTTTCCTACCATTGGAAGTCGAGATTCCTTCTTTGAGAGTTCTGGTTGACGTCAAGCTTGATGAGGCAGAATGGGTGAGAAACAGATTGAATTAGCTCAGCCTGATGGATCAGAAGAGGTTAGCGTCCATTGTGTATGGTCGTTTATATCAGAACAGGATGAAGAAAGCTTTTGATAAGGAGGTGCATCCTTGGAGCTTTCAGACAGGCGAGTTAGTGTTGAAGAAGATTCTCCCTCCACAAATAGATCACAAGGGCAAATGGACTCCCAACTATGAAGGTCCATATGTCGTGCGAAAGGTTTTCTTTGGAGGAGCCTTGCTGTTATCAACCATGGATGGTGAAGATTTCACATCCGCTGTGAACGCAGACGCAGTTAAAAAATACATTGCTTAAAGAGACCCGCTGGAAAGAAAAAGAATATCCAGGCAAAAATGGGGCATCCCGGCGAACCGCAAAAAGAATGGGTTCGGGCAAAAGTTAGGGATAAAAAGAAAAGATGTAAACCTGCAAAGTTAAAAACCTGAAAAGGCGACTTTGGCAAAAATTGATTTATCCCGGTGAATTGAAAACCCGAAAGGGAGATTCAGGTAAAAGTTAGGGATTTTTGAAAAGCAAATAACTGCAGTCTATGTATTGATCTTCAGAGTATAGTGGATTGAGGGAGGACCTGAGGGTCGTTCATCCGAATCAATCTCTTCAGAAGACGTAACATCAGAGAAGCATCGAAGTCATGCGAGTCATAGATGGATCGATACGTGGTGTTTGTCTGTGCCACATTGCTAACATTTTGTATATTTTTGTGCATTTCTGTAATTTTTTTGCGTAACTTCCTCTTTTCAGGGGTTGCATCTGTTGTGAAATCTGACTATTTACGGGCCATTTGTCAATAAAGCATATATTATTCAGTAAATTGTTGTTCTTGCTTTGGCTTTACTGTTTTGTTTGCGAAAAAATGCCCGATGTTTTGATAAAATTTTGTATACATAAACTTGCAGGCTTTGCCAATAATCATTAAAACTTTGATTTATTTGAACAATGTCACAGATGATGACCGAGATAGTTTCCATTGTGCAGGATATCTTGTTGTTTGTTCATGTGCAGGGTCGTTACCCTTGGGGCAAGTCTTTCAGAGGTGTATCCCCAGTAGGATCACCATCCCCACAGAGAAAAGGTGTGTAGTTGAGACTCACTCATCTCTGATAGGCAGAATTTGTGCATCTAATCTCAGCGGTCTGAATGCATCTTGTCTCTAGCAAAAGTCTGTTTCCATAGGAAAGGATGTAATAAAGTCATCCCAGAGGGTCGAGATTGATATCCCGCATGCAGGTCAAGTGTGTGCACTTATCCTCAGCAGATTATAGGTATGCACTTACTCCCAGAGAGTCAATACTGGATTTCTTTCCACCAGGCAGATATGGGACTCTTTCCCAAGCAGCGGAGCAAAGTTAAAATTTTGTTTCCCCATAGAGTCCAAATATGTTTTACTTTGTATCCCCTCAGAGTTTGATTGCTGACTCAATCCCCAAGCAGAGGTTGATGTTGTTTCCCTTATTGCTTATTCCCCAGCGAAGTCGGCAGAGTGTACCCTTCCTCAGCAGAGTAGGTTCTTCCCCGCAGGTTGGAATCGTTTCTGAGAAAGTTTATTGGCACATCCCTAGCAGGTGAGATGTATTTTGATGTTGATTTCCCACTGAGTAATCCCCGACAGGGTGGATTTGGATTTCCAATGTAGTGGATTTATCCCCAGATGTTTGCTTTATACCCTAGAAGGTTTCAGTGCTCTAGGAGGCCATTCAGGGCTATTTTCCCCATTAGAACGCAGGCTAATCTCAATGGTTGTTTGTGGTTCCCCTGCAGGGTCGTTGATTTCCCTAGTGGGTTGGTTTTGTTTCCAACGGTTGGTTGTCTTTCCCCATCCGAGTCGTTTGTTCCCCAGAAGAGTGGTATTCTGAAAGGCCATCTAGGGTGTTTCCCTCAGTAAGAGTTGATTTGATTCCCAGTCGAGTGGATTGTGTTCTCGTCAGAACAGTGTTACCCAGGAAAGTTCTTTTTCAGGAGGTCATCCAGGGTTTGTTTTTCCCAGCTTAAGTCCAATCGTACTTGGCATGCTTCATCTCTCCCCGACGGAGTTGATCTTGTCTCTTTAGCATTTATCTTGCTGATTTGGTTCCGTTGCATTTTGTCTTTGTGCATAGCATCCTCAGAAACGCGTAGCATTTCCATTTCGCATGGAGCATTACGCCATATTCAAATATTTGCATTTAAAACATAAGCCAGGTTGTTACCTCTTTGTTTTCACGTATATCTTCAGCAAACGGTTGATTTTACTTTGCTCGTGCGGTATTCAGTCCCCAGCAAATGATGTTATATCCCTTTAGCGCGCGGTATCCAGACCCGACATATTGTTAGTTAATTCCTGAGCCTGTGTGGTATCCATACCACGGTGAAATATTTTGACAAATGTATTTATCTTTCCCTAGCGGAGGTTCCTTGTGAATTGTTGTTAGATTCACTTATCAACTTCGTGTTGATTCGGCCTTCGGGTTCGATGCTCGCTGTTTATTTAGCGAATGCCTGCTGGTTAGGAGGTGTTATCAACCTCGTGTCGGTCCGGCCTTCGGGTTTGATGCTCGCTTTTATTTAGCAAATGTCTGATAGTTAGTAGATGTTATCAACCTCATGTTAATTCGGCCTTCGGGTTCGATGCTCGCTTTTATTTAGCGAATTCCTGCTGGTTAGCGCATATGTTATCAACCTCATGTTGATCCGGCCTTCGGGTTCGATGCTCGCTTTTATTTAGTGAATGCCTGCTGGTTAGCAGATGTCCTTATCAACTACGGGTTGAGCCGGCCTTCGGGTTTGATGCCTGTTTTTATTTAACAGATGCCTGCTAGTTAGCAGAGATTCTCAACTTCGGGTTGAGTTGGCCTTCGGGTTCGATGCCTGTTTTGTTCAAACAGATGCCTGATGGTGACATCAGATGATCTTTCCGACTTAGTGTCGTTGCCTGAGTGTTAGCATATTTTTTTCCGACCGCGTGTCGAGGCTTCTTGATTGGTAATCGGTTAGCTTGTTGTCGTTGCAACTATCAGATTCAGTTATTTCCGGATGTTTTTGGTTCCCAATGACAAGTTTGCAGTCCTATTTCTGCGGATGGAAAATTTCTGGGTTCTTTGGTATTCTACCGTGTTTTACCTTGATTGTTTGAAAGTCGTTCGCTTTTCACTCATTCAGGTCCAAGTCGTTTGAATAGGGGCAGCTGTTGTACCCCAAAATTTGACCAACCTTTTTCTTTACTTGGCTTATGTTTCTTTTCATTTTAGCATTTGCATTTGCATAGAATTATCCTTTACAGGGGATCAAGAGAGGTGTGGCATTCAAGAGAAGAGTTTCAAAGGTTTCAAGCTCAAGTAAGAGTGTTTATTCAAGTCATCAAGTGCTTACAATCATCAAGAAGTGGTCAGAGCTCTTTGAGAGACTAAATTGATGTATGTGGCTTACCTCCTATCTTGGGGGTCAACAAAGGATCATCAGGGGTTCACAAGTTCATGGTTATGGATAAGAGATGTTTTAGAGGCTCGTTGAGTGCTTTGGAAGCCATTGGGGAGCTCATCTAAACACTTATTTCACTTGCAAGAGGTCACAGTCAAAGGTTGTGCACCTAGGGTTTCATCTGGTCAGCTCAAGGTCAATTGTGGACTTGAGGGAGTTTGAGACTTGGTTTTAAGTAATTGGAGCTATGGGGAGTTATTTTGAAACATCTAGGATGTCATTTCAAGTTCAAATAAAGAAGAATCAAGAGTTCAAGAAGTTACTAAATTAGGGTTTCAGAGGATCTCAGTGTAAAATCCCCTTCTTTAGTTCCCAACTTCAAGGATAATTTATTTCATTATGAAAGTTCTATATCATTTTCATGCAAACATGAATCTTGTAGGGCATGTTCTTAGCTTTCTTTTGAGTACTACAACTCATCCATTGGTTTTGTGAAACTCAAGTTATGATGCCATCAAGTTATAGGTCTCAGATGAACTTATTTTTGGTCAACTAAAAGTCAACTCACTTCCAAGGCACTTTTGACCTAGAATCAAGTTTCTCCTCAACTTGAAGTGAACATGAAAGTTGTTCCTCATGATCTTAGTTTTCTAAAAAGTCCTAGAAGTCCTTGATATCATTTGTGGAACTCAAGTTATGGACCTTACAAGGCAAGGGTAATTTGGAAAAGTTTGATTATAGGTCATTTGTTACATAAGCCATTTTCATGCACTTGTGTACTTCAAATGTACTTTCAACCAACATGAAAGTTGCTCCTAGGGACCTCATTTGCATCATAAAACTCAAGGATTGTGTGAATTATGATTGATTATGGACATTTGGTGAGAATTTCAAGTGAAAAATGGACTTTAAAGTGTGATTTCAATTCAATGCATTATAGGCCATCTTCATGTCTTATTTTGATCCAATTCTCTTCAAGATACATTCACACAAAAAATTCACAATTTGGTTTTGGTCCAAGAGGCAAAATACAGGTGAATTTGCAACTTCCTTCACAAATAAGTTTCACTTCAAAACTTGTTAATTGGATCAATTCAAAGGCCCAATCCATTTCCAATGTAAATTTGAAGTTACCGACTGCAGATTCAAATGATTTTCATGAGTGTATACAAGTATTTTTCACGTGTGCATGAGTGATTTCCATTTTGGGAATTTTTTCAAATTCAGAAAAATAAGGCTTCATGGGCCTTCTGCCATACCTCAAATTTTTACCCCTTAGATCTTCCTCATCATTTTAGGATCATACTCATTTAATTATCTAACCTTAACCCGTTTCAAGTTTGTCTTTGTTAAGATACAGGAATCAGGGTTCCAAAGCGTTGATTGATTACCCCTTTCGAGGGTTAATCAGTCAACGCTTTGGATTGTTTCTCATTGAGATAGGTCTCCACATCATCAAACATATCCCATTGGGTCAAACATGAATCCAATTTGAGGTTGTCACCCAGGAATCAAGGACAGTGCAGTGCAGGGTATCCGATTGGGGTTTTCGGGCAGGAAAAGTCAACTGTGGTTTGACTTTTGATTTAAAAGGTGTTAAAATGGTGAGATCATGGTCCATAAGGTTCATATGGCTTGTTAAAGTCTATTCAAGAAGTTTCAAGGTCTCAAAAGACCCGGAGCATCAACAGTCGACGCGGTAGGCACCGATCGATCGTTCGGTTGACCAAAAAGTCAAACCTTCACTCATAAGGAATATGACCTCAAGATGTGAATCCAAAATGTTCCTAATGACATATTGCACCTACCCATAAAATTTCATGACCATTGGATCAAGGATTGAGGAATAATCGCAAAAGTCGGGAATTAGGGTTTTGAAAGGGGCAAGACCATAACTCCTTAACCACACATCCAATTGAGTTGGTTCAAAGCTCATTAGAAAGCTCTTGATAAGTCCTACAAAAGTCCCACAGTGGTCCATGATCATAAAATGCATAGATTTGGAGTTATGACCAAATTCATTACAAGAGGGAGAAGTAACTTAGAAAATTTTCACTTTTAGGCTTGTTTTTCAGCAACTTTGAGAGGCCTTTTGGCCAAGTTCCTTTGGGAATCTGAAACTCATGAAAGCATGAAAGATGTAGAGCTATATGAGGGCTTTCCAAAATGTAGTAGAACTCCTCCATAACCCTTATGAGCTGAGAGTTATGAATTTAACAAGATGGTGTTTTAACACTTGAGTCCCACATTGTCAATTTGTCACAAACTCATCCTTTGACCACTTGATCTATTCTTATCCCTTGGATCATGTTTGTATCTGATACTTAGAGAGTATAGTGAAGGAAAATGCAGAAGAAGTGAAGGATTTGAAGAAGTAGCAAGTTGCAAGCAAGTGGCAGTAAAATAATTAAAGAATTCAAGAGAGGAAAGAGAAACTTTTTGACATCTGCACTCTATGCCTTATTCAGTCATCTCATGTATCTCATTCCACTTGATTTTCTCCTCATTTTGAGCCAAGAGAGTGATGTATGCAGCTGTACCAAACCTCAAGCCAAGGGTTACCTTTTCAAAATCCCTCCAAAAGAGTCAAGATTACAAATCTGTCCTCATCCTTCATTTTCCTATAAATAGAGGCTCCCCCTATGTCATTTTCACACCAGAGCACTCTTAGAACCAAGATAAAACCACATCTCTCATTCCTTTCTCACTTACCTCATTTTTCAAAAATCTCAAGTTTCACCAAAATCTGTCTTGGGCAGTTGGCATTCCAAACTCATTTCCACACATTCCAAACCATCAAAAACCATCTGCATAATCCATAAATGTTGTGTAGAAGGTGTCCATACTCTTAAACCACTCAAAAACACCATTCTCCCAAAATTCAACTCTCAAACCAAGCAAGTTTGACCATATGCTCAAAATCTACCAAACCACTTACCAGAGTTGTTTTCCTCATTCTAACCATCCACACATCTTTGATATATAATGCCTCAGTTGTCCATCACATAAAGCAACTTCACCCTCATTTATTTTGAGGTCTGTCACAAGTTCTTCATATATTCCTTCAAGTGCAAGAAAGTTGTTTTCATCTAAGCAAAACTTGGATAGCAACTGAAGTTTTCAAGGTCTCCTTAATTGCAACAAGCTTGTGTGGAGGACTATAAAAGGTTAGTAGTCATTATCATTTCCATTTCTGTCATAAGCATGATTGGTATGATTGGTGTTTAAATGAAAAATGAAGTTCATATGAAAATCTGCCAGTTTGTTTATGCCAACAGTTTTGAGCATGTAAATTGCCTTGGGTTGCCATTGCCTTGATGATTATGTTTTGTGGATGTTGAGTTTCATTTCTGGCATGAGTTGTTGTTGGTTGTTATCACAAGTTCATTTGTTTCATGATGGTTCTGCTGCAAACAGCTTGGGAGGTCAGTACAACCTCACTTAACTTTGATCCTTTGCTGACCATTTTGGATTAGGATCCCTACATATGCTATTCTTGTTATGTTTGAGTTCTTAAAACTAGGTTTGATTTGGAATTGCAACTTTCTATTCATGCCATCTTTATGTGAAAACTGTGTATATGCCTTATTGAAGTATGTGCCTGCCAGTTTTACACTTAACCGCCAATGTTTCATGCTATGATTTTTCTGCATCTCAACTGTTTGAAGAAGGAATTGTTGGTTGTTTTGGTTTTGCCATGCTTGTCTTGCTACTAGGTGTTAACCTTGTTGAACTTGATAAAAACATAAAGAATCATCTGATAAGACCTGTTGTGATTCATGATACTTTTATTGCTGTCAAATATTTGTAACCATCACAAGATGCACACTTTGAAATTTGAGGCTTGCCATGATAAATCCACATTTGTTTTGTCTTGGAACTTCTACTTGAGGCTTGGTCCATGTTTGTTAACATAAGAGTGGGATATCCAATATGTTTTGACATCATCCTGTTCATCTTGCATCTATTACTGTCAGCATGAGAATTATATGCTATGAGTTTGAAGTCTTTGTGAAGTTATGACTGTTTTTATTTAGAAACTGTTTTCAAATTGACATGACCTTTTCTGTTTGTGTTGCCAAATGGGATAAGCATGTATCCACCTTTCCATGTATGTTTCAATGTTTTGTAGGTCACGATTAAAACCTGTCTTGAATTTATTTGATCATTGTTTGAGTGTTTGTGTCATGCTGATGTTGTTTCAAGTCCAATTGCCATGACATATACCAGTTTTTGCTTGAAGTCACATTGATCAATCCTTGCATCATGTTTGGATCCTTGAGTATGCATGAATCATGTTATGTAAGACAAGTATGTAGGCTGCATCATTGAATTTCTACACTTTTTTCCAATACAAACCACAAGCATGTTTTTAAAATCACTAACAGTCCCACACTAGATTTTTGTTTGAGGCATCTCTATATGATTTTTACATCCTAAATCCCATGAGCATAGCATTTGTGACTTGTGCATGTCATCACTCATCATCATCTCTTTCTGTCATGAGCTGAAGCCTACACTTTGCATTTCAAGGCATTTCTTGCAACTTACATGCCTTTTTTGGTTTGAAACTGATTCTGTTTGATCTAGGCATTTAGAATCATTAGACAACATGTTTATAAGATGTTCACATTTTCATTTGAGCATGATCCTTCTTATTTTGAACTATGATCATCATCATGCATTTTCAAAGGCATTTTGTGCAATTGACATGTCATTTTTTGATTAAGCTTGCTTTGATATGATTTGTGCATCAAGAATCATTGGATTATATGTTTACGAGTTATGCATACCCTCACATGTTCATATTTCTTGTTGTTCTGAGTTGTGTCATTCAAAATGCATTTTCAAAGCTTCACACCACCATTCACATACCAGTACCTTGCTTAAAGCATTTATGTTTGGCCTTGGCACTCATAATCCTTAATTCACATATTTGAAAGTTGCTTTAGCCCTTACCTGTGATTAAATCCAACTGTTTTGAGCTGTGATATCCATTATGCATTTCAAAGGCTACAATTGCATGTTCATTCGAACTTCAAAATGTATGCATTTTCTGAGAAAACTGAGATCACCAATGAATTCCTCATGAAATTTCACTCAAGATAGGCTAAAATTTTGTTACATTTGGTTGAGTATTAATGAAGTTATGATGTTGTCGTATCCTTTGTTTTGCTTGCTTCTCATGAGTGTTGCCTTGCCCAGATTCTTGAACATTGTTAGGTATTTAATTTTTAGGGGTGGCAAAATACATGGATGTATCTCCACCCCGGTGGTTGTCACATGCGCCTTAAGTCTCCTATCATGCCATATGCCTGGGTTCGATCCTCAGTGATGATCCTTTTTGGCATTTTTATGATTTTCTGGGTTTTCTTTCTTTTCCTCTTCTTTCCCCACCCTTTAACATGCACGTGCTGCCAGTCTAGTTGGCATAGTCTTAGTTTGTTATCCAAAGGGTGGTGGGTTCAACACCCACCAAGCGCCCCTTTCCTTTTTATCATTAATTGCCTTGTTTTTATTTTAATTGTTTAATTTTGGAAAAATCGTAACTTCTTCATTTCTTATTATTTTTAATCGGTTCTTTTTGCATTGGTCTCGTATTTGTATATATTTCCATGTGATGCATTAACATCATTTTTAAAAACAATTTTGCGTTAAAAAACACTTGTATTTCTTTTTAGGGTTTTTCTACCCTCCCGATCATTTCAAGCTTTTGATTTATTTTTCTCCGTTGATTATCGTGATGTGAATTCTATGTTTGTCAAAACCTTGATGTAATTGTAATTATTTGTTGCTTGTAAGCATGATGTTTGTTTTATTTACTTTCCATGTAATATCCCCATGATGATTGACTTATTTGCATTGGTAGTTACCTTCGTCTTCGTCAAGATATGCTTAAGTCTTTCCCTTTCATTGAGTCTTGTAAGAACTCATCTTTGCTTGCCTATTGTCATACACTTGCATGCTTTGGTTGTAACCATTCCTCTTATTTGACATACTTGCTTATCGTAATATGCTTGTATATGCTTGGTCGTAACCATGTTTCTTGTACTTATCATGTTTTATGTTTATGCTTTGTTAAGTTTAGTTCCCCAAGTGATGGAACTCTTAAGTTCTCATCCAAGTTGCTTCCCTTCTATCATTCTAAAGGAAAAGTCTCTCTATTGACCTTTTGGTCATAGATAACTCATCTCCCTCCCTCGACTTTGTCAAGTCATCTACCCACTTAGTTAAGTTAGAACCTATCATTTAGACTTTGCTTAAGTCTAAGAAGCCTACTCCTTGTTAGGAGTGCTCTTTCAATTAGAACTTAGGATAGAGTTTGTTAACTCTATGTAAGAATCATCGTCATGATTACTTACTTCCCTTTCTTGAGATTTCAACTTAGATATAGATAGTTTCCTTAAACTCTACACAAGCATCGTAATGTTTGTTCCCCTTTGAACCTTGATCATAATCAAGTGTTCTTCAAACCTAGTGAGGTGAACTACGATTGCTCTGATTCTATCCTAGTTAGGATACGTAGGCAGAAGATGAAATGTCTTTGCAAGCAAACTTAGTGTATATATCTTTAGGTTTTAACCTACACCTTGTTAGAACACAGATTGGTTCTTAATAATAACTCTTTGTTTTGATGATAACTGTTAGGAAATTTATATTTAAGAATTATATACTCTAAAATTTGTTTGAGAGTTTTACTGCAGATTGAAATAATATTAACTCTCTAGAAGCAAATCTGTTTTGAATACAAGAAGTTATTCTGACTCTGAAGCGCCAGATGCACCTTACAGAAGAATCTGTTTGCTCCTTACAAAAGATCCTGAGCGTAGTCTCCAGAAGGATCTGAAGCAAGAAGCTCCAGAACATTCTGAGTCAGAAGCATCTGAAGATAATCAGAAGCATCTGAAGCTCAAGCATCTGAAGCATAAAAGAATATTGATTGAAGAGTTTCTCAAAGCATTAGTCTACAGAAGTTTCTGAAAGTACCAACGCTGCCAAGTACTGAAGTTCTGTGTCAAAAATGCTCTGATGATCAACACGCTAGAAGCACACATCCTGCAGAAGACTCTGATACAACATAGTTCTGAATCTCATTAGAAGACTCTGATCCATTCAGACTCTGAAGAACTTGCTGAAAACTAAAGAAGTAATTTTCAAGAATATATCCGTTGGAGCTATTCAACGTCTCTTTCCTCATTTGTGCTAGACACACTTACACAGACAAAAAGGATTTTTATATGCCATCTACTTCTAGGAAAGGTCACTTGATGTGAAGACAAAAAGGCTCAGACCTTTTGGGACTCTCTTTTCAACGTTCAGCTTGCATGGTTCAGCTGCCTATAAAAGGAGAACTTCACTACATTCTTCAGTTACACACTTTGCTGAAAAGAAATCATTATATTCTAAAGCTCTCATTCATTCTTATTCTTCTTAGAATTTATTGTACTTAAACTTAAGAGAAAAATCACTGTTGTGATAAAAGCTTTATAGAAGCATTAATACTCTTGTATTTAATTTACATTGATTGTAAAGGATATTCCTTAAGAGGATTCAGGTGGAATCAGTAGCTCTTGAGAAGACTAAGAACTGTTGTTCTTAGGTGATACTATTGTAATCAGTTTGATTTAATAGTGGATTAAGTCCTTGTTGAGAAAGGCAAATCACTCTAGGAAGGGTGGACTGGAGTAGTTGTTAAACGAACCAGGATAAAAATAACTGTGTGATTATTTTTCAAGTCTTAATTTTCCATACTTATTCAACCCCCCCTTCTAAGTATTATCTCACCTTCAGTTGGCATCAGAGCTCCGGTTCTGAGTGTGTTACCACTTAGCAGTGTCAGTAAAGATCCAGAGAGATATACTTTGATATTTATATTTATTTGTTATCATGGCTGATAATTCAATGTCAAATATTAACAATAAATATGAAGAGAGGGATAGGATCAGCACCAAACCCCCAATGTTTGATGGGGAGAAATTTGACTACTGGAAAGACAGAATTGAGAGTTTTTTCCTAGGATATGATGCTGATCTATGGGATCTTGTCATAGATGGATATGTACATCCCACAGATGGGGATGGCAAAAAGATTGACAGAAAATCTATGACAGATTCTCAGAAGAAAGACTTCAGAAATCACCATAAAGCCAGGACCATATTACTGAATGCTATTTCACATACAGAGTATGAGAAAATTACAAACAGGGAGACTGCTTTTGATATGTTTGAATCCCTTAAAATGACTCATGAGGGAAATTCTCAAGTTAAGGAGACAAAAGCTCTGGCTCTGATCCAGAAGTATGAGGCTTTCAAAATGGAAGACTCTGAATCTGTTGAAGCCATGTTCTCCAGATTCCAGATACTCACTGCTGGGCTGAAAGTTCTGGACAAGGGATATTCTACGTCAGATCATGTTAAGAAAATCATCAGAAGTCTGCCTATCGGATGGAGACCAATGGTGACTGCCCTGAAGATGGCCAAATATCTGAACAAGATCTCTTTAGAAGAACTCATCAGCTCACTGAGGAGCCATGAGATTGAGCTTGAGGAAGATGAACCTCAGAAGAAAGATAAAGGTAAATCTGTATCATTAAAATCTAACAAAACTGCTAAAGCTTTGCAGGTCATTCAAGAAAGCTCTGAAGAATCTTCTTCTGAAGAAGAAGATGAGTTATCCATGCTATCCAGAAGGATTAACAAACTCTGGAAGCACAAGGGAAAGAAGTTCAACAACTTCAGAAGATCTGCCAAGAAAGAAGTTGTGTGCTATGAGTGCAAAGAACCTGGGCACTACAAGAATGACTGCCCCAAACTTCTGAAAGAAAAACCTAAGAAGAAGTTTAACAAAAAGAAGAAGGTTCTGATGGCAACATGGGATGACTCAGATGAGTGTGAATCATCTTCTAAATCTGAAGAAGAATGTGCAAACGTTGTACTGATGGCCAGGACAGAGGATCAAGAGGAAGGTACCTCAGGATGTGAATCAGAATCAGAATCTGATGATGATGCAGAAGAGGTAATGGCTAAACTTACCAAAGAAGAACTCATTAAAGTTTTAACAGAAGTTCTTAAAAGTTATAACAACATCAAACTCAAATACAAGAAGCTGAAAAGCAATCTTGAATCTGAGATTGATCTTCTGAAAACTGAACTTGTTGAGCAAAAAGAAATAAATTTGAAAATCAAAAATGACTTTGAAAGAAGTCAACAAGAATCTGAATTTGAGACTAAGTTATGTGAAAATATTTTAGAAAAATATGACTCTAGCTTTCAGAGATTTCTCACTAAGAGCATAGACAGAAGCAAGATGGCTTCCATGATCTATGGTGTTAGTGGAAACAACAGAAGAGGCATTGGATATGAGTCTTCATCTGGAAGCAATCCAAAACCTGTTGATAAACTTTTCATCAGGAAGACACCTCTGTATTCTCAATTCAAATTTGGTCACTTGAATGACATTAAACACACAAGCTCTGAGAAGAGTACTTATGTGTTTAAACCCAAGGCAAGTCAGAATAAACATTATGTTGCAAAACAGAAGTTTAGACAAACCTACAAACCAACTAACCCCAAAGGACCCCAGAAGATCTGGGTACCTAAAAACAAAATAATTCATGTTGCAGATGTTCTTAGCAGCAAGGTCAGGACACCAATCATGGTACCTGGACTCTGGATGCTCACGACACATGACAGGAGAAAAGTCTATGTTCCAAAGCCTGGAACTTAGATCTGGAGGGGACGTGAAGTTTGGAGGGAACCAGAAGGGCAAGATCATTGGATCTGGCACTATTGGAAATCGTAAACTTCCCTCTATTACTAATGTTTTACTTGTTGAAGGGTTAAAGCATAACTTATTGTCCATAAGTCAATTAAGTGACAATGGTTATGATATAACTTTTAATCAAAAATGTTATAAAGCTATTAGTCAGAAGGATGGCTCTATCCTATTTAGTGGTAAGAGGAAAAACAACATTTATAAAATAAATCTTTCAGAACTTAAAGTTCAAAATGTTAAATGCCTCTTGTCTGTTAATGAAGAGCAATGGGTCTGGCACAGAAGATTGGGCCATATTAATATGAGACGTATATCTCAGATTAATAAACTTAATCTTGTCAGAGGACTCCCTAATCTGAAGTTCACTTCAGATGCTCTTTGTGAAGCATGCCAGAAAGGGAAGTTTTCAAAAACATCTTTCAAATCAAAAAATGTTGTTTCTACCTCTAAACCATTAGAACTACTTCATATTGATCTGTTTGGACCAGTGAAAACTGCATCCATTAGAGGCAAGAAGTATGGATTGGTCATTGTTGATGACTTTAGCAGATGGACATGGGTAAAGTTCTTAAAACACAAGGATGAGTCACATTCTGTGTTCTTTGACTTCTGCAAGCAAGTCCAGAATGAAAAGAATTTCAAAATTATAAAAGTCAGAAGTGATCATGGTGGTGAATTTGAAAATAAATATTTTGAAAAATATTTTTCTTAAAATGGCATTGCTCATGATTTTTCCTGTCCTAGAACTCCACAGCAGAATGGGGTTGTAGAAAGGAAAAACAGAACTTTGCAAGAAATAGCCAGAACCATGATCAATGAGACAAATCTGGCAAAACATTTTTGGGCAGAAGCAATCAATACAGCATGCTACATTCAGAACAGAGTGTCTGTTAGACCTCTTCTGAAGAAGACTCCTTATGAATTATGGAAGAACAAAAAGCCCAACATTTCTTATTTTCATCCTTTTGGATGTATCTGTTATATGTTAAACACTAAGGAAAATCTGAGCAAGTTTGATTCCAAAGCACAGAAGTGTTTCATGCTTGGATATTCTGAACGCTCTAAAGGCTACAGAGTATACAACACTGAGACACAGATTGTGGAAGAATCCATTCATATCAGATTTGATGATAAGCTTGGCTCTGAAAAGCCAAAGCAGGTTGATAACTCTGCAGATAGGGAAGTAGTCTTTATTGACTCTGAAGTTCCAGAAGCAGACAAACTTCAAGTGAAGGAACTAGAAGCAACTCCAGATGCTACTCCCTTAACTTCTCAGATGAATAATCTAAACATTTCTGAAGAGTCAACTATCAGAGGATCATCATCCAGAATTAAAGCTTCTCATCCAGAGGATGTCATTATTGGAAAGAAGGATGATCCCATCAGAACAAGATCCTTTCTAAGATCATCTGAGGCATCACTATTTGGACTAGTGTCAGAAATTGAACCATCTTCTGTAGAAGAAGCTCTGCAAGACAATGATTGGATTATTGCCATGCAAGAAGAGCTAAACCAATTCAGCAGAAATGATGTATGGGATCTAGTTCAAAGACCTCAAGGATTCAATATTATTGGTACAAAATGGGTCTTCAGAAATAAGCTAAATGAGAAAGGAGAAGTTGAGAGGAATAAGGCAAGGCTGGTTGCTCAAGGATACAGTCAGCAAGAAGGTATTGATTACACTGAGACATATGCTCCAGTGGCAAGGTTAGAATCTATACGCCTTTTTATTTCCTTTGCTGCACAGAATAACATCACTCTGTATCAGATGGATGTTAAAAGTGCCTTTCTTAATGGTATTATAGAAGAAGAAGTTTATGTCCACCAACCTCCTGGTTTTAAAAATGAAAAATTTCCAGATCATGTTTTCAAATTAAAGAAATCTCTATATGGATTAAAACAAGCTCCCAGAGCTTGGTATGAGAGATTGAGTAATTTTCTTCTGGAGAAGAATTTCATCAGAGGCAAAGTGGATACAACTTTATTCTGTAAAACTATAAAGAAAGATCTTCTAATTTGCCAAATTTATGTAGATGATATTATTTTTGGATCAACAAATATTATGCTTGGAAAGGAGTTTGCTACATGTATGCAGGCAGAATTTGAAATGAGCATGATGGGAGAACTCAGATTCTTTTTAGGAATCCAAGTTAATCAAACTCCAGAATGCACCTACATACATCAGACAAAGTATGTTAAAGAACTTCTGAAGAAATTCAACATGTCTGACAGCAAGCTGGCAAAGACTCCAATGCATCCTACTAGCTCACTTGGCAAAGAAGAGGTAAGTAAGAAAGTAGACCAGAAGCTCTACAGAGGTATGATTGGCTCTCTTCTTTATCTCACTGCTTCTAGACCTGACATATTATTCAGTGTTTGTCTGTGTGCTAGATTCCAATCAGATCCTAGAGAATCACACTTGACAGCTGTCAAGAGGATTCTAAGGTATCTGAAAGGTACTTCTAATGTGGGTTTGTGTTACAGAAAATCTGATGATTTCAAATTAGTTGGATTCTGTGATGCTGACTATGCTGGAGACAGAGTGGAAAGAAAAAGTACTTCTGGAAGTTGTCAATTTCTAGGAAGAAATCTAATCTCCTGGTACAGCAAGAAGCAACCCACAATTGCACTTTCAACCACAGAGGCTGAATACATTGCTGCTGCTGGATGTAGCACGCAGATGCTCTGGATGAAAAGTCAACTAGAAGATTATCAAATTTTTGAAAGTAACATTTCTATGTTTTGTGATAATACTTCTGCTATATGCTTGTCCAAGAATCCCATTTTACATTCTAAGGCAAAACATATAGAAATTAAGCATTATTTCATCAGAGACTATGTTCAGAAGGGAATCATAAATTTAGCCTTTGTTGATACAGATCATCAATGGGCAGATATTTTTACAAAACCCCTTGTTGAAGATAGATTCAATTTTATTCTGAAAAATATTGGTATGGATTTTTGTCCAGAATGATATTTAACAGAAGCAAATTGTTACAGATGCAAAAATGCTTAATTCATCTGAAGTATTGCTTCTGTTTATTTATTCTATTCTGATTAATATTTCTGATGTGAAACTCTGAACTAACCATCTTTAGAAGATCTGAACGTTGGCTAACGTTTCATTTCTTGAGAGATTTCAGAACAGCATGCAAGCAAACACGTGTCACACAAAATCTGAAGAGGTGGCGTGTACATAACTGAAAAGACGTTTGAGGTGAAATTTGAATAGTAAATATCTTGGTTTTCCCCCCAAAAATGTCAGAAGCATTTATTGTTTGAAATGATTTTATTCTTCTTCATTTAATGCTTGCTCAAACGTGCGTTTCTTTCTGACTTTTGATGTGTCTAAGTGATTAGTATAAATACTTGTTGTGTATTCACTTTCACACTTTTCACTCTCAGAATTTACATGCGTTTTCATCTCTTGTTCTCTCTGCATAAAAACTCAAAACCTAAGTGTTTGAAAAAGCAATCTTCAATGGCGTCTTCTTCATCAACAACTGCTCAGTTTCAATCTACATAGCTCCTGTGACTTCAGATAACTTAGGTGCTGCTCCATATTCTCCTCCCAAGAGAACTCTTCTCACACCTATTGATAAACTAGAAGTGCTGTGTGAATCTATGGTTGAATTTGACTCTCTGGCTGACAATGGGTTTGATTTTCGCTCCATTGTTAGAGCTCAAGGATGGGTGAAATACTTTGACAGGTTGTTTGGACCAGTTTACCCTCTACTCGTGAAGGAATTCTGGATTCATGCATCTGTGTATCCCAAGTTTATTTTATCATCTGTGCTGGGAAAGGAGATTATCATCACAGAGGATCTGATAAGAAGATTGATTGGTTATGAAGAAACAGATGGTGTTTCCCACTTGCCAGCTGGGCGTGTGGATATGGAAGAGGTTTATGAGGAAGTTATGACTGCTGGACAAGCTTCTAACAGATTCAAAGATCTGAAGCCTGATTACAAGATCTGGGCCAAGATCTTCATGGGATGCATACATCACAGGAAGTCAACAAATTCCCCAGATTATGTCAACAATGAACAGATCTATTTTATGTACTGCCTTAGTCAGAGCAACAAGGTAGATCTTCCTTACATTCTGTTCATGCATCTGTGGAATCACATCAATGCATCTAGAGAATCTGTAAAAGAAAAAGGCCAGAAGATCAGGACTTGGATCCCATTTGGAAGATTGATCTCAGATCTTCTCACTGAAAATGGTTTAGTGGCTGCTCTGTATGAAGCTAGGGTTACAGAGGAATTAGAGTTCATTATGGGAAAGCCTCTGAACGCTAAAATTCTTCTGAGACTCAAGATTGTAGATGAACTCACTACTGCTCCAAAGAGGTTAAATATGTCAGATTTGAATAAGAGGGTTCCAGTATCTGACTTTCCTCTATTCTTTGCTGAAGAACCTAGACATATAGTACTGATGTATATAGAGGAATGCAAAAAGGAAGGAGTACTTGTTCCAGCAAATGTGTTTCAGCTTGTCAAACAACCACTACCAGATGCAGGAGAAGAAGAAGAAGTACCACTTCAGAGGAAAAGATCTCAGCCTGCAGCAGAATCTGAACCTGTCCAGAAGAAGGCTAAGATTGCTGAGAAACCCAAGAATCTCTTAAAGAGAAAGGATTCTGAAGAAGCTGCCTCTGCATCTGCCAAGAGGATTAAACTAAAAGGTACTAAGACTTCTGTTATTTCTAAAAATGTTGTTATTAATGATTCAACTATTAAGTTTGTTCCCAAACCACCTGTTACTCAAACAACTTCTGTTGCTGCCCCTAGTTCTGTCTCTCCTCAAAAACAAAACACTACTTCTGTATCAAAAACACCTCAACCCAAAATACACATCAAACACTCCATTCCACGTCCACAACCAACAAAACCACAACCAACAGAACCACAACCATCAGAATCACAGCCATCAAAACAACAACAACAACCTGAAAAACAAAACTCTGCTCAACCTCAAATAGAAAATCAACCACAAACTTCTGAACATCCAGAAAACCAAACCACAGAAGATCAACCAGAAAAAGACTCTGTCATACCACCATCAAACATTTCATCTTCTGAACCTGTTGCACCTGTTACTTCTGAACCCACAAAAGTAACTTCTGCTCCTGTTTCATCAGAACCACCATCCCAACAATCTGATACTCCTTCAGAACCTACTCATATCCCTGAGACAGAAGTTCTTGACATCACTCCATTAAAAACAATGTTTCAAGTTTCTTCTACCTCTTGTACACCTACAACATCCTCCAACTCATCAGAATCAGAAATTCATCCAGATTTTCTAATTAATCCATCTGACAAATACCCTGTACATGAACCTGAACCTGAATCAACCTTACCTGCTAAAACTCCCATTTCAGACCCTTTGCCTCCACCTGCACCATCATCTGAGATGATTGTTCCCACTTCCAATCCATCATCATCTGGTATATCTTGTGCCCAAGTGTCTTCTCTTTATCATAATTTATCTTATGGTTTCAAACTGAAAGATTTTTATGATAGAGTTGAACCTTCTGAACCTTTGAAACCTTTGAGACCAAAACTCAGACAGGCCCTTCCATCTGTAATCCTTTCATATATTCAATCTATGAACAATGAAGGATCCTTAGCAACAATATCTGCTACATCTGGTAAAGCTGTTGTTTCAGCTCTGCAACCTGCATCTGATAACACAGTTGCATCTGATAAACCATCAACCTCTGCTTTCATACCATACTCTTCTGAAACCTTTGATGTTGTTTACCCACACACAAGACCACAACCATATCTGCTTAATGCTTTAAACAGATCCTTACCTCAAAAACCAGAAATTCCTTTCATTCCATTTTATCCCCCTCCTCTAATTTCTATCCCAAAATCACTGATACCACCAACTCCCAAACCTAAACATATGACACTGGAAACCTTGCTTAAACCACCACCCAGACTTAATATTGATCATTTATTTCAAATGTTTTTGCAAGAAATACAGATGTCTTTAGGTACTGTTCAGAAAAGATGCTCTGAAACTATGGATGCAAATGAGACTGACATCATCTGGAAAGGATTTATCAATAGATTCAACACTGTAGCTTCCAATCTGAAGAACGTCTGTTCTGATGATGCAAAGCTCAGAGCTGAAAGAACTCAATTCTGGATTGTCAACAAGACTGAACCTCTGCTTTGTTTGGATGCTCCTCCTCCTCCACCAGAACCAACTGCCAATGCATTGACTATGACTCTGGTAGAACCCTCTTCAGGATCTCCAGAACCTATGGCAATTGACTCTGTTCCGGCTGCAGAACCTCAATCTTCTTCATCAGAGATAAAGACAGAAAATCCAGATTTTGGAGACAAGATTGCTGCTCTGGAAGCTGGTCAATCTGAAATAAAATCTTGGATGGCGAAGCAAGACAAGAAATCTGAGGACATGACAGAGTGGATGTCAAAACAAGATGAGAAGAATGAGACAATGACTAAGTGGATGTCAAAGCAAGAGCAATCTTCATCTGAGATTACAGACCTATTGAAGATGCTTTTGTCAAAACACTCTTAGATTTTTTTTTCCTCATGTTTGTGCATCTGTTGTTTTGCATCTGAATTTTATTGTTATATCTTCTGATGTTTTCCTATGTACTCTTGCTCTGTTATTTTGAATGAATCAGTGTTTTTCTCCATTGAATTATCTATTTATTGTTCCTTTTATTTGTCTTTATTAAAAGTTTTTACTTTTTGCTTATGACAAAAAAGGGGGAGAAAATAAAGATCTGAACTATTTAATATAATTTCACTAGAATGAATCTTCAGACATATCTATTCTTTCTAATATCTAAATTGACCATTTCAGAACATTTAATAAGAACACTCTATAAAAGAATTTCTGAGTTTCTCAGATCATTTGCTTTTTTATCAAACTCTGAATCTCATATCTGCAAGATATTCTGACCCTTAATTATTACAAAGACAAACAAGATCTGACTCTGAAGATTACTCAAGATAAAAAGGGAAGTCTCTATTCCTTTTTCTTATTTAACTCAGGGGGAGATTCATCATCTCAGGGGGAGTTATAATTCTTTATGTTCAGTTAAATAAAATTTCTAATACTTTTTGTCATCATCAAAAAGGGGGAGATTGTTAGAACACAGGTTGGTTCTTAATAATAACTCTTTGTTTTGATGATAACTGTTAGGAAATTTATATTTAAGAATTATATACTCTAAAATTTGTTTGAGAGTTTTACTGCAGATTGAAATAATATTAACTCTCTAGAAGCAAATCTGTTTTGAATACAAGAAGTTATTCTGACTCTGAAGCGCCAGATGCACCTTACAGAAGAATCTGTTTGCTCCTTACAGAAGATCCTGAGCGTAGTCTCCAGAAGGATCTGAAGCAAGAAGCTCCAGAACATTCTGAGTCAGAAGCATCTGAAGATAATCAGAAGCATCTGAAGCTCAAGCATCTGAAGCATAGAAGAATATTGATTGAAGAGTTTCTCAAAGCATTAGTCTACAGAAGTTTCTAAAAGTACCAACGCTGCCAAGTACTGAAGTTCTGTGTCAAAAATGCTCTGATGATCAACACGCTAGAAGCACACATCCTGCAGAAGACTCTGATACAACATAGTTCTGAATCTCATTAGAAGACTCTGATCCATTCAGACTCTGAAGAACTTGCTGAAAACTGAAGAAGTAATTTTCAAGAATATATCCGTTGGAGCTATTCAACGTCTCTTTCCTCATTTGTGCTAGACACACTTACACAGACAAAAAGGATTTTTATATGCCATCTACTTCTAGGAAAGGTCACTTGATGTGAAGACAAAAAGGCTCAGACCTTTTGGGACTCTCTTTTCAACGTTCAGCTTGCATGGTTCAGCTGCCTATAAAAGGAGAACTTCACTACATTCTTCAGTTACACACTTTGCTGAAAAGAAATCATTATATTCTAAAGCTCTCATTCATTCTTATTCTTCTTAGAATTTATTGTACTTAAACTTAAGAGAAAAATCACTGTTGTGATAAAAGCTTTATAGAAGCATTAATACTCTTGTATTTAATTTACATTGATTGTAAAGGATATTCCTTAAGAGGATTCAGTTGGAATCAGTAGCTCTTGAGAAGACTAAGAACTGTTGTTCTTAGGTGATACTATTGTAATCAGTTTGATTTAATAGTGGATTAAGTCCTTGTTGAGAAAGGCAAATCACTCTAGGAAGGGTGGACTGGAGTAGTTGTTAAACGAACCAGGATAAAAATAATTGTGTGATTATTTTTCAAGTCTTAATTTTCCATACTTATTCAACCCCCCCTTCTAAGTATTATCTCACCTTCACACCTTTTACCCAATCCATAGAAAACATTTAGCAAACTTAGCATACAATAAAAAAAAGGTTACAGTAGAGTACTACAGATGTTTAGGATGTGAAATACCTACCCTATGCATAACCAACCCCCGATCCCCGAATCTCTTAGCATTGTTGTTACATCGCGCAAAAGGTTCTTTTTTTCTTTATACCTTTCCTTTGGATAAATTAAAGTCCGGTTGTGAATTCAATGAATTAAAGATTCAAGTTAATCAATAGCTTGGTATCACAATTCTCACCGCAACAGAAATGGCGACTTCATTGGGGAATTGGCTTGAGGGTTCAGCCTATTTTGTTTGATTGGGTGCTATATTTGTGAATACTTGCCTTACGTGTATATTTGTATATATTTGTTTGATTGTTGGATCTTGGGACTTTTGAGTGGTGAGACGGTCCTATACCCGGACTCGAGTGCAATTACGATAGGATGGTGGTATATTCAAGGAGGCTTATAGGGAGTTGATTCCCGACCAAGCAAACTTTAGAAACCACCGCTCAGTGTAGGCCCTCCTGAGAGTTTAGTATTGTTGATCGAGTATTCGTGAAAACAATGCTACTTTCGACGAAGGAGCCAATGACACTGTGGACTTTTAGATTACATTCTACCCCACTTTGACCTTACTAGGACGTAGTGCGATGGCTATAAGGAAGTATTTCCGAAATAGTTGATACGCGATACTACACTTAGACGAGACTCTCTTGAGAATATTATCGATTACCAAGTAATCTGGGAAGTTGATAATATCTGAAAGATGGATTGATGACTCTGGGAACCATTTAGCTAGATGACCTAATGAGGTTGGGTACCTTGGTGACAGATCCAGAGGGTTTTCATAGCAGGTATGGGAAGCTGTTGTTACTATTGAAGATAAAAGTGGATAGTGGAATTCTTTCTACGCTTCTCTAGTTTTATGATCCGCTCTACCATTGTTTCACTTTTCCCGATTATCAGCTAGTGCCTACACTAGAAGAATAATCTCAGTTGGTTGGTTTGCCCATTCTTGAAGATTCTCCTTTTCCGATCATGGAGAAGGACCCTAAGGAGCAAGATATTTCCAAAGCCACACGTTTGGGATTAGTTGATATTCAAAAGAACATGACTACAAAAGGAGGAGTTTTTGGGTTGAGTGCAGAATTTTTGGTTGAAAAGGCGCAGTAATACGCAGATCATTTGAGCATGGATGCATTCGAGGCTATCCTTGCCTTACTCATTTATGGTATCTTTCTGTTTCCTAGCTTTGAGAACTTTGTAGACCTCAACGCAATTAAGATTTTCTTTAAGAAGAACCCTGTACCTACTCTGCTAGCAGACGCGTATCATTCTGTTCATCTCAGGAATTTCCATAAGGGAGGGATGATCACTTGTTGTGCTCCTTTATTGTACAAGTGGTTTATTTCACAATTGCCTAAAGCTCACGCCTTTTGGGATCCGAAGAAAGGGTGGTGGTCACAGAAGATTATGGCTCTCACGCACTCTGATATTGATTGGTACAACCGTGAATATGATGGGATAATGATCATTTACAGCTGTGGAGATTTTGGTAATGTACCTCTTCTTGGTGCTAATGGAGGAATCAGTTACATCCCGGTCCTTGCTCGTCGACACTTGGGATATCCTTTGAGAGACAAGCCCAACAGTGTTCATATGGAAAATGTTTTCTTTAAAGAAGAGGGTAATAATCAGGAGCAGAAAGAGAAGATTCTAAAGGCATGGAGGCATTTGCACAAAAAGGGAAAGAAAAACTTGGGAAAACCTAATTGTGTCTCTTTGGAACTTTATCTCCAATGGGTTCGAAAGAGAGCTATTGAGTTAAAGATGCCCTATTCTCGACAAGAGCCCATGGCTTTAAAGGAGGAGCATACCTTAATCTTCATATATGAGGAGGAGAAGCTAAGGATCGCCTTGAGCAAGACACGACAATCCGAAGACGCTTGGAAGCACAAGTACCAAGTGGTTATTGAAGAGAACGCAGAGCTCCAGAAGCAATTAGAGTTAAAAAATGAAGAGGTACTCTCCTACAAGAAGAGAAAGGCGCAAGAAGATTTATTTTCTTCTAGTCCTCAGTCGACCCCGTGGAAGTTGATCGTGGATAAGCTCATTCTTGAGAAGGCCCAGATGGATAGGGAGATTGAGAAGCTCAACTTGAGGCTGTTAGGAGAACCTTCTTAGGACTTTTTGTTAGCTTTTATTTAGCTTTCTGTTTAAAACTTTTGTAAGATGTACTAAAATTTTGTAATCCAATGAAATTAAATCTATGACGTTTTTGATGTTTACAGAATCTGAGTTCCATGGCACTTTGCGCATTTGCGTTCACATTTTATTAATCATTCAAGGGACTAAAGATTGTTTTGCAGATATTATAAGATGGATTCTGGAAAGAAGGCAGAGATTGTGTTTCGAAGCCCAAATTTGGAGAACCTAAAGAAACTGGGAAGTTTAGTAGAAGATCCTGAGGCGTTCAAAGAGAAGTATGGGAATATGCTGTCTTTACTAAAAGTTCAAGTGGATGAAGAGATGTTGTCAGCGCTTGTGCAGTTTTATGATTCAACTTATCATTGTTTCACGTTTCCAAATTACCAGTTGTTGCCAACCTTGGAAGAATATTCTGCCCTGATGGGAGTAGGCGTCACTCCTAGACCATTTTCTGGAAGAGAAAGGACTCCTAACAAAAAAGCAATTGCAGAAGCCGCACATTTGGAGGTGAGTGAAGTACGATCTCATATGACTGCTAAGGGAGGGCTATATGGATTTCCAGCTATGTTCCTGTATGAAAAAGTTCAATGTTATGCCGAGTCAAAGAATTCTGAAGCATTTGAGGCCATTCTGGTTTTGCTAATTTACGGACTTTTCCTATTTCCGACTGCTAATGATTTTGTGGACGCAAATGCAATCAACCTCCTCTTAATCAAAAATCCCGTACCCACCTTGTTGGCTGATGTGTATTTTTTCATCCATCGCAGAAATCGTCATGGAGTTGGACAGATTGTGTGTTGCACCGTTCTTCTATACAAGTGGTTTATTTCGCACTTGCCATGGCTTCCAGCAATCTGGGATACGCAGAATGGACTCTCATGGACAGAGAAGTTGTTGTTACTCAAACATTCAGATATTAAGTGGTATGACCCTATGTATGGAGGGATTGCCATGATTCAGAGTTGTGAGGATTTCCCAAATGTACCACTTATCATCATTGATGGTTGCATTAGCTATAATCCCATTTTAGCTCGTCGCCAGTTGGGACACCCAATGAAGAATGAACCAGACCCAGTTCTTTTGAGAAGTTTCTACATTGAATAATGGAAGAACCCAGCCTACAAGGCTCAGATTGTGTATGCTTGGCGTCACATCCACACAAGAGGAATGTCTGCTTTGGATTACCCTGACACCGCTGTTTCAGAATCTTACTTATCATGGGTGAAAGAAGCAGCATTGAAGATGTTCTATACCCGCTTTGAGCCTGACTCAACAAAACTTACTCTTGTGGAAGAATTGAAAGCCGCTTTGGCAAAAGCTGAAAGAGAAGGGAAAGCTTGGAGAGGTAAGTATTTCAAGGTTATGCAAGAGATGGAAGAGCTTCAAGAATTGGTCCATCAAGGTGGAAAGAAGAGTCATCCAGAAGATGAAGGGCCCTCCAGCTAGAAGATCTAGGATCTTTTTGTTTTCTGTGTTTTATCATGTATCTGTATTGGAGATCAGTGTTTCAGTTTCGGATTGTTGTTGTAAAACTCTCAGTTATTAATCTATGAAGACTTTGCATTTTCTTTATTTCCCCATTGTTATAGTTTTTGTAAATATTTATTTGGATTCCTTGAATGATTAATTTTGCATTTTTGCATCTGCACCCATAGCATTTCATGTGCATTTCCTGTGTTGTGTCTCATCTTGCTGTCTTATCTCCAGAATCATACTGAATCCTCGCCATCAATACAACACACGAGCCCAAGCTCGTCAAAGAATGGAAGAACACAATTTGGCTCTGGATAGGGTTGATAACGAACTTGAAGATTTACGAGGAAGCGTAGGACGAATCATGGAAGTCTTACAAGTCATCAATGCAAAAATGGACACTCAGGCCACTGTAGTTTCCGAGATCACTAATGTAGTTGTGGAGCCGATCCAAACGGCAGTCACTGTTGCAAGTATTCCACCATATGGGTTAATACCAGGTTTTGTACCTCTACCACCAGTCAGCCAACAATCAGTTCCACTAGGGGCAGAGATTCCCCGAGCTGTTCCGACTTATACTCCAACCTCTGTACAAACTCAAGTGCGCTATGTTTTTCACAGCCATCCACAAGTGTTTGAAGTTCCTGATGGTCTAAAGAAGGAAGTGGACGACATGATAAATTGAAGGAGAGTGTAGAAACTATAGGGAGGAAGGTTAGAGCAATGGAAGGGAATGATATCTTTGCTACTGATGCCAGAGATATGTGTTTAGTGTCTGGATTGGTAATCCCGCTAAAATTCAAAATCCCCAACTTTGATCAGTACACCGGTGTTACTTGTCCTCGGACGCATTTGATCATGTATTACCGAAGAATGGCTGCACATGTAGAAGATGATAAGCTGATGATCCATTGTTTCCAGGATAGCTTGAAGGGAGCCCCTGCTAAGCGGTATTTGAGCCTAGATCAATCTCGCATTCACAGTTTCCAAGACTTGGCCGATGCTTTCATAAAACATTACAAATACAATATAGATTTGGCCCCTGACAGAAGACAGTTGTTGAGTATGACACAAAAGAGTTCTGAATCGTTCAAGGAATATGCACAATGTTGGAGGGAGACTGCCTCTCAGGTGGAACCTCCTTTAAATGAGAAAGAGTTGACAGATTGGTTTGTGGATACGGTAAGACCAGAATTTCATGAGAAGATGATTAGCAGTGGAACATCGAGTTTCTCCGATATAGTGGTTGTGGGGGTGAGAGTAGAACTGGGATTGAAGAATGGAAAAATGGATAGTAGTTCCAGTGGTTCCAACAACAACAATGTCAAGAAGTTCAGTGGTAATTTTCATAAAAAGAAAGAGGGAGAAACAAACCCCATAACAGTGGGGAAAAGGAATCAGACTTGGAAGCAGCCCTACCAACGATATCAACGGCCTCCACAAGGTTATATTCAACAGCCTCCACAAGGCTATGTTCAGCTACCTCAGCAAAATCTGACACAACAACCGATGTATCCAGTACAGTATGCTTAACAACCATATGTGGCAGCTATAACGCCTGCTTTCAATCACCCTGTTTCGAGTTATCAGACAGTACAACCAGCACCCATGTATCAACCAGTTCAACAACAAGGGTATCAATGAGCACCCAACGCTCCATCCTATCAGCAATATCAGCAGCCTAGGGCTCAAGCACCAAGGCAGAATTACCAAAATCGAAGACTAGCAACGAGGCCTCCATTCCCTCAGATACCAATGACTTATACAGAGTTGTACCCGGCTTTGGTGCAACAAGGGTTAGTAACAACACGACCATTGAATATACCTTCAGACACTTCATCACCTCATTACAATCCGAATGCTCATTGTGCCTTTCATGAAGGTGTTGCCGGCCATGACTTAGAGGGGTGTCTTGCCTTGAAACATATTATCAGGGAGCTCATAGAGAAGAAGATTTTGTCTTTTGATGATGTACCGCCTAATGTTAGAAGTAACCCATTGCCAAATTATGGAGGAGTTAATGCTATAGAAGAAGCTTCAGATGAAAGGTTAGTTTGTGATGTGTCTGAGATCAAGACTCCGTTGAGGTCACTTCATGAGAAACTGTTAAAAGCAGGGCTGATTAAAGGTACCCATAATAACTGTGAAGAGTGTTCTGTTAATCTTAAGGGGTGTGGCTTGGTGCAGAAAGATGTGCAAAGTCTGATTGATGATGGATAATTGCGAGTAGGTATCAAGGTAAAGAAGGAGGAAGTTCCGGTGGTTAAACTTGTTTTCAATCTACCAAAGAAAAGCGAGAAAGTCCTTGTGTTCAATATGATCAGCAAAAATGCGAAGCCTATTTTTGAAAAATCTGTTGTTGATCAGCCTCGACCAGTTGTTATTCAGAAGCCGAGATCGTTTCCTTTTAAGAATACAAAGGCAGTCCCGTCGAAGTATGATATGGTTGTGTTGGACCAAAGAGCTGGGAAGATTACTCAGAATGAAAAGGTAAAGGATGACCAGTTTGATGTGACAAATATTGCAGGAACGAGCAAGATGACCCGTAGTGGTCGAATATATCAACCCAAGATAATAGTGGTTGCTCCAAAAGAGGTTACCCCTACTGTGACAGCCAAAGACAAAGAAATAGCCATCACTGAAGGAGATGCTGAAGAGTTCCTAAGGATTATCCGAAAAAGCAATTACAAGGTTGTTGATCAGCTCCATCAAACCCCCTCAAAAATATCAATTTTGTCTCCCCTGATGAATTCCCCAGCCCACAGAGAGGCTCTACAAAAGGTGTTAATGCAAGCACATGTGACGAAGGATATAACCCCTGGCCAATTTGATTCGGTGATAGCCAATATTACAGCCTGCAATACTCTGAGTTTCAGTGATGAAAAGCTGCCAAAGGAAGGACGTAATCAAAACCGTGCTTTGCACATATCTATCAAATGTCAAGAGGACACGTTGGCACAAGTTTTGGTTGATACTGGATCTTCGTTGAATGTGTTGCCCAAAAGGTCGCTCACAAAGTTAGCATATGCAGGGGCAGAGATGAAGTCGTCGTCGTTGATTGTGAAGCCTTTTGACGGTTCAAGAAGAATGGTTGTTGGGGAAGTGGAGTTACCAATTATGATAGGACCTCACGTGTTCGATATCACATTTCAGGTAATGGACATTAATCTGGCTTACAGCTGCTTGTTGGGACGACCTTGGATTCACGCGGCAGGGGCAGTGACTTGCACCAAAGGATGAAATTTGTTGTAAACGAAAAACTGGTAATTGTGCATGGCGAAGAGGACTTGATGGTGAGTAATTTATCGTCATTCAGGTATATTGAGGCAGATGAGGATGCGTTGTAAAACACAGTGGCAAAGAGTGGTGATGATAGAAAACACAGTGGCAAAGAGTGGTCCATCTTTTGTATCCGCTCAGAGCATCAAGTTTACATTAGAAAAGGGTACTCCTGCAGGTTGGGGAGAGGTTATTGAAGTAAAATCAAGACTAGGTCGCCAAGGGTTGGGTTACAAATCAACTCATGTCGAAGCATCAACACACGCCGAAGGACGTCCGAAGACTATCCAAGAGGTATTCATCAGTGGAGGATTCCAAGTCAATGCCGTGGGAGAATATTTTGAAGACGAAGACATTGAACATTTGGTATATCATTGTGAAGGGCCCCGTGCTTTCAAGAATATTATGATTAATGAGCTATTTTGTTAAATCCTTCGTTGTTTGTTTCCTTAATTGTTTTTGTTTCCATGATTAAAAAAGAAGATGGCATTTTTCTAAAAAATCATCAAAACATTTCTTGATTGCTGCATTTATCTTTGTGTGTGTTTTAATAAATCAAGTCATTCCAACATGCAGTGATACCCCAAAACCCGTTGAATCCATTGACTTTGCTTTCCCTCCTGACTTTGACTCGCCAATATACCAAGCCAAAGATGAGGATGAAGATTTTGAGATCCCTGATGAGCTGGCAAAAATGGCATGTTACGAGCACCCAGAGTTTCAACCTCATAAGGAACAGGTAGATGTTATTAATCTTGGCACCGATGAAGACAAGAAAGAGGTCAAGATTGGGGAAACACTTGGGGCACAGGTCAAGCAGCAATTGGTGAAGCTTTTAAAAGAGTTTGTGGATGTATTTGCTTGGTCATATCAAGATATGCCAGGTTTGGACACAGACATAGTGGTCCACAAGCTACCGCTCCGACCAGAATGCACGCCAGTCAAGCAAAAGCTACGAAGAACTAGACCTGATATGGCTCTTAAGAACTAGACTTGATGCAGGTTTCTTGGCAGTATCCAAGTACCCCGAGTGGGTAGCTAATATTGTACCTGTACCAAAGAAAGATGGGAAGGTCAGAATGTGTGTGGATTATAGGGATCTGAATAAGGCCAGTCCAAAAGACGATTTCCCTTTGCCGCATATTGATACATTGGTGGATAATACGACTCGCTTTGCAGTTTTCTCATTTATGGACGGTTTCTCCGGATACAACCAAATCAAGATGGATCTAGATGATATGGAAAAAACTACTTTCATTACTCCTTGGGGAACTTACTGTTACAAAGTCATGCCTTTCGGTTTGAGGAATGCTGGTGCCACTTATCAAAGATCCATGGTGACGTTGTTTCATGACATGATGCATAAGGAGGTAGAAGTGTATGTTGATGATATGATCTCCAAATCTCATAATGAAGAAGACCATTTGAATCATTTGTTGAAATTGTTTGAGAGACTCAGAAAGTATCAGTTGAGACTAAACCCAGCCAAGTGTACTTTTGGAGTGAGATCTGGGAAATTACTCGGGTTCATTGGTAGCCACCGAGGGATTGAGGTAGATCCAGATAAGGTTTGATCCATTCAAGATATGCCGGCTCTGCAAACTGAGAAAAAAGTCAGAGGTTTCCTTGGAAGATTGAACTATATATCCAGATTTATTTCTAATATGACTCTTACATGCGAGCCCATTTTCAAATTTTTATGAAAAGACCAGACAGTTGTTTGGAACTCAGATTGCCAACAAGCTTTTGATAAGATTAAAGGCTACCTTCAAGAGCCTCCGATCTTAATACCTCATGTTCTGGGAAGACCTTTTTTCATGTATTTAACAGTACTCGAGAATTCAATGGGTTGCATGTTGGGTCAGCAGGATGAGTCCGGACGAAAGCAACATGCCATCTATTATTTGAGCAAGAAATTCACCGACTGTGAAAGCCGATATTCACTTTTAGAGAAAACTTGTTGTGCTTTGGCATGGGCTGCCAGACATTTGAGGCAGTACATGATTTGTCATACTACTTTATTGATTTCAAAAATGGACCCGATAAAGTATATCTTTGAGAAGCCCGCTCAGACAGGAAGACTCGCCCGTTGGCATATGTTGTTATCAGAATATGACATCCAATATGTGGCCCAGAAGTCTATCAACGGCAGTGTCTTATCATATTATCTCGCAAATCAGCCAGTTGAAGATTATGAGTCTCTCAAGATTGATTTTCCAGACGAGGATATTATGTTGGTAAAAGATTATGAAGAGCCAGGTCCTGATGAAGGTCCCGAGCCGGGTCTTTGGTGGAAAATGATGTTTGATGGTTCCTCAAATTACAGTGGGCATGGCGTAGGTGCCGTTCTGATGAATCTAGAAGGTGGTTATACCCCATTTACAGCAAGGCTAGACTTTGAATGTACAAACAATATTGTCGAATATGAAGCATGCATTCTTGGCCTCGAAGCGGCTATCGACCTAAGAATCAAACTTCTCGAAGTAAGTGGAGATTCAGCTTTGGTTATTTATCAAGTTACAGGTGAATGGGAGACCAGACATGAGAATTTGATCCCTTACAGAGCCTACATTGTTGAAATGATTGAATATTTTGATGAAATCACTTTCAAGCATGTTCCGAGATCTGAAAATCATATTGCCGATGCTCTAGCCATGTTAGCCTCAATGTGGAAAGTCAGGTATGTCAATGATGCTACTCTCATTCGAATTGAACGCAAGACTAAGCCTGCCTACTGTCAGATGTTTGAAGAAGAAATTAATAACAAGCCATGGTTCCACGACATAAAGAATTATCTGTTAAAGAAAGAGTATCCGATTGATGCTACATCACTTGACAAGAAAACCTTGAGAAGATTGGCCTCTAAGTTCTTTCTCAGTAACTGTGTGCTCTATAAGAGAAATCATGATATGGTACTGCTTAGATGTGTCGACAGACGAGAAGCAGATTTGTTAATGCAAGATATTCATGAAGGAACATTTGGCACTCACGCCAATGGATATGCCATGTCCAAGAAGATTTTGAGGGCTGGGTATTACTGGTTGACTTTGGAAACTGACTGTATCCAATATGCCAGGAAATGTCACAAATGCCAGATTTATGCGGATAAGATGCATGTGCCTCCAACGTTGTTAAATGTATTGACATCACCTTGGCCATTCTCTATGTGGGGCATCGACATGATTGGGGCAATCGAACCAAAGGCTTATAACGGACACCGATTCATTCTGGTCGCTATTGATTACTTCACCATGTGGGTTGAAGCCGCATCCTACACCAGTGTTACTCGGCAAGTGGTGGCCCGTTTTATCAAAAAGGAGATTATCTATCGATACGGAATCCCAAGCCGAATCATAACAGATAACGGTACTAATATGAATAACAAAACCATGAAAGAGCTATGTGGCGACTTCAAGATTGAACATCACAATTCTTCTCCTTATCGTCCCAAGATGAATGGAGATGTCGAAGCTGCGAATAAGAACATCAAGAAGATTTTGCAAAAGATGGTGAAAACATATAAGGATTGGCATGAGATGCTGCCATTTTCCTTGCACGGGTATAGAACGTCCGTTCGCACTTCAACAGGGGCAACCCCTTTCTCCTTGGTATATGGGATGGATGTAGTACTTTCTATTGAGGTTGAGATACCTTCCTTAAGAGTCATAATGGAAACCGAACTTAAAGAAGCTGAATGGGTGAGGGAAAGATTTGATCAGTTGCCTTATTGATGAAAAGCGCATAACTGCGGTATGTCACGGGAAGTTATATCAGAAAAGGATCAAAAGAGCTTTTGACAAAAAGGTTCGTATCCGAGAATTCTGAGAAGGAGAGCTTGTGCTCAAAAAGATTTTGCCAGTTCACAAAGATGCACGGGGAAAATGGATGCCCAATTATGATGGCCCGTTTGTTGTAAAAACAGTCTTCTCAGGAGGCTCATTAATCCTCACAACAATGGATGGAGAACAACTTACACACCCGATGAATTTTGATGCAGTACGGAAATATTACGCCTAAAAGAACCCGATAAGTCGAAAACCCGCAAGGGCGGCTTATGCACTAATGGGTACCCCGCTGGATCATAACCTATGAAGGAGGTCCAGGCAAAATTTAGGGGTGAGATAAAAAAAATGATGAGCTCGCTAAGTTGAAAACCCGAAAGGATGGCTTAGGCAAAAAAGAGCGTCCCGGTGGATTGAAAACCTGAAAGGGCAATCCAGGCAAAAGTTAGGGACAAAGGCGTTTCACTGCATCAGATGGTTTGTCACCTCTGCAGAAGATTTTACCAGAAGTCCATTTCAAACGTTCTTGTCAGAAGCAAGGTTTTGGAAAGTTTCAGTCATTAGGGGTAGAATTTTCAGTGGATTCAATGTGACCTTTTTTCATATTGCCATTTTCAATTGTAAAAGTTCCATGGGGTTTTGTCATTGACAAACTTCCAGTCTTAAATGAAATCAGTTTTTGGACCATTCTTTTGCAATTTACTATTGTTTTTATTTCCTTTGTTATGCAAAACATCGTTCATTGATCATTGATAATTTTGAAAGCATCAGGTTCGAATTTTAAAAAAAGCTTTTGAAGATTAACAAAACATAAAATACTTTGGTTCACGGAAAGATTCAGTGGAAATCATACCTCTCGAAAGTATTAACGTGGCAGAAGCTTTGATGTGCAATCTCAATGCATCTCCCATTGAACGTTAGTTGAAGTGATTTGTTAGGCTGCTCATTCGGTCGTGTGTAGTTACCAAGATTGAAGACCCTCTCCCCAAGTTTCTTTACGAGATACGTTCTTGTGATGGTGAACTCATCCTCAGTGGAAACGTTCAGAGCTCTATTTTAAAGTTACGTTGTCCATCCTGGCAAGCTTCCCTGAAGCCTTATTCCCCAAGAAAAGTGGGTTTATTTCCCAAAAGAATCTACAGACACCTTTGTTTTGTGAATTCAATGTGATTCATTACGTCCCCAGTGAGATTGATGTGCTTATCTATCTTCCCCTTGAGTCTCCAGATTCTTCAGTTTCTCATCAGAGTCAGCTCCTACATATCATTTATCATTGGCATCATGACATATCATGTGCATTTGTCTTGCCTCTATTGGTCTTTGATTGTTATCTTTTGTCTTGATTGTTTCCTGGTTGTTACCAGTAGTCTTGCTTGTTATTCTTTGGGAATCCTTTGTCCTTTTAAGGTGTCGGTCGGCACCAATTTCTCTGCTTTGGTTGTTACTGATTTTGTTTACGGTTATAGGTTGTCACCTGTACCCCACTTGATTCTAGTCGTTACTAGTGCCTTTGGGTATTCACATGTTGTCGCTGATATCGTTTGCCTGGTCGTCACCAGTCTCTCTCCTTTAAGTCTAGTCGTTACTAGCAATCCGCGTTGTTTAAAGTCCAATGGTAATTGGCAACGCTTTTGAAAGTCCAGTGGCAACTGGCACTGTTTAAAATCCAATCGTTATTGGTATCGTTGACTTGGTTGTCACCATATCTTTTGAAAGTACAGTGGTAATTGGCACTGTTGAAATCTAATCGTTATTGGTATCGTTGCTTTGGTCGTCACCATATCTTTTAAAAGCCCAGTGGTTACTGGCTCTGCTTAAAAGCTAATCGTTATTAGTTTCGAAGGTTGGTTGCTACCAATTTCCCCAGCCGGAGTCCTGTATTGTATCAATGCAATTCAGAGTTCCCAATTATTTGGTTTGGTCGTCACCATCACCCCCTGTAAGTCTAGTAGAAACTAGCACCCTTTGAAATTGTTGTTGCTCTGGTCGTCACCAGTGTTCCTAGCGAAGCGTTGCTTTCCCATTCGAGTCTCGGAGATCTAGTGGATACTAGCATCCCCGGTACGTCAGGTCTTGTTTCTGCCTTTTCCTGAAGATCCCGTTTGAACTCTTCGTTATAGGAAATTCCTCATTTGATTATCTCCAGTGAGGTTTGCGTCTCTTATTCTTTCGTTTCCCCGGTGGAGAATTGCCTTCATTCCCAGCGGAGTGTTGTCTCCTTTTCCCCATTGAAGTTTTGTCTTCCCTGTTGGAGTTTGTGTCCCCTGTGTGAAAGATTCCCCCTGGGCAGCATCTGTAGACACGTTGAACTGTTCTGCTTGTTTTGCCTTGGATCTTTCCCAAGTATGTTAGGTCCCCCGTGAGTAGTTACTCATTGTATTGCCATTCTTTTATCTTCGCTCGCGTGTCTGCATCTGTCTTGTATTCAAGCACCATAAAGCATCATATAGATTCATGGCATAATCACATTTGTCCTTTTGCATACCATCGGATCTAAGGGACAAAAGTTTTGGTTCGCTATATTTAAATACCTTTCACTATGATTCTATGAGGATTGTCATCTCTCATTGTCACCTAGTGAAGATATTTAAATAGGGGCAACTGTCATACCCCAAATTTTGACCCCTTAGATCTTCTTCATCATTTTAGGATCATACTCATTTAATTATCTAACCTTAACCCGTTTCAAGTTTGTCTTTGTTAAGATACATGAAACAGGGTTCCATACAGCCGAAATCGAGGTTTCGAGGGTTAATCAGTCAATGCTTTGGA
Source organism: Lathyrus sativus (assembly GCA_963859935.3). NCBI lineage: Eukaryota > Viridiplantae > Streptophyta > Magnoliopsida > Fabales > Fabaceae > Lathyrus > Lathyrus sativus. The sequence goes on along the minus strand of OZ012737.1, from coordinate 307,659,638 downwards.
TTGGTTCTCATTGAGATAGGCCTCCACATCATCAAACATATCCCATTGGGTCAAACATGAATCCAATTTGAGGTTGTCACCCAGGAATCAAGGATAGTGCAGCGCAGGGAATTTGATTAGGGTTTTCGGGCAGGAAAAGTCAACTGTGGTTTGACTTTTGATTTAAAAGGTGTTAAAATGGTGGGATCATGGTCCATAAGGTTCATATGGCTGGGTAAAGTCTATTCAAGAAGTTTCAAGGTCTCAAAAGACCCGGAGCATCAACAGTCGACGCGGTAGGCATCGATCGATCGTTCGGTTGACCGAAAAGTCAACCCTTCACTCATAAGGAATATGACCTCAAGATGTGAATCCAAAATGTTCCTAATGACATATTTCACCTACCCATAAAATTTCATGACCATTGGATCAAGGATTGAGGAGTAATCGCAAAAGTCGGGAATTAGGGTTTTGAAAGGGGCAAGACCATAACTCCTTAACCACACATCCAATTGAGTTGGTTCAAAGCTCATTGGAAAGCTATTGACAAGTCCTACAAAAGTCCCAAAGTGTCCCATGATCAGAAAATGCATAGATTTGGAGTGATGACCAAATTCATTACAAGAGGGAGAAGTAACTTAGAAAAATTTCACTTTTAGGCTTGTTTTTCAGCAAATTTAAGAGGCCTTTTGGCCAAGTTCCATTGGGAATCTGAAACTCATGAAAACATGAAAGTTGTAGAGCTACATGAGGGCTTTCCAAAATATAGTAGAACTCCTCCATAGCCCTTATGAGCTGAGAGTTATGAATTTAACAAGATGGTGTTTTAACACTTGAGTCCCACATTGTCAGTTTGTCACAAACTCATCCTTTGACCACTTGAGCTATTCTCAGCCCTTGGATCATGTTTGTATCTGATACTTAGAGAGTATAGAGAAGGAAAATACAGAAGAAGTGAAGGATTTGATGAAGTAGCAAGTTGTAAGCAAGTGGCATTAAAATAATCAAAGAATTCAAGAGAGGAAAGAGAAACTATTTGACATCTGCACTCTATGCCTTATTTAGTCATCTCATGTATCTCATTCCACTTGATTTTCTTCTCATTTTGAGCCAAGAGAGTGATGTATGCAGTTGTACCAAACCTCAAGCCAAGGGTTACCTTTTCAAAATCCCTCCAAAAGAGCCAAGATTACAAATTCGTCCTCATCCTTCATTTTCCTATAAATAGAGGCTCCCCCTATGTCATTTTCACACCAGAGCACTCTTAGAACCAAGATAAAACCACAACTCTCATTCCTTTCTCACTTACCTCATTTTTCAAAAATCTCAAGTTTCACCAAAATCTGTCTTGGGCAGTTGGCATTCCAAACTCATTTCCACACATTCCAAACCATCAAAAACCATCTGCACAATCCATAAATGTTGTGTAGAAGGTGTCCATACTCTTAAACCACTCAAAAACACCATTCTCCCAAAATTCAACTCTCAAACCAAGCAAGTTTGACCATATGCTCAAAATCTGCCATACCACTGACCAAAGTTGTTTTCCTTATTCTAACCACCCACACATCTTTGATATATAATGCCTCAGTTGTCCATCACATAAAGCAACTTCACCCTCATTAATTTTGAGGTCTGTCACAAGTTCTTCATATATTCCTTCAAGTGCAAGAAAGTTGTTTTCATCTAAGCAAAACTTGGACAACAGCTGAAGTGTTTTCAAGGTCTCCTTAATTGCAACAAGCTTGTGTGGAGGACTATAAAAGGTTAGTAGTCATTATCATTTCCATTTCTGTCATAAGCATGATTGGTATGATTGGTGTTTAAATGAAAAGTGAAGTTCATATGAAAATCTGCCAGTTTGTTTATGCCAACTGTTTTGAGCATGTAAATTGCCTTGGATTGCCATTGCCTTGATGATTATGTTTTGTGGATGTTGAGTTTCATTTCTGTCATGAGTTGTTGTTGGTTGTTATCACAAGTTCATTTGTTTCATGATGGTTCTGCTGCAAACAGCTTGGGAGGTCAGTACAGCCTCATTTAACTTTGATCCTTTGCTGACCATTTTGGATTAGGATCCCTACATATGCTATTCATGTTATGTTTGAGTTCTTGAAACTAGGTTTGATTTGGAATTGCAACTTTCTATTCATGCTTTCAACCTAAATGCACAATTTGCAACTGATATGCCATCTCAAATCTAATACCTTATTGTTGTATCTTTATGTGAAAACTGTGTATATGCCATGATTGAAGTATGTGCCTGCCTGTTTTACACTTAACTGCCAATGTTTCATGCTATGATTTTTTTGCATCTCAACTGTTTGAAGAAGGAATTGTTGGATGTTTTGGTTTTGCCATGCTTGTCTTGCTACTAGGTGGTAACCTTGTTGAACTTGATAAAAACATAAAGAATCATTTGATAAGACCTGTTGTGATTCATGATACTTTTATTGTTGTCAAATATTTGTAACCATCACAAGATGCACACTTTGAAATTTGAGGTTTGCCATGATAAATGCACATTTGTTTTGTCTTGGAACTTCTACTTGAGGCTTGGTCCATGTTTGTTAACATAAGAGTGGGATATCCAATATGTTTTGACATTATCCTGTTCATCTTGCATCTATTACTGCCAGCATGAGAATTATATGCTATGAGTTTGAAGTCTTTGTGAAGTTATGACTATTTTTATTTAGAAACTGTTTTCAAATTAACATGACCTTTTCTGTTTGTGTTGCCAAATGTGATAAGCATGTATCCACCTTTCCATGTATGTTTCAATGTTTTGTAGGTCATGATTAAAACCTGTCTTGAATTTATTTGATCATTGTTTGAGTGTTTGTGTCATGCTGATGTTGTTTCAAGTCCAATTTCCATGACATATACCAGATTTTGCTTGAAGTCACATTGATCAATCCTTGCATCATGTTTGGATCCTTGAGTATGCATGAATCATGTTATGTAAAACAAGTATGTAGGCTGCATCATTGAATTTCTACACTTTTTTCCAATACAAAACCACAAGCATGTTTTTAAAATCACTAACAGTCCCACACCAAATTTTTGTTTGAGGCATCTCTATATGATTTTTACATCCTAAATCCCATGAGCATAGCATTTGTGACTTGTGCATGTCATCACTCATCATCATCTCTTTCTGTCATGAGCTGAAGCCTACACTTTGCATTTCAAGGCATTTCTTGCAACTTACATGCCTTTTTTGGTTTGAACTGATTCTGTTTGATCTAGGCATTTAGAATCATTAGACAACATGTTTATAAGATGTTCAGATTTTCATTTGAGCATGATCCTTCTTATTTTGAACTATGGCCATCATCATGCATTTTCAAAGGCATTTTGTGCAATTGACATGTCATTTTTTGATTAAGCTTGCTTTGGTATGATTTGTGCATCAAGAATTGTTGGATTATATGTTTATGAGTTGTGCATACCGTCACATGTTCATATTTCTTGCTGTTCTGAGTTGTGCCATTCAAAATGCATTTTCAAAGCTTCACACCACCATTCACATACCAGTACCTTGTTTAAAGCATTTATGTTTGGCCTTGGCACTCATAATCCTTAATTCACATATTTGAAAGTTGCTTTAGCCCTTACCTGTGATTAAATCCAACTGTTTTGAGTTGTGATATCCATTATGCATTTCAAAGGCTACAATTGCATGTTCATTAGAATTTCAAAATGTATGCATTTTCTGAGAAAAGTGAGATCATTAATGAATTCCTCATGAAATTTCACTCAAGATAGGCTAAAATTTTGTCACATTTGGTTGAGTATTGATGAAGTTATGATGTTGTCGTATCCTTTGTTTTGCTTGCTTCTCATGAGTGTTGCCTTGCCCAGATTCTTGAACATTGTTAGGTATTTAATTTTTAGGGGTGGCAAAATACATGGATGTATCGCCACCCCAGTGGTTGTCACATGCGCCTTAAGTCTCCTATCATGCCATATGCCTGGGTTCGATCCTCAGTGATGACCCTTTTTGGCATTTTTATGATTTTCTGTGTTTTCTTTCTTTTCCTCTTCTTTCCCCACCCTTTAACACGCGCGCGCTTCCAGTCCAGTTGGCATAGTTTTAGTTTGTTATCCAAAGGGTGGTGGGTTCAACACCCACCAAGCGCCCATTTCCTTTTTATCATTAATTGCCTTGTTTTTCTTTTAATTGTTTAATTTTGTAAAAATCCTAACTTCTTCGTTTCTTATTATTTTTAATCGGTTCTTTTTGCATTGGTCTCGTATTTGGATATATTTCCATGTGATGCATTAACATTTTAGAATTTTCATTTGTAAAAACAATTTTGCGTTAAAAAACACTCGTATTTCTTTTTAGGGTTTTTCTACCCTCCCGATCATTTCAAGCTTTTGATTTATTTTTCTCCGTTGATTATCGTGATGTGAATTCTATGCTTGCCAAAACCTTGATGTAATTCTAATTATTTGTTGCTTGTAAGCATGATGTTTGTTTTATTTACTTTCCATGTAATATCCTCATGATGATTGACTTATTTGCATTGGTAGTTACCTTCGTGTTCGTCAAGATATGCTTAAGTCTTTCCCTTTCATTGAGTCTTGTAAGAACTCATCTTTGCTTTCCTATTGTCATACGCTTGCATGCTTTGGTTGTAACCATTCCTCTTATTTGACATACTTACTTATCGTAATATGCTTGTATATGCTTGGTTGTAACCATGTTTCTTGTACTTATCATGTTTTATGTTTATGCTTTGTTAAGTTTAGTTTCCCCAAGTGATGGAACTCTTTAGTTCTCATCCAAGTTGCTTCCCTCTTATCCTTCTAAAGGAAAAGTCTCTCTATTGACCTTTGGGTCATAGATAGCTCATCTCCCTCCCTCGACTTTGTCAAGTCATCTACCCACTTAGTTAAGTTAGAACCTGTCCTTCATACTTTGCTTAAGTCTAAGAAGCCTACTCCTTGTTAGGAGTGCTCTTTCAATTAGAACTTAGGATAGAGTTTGTTAACTCTATGTAAGAATCATCGTCATGATTACTTACTTCCCTTTCTTGAGATTTCAACTTAGATCTAGAGAGTTTCCTTAAACTCTACACAAGCATCGTAATGTTTGTTCGCCTTTGAACCTTGATCATAATCAAGTGTTCTTCAAACCTAGTGAGGTGAACTACGATTGCTCTGATTCTATCCTAGTTAGGATACGTAGGCAGAAGATGCGATGTCTTTGCGAGCAAACTTAGTGTATATATCTTTAGGTTTTAACCTACACCTTTTACCCAATCCATAACAAACATTTAGCAAACTTAGCATACAATAAACAAAAGGTTTCTGTAGAGTACTACAGATGTTTAGGATGCGAAATACCTACCCTATGCATAACCAACCCCCGATCCCCGAATCACTTAGCGTTGTTGTTACATCGCGCAAAAGGTTCTTTCTTTCTTTAGACCTTTCCTTTGGATAAATTAAAGTCCGATTTTGAATTCAATGAATTAAAGATTCAAGTTAATCAATAGTTTGGTATCATAATTCTAACCTCAACACCTTCCAATTGATCAGATATCCATCATATATAAACTCAAAACGCGCCTTGAGAGCTCAGAAGTGCAAATTGAGTTTGGAGAGAGCAATTTCAGTTTTCAAATTCTCAAAGAAATTTCAAAATCGTGTTTCACTTTTCTCTGCAAATCAAGGCAAATTGAAGTGCAATTCATCTTCCTTGAAGAATTTGGAGTGGATCTGGATCATTTGAAGCAAGCTTCCACGTCTGAGAAGCACCAACGGAGTGTCTCCGTTCAGTAAGTTTCCAATCGACTTTTCTCTCATTCTAGGACATGAATTAGGTTCATATTGGTTGCATCTGAAGCCCTACCTCGTGTAGGCCATGTTTGATTCATTATTGTTCATGTTTGCTTGAGTTTTCAGTTATGCATCTCAAACTTGTTGGCTTCCATTCTCTTGATTTCTGAAGGATATGGATGATTGGATCTTGGATTCATGACCTACGTGACTTCAGCTTTCTTTTGATACAAATTTTGTTAAGTTTGGTTGAGGTTTGATGACCTGAACTCCGACCACCTCGTCGGAGAAGACGACCGGAGCTAGGGCTCCGGCGTCTGGTTCGTTTGACCTCAGATCTGAGGTGCCAAGGATTTGACACTTTGACCATGCGCGTGTTTGATTGCCATTGGCTTGACTGTGCTTATTTGGATGTTTGACTCAACATAGATTAAATGAAATGCTGCATTTCATTTAATCAAATGTGTTTGGATCATGTGGGCATCATTTGATATTGGCACCCCCAAGTTTATGAGCCCAAAGCGCGCTGAACATGATTCCTTTGTATCTGGAATTACTTGTTGCACCTCCTTGGCTTCACATTTTATTTTCTGTTTTGCTTTTTTATTATTAAAAATACTTCCAAATATCATAAATTCAACAAAAAATATTTTCAAACACTTTAAAGTCTTAATTAATTTTTCATATTTTTTAGTTTTGATTTTCTTTTATTTTTCAATTTAATTTGAATTTTGTGATTGGAAGTGTTTTTAATGTGGTTCTTCTTTGTTCATGCTTACTTTGTGGACCATTTGCAATCACCAATGAGTGAGGTTTCTTCTCCACTTTGATGATGGATTGAGGTGCCTTTGAGGCTGATTTTGGTCCATGTTTGATTTATTTTTGGTTGACTTTGTGTTGCTTTTGTTTGACCCTCGATATTAATTCCATAAGGTGGAGCACCCTAGTTGATCAAATCATTTGGTGATGCCTTGAATGGAATTTGGTTTGGATGCTTTGGCCTCAGGTTGCCAACTTGTTTAGGAGCTTTTTGTATTTTATTTGAGATTTATTGAACAATTCTTCTATTTTTGGTGAACCTTGCAAGTCAAGTCACCCTAGTTGAAGTTCATATAAACTAGTTAACCTAGTTCATTTGGGAAATGACTCCTATGGATCCCATTTGCATTCTATGCTTATTGATTCACATTCTTGACATGTTTAGGATGCTGGTTTTAATTTTATAGGTCACACATTTATTTGGTTTGTGTTGCAAGTTACTTTTAATTAGGGCTTTCCATTTGAATTTGAATGTTGAAAGTGTTTTGAACTTTGGTTTTTTACCTTGCCCTACTTTGTAACTTGTCATGACTTTGTTGCTTCTTTGGTTTGTGAAACTTCTTCTCTTGTTCTCACTTATGTCCCTTGGACTTTGGAACTCATTCAAGGTGATTTGGTACTCTTTGTTTGTACTTTGAGTTTGCCTTGAATGAGATGCCACTTTGAGAACTTATTTGTGCTTTCTTTTTGCATGATCAAATTGATGCATTTAGTTGAGATTCTTCTTATTTTGCTTGCTGCCCAAGCCTATTCTCCCATCCTCATCTTGATCATGCCTTCCTCTCTTTCTTATTTGTTTACCTTTTGAGGTTGGTGGTTGATGCATAAATGGTTGCAGGAGTTGTAACTTCTCCCATTTCATCTCACTTTTGCTTGAACTTGTTTAGGTTCTTTTGCTTGCATTCCTCTTTTGTTTTGCATCTCTTTATTTGTTTTCAAGAGGTTGAGATGTGCTTGTGATGGTTTCTTCCCCACACTTTTTCCTCCCTCTCTTCCTTTGTTTGTTTAGGTTCTTTTGTTGTGCATTTCATGTTTGCATCCCTTTCTTCCTTTTCATTTGTGATTGATTTATCTTGTTTTTACTTGGTTTTCTTTGCCATGATTCCTTAGGATTCCTAGTCCCTCGGGAGTAGGAGAGACATTAAATGTTCAATCCAAGCATGCTAACATTAGGATAGTCTTTCCCCTTTTCAATCTCAATCATAGGAGCATATTGCATGATAACATTAGGGTTGAGTTAGTTTCCCCTTAGTTGTGTCTTCTCTTTTCTCATCTCAAAACTTCTTCAAAACATTTAGTAAAGGATAATGAGTGTTGCACGCTACGAGCCTTAAGCATTAGGGGCCTCCTCTCAATTGTTTAGAGTGTTTAGCGTATTCCCTTTGGGAGATATGCGACGCATTCTGTTGCACCCTAAATTTTGACCCCTTAGATCTTCATCATCATTTTAGGATCACATTCATTTGATTATCTAACCTTAGCCTATTTCAAGTTTGTCTTTGTTAAGATACAGGAATCAGGGTTCCGTACAACCGAGAATCGAGGTTTCAATGGTTAATCACTCAACATATTAGATTGGTTCTCCATGAAATAAGTCTCTACATCATCAAACATACTCCATTAGATCAAGTATGAATCCAATTTGAGGTTGTCACCCAAGGATCAAGAGCGCTGCAGTTCAGGATACCCGATTAGGGTTTTCGATCAGGAAAAGTCTACTGTAGTTTGAATTTTGATTTAAAAGGAGTTCCAATGGTGGGATCATGGTCCATAAAGTTCATATGGATTAGTGAAGTCTATTCAAGAAGTTTCAAGGCCTCAAAAGACCCGGAGCATCAACAGTCGACTCGGTAGTCACCGATCGATCGTTCGGTTGACCGAAAAGTTAACTCTTCACTCATAAGGAATTTGACCTCAAATTATGAAGAAAAAATGTTCCTAGTAATATATTACACCTATCCATGAATTTTCATGACCATTGGATCAAGGATTGGGGAGTAATCGCAAAAATCGGGAATTAGGGTTTTGAAAGGGGCAAGACCATATCTCCCTAACCACACATCTAATTGAGTTGGTTCAAAGCTCATTGGAAAGCTCTTGACAAGTCCTACAAAAGTTCCACACTGGTCCATGAGCAGAAAATGCATAGATTTGGAGTTATGACCAAATTCATTACAAGAGGGAAAAATAACTTAGAACTCCTCCATAGCCCTTATGAGTTGAGAGTTATGAATTCAACAAGATGAGGTTTCAACACTTGAGTCCAACATTTTCACTTTTTCACAAAATCAGCTTTTGGTCACTTGAGCTATTCTCAGCCCTTGAATCATGTTTCTATCTGATATTTAGAGGATATGAGGAGAAGAAATGCAGAAAATGAGGAGGTTTGGTGAGTCTTGCAAGTTGGAGGCAAGTGGTATTATTTTAATCAAAGAAAAGGAAGAAAGAGAAACTTTATGGGACTCTTGCAGCAAGCAGCCCTCCTACTGCGTAGCCATACTTCAATCATTGTTATGTCATTCATGCCACTTGAGTAATGCATCAGCTTGAGCCAAAGACTTGAACTTGCAATTGTAACAAATCTCAAGCATGATTACTTTTTCAAAACTCCCACCAAAAGTGCCAAGTTACCAATCTGCCCCAAGCCTTGCCTTGCTTATAAATAGAGGTTTCCTCTATGTTGAGAGGCACATCAGAGCACTCTACAACCCAAGAGAAAATCACTGCTCTCATACTTCCTTGCATTTTCTTATAAGTGAAGAAAACCACCCCAAAAACCTCAAAAATCTGTCTTGAGCAAAACAGCCTCCAAAACCATTTTCACTCAACCAAAATCACCAAAAACCATCCACACAATCCACAAATGATGTGTGGGAGGTGTTCAAACCTTTAAACCAGCAAAAAATCTCATTTTCCCAAAAGTCAACTTTCAACCAAGGAAAGTTTGACTTCATACTCAAAATTTGCCAAAACACATACCAGGCCTGTTTTGATCTTTGTAAACCTCTGAACACCTTAGGTTTATGGTATACCAACTGTCCATAACCTAAAATATCATCATCATCACCTATTTCAAGCTCTGGTCCAAGATCCACTTGTTTACTTCAAGTGCAAGAAAAGTTGTCATCTTCATCAAAGCATTGGTTTGAATCTTATTTGGAAGCTCCAAGGTTTTCCTTTTATATTTGCTTGCTTAGAAGTCTACAAGAGGTTGGTAGTTACTATATTTCTTTCCAACTGTCATGAACATTTTCAAAATGCATTAGTTGTTACAATGTGTTTTCAATATAAGTACAGTTCTTGTTGAATCTGTCAAGATTGTTGGTTTTGCTCATCAATGTGTATATTTGTTCTCATGATCATCATACAATGTGTTATGTGGTGTTGCTTTGGTTTTAACTTTGAAACTCTCTCAAGTGGTATTATATGTCATGTGTGAATATATGAGGAAATGTTGGCAACTGTTATGAAGGAGGGGTGTTTGTTTTGACTCTGTTCAGTTTGTGAAAGTTGATGATTTACTTCTGTTACAGCAACCTTTTTTGGATCTTGATCTATTTGTTGGTATGATGATTAGAAACCCTCATATAGGTGTTTATGTGATGTTTGTTTTGTTGAAAACTATTTTGGTTTTTGTTCTGCAGCAGTTCTGTTCTTGCATTTTTCAGCCCATGTGCACTTTTCAACCAACAAGTCATTTTTTGGTTCTACCATCTTTTGAGATCATTTGTGTGTTTTAGCTTGGTCTTTAATACATTTTGAACTTGCTTGTAATCTTGTGTTGCCTCTTTGAACTTGTCAAAGGTCATTGGAATGACTCATGAGAATAATGAGGACCAATACCTATTTTTGATGTCTTGATGATTGTAATTGTCATGACATGTGCTTTTAGCTTGATACTTGCCTTTTTTTATGTTAAGTGTGCCTTCATATTACTTTGAGCTTTTGCCTTGTGTTTGACTTGTGTTTATTAACATGAGAGCCTTGTTACCTTGAAATCATGGATGTTTGGCACTGTTATTATGGCATCAGCTAGTGTTTTCATTTGGTTTATGTGGTATGACTGTTTCAAGCTTGATGTGTTCATATTTTATTAAAGTTATGACCTGCCATTGTCCTTTATTGCATATGTTTGTTAACATGAAGCATGATACTTGTTGGATAATGTTTGCTAGATAGTTGGTTTTGTTCCTTCCCTTGCATCATCACTGTCATCACTTAGGCACTAGGATAGGCCTGTGGTTGTAACCATGTCTTGTTCACATTTTGTTTACATTGCCAACATTGATGAGCCTGTTTGTCTTAAAGCCTTTGGTATAAATCTGTTGTGAACTGCTAATCAGCCTCATTGGTTAATTTTTGTTTACTTGCATTCTTGTGCCATGATGCCTTTGTTAAAGCTTGCAACTGTTGTATGCATTAGGGATTAGGACTTATTTGTTGATGTGTGCCAGCCTTGCCTTTTGTAAAATCCATGCTTGCTGCCAACTGCATAGGTTCATTTGAAACTGTCATAGCACCACTTTTGTTGTAGGTCAACATATTGACATGTGTTTGCAAGATGATTTGTGCATATAGAACTAGGGCTAGTCATTGATCTTTGGTATTGTCATATATTGCTGTCATAGTTGTTTAAATTCATGAAACTACCATGATGCTTTTGAAGGTGAGAAAATACTTAGAAGGAAAGGGGGTTGAATAAGTATGAAGATAAAAACTTAGAAGTAAAAACTCAAGTATTTTTATCCTGGTTCGTTGAACTCGACTACTCCAGTCCACCCTTTCTAGAGTGATTTGCCTTTCTCAAACAAGGACTTAATCCACTATTTAATCAACTGATTACAATAGTAAGCAATAAGAACAACTGTTCAAAGTCTTCTCAAGAACTACTGATCCTAATTGGATCTTCTTAAGGTTTTCTTACAATCAAATGTAATAATAAATACAAGTGTTAAGATGCTTCTAATAAAGCTTTATCACAACTGTGATTTTTCACTTAAGATTAAGAATAAAGAAATAATTCTAGCAAGAATGTATGAGTTGTATGAGAGCTTTGATAATGAATTCTTTTTCAAGTGATTCGTCAACTAAGGAAGATGAGTGGAGACTTGCTTTTATAGGCACAGTGATCCAAGATTTTTCACGTTGAGAAGAGTGTACCAAAAGGTCTGAGCCTTTTTGTCTTCACATCAAGTGACCTTTCCTAGAAGAAGAAAGCACAGAGAAATCCTTTTTGTCTGTGTTCTTGTGTCTAGCATAAATAAGGAAAGAGTCGTTTGGATATTCCAACGGACATAATCTTTGAATTCTTCTTCAATAATTTTCAGCAAGAATCATCAGAGTCTAATTTGATCAGAGCCTTCTGATGTTGATCAGAGTTTTGCTGAATCAGAGTCTTTGCAGCAAGTGTGCTTTTAGCGTGTATAAGTTCAGAGCAGAGTTTTGGGTCAGATCCTCAGTACTAGCAGCGTTAGTACTATCAGAGTCTTCTGAAGTAACTATGCTTGAAAACTCTTCATACAGAATTCTTCATTGGTTCAGATGCTTCTGACTTGCTTCAGATTCTTCTTGAGCTTCTGCTTCAGATCCTTCTGGAGGCAACGCTCAGAATCTTTTGATGACAACGTTCAGAATCTTCTAAGGAATGCTTCTGACGCTTCAGAGCCTTGCATATTTCTTATGTTCAGATCTGATTTGCTTCTGGAGTGATATTTACTTTAATATCTGCAGCAAACATTCTTAAGCAAATTTTAGAGTATATAATTCTTAATTACAAAATTTCATAATAGTTATCATCAAAACATAGAGATATTATTAAGAACCAATCTGTGTTCTAACAATCTCCCCCTTTTTGATGATGACAAAAACATCAGAAATTTTGTTTAATTGTAAAGAGAATAAATATAACTCCCTCTGAGATGATGAATCTCCCCCTGAATTAAATATTAATAAGGAATATAAACTTCCCTTTTTGTCTTGAGTATTCTTTTCAGAGTTAGAGCTTGATTGTTCTAACCATTTGATCTTGCATGTTTCAGAGTCAAAGTCTGATAAGTTAAATGTGATCTGGAGGTCTCAGAGTTTCTTTTAAAGAGTATATCAGATTTATCAAATGTTCTGAAACACTCAGATTTTATGTTAGATAAAATTGATATGTCTGAAGTTTCATTCTAGTAGAGTTTAATTAAACAGTTCAGATCTATTTTCTCCCCCTTTTTTGTCATAAGCAAAAAGTAAGAACTTTTAAAATACAAATAAAAAGAAAAACAAACGAGATAAATCATGTAGATAAAACATTGAGACATTCATTCAGAGCAAAAAAAAATACAAACATCAGAAAATATTCAAGTACATGTGCAATCATCAGATGCAAACATCAGAAAAAAAATAAACTAAGATTGTTTTAACAAAATCATCTTCAACAGATCAGTGATCTCAGAAGAGGACGGTTCTTGTTTTGACATCCACTTAGCCATGGTTTCATTCTTCTGATCTTGTTTGGACATCCACTGAGCCATGTCTTCAGACTTCTTATCTTGCTTATCCATCCATGACTTAATCTCTGATTGACCAGCTTCCAGAACTGCAATCTTATCTTCAAGATCTGGATACTCTTTCTTGATCTCAGATGAAGAAGGTGGGACAGATTCTGAAGCATGAACAGAGTCAATTTCCATAGGGGATTTGGAGTTAGGAGCAGCAGATCCAGAGGGATGTTCTACCAGATTCATAGCCAGAGGGTTGTCTTCAGATGCAGATTCAGTATTCTCTTCTGATGATGAAGGAGCATCTTTAAGAAGCAATGATGCAGATCTTTTAACAGTCCAGAACAAACTTCTAGCAGTTTCAGCAAATCTGAGCTTCGCATCATCAAAACATACGTTCTTCAGATTTGATGCTACAGTATTGAATCTGTTTATGAAGCTATTCCAAATAGCATCAGATTCATTTGCATCCATTGTTGATGAACACTTCCTCTGTACAGAGCCTAAATACATCTCTATTTCTTTCAAAAAACTTGTAAATAAATGATCAACATTCATCCTAGGTTTTGGGTTTAGAAAAGTTTCCAATGTGATTGGTTTGGGTTGGGGTGAAGGTGGAATGGTGAATTTTGGAATGGTGATCATAGGACGAGGGTAGAAGGGTATGAATGGAAGATCAGATGAATTGTCAGGTTTTGATCTCGTTAAAGCACTCAACAGATATGGTTTTGCATTTGATGCATAGGAAACAACATCAAATGGGGTATCAGAGTAAGGAGTGAATGCAGATTTATCAGATAAAATAGGTTCTGATGAAATCACTTATGGCAGTTCTTTAATATATGTTTGAAGAACAGATGGTAGAATGATGGTAAGTTTGGGTTTAAGAGGAGTGATAGTGTCAGATGGTTCAATTCTGGTGTATAAATTTTTGAATTTGAAACCAGAGGGAAGTTTGTCAGAGGAAAACAGTTTACACGAAGCAGAGGGTACACACTCAGATGTCCTTGGCTTAGGTGTTGGGATAGGATTGGGAATGAGAATTTCAAAAGAAACGGGTGGTTCTGGTTGGTTAACTTCAGAATTTTTGAGAAAGGGAGATATCATAAAATCTGGGTGTATATCAGATTCTGATGAATTTGAGGATGTGGTTGGAGTATAAGACGTAGAGGACACTTCAAAAACAATTTTGAGAGGTGTAACGTTTAGAACCGCTGTCTCAGGAATATTTGTTTCAGATGGGTTGGTTGATTCTGATGGATTCTCAGAAAGTTTTGATGGAGGTTCAGATGTAGGTGGTTCAGATGTAGGTGGATCAGATGTAGGTGGATCAGATGCCACTTGATTAGATTGTATAGGTTCAGAAATATCTTGTGTAGATGCAATAGGTTCAGATGTGTTTGATTGTGGTTTTTCTGGTTGTGGTTGTTTTTCTGGTTGTTGTTGTTCATATTGTTCTGTTGGTTTTGTTATAGGTGGTGGAGTTTGATTTGTTGGTGTTGTTGTTGTTGGTGTTGGTGCAGATGATTGATTAGTAGAAGGTTTTACAGGAGTGGTGGAAACAAGATCAGATGATTTTTGTGGGGAAGAAATTTTTAATGGTTCAGAATTATGAGAAGGAGCCGGAACAGATTGTTTATGAGTAGGAGGTGGTTTTGGAATAGAATTGAATGTTGATTCATTTAAAACAGTTTTATTGAAAGAGGATACAGAAGATTTGGTACCTTTAATCTTGATACGCTTTGTGGGAACAGAGGGAGCGTCTCCAGATGCTTTCCTCTTGATCAGCTTCTGAGGCTTGTCAGCAACTTTTGGCTTCTTCTGAGCAGTAACTTCTTCTGCTTCTGATTGACCTCTTTTCCTTATGTGCTCATTTCCTCCATCAGGCATTGGTTCCCTTGCTCTTTTCAGAATATTTGCAGGAATGTGCGTTCCATTTGCCTTGCAAGAATCAATATACCTCACAGTTATTTCCCTTGGTTCTTCAGCACAGAACAGTGGGTAGTTTTCAACTCGAATTCACTTCTGACTAAGTTTAGAGATATTCAGCTTCTTGGGTGCTGATGTGAGTTCCTCTACAATTTTTAGTCTCTGAAGACTCTTGGCATTCGGAGGTTTCCCAACAATAGATTCAAGTTCCTCCTTGACTCCAGCAGCATACAGAGCAGTCACCAGTCCATTTTCTGTCAGAATATCTAAAATTAACCTTCCAAAGGGAATCCATGTTCTGATCTTCTGACCCTTATCTTTTACAAATTCTCTTGAAGCATTTATATGATTCCATAAGTGCATGAACAGAATGTAAGGAAGATCTACCTTGGTGCTCTGACTTAAACAGTACATGAAGTAGAGTCTTCATTGTTCACATAGTCTGGAGAATTTGTAGATTTTCTGTGATGAATGCATCCCATAAAAATCTTTGCCCAGATTTTATAGTCAGGCTTCAGATCTTTAAATTTGTTAGAGGCTTGTCCAGCAGTCATGACTTCCTCAAAAACTTCTTCCATGTCTACACGCCCAGCTGACAGATGAGATACTCCATCAGTCTCCTCATATCCTATGAGTTTCCTGATTAGATCTTATGTAATTATAATCTCCTTACCCAGAACAGAAGACAAGATGAATTTGGGGTATACAGAAGCATGTATCCAGAATTCTTTCACCAGATGAGGGTAAACTGGTCCAAATAATCTGTCAAAGTATTTTACCCAGCCTTGAGCATCAACTATTGAACGAAATTCAAATCCATTTTCAGCTAATGAATCAAATTCCACCATTGATTCACATAGAACTTCAAGTTTGTCAACAGGAGTTAACAAAGTCCTTTTAGGTGTCGTGTATGGAGTCACACCCATATTTGCAGAAGTAACTGCAGCCATGGTTGATTGAAACTGAGCTGCTGTAGAAGATGAGGTTGCCATTGAAGATGATTTTGACAAAGGTTTAGGGTTTTTGTGGAGAGAGAAAAGAAGACAGAAATGCATAAACTTGCTTGAGTTGTGAAAAGTGTGAAAGTGGTGAG
This sequence comes from Lathyrus sativus, assembly GCA_963859935.3. Lineage (NCBI taxonomy): Eukaryota > Viridiplantae > Streptophyta > Magnoliopsida > Fabales > Fabaceae > Lathyrus > Lathyrus sativus. The sequence goes on along the minus strand of OZ012737.1, from coordinate 307,643,540 downwards.
AGATGTGGTATATATAGGAAACAATTAGGCATACAAACAGACAATCAAAGCACGTTCACACGTAGCAATTAATGTCAATTAATGAAAGAGAATAAAAATCATTTCAAGCATTAATTGATTCTGACAAATTGGGGGGGGGAAATCAAGATTTTCACTATTCAAACCATACCTCAAACGTCTCTTCAGTAGTGTACACGCCATCTTTGCAGATTTAGAGTGACACGTGTTTGCTTGCATGTGCTTCTGAATTCTCTTGAGAAATGAAACGTTAACCAACGTTCAGATCCTCTGAGATTGGTTAGTGAAGGTGAGAAAATACTTAGAAGGGGGGTTGAATAAGTATGAAGATAAAAACTTAGAAATAAAAACTCAAGTATTTTTATCCTGGTTCGTTGAACTCAACTACTCCAGTCCACCCTTCCTAGAGTGATTTGCCTTTCTCAATCAAGGACTTAATCCACTATTTCATCAACTGATTACAATAGTAAGCACTTAGAACAATTGTTCAAAGTCTTCTCAAGAACTACTGATCCTAACTAGATCTTCTTAAGGTTTACAATCAAATGTAATACAAATACAAGTGTTTAAGATTGCTTCTATAATGCTTTATCACAAATGTGATTTTTCACTTAACTATTAAGAACAAAGAAATTAATTCTTAGAAGGAATATGAATAGTAAGAGAGCTTGAATGTTGATTTCTTTTGGAAAAATGTCAACTGAAGAAATTGGTGAAGTCTTGCTTTTATAGGCAGCTGATCCAAGGTGAGCTTCACGTTGAGAAGAGTGTCCAAAAGGTCTGAGCCATTTTTGTCTTCACATCAAGTGACCTTTCCTAGAAGAAGAAAGCACAGAAAAATCCTTTTTGTCTGTGTTCTTGTGTCTAGCATAAATAAGGAAAGAGTCGTTTGGATCATTCCAACGGATATAAACTTTGAGTAATTCTTCTTCAGTTTTCAGCAAATTCATCAGAGTCTAAATAGATCAGAGCCTTCTGATGATGATCAGAGTTTTGCTGAATCAGAGTCTTCTGCAGCAGGTGTGCTTTTAGCGTGTTTAAGATTAGAGCATATTTGACACAGATCTTCAGTACTAGCAGCTTTAGTACTTTTAAAATCTTCTGTAGTAACTATGCTTTGAAAAACTCTTCATACAGAATTCTTCTTTGGTTCAGATACTTTTGACTTGCTTCAGATTCTTCTGGAGCTTCTGCTTCAGATCCTTCTGGAGCTTCTGCTTCAGAATCTTCTGGAGGCTACGCTCAGGATCTTCTGTTGGCAGCAATCAGAATCTTCTAATGGATGTATCTGGCGCTTCAGAGTCTAGCTAATTTCTTATGTTCAATTCTGATTTGCTTCTGGAGTGTTAATTCCTTTACTATCTGCAGTAAAAACTCTCAAGAAAATTTTAGAGTATATAATTCTTAATTACAAAATTTCATAATAGTTATCATCAAAACATAGAGATATTATTAAGAACCAATTTGTGTTCTAACAATCTCCCCCTTTTTGATGATGACAAAAACATCAGAAATTTTGTTTAATTGAAAATAGGATAATTATAACTCCCCCTGAGATGATGAATCTCCCCCTGAATTAAATACAAATAAGGAATAGAAACTTCCCTTTTGTCTTGAGTAATTTTTAGAGTTAGATCTTGATTGTTCTTTTAACATTTGAGAGTCAGAGTGTCTTGCCAATTTCAGAGTCAGAGTTTGATAATTGTCAAATGATCTGAGAGTCTCAGAGTTTCTTTTACAGAGTGTACTTATCAAATGTTCTGAAATACTCAGATTTAATGTTAGATAAAGTAGATATGTCTGAAGTTTCATTCTGGTGAAGTTTAATTAAACAGTTCAGATCTATATTTTCTCCCCCTTTTTTGTCATAAGCAAAAAGTAAAAACTTTTAAAAAAGACAAATAAAAGGAAACAGTAAAGAAGATAAATCATGTGGAGAAAACTTTGAAACATTCATTCAATTTAGTTCAGAGCAAGAGTACATGCATCAGAAGATATTCAAAAAATACATAAGCAAACATCAGATGCAAAAACATCAAAATGAAAAAAAATGAAAAACTAAGAGTGTTTTGACAAAAGCATCTTCAACAGATCCGTGATCTTAGAGGAGGACTATTCTTGCTTGGACATCCACTTAGCCATTGTTTCATTCTTCTGATCCTGTTTTGACATCCACTCAGTCATGTCTTCAGACTTTTTATCCTGTTTGGCCATCCAAGACTTGATTTCTGATTGACCAGCTTCCAGAGCAGCAATTTTATCCTCAAAATCTGGATGTTCTTTCTTAATCTCAGATGAAGAAGGTTGAACATTTTCTGGAGCTTGAGCAGAGTCAATTTCTATAGGGTCTGTAGAGCTTGGAGCATTAGAGCCAGAAGGAAGTTCTACCAGAGTCATGGCCAAAGGGTTGTCTTCAGATGCAGATTTAGTAGTTTCTTCTGATGATGGGGGAACATCTGTAAGAAGTAATGGTCCAGATCTCTTGACAGTCCAGAACAGACTTCTTGCAGCTTCAGCAAATTTGAGCTTCGCATCATCAGAACATATGTTCTTCAGATTTGATGCTACAGTGTTGAATCTGTTGATGAATCCATTCCAGATGACATCAGATTCTTGTGCATCCATTGTTGTTGAACACTTCCTCTGTACAGTACCTAAATACAACTGTATTTCTTGCAAAAAAGATTGAAATAAATGATCAACATTAAGTCTAGGTTTGGGATGTAACAGAGTCTCCAATGTTATTGGTTTTGGTTGGGGAGTAGGTGGAAAAATGGATTTCTGAATGGAGATCAGAGGAGGAGGGTAGTATGGTATGAAAGGAATTTCAGGGGCTTTGTCAGGTTTGGATCTGTTTAAAGCATTTAACAGATTTGGTTTTGCTTTGGTGTGATAGGAAACCACATCAAAGGGTTTATTTGAGTAAGGTTGGAAGGCAGATTTTGCAGGTTCATCAAAAGCAGCAGGTTTATCAGATGAAACTGGTATAGCTGAAGTAACAGCTTTTGCAGATTTAGCAGAATACGATATTGTTGCTAATGAACCTACATCTGACATTGATTGAATATAGGTGAGAAGCACAGATGGTAGGGTGATTGTAAGTTTGGGTTTCAAGGGAGTGATAGGGTCAGATGGTTCAACTCTATCATAAAAATCTTTGAGTTTGAAGCCATAGGCAAGATTGTGAAAAAGAGATGATAATTGTGCACATGAGATAGATGTTCTTGGGTTAGATGTTGGGTAAGAATTTGGAATGAGGATTTCAGATGATGGTGCAGGTGTGGGAGTAGGATCTGGAATATGAACTTTGGAAGATACAGGGGGTTCTGGTTGATTTACCTCAGAATCTCTGTGAGAAAGAGATATCAGAAAATCTTGGTGAATGTCATATTCTGAGGAATTTGATGAAGTGGTTGGCGTGCAAGAAGTAGAAGACACTTGAAAAACAGTTTTCAGAGGTGTAACATCAAGAACTTCAGTCTCAGGGATGTTGGTTCCAGATGGTTTAATTGATTCTGAGGGAATTTCAAAGGGATTTAATGAGGGTGGATCAGATGAAATTTTTATTGGTTCAGAGGAAACTGGAACAGATGCAGTGGGTTCAGATGATTTGGATGGTGGATTATCAGATGGTGGTTGTTTCTCTTGTTGTTGTGTTTGATGTTCAGATGATTTTTGTGGTTGATGTTCAGAGTCTTTTTCTGGTAGAGGTTCAGATTGTTTTTCTGGTTGTTTTTCTTGTGGTTGTTTTTGTTCAGATGGCTTTTGTTGTGCAGATGGTTTTGTTGTTTGTTGTTGTTCTGTGGGTTGTTTTTCTTATGGTTGTTTTTGTGGTACAGATTGTTTGGTTGGAACTTCTGGTTGTGGAGTTTGAATTGGTGGTTTTGTTGTTGATGGTTTAGGTACAGAGGATTGTTTTACAGGAGGTGAGATAGAGATTGGATTAGAAGATTTTTGTGGAGATGGAGTAGAAACATGAGGTGGAGCAGTAACAGATTTATTTTGTGTAGAGGGTGGTTTTGGAATAAACTTAACATTTGAATCATTTATAACAATAGGATTTGCAGAAGATACAGAAGTTTTAGTACCTTTGATTTTGATGCGTTTAGCAGGAACAGAAGGAGTGTCTCCATATTCTTTCCTCTTTAGCAGCTTCTGTGGCTTCTCAGCAATCTTTGGCTTCTTCTGAACAGGTGCAGCTTCTGCTTCTGGTTGAGTCCTCTTTCTTGTTGGTTCTTCTTCTTCTACAACAGGCAATGGTTGTCTTGCTCTCTTTATAATATCTGCAGGAATAGGCTTTCCTTCTGCCTTGCACTCATCAATATATCTTACAACAATTTCCCTTGGTTCTTCAGCATAGAACAGAGGGTAATCATCTACAGGAGTTCTCTTCTGACTCAATTCAGAAATGTTCAGCTTCTTGGGAGCTGTTGTGAGTTCTTCCACTATTTTTAGTCTCTAAAGACTTTTGGCATTCAGAGGCTTTCCCAAAATAAATTCCAATTCCTCTGTGACTCCAGCAGCGTACAGAGCAGTAACAAGTCCATTCTCTGTTAGAAGATCTGAGATTAACCTTCCAAAAGGAATCCAGGTTCGGATCTTCTGACCTTTTTCTTTCGCATACTCTCTAGAAGCATTTATATGATTCCATAGATGCATAAAAAGAATATATGGAAGATCTACCTTGGTGCTCTGACTTAGGCAATACATAAAGTAGAGCTGTTCATTATTGACATAGTCTGGAGAGTTTGTTGACTTTCTGTGATGAATGCATCCTATGAAAATCTTAGCCCAGATCTTGTAGTCAGGCTTCAGATCTTTGAACTTATTAGAAGCTTGTCCAGCAGTCATCACTTCTTCATATACTTCATCCATATCAACACGCCCAGCTGGCAAGTGTGATACTCCATCTGTTTCCTCATAGCCAATGAGTTTTCTAATCAGATCTTCTGTTATGATTATTTCTTTGCCTAGAACAGAAGATAAAATAAACTTAGGGTATACAGAAGCATGGATCCAGAATTCTTTCACAAGAAGGGGGTAAACTGGTCCAAAAAGTCTATCAAAATACTTCACCCATCCTTGAGCACCTATAATGGAGCGAAATTCAAACCCATTCTCAGCAAGTGAATCAAATTCCACCATTGATTCACATAGAACCTCCATCTTTTCAACAGGTGTTAGCAAAGTTCTTTTTGGTGGAGTATAAGAAGTTACGCCCATGTTAGCAGAGGTAACTGCAGCCATTGTAGATTGAAATTGTGCAGCAGTTGTTGATGAAGTTGCCATTGAAGATGGATTTGTCACACGCTTAGGGTTTTTATGAAGAGAGAAGAGGAGACAGAAATGCATAAAATGTTTGAGATGTGGAAAGTGTGAATGTGAAGAGAAGAGATGTATTTATACTAAAACACATAGGCATACAAACAGTCAGAATAAGGCACGTTTGAGCAAAGCATTTAATGAAAAGAATAAAAATCATTTCAAGCATTTATTGATTCTGCCAAATTGGGGGGAAAATCAAGATTTTCACTATTCAAACTTCACCTCAAACGTCTCTTCAGTAGTGTGCACGCCACCTTTGCAGATTTGGAGTGACACGTGTTTACTTGCATGTGTTCTGAATTCTCTTGAGAAATGAAACGTTAACCAACGTTCAGATCCTCTAAGGATTGTTAGTTTAGAGTTTCACAAAAAAATAAGCAATCAGAAGAAATACTTCAGAGCATTAGGCATTTTTGCATTTGTAAAATTTGATTCTGATAAATATCATTCTGGACAAAAATCCATACCAATATTTTTCAGAATAAATTTGAATCTATCTTCAACAAGGGGTTTTGTGAAAATATCTGCCCATTGATGATCTGTATCAACAAAGGCTAGATTTATGATTCCTTTCTGAACATAGTCTCTGATGAAATAATGCTTAATTTCTATATGTTTTTCCTTAGAGTGTAAAATGGGGTTCTTAGGCAAACATATAGCAGAAGTATTATCACAGAAGATAGAAATGTTACTTTCAAATATTTGATAATCTTCTAGCTGACTTTTCATCCAGAGCATCTGCGTGCTACATCCAGCAGCAGCAATATATTCTGCCTTTGTGGTTGAAAGTGCAATTGTGGGTTGCTTCTTGCTGTACAAAGAGATTAAATTTCTTCCTAGAAATTGACAACTTCCAGAAGTACTTTTCCTTTCCACTCTGTCTCCAGCGTAGTCAGCATCACAGAATCCAACTAATTTTAAATCATCAGATTTTCTGTAACGCAAACCCACATTAGAAGTACCTTTCAGATACCTTAGAATCCTCTTGACAGCTGTCAAGTGTGATTCTCTAGGATCTGATTGGAATCTAGCACACAGGCATACACTGAACAATATGTCAGGTCTAGAAGCAGTTAAGTAAAGAAGAGATCCTATCATACCTCTATAGAGCTTCTGATCTACTTTCTTACTTACCTCTTCCTTGCCAAGTGAGCCAGTTGGATGCATTGGAGTCTTTGCCAGCTTACTATCAGTCATGTTAAATTTCTTCAGAAGTTCTTTAACATATTTGGTCTAATGTATGTAAGTGCACTCCGGAGTTTGATTAACTTGGATTCCTAGAAAGAATCTCAGTTCTCCCATCATGCTCATTTCAAATTTTGCCTACATACATTTAGCAAACTCCTTTCCCAGCATAGTATTGGTAGATCCAAATATTATATCATCCACATAAATTTGACAAATTAGAAGTTCATTCTTAATTGATTTACAAAAGAGTGTTGTATCCACTTTGCCTCTGATGAAATTTTTCTCCAGAAGAAAATTGCTCAATCTCTCATACCAAGCTCTGGGAGCTTGTTTTAAACCATATAGAGATTTCTTTAGTTTGAAAACATGATCTGGAAATTTTTCATTCTCAAAACCAGCAGGTTGGTGGACATAAACTTCTTCTTCTATAATACCATTTAGAAAGGCACTTTTAACATCCATCTGATACAGAGTGATGTTATTTTGTGCAGAAAATGAAATAAGAAGGCGTATAGATTCTAACCTTGCCACTGGAGCATAAGTTTCAGTGTAATCAATACCTTCTTGTTGACTGTACCCTTGAGCAACAAGCCTTGCCTTATTTCTTTCAAGTTCTCCTTTCTCATTTAGCTTATTTCTGAAGACCCATTTAGTTTCAATTATATTGAGTCCTAGTGGTCTTTGAACGAAATCCCACACATCATTTCTGGTGAATTGATTTAACTCTTCTTGCATGGCAATAATCCAATCATTGTCTTGCAGAGCTTCATCTACAGAAGATGGTTCAATTTCTGACACCAGTCCAAATAATGATGCTTCAGATGATCTTAGAAAGGATCTTGTTCTGATGGGATCATCCTTCTTTCCAATAATGACATTCTCTAGATGAGACGCTTTATTTCTGGATGATGATCCTCTAACAGTTGATTCTTCAGAAATGTTTAGATTGTTCATCTGAGAAGTTAAAGGAATAGCATCTGGCGTTGCTTCTGGTTCCTTCACTTGAGCTTTGTCTACTTCTGGGACATCGGAGTCTGTGAAGACTACTTCTCTATCGGCATAGTTTTCAGACTGCTTTGGCTTTTTATTGCCAAGCTTATCATCAAATCTAACATGAATAGATTCTTCCACAATCTGTGTCTCAGTGTTGTATACTCTGTATCCTTTAGAGCGTTCAGAATATCCAAGCATGAAACACTTCTGTGCTTTGGAGTCAAACTTGTTTAGATTTTCTTTAGTATTTAACATATAATAACTACATCCAAAAGGATGAAAATATGAAATTTTGGGCTTTCTGTTCTTCCACAGTTCATATGGAGTCTTCTCCAGAAGAGGTCTTACAGAAACTCTGTTCTGAATGTAACAGGATGTGTTGATTGCTTCTGCCCAAAAGTGTTTTTCCAGATTTGTCTCATTGATCATGGTTCTGGCCATTTCTTGCAGAGTTCTGTTTTTCCTCTCTACAACCCCATTTTGTTGTGGAGTTCTAGGACAGGAAAAATCATGAGCAATGCCATTTTCATTAAAATATTTTTCAAAATATTTATTTTCAAATTCACCACCATGATCACTTCTGACTTTTATAATTTTGAAATCTTTTTCATTCTGGACTTGCTTGCAGAAGTCAAAGAACACAGAATGTGACTCATCCTTGTGTTTTAACAACTTTACCCATGTCCATCTACTATAGTCATCAACAATGACTAATCCATACTTCTTGCCTCTGATGGATGCAGTTTTCACTGGTCCAAACAGATCAATATGAAGTAATTCTAGTGGTCTGGAAGTAGAAACAACATTTTTTGATTTAAAAGATGATTTTGAAAACTTCCCTTTTTGGCATGCTTCACAAAGAGCATCTGAGGTGAACTTCAGATTAGGAAGTCCTCTGACAAGATTAAGTTTATTAATCTGAGATATACGTCTCATATTAATATGCCCCAATCTTCTGTGCCAGACCCATTGCTCTTCATTAACAGACAAGAGGCATTTAACATTCTGAACTTTAAGTTCTGAAAGATTTATTTTATAAATGTTTTTTTTCCTCTTACCACTAAATAGAATAGAGCCATCCTTTTGACTAATAGCTTTACAACATTTTTGATTAAAGGTAATATCATAACCATTGTCACTTAATTGACTTATGGACAATAAGTTATGCTTTAATCCTTCAAGAAGTAAAACATTAGTAATAGAGGGAAGTTTACCATTTCCAATGGTGCCAGATCCAATGATCTTTCCCTTCTAGTTCCCTCCAAATTTCACATCACGTCCAGATCTAAGCTCCAGGCTTTGGAACATAGACCTTTCTCCTGTCATGTGTCGTGAGCATCCAGAGTCCAGGTACCATGATTGGCGTCCTGACCTTGCTGCTAAGAACATCTGCAACAGGAATTATTTTACTTTTAGGTACCCAGATCTTCTTGGGTCCTTTAGGGTTAGTTGTTCTGAAGGTTTGTCTAAACTTCTGTTTTTCAACATAAGGTTTATTCTGACTAGCCTTAGATTTAAACACATGAATATTCTTTTCAGAGCGTGTTTGTTCAATATCATTCAAGTGACCAAATTTAAAGTGTGAATATAAAGGAGTTTTCTTGATGATAATTTTATCAACAGGTTTTGGATTTAAATCCTTTCCATAGGGGGATTCATATCCAATTCCTTTTCTGTTATTTCTGCTAACTCCATAGATCATAGAAGCCATTTTCTTCTGTCTATGCTTTTAGCAAGAAACTTCTGAAAGCTATAATCATATTTTTCGAAAATATTTTTGCATTCCGATTCAGTTTCAGAATCAGAGTTTTGTTGAGCTAATTCAGAATCATTTTTCAATTTTAAGTTCTTTTCATTTAGCTTAGCTACTTCTGATTTGAGAATATTATTCTCAGATACAAGATTGCTTTGACGCTTCTTGTATTTGAGCTTAATATTGTTATAGCTTTTCAGAACTTCTGATAACACTTTGATAAGTTCTTCTTTAGTGAGTTTAGCCATTACCTCTTCAGCGTCAGAGTCAGTTTCAGATCCTGAAGTTCCTTCCTCCTGATCTTCTATGTCTGCCATCAAAGCTACATTGACACATTCTTCTTCTGACTCAGATTCAGATGTATCTGAATCATCCCAGGTGGCCATCAGAACCTTTTTCTTCTTATCAAATTTTCTTTTAGGTTTTTCTTTCAGCACCTTTGGACATTCATTTTTGTAATGTCCAGGTTCTTTACATTCATAACATACAACCTCCTTTTTGCCAGATCTTCTGTGTCCAGAAGATTCTTTTCTTTGGTCAGGCTTCCTGAAGTTTCTAAACTTCTTTCCTTTATGCTTCTAGAGTTTGTTTATTCTTCTGGGCAGCATGGATAGTTCATCTTCATATTCAGATGAGGATTCTTCAGAGCTTTCCTCTATTACCTGCAATGCTTTAGCAGATTTATTAGATTTTAAAGCAACATATTTACCTTTCTTTTGAGGTTCATCCTCCTCAAGTTCAATTTCAGGACTTCTTAGTGAACTGATCAGTTCCTCCAAGGAGATCTTGTTCAGATCTTTAGCCATCTTCAGCGCTGTCACCATAGGTCTCCATCTGGTGGGTAAGCTTCTGATGATCTTTTTCACATGATTAGCAGTAGAGTATCCTTTATCCAGAACCTTTAGTCCAGCTGTAAGTATTTGAAATCTGGAGAACATAGCTTCAACAGATTCAGAGTCTTCCATCTTGAAGGCTTCATACTTCTGGATCAGAGCCAGAGCCTTTGTTTCCTTGACTTGAGAGTTTCCCTCATGAGTCATTTTTAAGGATTCAAACATGTAAAATGTAGTTTCCCTGTTTTTAATTTTTTCATACTCAGTGTGAGATATTGCATTCAACAATATTGTTCTGGCCTTGTGGTGATTTCTAAATTCTTTCTTCTGAGCATCTGTCATAGATTTTCTGTCTATTTTCTTGCCATTCCCATCAGTGGGATGAACATATCCATCTATGACCAGATCCCATAAATCAGCATCATATCCAAGGAAAAAACTTTCAATCCTGTCTTTCCAATAATCAAATTTATCCCCATCAAACATAGGGGATTTGGTGTTGATTCTGTCCCTTTCTTCGTATTTATTGTTAATGTTAGACATAGTATTATCAGCCATAGTAACAACCAAATATATATCAAAGTATTTCTCTCTGGATCTTTACTGTCACTGTTAAGTGGTAGCACACACAGAACCGGAGCTCTGATGCCAACTGAAGGTGAGAAAATACTTAGAAGGGGGGGTTGAATAAGTATGAAGATTAAAACTTAGAAATAAAAACTCAAGTATTTTTATCCTGGTTCGTTGAACTCAACTACTTCAGTCCATCCTTCCTAGAGTGATTTGCCTTTCTCAATCAAGGACTTAATCCACTATTTAATCAACTGATTACAATAGTAAGCACTTAGAACAACTATTCAATGTCTTCTCAAGAACTACTGATCCTAACTGGATCTTCTTAAGGTTTACAATCAAATGTAATACAAATACAAGTGTTTAAGATTGCTTCTATAAAGCTTTATCACAACTGTGATTTTTCACTTAACTATTAAGAACAAAGAAACTAATTCTTAGAAAGAATATGAATAGTAAGAGAGCTTGAATGTTGATTTCTTTTGGAAAAACGTCAACTGAAGAAATTTGTGAAGTCTTGCTTTTATAGGCAGCTGATCCAAGGTGAGCTTCACGTTGAGAAGAGTGTCCAAAAGGTCTGAGCCTTTTTTGTCTTCACATCAAGTGACCTTTCCTAGAAGAAGAAAGCACAGAAAAATCCTTTTTGTCTGTGTTCTTGTGTCTAGCATAAATAATGAAAGAGTCGTTTGGATCATTCCAACGGATATAAACTTTGAATAATTCTTCTTCAGTTTTCAGCAAATTCATCAGAGTCTAAATAGATCAAAGCCTTCTGATGATGATCAGAGTTTTGCTGAATCAGAGTCTTCTGCAGCAGGTGTGCTTTTAGCGTGTTTAAGATCGTAGCATATTTGAGACAGATCTTCAGTACTGGCAGCTTTAGTACTTTCAGAATCTTCTGTAGTAACTATGCTTTGAAAAACTCTTCATACAGAATTCTTCTTTGGTTCAGATGCTTCTTACTTGCTTCAGAATCTTCTGGAGCTTCTGCTTCAGAATCTTCTGGAGGCTACGCTCAGGATCTTCTGTTGGCAGCAATCAGAATCTTCTAATGGATGCATCTGGCGCTTCAGAGTCTAGCTAATTTCTTATGTTCAATTCTGATTTACTTCTAGAGTGTTAATTCCTTTACTATCTGCAGTAAAAATTCTCAAGCAAATTTTAGAGTATATAATTCTTAATTACAAAATTTCATAATAGTTATCATCAAAACATAGAGATATTATTAAGAACCAATCTGTGTTCTAACAGTTAGTTCAGATACACGCAAATAAACATAAATTTAATAAGCAACAGATGAAATACTTCAGAGTGATAAACATTTATCATCTGTAAAATTTGCTTCTGACAAATATTATTCTGGGCACAAATCCATACCAATATTTTTCAGAATAAATTTGAATCTATCTTCAACAAGGGATTTTGTGGAAATATCTGCCCATTGATGATCTGCATCAACAAAGGCTAAGTTTATAATTCCCTTCTGAACATAGTCTCTGATGAAATGATGTTTAATTTCTATATGTTTTGCCTTAGAGTGTAAAATGGGGTTTTTAGACAAACATATAGCAGAAGTATTATCACGGAATATAGAAATGTTACTTTCAAATATCTGATAGTCTTCTAGCTGACTTTTCATCCAGAGCATCTGCGTGCTACATCCAGCAGCAGGGATGTATTCTGCCTCTGTAGTTGATAGTGAAATATTGGGTTGCTTCTTGCTGTACCAAGAGATTAGATTTCTTCCTAGAAATTGACAACTTCCAGAAGTACTTTTTCTTTCCACTCTGTCTCCAGCGTAATCAGCATCACAGAATCCAACTAATTTGAAATCATCATATTTTCTGTAACACAAACCCACATTAGAAGTACCTTTCAGATACCTTAGAATCCTCTTAACAGCTGTTAAGTGTGATTCTCTAGGATCTGATTGGAATCTTGCACACAAGCATACACTGAACAAAATGTCAGGTCTAGAAGTAGTTAATTAGAGAAGAGATCCTATCATACCTCTGTAGAGTTTCTGATCTACTTTCTTACTTACCTCTTCCTTGCCTAGTGAACTAGTTGGATGCATGGGAGTCTTTGCCATCTTACTATCAGTCATGTTAAATTCCTTCAGAAGTTCTTTAACATATTTGGTCTGATGAATGTAAGTGCACTCTGGAGTTTGGTTGACTTGAATTCCCAGAAAGAATCTCAATTCTCCCATCATGCTCATTTCAAATCCTACCTGCATACATTGAGCAAACTCCTTTCCCAACATAGTATTGGTAGATCCAAATATGATATCATCCACATATATTTGACAAATTAGAAGATCTTTCTTAAATGATTTACAAAAGAGTGTTGTGTCCACTTTGCCTCTGATGAAATTTTTCTCCAGAAGAAAATTGCTTAATCTCTCATACCAAGCTCTGGGAGCTTGTTTTAAACCATACAGAGATTTCTTTAGTTTGAAAACATGTTCTGGGAATTTTTCACTCTCAAAACTAGAAGGCTGGTAAACATAAACTTCTTCTTCTATAATACCATTTAGAAAGGCACTTTTAACATCCATCTAATATAGAGTGATGTTATATTGTGCAGCAAATGAAATAAGAAGGCGTATAGATTCTAACCTTGCCACTAGAGCATAAGTTTCAGTGTAATCAATACCTTCTTGTTGACTGTACCCTTGAGTAACAAGCCTTGCCTTATTTCTTTCAACTTCTCCTTTCTCATTAAGCTTATTTCTGAAGACCCATTTAGTTCCAATTATGTTGAATCCTTGTGGTCTTGGAACTAAATCCCACACATCATTTCTGGTGAACTGATTTAGCTCTTCATGCATGGCAATAATCCAATCATTGTCTTGCAGAGCTTCATCTACAGAAGTTGGTTCAATTACTGACACCAATCCAAATAATGATGCTTCAAATGATCTGAGGAAGGATCTTGTTCTGATAGGGTCATCCTTCTTTCCAATGATAACATTCTCTGGATGAGAAGCTTTGATTCTGGAAGATGATCCTCTAACAGTTGATTCTTCAGAAATGTTTAAGTTGTTCATCTGAGAAGTCAAAGGAATTGCATCTGGCATTGCTTCTGGTTCCTTCACTTGAGCTTTGTCTGCCTCTGAGCTTTCAGAGTCTGTGAAGACTACTTCTCTATCTGCAGAATTTTCAAACTGCTTTGGCTTTTTAATGCCAAGCTTATCATCAAATCTAACATGAATAGATTCTTCCATAATTTGTGTTTCAGTATTGTATACTCTGTAGCCTTTAGAGCGTTCAGAATACCCAAGCATGAAACACTTCTGTGCTTTAGAATCAAACTTGTTCAGATTTTCTTTTGTATTCAACATATAGCAAATACATCCAAAAGGATGAAAATATGAAATGTTGGGCTTTCTGTTCTTCCACAGTTCATAGGGAGTCTTCTCCAGAAGAGGTCTTACAGACACTCTATTCTGAATGTAACAGGCTCTGTTGATTGCTTCTGCTCAAAAGTGCTTTGCCAGATCAGTCTCATTGATCATGGTTCTGGCCATTTCTTGCAGAGTTCTATTTTTCCTCTCTACAACCCCATTTTGTTGTGGAGTTCTAGGACAGGAAAAATCATGAGCAATGCCATTTTCATTAAAATATTTTTCAAAATATTTGTTTTCAAATTCACCACCATGATCACTTCTGACTTTTATAATTTTGAAATCTTTTTCATTCTGGACTTATTTGCAGAAGTCAAAGAACACAGAATGTGACTCAATCTTGTGTTTTAAGAACTTTACCCATGTCCATCTACTATAGTCATCAACAATGATTAATCCATACTTCTTGACTCTGATGGATGCAGTTTTCACTGGTCCAAACAGATCAATATAAAGTAATTCTAGTGGTCTGGAAGTAGAAACAACATTTTTTGATTTAAAAGAGGATTTTGAAAACTTCCCTTTTTGAAATGCTTCACAAAGAGCATCTGAGGTGAACTTCAGATTAGGAAGTCCTCTGATAAGATTAAGTTTATTAATCTGAGATATACGTCTCATATTAATATGCCCCAATCTTCTGTGCCAGACCCATTGCTCCTCATTAACAGACAAGAGACATTTAACATTCTTAACCTTAAGTTCTGAAAGGTTTATTTTATAAATGTTGTTCTTCCTCTTTCCACTAAATAGGACTGAGTCATCCTTTTGACTAATAGCTTTACAACATTTTTAATTAAAGGTTATGTCATAACCATTGTCACTTAATTGACTTATGGACAATAAATTATGCTTTAATCCTTCTACAAGTAAAACATTAGTAATAGAGGGAAGTTTACCATTTCCAATAGTGTCAGATCCAATGATCTTGCCCTTCTGATTCCCTCCAAATTTCACATCACCTCCA
The DNA here is from genome assembly GCA_963859935.3 of Lathyrus sativus. NCBI lineage: Eukaryota > Viridiplantae > Streptophyta > Magnoliopsida > Fabales > Fabaceae > Lathyrus > Lathyrus sativus. The sequence goes on along the minus strand of OZ012737.1, from coordinate 307,628,484 downwards.
GGTCTAAGCTCCAGACTTTGGAACATAGACCTTTCTCCTGTCATGTGTCACGAGCATCCAGAGTCCAGGTACCATGATAGGCGTCCTGACCTTGCTGCTAAGAACATCTGCAACAGGAATTATTTTACTTTTAGGTACCCAGATCTTCTTGGGTCCTTTTCGGTTAGTTGTTCTGAAGGTTTGTCTAAACTTCTGTTTTTCAACATAAGGTTTATTCTGACTAGCCTTAGATTTAAACACATGAATGTTCTTTTCAGAACGAGTGTGTTCAATATCATTCAAGTGACCAAATTTAAAGTGGGAATATAAAGGAGTCTTCTTGATGATAATTTTATCAACAGGTTTTGGATTTAAATCCTTTCCAGAGGAAGATTTATATCCAATTCCTTTTTTGTTATTTCTACTAACTCCATAGATCATAAAAGCCATCTTGCTTCTGTCTATACTTTTAGCAAGAAACTTCTGAAAGCTGTAGTCATATTTTTCCAAAATATTTTTGCATTCAGACTCAGTTTCAGAATCAAAGTCTTGTTGAGCTAATTCAGAATCATTTTTCAATTTTAGGTTCTTTTCATTTAGCTCAGCTACTTCTTATTTGAGAATATTATTTCAGATACAAGATTGCTTTGACGCTTCTTGTATTTGAGCTTAATATTGTTATAGCTCTTCAGAACTTCTGATAACACTTTGATGAGTTCATCTTTAGTGAGTTTAGCCATTACCTCTTCAACGTCAGAGTCAGATTCAGATCCTAAAATTCCTTCCTCCTAATCTTCTATGTCAGCCATCAATGCTACGTTGGCACATTCCTCTTCTGACTCAGATTCAGATTCAGATGTATCTGAATCATCCCAGGTGGCCATTAGAACCTTCTTCTTCTTATCAGATTTTCTTTTAGGCTTTTCTTTCAACAACTTTGGACATTCATTTTTGTAATGCCCAGGTTCTTTACATTCGTAGCAAACAACCTCCTTTTTTCCAGATCTTCTGTGTCTAGAAGATTCTTTTCTTTGGCCAGGCTTCCTGAAGTTTCTGAACTTCTTTCCTTTATGCTTCTAGGGTTTGTTTATTCTTCTATACAACATGGATAGTTCATCTTCATCTTCAGATGAGGATTCTTCAGAGCTTTCCTCTATTACCTGCAATGCTTTAGCAGATTTATTAGATTTTAAAGCAATTGATTTACTCAAGTTCAATTTCATGACTCCTCAGTGAATTGATTAGTTCCTCCAAGGAGATCTTATTCAGATCTTTAGCCATTTTCAGCGCAGTCACCATAGGTCTCCATCTGGTAGGTAAGCTTCTGATGATCTTTTTCACATGATCAGCAGTAGAGTATCCTTTTGTCCAGAACCTTTATTCCAGCTGTAAGTATTTGAAATCTGGAGAACATAGCTTCAACAGATTCAGCTTCTTCCATCTTGAAGGCTTCATACTTCTGAATTAGAGCCAGAGCCTTTGTTTCCTTGACTTGAGAGTTTCCCTCATGAGTCATCTTCAAGGACTCAAACATGTCAAATGCAGTTTCTCTATTTGTGATCTTTTCATACTCAGTGTGAGATATTGCATTTAACAATATTGTTCTAGCCTTGTGGTGATTTCTAAATTCCTTCTTTTGGGCTTCTGTCATAGATTTTCTATCTACTTTCTTGCCATTCCCATCAGTGGGATGAACATATCCATCTATGACCAAATCCCATAAATCAGCATCATAACCAAGGAAAAAACTTTCAATCCTGTCTTTCCAATAATCAAATTTCTCCCCATCAAACATAGGGGGTTTAGTGTTGATTCTGTCCCTTTCTTCTTATTTGTTGTTAATGTTAGATATTGAAGTATCAACCATAGTAACAACCAAATATATATCAAAGTTTTTCTCACTGGATCTTTTCTGTCACTGTGAAGTGGTAGCACACACAGAACCGGAGCTCTGATGCCAACTGAAGGTGAGAAAATACTTAGAAGGGGGGGTTGAATAAGTATGAAGATAAAAACTTAGAAGTAATAACTCAAGTATTTTTATCCTGGTTCGTTGAACTCAACTACTCCAGTCCACCCTTTCTAGAGTGATCTGCCTTTTTCAAACAAGGACTCAATCCACTATTTAATCAACTGATTACAATAGTAAGCACTAAGAACAACTGTTCAAAGTCTTCTCAAGAACTACTAATCCTAACTGGATCTTCTTAAGGTTTTCTTACAATCAAATGTATTAATAAATACAAGTGTTAAGATGCTTCTAATAAAGCTTTATCACAACTGTGATTTTTCACTTAAGATTAAGAACAAATAAATAATTCTAGCAAGAATGTATGAGTTGGATGAGAGCTTTGATAATGAATTCTTTTTCAAGTGATTCGTCAACTGAAGAAGATGAGTGGAGACTTGCTTTTATAGGCACAGTGATCCAAGATTTTTCACGTTGAGAAGAGTGTACCAAAAGGTCTGAGCCTTTTTGTCTTCCATCAAGTAACCTTTCCTAGAAGAAGAAAGCACAGAGAAATCCTTTTTGTCTGTGTTCATGTGTCTAGCATAAATAAGGAAAGAGTCGTTTGGATATTCCAACGGACATAATCTTTGAATTCTTCTTCAATAATTTTCAGCAAGAATCATCAGAGTCTAATTTGATCAAAGCCTTTTGATGTTGATCAGAGTTTTGTTGAATCAGAGTCTTTGCAGCAAGTGCGCTTTTAGCGTGTATAAGTTTAGAGCAGAGTTTTGGGTCAGATCCTCAGTACTAGCAGCGTTAGTACTATCAGAGTCTTCTGAAGTAACTATGCTTGAAAACTCTTCATACATAATTCTTCATTGGTTCATATGCTTCTGACTTGCTTCAGATTCTTCTGGAGCTTCTGCTTCAGATCCTTCTGGAGGCAACGCTCAGAATCTTCTGATGGCAGCGTTCAGAATCTTCTAAGGAATGCTTCTGACGCTTCAGAGACTTGCATATTTCTTATGTTCAGATCTGATTTGCTTCTGGAGTGATATTTACTTTAATATCTGCAGCAAACATTCTTAAGCAAATTTTAGAGTATATAATTCTTAATTACAAAATTTTATAATAGTTATCATCAAAGCATAGAGATATTATTAAGAACCAAACTGTGTTCTAACAGCTTTGATTGCTTTTTTCAACTTTGTCAAGTTTATACTACCATGATGCTTTGATTGCTTTTTCAACTTTGTCAAGTGATGCTGCTTTGATTACTTCCCATCTCTGTCAAGTTTTTTTTGCATTTGTAACTTGTTGGTAGCCAAGAGCATGCCTTGTTTTCTAACTGTCATCTTAAACCACTTGCTGCTAGCATGACGTTCTTGTTAGAAATCTGTCTAGGTTCTTGTTCCTATGGTTGTAACCATCCCTTTTCAAGGCTTGATTTGAATTTGATATGTTTGGCATGATTTTATTTTGAGGACCAATTTTTGATGTTGTGTATATGAGTTTTTACGTGTTGGATCAAAATTTGTTTATTTTGCTAGTCATGAGCACAATAATTGCTAACTGTCAAGGTGGACCAATTTTGTTTGAACTGATACAAATTTCTTAGGATGTTTTGCCTTTGTAAAGGCATTGCAGAGTTGCATATGTGTGGCTTGTTTGATTTTGCTTTTGATTTGCTGTCAATTTCTGTCTTATGCTTCAATTCATGTGCCATCATTTTTGTTAAGTTCTTGCATCTTGTTTGAATCCTTGGTTTAATGTGTATAAATCATTTTGTGTATGATGAGTACATAGGCTGCATCATGAATTGTTTTCATTTGCCAAACAAAATTTCAACCTTGGTGCTCCATTCTTGCCATTTCCATATACCAGATTTTTGCCTGAAGTTGTTCTTGATCAGTTCTTGCATCTTGTTGAAATCCTTGATTTAATGTGCATAAATCATTTTGTGTGTGATGTTTTGAAGTGAGTATGTAGGTTGTATCATGAGCTCTTGCATTTTTTTCAAAAATAGCATTTTAAGCATTCTTGTTCACATCATGACAGTCCATATACCAAATTTTGTTTGGAGTTGCCTTTGCATGATTTTTGCATCCAAATTCCATGAATAATGTATTTAAGACTTGTGCATACCATTACATAGCTTTAATCCTTCCTGTCACGAGCTGTAGATGTCCTTTTGCATTTCACAAGCTTCACTTTGCATTGGCCTTAGAATTTTAAGTTGTGTGGTTTATTTGAAAAAACAGAGATTGCCATTGTTTTCCTTGAGAAATTTTACATGAGATAGACTAAAGTTTTGAGTAATTTATGGTGTTGTCGTTTTCATGTTTTGGCGTGTTCTTTTCTTCATCTTGCCTTGCCCAGATTTCACTTTCTTGTTTAAGTACTTGTTTATTTTGGGGTGGCATAATACTTGGATGTATCGCCACCCCAGTGGTTAAACCTTCACTCTCAAGCGCCTTGCAATCACCATGACCTGGGTTCGATCCATTGTGGAGAACAACCCTTTTATTTATTTTCCCATTTTGCTATGTTTTCATGTTTTAGTCATTCTTTCCTTTCACTTACATGCGCGCGTGCCTTGGCTCACTTGGTAAGGTTTTAAGTTGGCAGCCATGAGGTGGTGAGTTCAACACCCACCAAGCGCCTCCCCTTTTTTTTTATTACTTATATCCTTTGTTTTTTTATTTAATTGTTATTAAATTTCTAAAAATCATAACTTCTTCATTTTTTGTTATTTTTGATTGGTTCTTTTTGCAACTATCTCGTATTTGTGCATATTTTCATGTGGTACGTTAATATTCTAGAATTTTCATTTGTGAAAACAACTTTGCATTGAAAACATGGTCATGTTTCTTGTAGGGTTTTACCCTCCTAATCATTCAAACTCTTGATTCATTTTTCTTAAGTTTGTTGTCGTGCTTATTGAGCTTTTGTCGAACCCTTTGTGTATGTAATTGTATTTTCTTTTAGTGTGCATCATGTTTGATTCAATTGGTTTCTATCCCCATGAAGTTGACTTATTTGCGTTGGTCGTTACCTTCATCTTTGTCAAGATATGCTTAAGTCTTTATCTTTCATTGAGTCTTGTAAGAACTCATCTTTGCTTGCCTATTGTAATACGCTTGCATGCTTTGGTTGTAACCATTCAACCTATTTGACGTACTTGTTTATTGTAATATGCTTGTATATGCTTGGTTGTAACCATATCCCTTTGTATTCATCATGTTTGAATGTTTATGCTTTGTTAAGTTTATTTTCCCCAAGTGATAGAACTCTTTAGTTCTCATCCAAATTGCCTCCCCTTCTATCCTTCCAAAGGAAAGTCTCTGTATTGACCTTTAGGTCATAGATAGTTCATTACCCTCCCTTGACTTTGTTAAGTCATCCATATACTTAGTTAAGTTAGAACCTATCCATTAGACTTTGCTTAAGTCTAAAAAACTTACCCTTTGTTAGGAGTGCTCTTTCAATTAGAACTTAGAATAGAGTTTGTTAACTCTATGTAAGAATCATAGAAATGATTACTTACTTCCCTTCTTTGAGTGTTCAACTTAGATCTAGAGAGTTCTTAAACTCTACATAAGCATTGTGATGTTTGTTCCCCTTTTAACCTTGATCATAATCAAATGTTCTTTAACCCTAGTGAGAAGAACTACGATTGCTCTGATTCTATCCTAGTTAGGATACGTAGGCAGAAGACGCGATGTCTTTGCGAGCAAACTTAGAAACTATCTTTAGGTCTTAACCTACACCTTTTACCCAATCCCAATCCATAGAAAAAACTTAGCAAACTTATCATACCAACAAACAAAAGGTTCCTGTAGAGTACTACAGATGTTTAGGATGTGAAATACCTACCCTAGGCATAACCAACCCCCGATCCCCGAATCTCTTAGCATTGTTGTTACATCGCGCAAAAGGTTCTTTCTTTCTTTAGACCTTTCCTTTGGATAATTTAAAGTACGGTTGTGAATTCAATGAATTAAAGATTCAAGTTAATCAATAGCTTGGTATCACAATTCTGTTGCACCCCAAAATTTGACCAACATTTCTTCACCTAGCTTATGTTTCATTTCATGCACATTAGCATTATCATTTGCATTTCATTGACATGTATGCAGGAGATCAAGAGATATGACTACCAATCAAGGGATACACAAGACTTTGAAGCTAGCTAAGAAGGTTATTCAAGGGTTCAAGGGTTGCTATCCTTGTCAGAGAAATTAAAAGAGCCTCAGAGAGAATGGTTGAAACCAAGAGTGTAGGTCTCCTAACTGGAGAGTTGTGGAAGATCATCAGATGATTCTGAAGCCATGAAGTTGGACTTGAGGTCTTGAGAGAGATCATGATAAGTGTTGAAGATCACTTTGAGGCCTAGACAGGTCATTGTGTAAGATTAAGAAGCCTCAGCCATGAGTGGTGCAATTAGGGTTTGACTGGGTCAACCCTAAGTCAACTGAGGATTTGAAGGAGGTTGAGACCTAATTCAAGAGCCATGTGATCATGGATTGATACATTGAGATGTTATAAGGATGATTCCAAGGTTAACTCATCATGATTGAAGAGTTTAAGAAGTTTCAGGCTAGGGTTTCTAAGACTTGACAGTGTAAAATCCCCTAGTTTGACCCCTATCTTCAAGGAAATTTAGCTCAAGATGTGATTGTCATCTCATCTTACCCCCAACATTATTGTTGTGGAGCATGATCTTAGCTTTAATTTGAGTGCTAGAAGTCCTTGATAGGATTTGTAGAGCTCAAGTTATGGCTTTGACAAGTTACAAGTCATCTGAGGAATGTGAATTTGGAGCTTGAAAGTTGTCCAACTTGCATGAAACTTTTTCCCTAGAAGGATGATTCCTATGAACTTTTGGTCAACATGAATGTTGTTCCTTATCCTCTTAGCTTTCTAGAGAGTACTAGAAGTCCTTGATAGGATTTGTATAACTCAAGTTATGGCTTTGACAAGTCAAGGGTATTTTGGTCATTTGGAGATTATAGGTCATTTCAATCATAAGGCCATAACTCCTATTTGCAAGCTTCAAATGGGAAAATGTTCAACATCAAAATTGTTCAAAATGATGTTTTAAGGCTAGACAATTGGTCGTGAGAGGTTGGAATTGCTTGTAACTCAAGATTGCAAAATTGGCTTAAAAAGGAAGATTTAAAGTTCATTAAAAGGACCAAATTTGGGATTTTTCATTTCAAGGCCAAGATAAGGCATGTAATATGTCATTTTGATCAAAAATGACATTTTAAAGACATTGGCAATATCACTTTTCTCATTTGAGGTCAAAATCATGGAGTTGCTTTTGCTTGCTTAAGACTTAAGTTACATAACCCAAACTATGCATAAGTGCAAGACCAATGCTCCAATCCATCAAAACACTTTCAAAATCTCATGTGGAGAGAATTTGGATGAGAATGAGGGCAAGTGCAAGCTGCTAGCAGAATTGGTATGAGAATGGCATGAGAGTGAATTTTCCATGACATGAGATATTGAAATACTCATTGGATTGATCTAGAACTTTCTAGATCATTCATTCATGTCCTATATATGATTATGAAGTGGTTCAGAGTGAAGGTTGGTGAGAATTGAGAGAGGAGAATGAGATTGCATTATGAACTTTCTTCTTGCAAATCCAAATCTGTTACAAGGTTTGAAGCCATTTCAATCCAAGATATTGATCCCAATAGCTTGCTCTGAGGTTGGTGATCAATTCCAGATCAAATTCAAGGCCAAATTGTGGAGGAATCGTGAGTTAGCCATTGGAGTTGGAAGCTTGCAACTCAGAATCGGGTTCAAGAATCCAAGGCATTTCAACTCTTTTCTTTGCATACAGAAGATTGATTGAAGGCTAGTGAAGGAGTCTGCAAGTTCTTGAGGGTTGATTTGAAGATTCAACCACTCTGTTCACACGATTTTACCAGGTATGCAGTTCTCATTCTATGGCTTAATTTAGGTAGAATCAATGGGAATTGTTATGGTAGATGCATTGTAGATTGATGTAGGAAGGTTTCTGGATCATCAATTTGGAGATTAGTGACCAATTAGGGTTGTTGCAATTTTCGGTTGAGATTGTGTTCTTGCAAATCTTGAGCTTTTAGAATGAATTAGTGGCATGAATGAATTCCTGAGGAAATTTGGGACAAGATTCATCAAGGAATCGTGGCCAATGGTGGATTCTAGAGAGAGTTAGGGTTGTGGAAGGTTGATCGGAGAAGTCATCGGCGGTGACTCTAGCGCGCGCAGGTGAACTGAACTCGGAAATTTGAAATGAGGAAGATGATCCCAGAGCCATTGGATTAGGGGAGGACCTTTGACCAGATGAGGATCCAACGGCCACACGTGAAGGAAATTTTGTGAAGGATTTCTGAGTTGAGATGAAACGCAGCGTTTCATTTAAATGTTGGTTTTGGGCTTAGTCAATAGTTGATACTCCCACCCCCTTTTGGGCCCAAACACTAAAATGAACTGAATTAATTTGCTACCTGCACCACGCGCCTATTATTTTCTTTTGATTTTTCATTTTATTTTTCATTTCATACATGGTTATTGGAAAATTCATAAATAAGTGAAAAATAACTCAATTAATTCCATTCTTTGTGCCATTGATTCATGATTGAACCTAGTATTTTTTAGATAAAAAATATTAATATTCCATGCATCTTTTGATTTTATGTTCATTTTTGAATTTTAATTGATATTAAAATGATCATGGTTGATACTTGATTTTGTTGAATTTGGTTTGATCATGTGATGATGATTCTTGCCCTAATTTTTTGTGTGTAGTTAGCATAGATATGCATGTTCCCCCTATATTTTTCTGACATTTTTGTGATGAATATAAGTGGTAGTTTTAGGTTGAAACTTTAAGAGCCCCATTTTTAGGGTTTAGGGTTGATACCTTGTGATTTAGGTTTTATTTTTAGAACTTGGTGGATGATTCAACCTCTGATTTTTGTATGGTAGATTCATGATTGAATGAGGATCCCTTAGGAATTTTTGTAGGAATTTCCAATGTAGTTTACTATTTTTTTATATTTTAGTTTAGGTGCTAACTTTAGATGATTCTAGTGCACTAATTCAAGTAGAATGACTTTTTTAGTTCCCCTAGATTAGGGTTTTGTCTCTTTTGCTCTTGGATGAGGTTGAAGGCAAGTTTGGGATACCATGGAATGCTTGAAGAAGCTTGGATGTGAAGATTTCCTTTCTTTTGGTGTAGTGTTGATTAGGTGTTAAGATTAGGGTTTGTAGGCAGAGCTTCTAGATAGATTCTCTTCCTTCATAAACATGGAAGATGTTGATCACTTCCATTCTTCCCTATGATGTAAGGTCCCTTTGTAAAGGCCTCATCCCTCCTTTGGTAGGATGTGTGGCTCTTTACAAGTTGGTAGAACCTTTGAGGGTCCTTTTCTCTGATGATAGGATGCTTAGTGGTGACCTTTGGTCTTCACTCTGCTACCAATCATCCAACTTTGCTCTTGTTAGATGAATCTTTCTCCCTTGCTAGAGGATGGAGTTCCTTGCTAGAAGATTGAAGATGCTAGAGGTTACTACTTCCCTGTGTTTGAAGATTGCCCTTAAGAGCTGAAGCTTGTAGATCAGGAAGAGCAAGTTGACACTTGTAAGAAGGAGAGAGCTGAAGCTTGAAGACCAAGTTGGCACTTGTGAAGAAGATCAAATTGAAGTTGAGTGAGGAGCTGAGGCTTGAAAAAGAAAGAATCAGTTGATACTTGTGTATGATACATTGAGAGCCTGAAAGCCAAGTTGATACTTGATTTTAGGAGTGAAGCCTGGAGGTGGAGTGTACTGAAGAGCTGAGGCTTGAGGAAGAGAGAATAAGTTGATACTTATGTGGATATGTTGGAAGCTTGAAGAAGCAAGTTGATATTTGCTGTTGAGGAGGAAAGCCTTGAAAAGCAGTTGAAGACTGAGGACTAAACTGCTGTCAGAGGAGAGCTTTGCTGTGAAGTTGAGGAGGCTGTTGATCTGCTTTCTTTCCTATCTGTTTGCTTGTTGTGCAACTGTATTGCTGTGACTTGTTTGATTTGCTTGATGCATTAGAATAAGTTCATATTTAGATTGATTTGAGCTAGGAGCATGATTGCACTATAGGTTGAGTTGCTCCCTCTGCTTGTATTGTTACTGTATGGCTTTGCTTGCGGGTATTCGGTAGAGCCCTGCTCCCTTGCCTATGTGGTTGGTTATTTGCTTGAAGGCATTTTATTTCATTTCCTCTGTATGATTGCAGTTTATTATATTTTTCTTGATGGCATTTTATTCTTCCTGTATGAATGCAGTTATTCATATCTAGCTTGAGGTCGAGATGAGCTTATGGAGGCTGATGCCCCACACACATTTCCTCCCTCACTTGCATTGCATGCATTTTACAGTTGTTAACTATTTACTGTTTAAGCTGATGCTTTATCTATTTCTATTTATCATTGACATGATCCCCTAGGAATCTCAATTCCTTCGATAAGGAAGTGATGATTAGAACTTTAGGTTGAAACCTATGCATGATAACTTCTAGGAGTTCCCTGTTTCAAACCTCAACCATAGGATGAATCCTTGGCATGACAACTGTTAGGACTTGATAGTCTCCCCTTAGTTGAGCCTGTTCTCTCTTCTCATCTTGAAACAAATTAAAATAAAGTAATAAAGGTTAACTGACGTCGTACGTTACGAGCCTTAAGCTACTTGAGAAAGGGTTGTTGGAGAGTTTCTTTTCAACAGTCTGGATGTTTAGTATGGCACCCTTTGGGTGACATGCGACGCATTCACTCTCAGGTCATAGTCTCTAGTGCGACATTAGTTGCAAACGCCCATAAAAAAATAGTTCTTCCGTAAAAGATAGAAAATAAACTTCAAACCTTTTTGCCCCGTGGGCCCATAATTCAAAGGAAGCTTTTCTGAAGAAAAGAGTGTCATTAACTCCCAGTTCTACCGGAAACGGTAACGCTTAAGTTTCCAAGGGTCGAGCTGCGTACATCCAACTGCTGGAACTGTTTGTTAACCCTACTCTGACAAATAGATGAATCTAAACCCGTAAGCCGTATTATCCCGAACTACGTAAGCTCTGATCTCTCAAGCCTGTTGAGAGTACGTAGGCACAATATTGATGTATTGACGAGCCACCTTCCCGGTAACCCGTAGTTAGCCGAACTACGTTGACTCTGATTTCTCATTCTCTGATGAGAATACATAGGCATAAAGTGCGACGCTTTTCCGAGTCATTTTCTTTTCTTTTTCAGACCAGCCTTGATAGGTAGATAGTAAACAAACCCGTCAGATAAACACAACAAGCGTGGATCCCATCGAGTACGATGGACGTGAGGGGTGCTAATACCTTCGCCTTGCGTAACCGACTCCCGAACCCAGACAATGGTTGCGATGACCTTGTCTTATACCTTTCCGTCAGGTTTTTCCGATCGTTTCCTTTCCCGTTCTGAGGGATAAATAACGAAAGGTGGCGACTCTTTTGTTTTTCCTGCACCTTATTTTCGCGGTAGCGACAGCTGGCGACTCTGCTGGGGACTTGATAGTTTCCTAGGATCCAACGTCCCGTATGCGAGTCAGTTTGGGGATCCAACGTCCCTTGTGAGAGTCAATCCTAGCGCTTGTGTCATTACTTGTTGGGTTGTATTTATTTATCGCATTTTATTTCCCGCACTTTATTTTCAGTATGATATGATTATCCGTGCTGCTGTGGGAGGGGCATTCTGATGAGTGAAAAGTCAGACCCAGGCTTGAGTATACGTAGCATTAGTTGTCGAAATTAGTGGGCGCGTGCTTGCTTTGCAGGCACTAGTGTCTCATGAAATCCACGCTCAGACGAGGTTCTCCCGGTTAACTTTTTTTCCGGCCCTTTGGGCCTGAGGGGTTGTTGGTTTGGAGGATTGTCGACTCTAGGGACCGATCATTTGGAATTCAGCTGAGTGAGGCCGCTTCAGGAGATGGTGATGCCACACCTTCTGGGTATCGTATCACCCCTCTTGAATGTCTGTGACGCTGATGACCGCATAGGATGCCGAACTTGTTTCAGTTTAGGTCCATACCTGTGAGCAGGGTTAGGTTTGTTGTAGGAGACCTTAACCTTCAGATTACCTGGTTTTCTTGATAGTGAATCAGTTTTGTTGGTATCAGAGGTTCTCATCATCAGATGTATATGTGTTCTTGACAGAGCGGATTTATGGTCCTGTTGTCGCTACGCGAAAAATGACACAGAGTCGCCAGCGGATTTTATTTATCCCACGGAGGGAAAGGGAAATAGCGATAAAACCTTTGGGAAAAGGAAAGAGCGTGGTCGTCGCAACCAAGTCTTAGGGTTCGGGAGTCGGTTATGCGAAGGGAAGGTATTAGCACCCCCTCGCATCCATCGTACTCGATGGGAACCTCCTAGGTTGTTTTGCTTGAGTGGGTGTTTATCTATTCGTTTGCTTGTTTTAGGAAAAAGAGGGGTTGAGGTTTTATTATAGTGCTCGCCAAGGATTGTGGCCCTTGTGCCTACGTATCCTCACTTAAAAGAAGTGAAGAATCAGAGCTCCGTAGTTCGGAGGCTTTATGAAATTGTTGTTTGTTGGTTGATTTTATACCTTGAAAAAGGGTTTTTGGATTGATGCCCTAAGGCGAAAATAAATTTGATGAGTTGATGTTATTTTTATGTTTTTTTGAATAAAAATGGTTCTTGATTAAGATTATACACAAAAGACTTTGGATAGAAGTGAATGTCTCGAATAACCAAGTTGAGCGCCTTGTATTCAAAACATTCGGAATGAGTGTAGGAGAGTTCCATTCTCATTCCTTCTCCACCATTTTAAAATCCATGGTGTATAGTCCTAATCGTATACTTATTGTGTTTTGGATTTTTTATGAGAAAAGGATCACTTGATGTTGGATCAAGGTTTATTGTTTGTAAAAAATGTATTTGAGGTGATACGGACAAGGTTGATGGCGATGCACAAGGCAGTCGGCTTACAAGGTTGAAAATGGCTCGATAAAATCGAGAGTTTGTTTTTAAAAAGGTTTTAAGAATCAAAGGTCAACAAGGACCATAACAACATTCACATTAAAACATACAAACAAATGAAGTTAGTTGCATAAAAAAAATCGAGACATGCCAATAAAAACGGCACGAAGAATTTTTTGGAGGTAAAAAAAATAACGAAACAAACGGTAAAACAGTGGCGTGACACGGGTGGCCGTGTTGTGTGACACGGCCCGTGTCACAAGGTGCGTGAAAATAGGAGTTTAGGGTTTTGACAGAGGTGTGACACGGGTGGCCGTGTCGTGTGACACGGGTGGCCGTGTCGTGTGACACGGCCCGTGTCACAAGGCCTGGGATAAAAACGGTTTTTAGGGCAAACAGAGGTGCAACACGGGTAGCCGTGTCGTGTGACACGGCCCGTGTTGTGAAGCCTGGGGATTTTTCACATGGAAAACCTCAAACAGAGGTGTAACACGGGTGGCCGTGTCGTGTAACACGGCCCGTGTTGTGAGACCTGGGTATTTTTTCATTGAAAAGGCCATCCAGAAGTGTGACACGGGCGGCCGTGTCGTGTGACACGGCCCGTGTTGTGCTTCCAGAACCAAAACCCTAATTTTTTTGTGTTTTCGTTTCGTTTTTACGGTTCTTAAGAATGGTTTCTTGGTCCCTTATGGGACCTTACATGATATATACAGTTCAACAACTCATAAAAGAGTACGCAAAATGAATATAATAGCAAAGAAATAAGGAGAGAAGAGTTTGAGGAAATGGATACCCAAGAGTTTCTTCTTCTTGCAAGTCCTCCTTGGTCTTAGTTGAATGTCCTTCACTCCTCTTCACTCTATGTTGTAAAGGTTCTACTCTTTAGTGGTTCTCTTGGTTCTATCACACTCTCTTTTTTTTTTTGGTTTCCAAAGCTCTCTATTTTTCTGGTTTTTTTGCAATGTGTGTGTAGTGTTGTGAATGAAATTTGAATCTCTTCTTTGCTTACCAACCTCTCTTCTTATCTCAGCTCCTCTAGGGTTTTCACTTCTTCCCACACTTCAGATTTTTCATGGGGCAATGTTTCTTACCACCTTTCCTTATGTCACTCTCTTTCTTTCCATTTCCATGCAAGGTGCTATGCTGCATTTTCTGCACTACTTTCCTATGTTATTTTTCTGCAGCACCTTGTGCCTTGCACCCATTTTGTTGGCTTGTGCTTGGACAGCTCCTCTTGGTCAATGCTATCAATTCTTGACAGCATTTTGAAAATTCTGTTGTGTAGAAACATTGTCACATGTTATGCCTTTGGTCTTGTGACATGTAGATTTTGTGACATGAGGAAATTTGTCACTTTTGCATGGGACTATTTTGCTTATGATTAACATGCATAATCTTGGTCTTAAAACAATCCAATGTTGATTTAATCCTTACATATTTCTTAGATGTTTGTAAGCATAAAGTGGACTTGGTGTGGCATGAATTTGATTAGAAGCTTGAATGAAGATTAGAAATAAATTCTAATCATTACTTAGAGTTGGATATATTGTAACAAATGACATTCTTGTAATATCATAAAGTTTATCTTGGTAATATTCTTGCCTCTAATCTTGAATGATGGATTTCCCTAGAACCATCATGCTTGAAATGGATGAAGTCTTGAATTATGGACTTGCATATCCTAACATTTTGTCAAGTAACTTCTCTTTGAAGAAATCTACAAGAATAGACTTTCCAATTTTGATCAAACTTTAGATGATGAACCTTTTCTTCCATGTAGTCCAAGATAGACAAGTTATCTCATTTAAAAATGGAAAATGACAAGTCGACCCAATCTGTACCCACATGCCCGATATGCAATAAAATGATGTATGATATGGTAAATGTAAGGTATAAAGGCTAAAGGCGAAAATGAGGGTGTGACACCTGTGCCAGAGGTCCTTATTGTCAGATGTATGATTGTTCTTGATAGAGCAAAATTATGGTCCTGTATCAGAGGTCCTTATTATCTGATGTGTGTTTGTTCTTGACAGAGCAGATTTAGGGTCCGATATCAGGGTTTTCTTCTTATCATAGATAAGGGTTGTCCTTGACAGAGCAGTATTGTGGTTTTGTTGATACAGAACCTTCATCTCTTCAACAGCACAGTCGTCTTGATCTCCTGCACGATTGCATTTTACATTGCTTTGCATACCCATGTGCATTTCATTAACGTGTGTCTGTGTTGCAGGTACCGTTTCCCCCGATTCAAATTTTCTTGCCTCCTATTGTGCTACTATGGGTTCTCTGAGGAAGACTGTGGCTTACAAACTCCCCACTCCTGATGTTGTTCAGCTGACTGGTTTGATTGCTTTGGCAGATGATTCTGTGAGAGGTGAATTCAGAAAGTCTTACGGTAAACTGCTCAGTTTGGTCCGTAAACCCTCTGTGGTTGAGTTGAATGGGTTGCACGCCCTGCTGCAGTTCTACGATCCTCCGTTGAGATGCTTTACTTTCCAAGACTTTATTCTCGCACCTACACTAGAGGAGTGTGCTGATTTGTTAGGTGTGCCTATCAAGAGTCAGATGCCCTTTGTTCATATGGATGTTGCGCCTAATTTGGCTAGTCTAGCTCCTTCACTTCATCTGGATGACTCCGAGTTGGTCTTGTCTAGTTGGAACAGGGTTTTCGGTTTCTCCTTGCAGTTCTTAGTGGGAAAGGCCCAGCAGTGTGCCAAAGACGGTTGTTGGATCGTGTTCAACGTTATCCTTGCTCTTTGCATATACGGTATCATTCTGTTCCCTAATATGCCTGACTTTGTAGACTTCGACGCCTTTCGCATCTTTGCAGCAGGGAATCCAGTCCCTACCTTGATTGGAGATGTTTACCATTCCGTCCACTACAAAAATGAGAACAGAAGGGGCAAGAATGTCTTGTGTTGTGTGCCCCTGCTCTATAGATGGCTTAATAGTCACCTACCCAAGAAGGGTCCCTTTGCTTCGTCTGCAGCCAAAGCTGAGTGGCCTGAGTGCTTGATGAGTCTGTCAGTGGAGGATATTGCCTGGTTTGATAGAGATAGGTTGGCTTCTGAGTATCTTCAGCTGCAGCGGGTTTCCGAATGTGCCTTTGATAGGCAGGAAGGGTTGTATTAACTATAATCCATCTTTGCTGGTCCGACAGTTTGCTTATGCTTTGAGAGCTCCGCCAAAGGATGAAGAGGTGCAGGAATCTCTGTACCTCAATGGTCTTATAGAGGGGGATATGTTATCTAAGCTTCAGCATGCTTGGAATGGTATTAGTAAGCGGGGAAAACCATTGTTGGGGAAAAGTAACAGCCAAGCCTACGCCCCATATGTGACTTGGATCAGAGCCAAAGCAGATGCTATAGGGATGCCGTTTCCACCCGTCCAGCCAGAAAGCCCTCCAGTGATTGAAGAGCCTACCACCGTGCCTATTCAGCAGCATAATCGGGTGTTAGCTGAGAGAGATGAGCTAAAGAAGGCAAATAAAGAACTGGAGAAATAATTGGCTCAACTCAGAAGCGAGAGAAGCGAAGTCGTTCATTCCTTCAAGAGGCAGACAGAGCTGGTGAACCAGTTAGGGACAAATTTGACTAAGCAGATAGCTGAGCGCGAGCGCATGGGTCGAGACTTCAAAGCTGTCAATGATGTACTGGCCACTAAGAAGCAGCATTTGGATGAAGCATATCGGAGAATATCCAAGTTTAATCAGCATTGGAAGGTGACCTAGCCAACGACAAGGAATGGGAGGACAAGCTGAAGCAACAGATCTCCAAGTTGAAAGCCCAGGTGAAGGCTAGTGAGAAGAGGTTTGATGAAGAAACCGCTAGCAGATATGCCGCTGAAGGCCTGCTGAATAAGGCTCTTGCTAACCTGAAGGAGCACAAACTAATGTTTGAATCCAAGAAGCGGAAGCTAGAAGATTGTTTCGGCGAAGGGGCATGGGAAGATTCGGTTGAAGGTCTTCAATACACCATTATGCAGAGAGAGTTACTCGTCGAAGGGTTGCTCACTCGGCCTGATCATCCAGAAACGAAGAGGTTGTTAGAAGAGTTTCGCGCCTGTGGCCGTGCTTGACTATTTGTAATCCTTTTGCATTGATCATTGTTATATGTTGACCATCACCAGGCTTGTTGATTGAGGTCATGCTATTGATTCATCTTGTATTCAGTGACGTTGTGTACCGCCTTGATGGGCTTTCTTTATATATATGAGATGTTATTTCCATGACTAGACTCAGACTTCTTATTATCAGCACTGGCACTCAGGCACTAGGATCGGGGGAAATCTCCCCAACACACAGACACACGTTTGCATTTGCATGAAGCATCTGCATAACGAGCACTCTGTCGTTTTTTCTAACCCTTTTGTGTATACAGGTTGTTTCAGGTTGTTCCAGGATTGATCAACAGCCTGCCCACTGCTATCCGACCAGAGTAAATCAAGCCAGAGCTATGGAGCAAGTGCAGACTGACGTTCAAGAACTCCGAGAGAGGATGGACCGCTTCATGGAGCTCATGCAAGTGGTTGCCAACAGCCAGGATCACCTCAGAACGTTGGTCCAACCTCTGATTTCAAGGGTTGACAGCAATGGTGTACTCCATGGTGGGACTGTTCCAACCCCTCCACCTGTTGAAACTCCTTAGAATGGCGTCCCCTTGACCGGGGGGAATGGCAGTGCCAACGGCAATGTGATAGCTAACATGGGGCTCAATGGTAATACGACTGGCGTCGGTAATGGGAATTTTGAAGCTAATGTCAATGTTGGGCTGGGCAACAGCAACACCGGTGTTGGGAATCTGTATGGGCCTCAGCCATGGTTAGAAGACCGTCAAGACGATGTGTTCTCACAGAGAGGTGCTGAAGGAGAGATGACTGCTGAAGCACATCTGAGGTTTAAGGCACTCGAGGACAAGATGAGAAATTTCGAGAACCTGAACACCATGGGTGTTGACATGTCCAAGTTGGGACTGATTGCTGATTTCAAGGTGCCTCCCAAGTTCAAGGTACCCGACTTTGAGAAGTACAAGGGCACCACTTGTCCTCGGATCCACTTGAGATCATACTATCAGAAAATGTCAGCTCACTCCGAAGACGAGAAGTTGCTGATGCACTTCTTTCAGGATAGCTTGTCCGGGCCCTCCCTGGAATGGTACATGAGTCTGGAACCTACCAGTGTGCGCACGTGGAAGGAACTTGCTAAAGCATTTGTGCACCATTACCAATATAACAGTGACTTGGCGCCAAACCGGGTCCAACTGCAGAATTTGTCGCAGAGGAACAACGAAGGGTTCAAAGAATATGCCTAGAGGTGGCGTGAATTAGCAACTAGGGTTCAGCCGCCGATGGTTGAACGGGAGCTTGTTGAAATGTTCGTAGCCACCCTCCCAGGGGTTTATTACGAGAAATTGGTCAGCAGTATGTCTGGAAGCTTCTCAGATCTCATTATCACGGGTGAGCACGTTGAAAATGGGATCAAACTGGGGAAAATTAAGGGGATCTATCCTCAGCTGGAGGAGGAAAGAAACCATATGGTGGCAAAAGGAGGGAAGGAGAGACGAGCGCCGTGTCCAACGCTCGAAGGAAGGGTAAGGGCCCTCACCAGCAGGTGGCCAGCATAACCATCCCCGCAGTCCAACAGCCACAGCAGCAGCAGCCGAATCAGCAAGGGTACAGAAAGTATCAGAACAGGGCACCTCTGTCAAGTCGTCACCTCGAGACTCCGCCCATGTCTTATGCCCAACTGTTACAGACTCTGCTCCAGTTACAGCTGATCTAGAAGAGAACCCTGGCTCCCTTGACAGGGGCACCTCCGCAAGGTTATGATGCGAATGCAACATGTGAGTTTCACTCAGGGGCGCCAGGCCACACGATAGAAAATTGCAAAGCCTTCAAGCACAAGGTGCAGGATATGGTGGACGCTAAGATCATCAATTTCTCAGATAATGTGCCAAACGTCACAAAGAACCCTATGCCGAATCATAGGGGAGGTGGGGTAAATGCCATTATTGAAGACGAGGGCTTGGATTTGTTGACTGATGTCAAAGATCTGAAGACGCCGCTTAGCTTCGTTAAAGCCAAGCTGGTGAAAAGAGGTTTCTTCCCGGGCTGTGGGGAACTGTGTATGGGCTATGCGATTTGTCTTGATGGATGTGAACAATTGATAGAAGGGATTCGGAGTCTGATGACCGAAGGAATCCTGCAGTTTAGCCGAAGGGTCGAAAGCGGATCGGGAGAGATAATGCTGAAGCAAGGTGATGAGGTTGCTACCACCACCATCCCTCGTCGGACGATAACTATTTCTGCACCCAGGCCGCCCATGATTACCATCACTAAAGCTGGGCTGATACCTTTCGAAAGCACCAAAGCTGTCCCGTGGCATTATGGGGCAGACGTCTACTGCAACGGACAGAAGTTGGAATTGGAACCATCTGGGTCGTCTGTGGATAACCTAGTGGGAATTGGCGGAATCACTCGCAGCGGAAGAATATTTGCTCCACCTGAGATCGTGGCAGACAAGGCGGACAAAGTTGATTTAACTGATAAAGGAAAGAGTAAAGTCGTTGAAGAAACCCCTCGTGGGGTAGAGAAGGACTTACTTGTTAAAGACGCTGAAGAGTTTATGAGGTTGATTAAGAAGAGTGACTACAAGATAGTGGATCACCTCCATCAAACACCCTCGAAAATTTCCATCCTGAATTTGTTACTGTGTTCTGAGGCACACCGCAACGCGCTGCTGAAGGTGTTGAATGCCACGTATGTACCGCAGGAAATATCGGTCAACCAGTTGGAAGGGGTCGTAGCCCACGTGAATGTTGGAAATGGGTTAGGGTTCACTGACCTGGAGCTGACGCCGAAGGGAAGAAACCACCATAGTGCCCTGCACATCTCGATAGAGTGTAGGGGAACAATTATGTCTCATGTATTGGTGGACACGGGATCGTCACTCAATGTTCTTCCGAAGAAAGCATTGATGAAGTTGGATACTCGGGGATTGATTTGCACACCCAATGATCTGGTTGTGAAAGCGTTCGATGGAACCAAACGTCATGTTTTCGGGGAGGTGACCCTACCAATCCAAGTTGGACCGGAAACGTTCGACGCAGTCTTCTACATTATGGACATCATGCCTGCCTACAACTGTCTCCTAGGCCGGCCATGGATCCATTCGGCTGGCGCCGTGACCTCCATGTTGCACCAGAAGCTCAAGTATGCTGTTGGAGGAAGCATCATAACCGTTTGTGGCGAGGAAGATATAATGGTGAGCCATTTGTCGTCCTTCAAATATGTTGAGATGGATGGGGAAATCCACGAAACCCTATGTCAGGCGTTCGAAGCTGTTAAAGTCAAGAACGTGGCTCCTGTAATTACTGAAAAACCAGAGATGACTCTCTCTTCCTTCAAGGAAGCCCGGGCCGTTGTTCAGGCCGGATCTACCCCAGGCTGGGGGAGAATTCTAGAGATACCTAACAAACAGAAAAGTTTGGGTTAGGATACTCTCCTGCGGCTGAAGCCTCCTCTTCTCACAGTGTGTCACGAGGTAAAGGGCCGATCCAGTTTACCAGTGGCGGGGTGATATTTGAAAGTGTCAACGCAGTGTCTGAAGACGGCGAAGACAGTGATTGCGACCTAGACTCTTGGATCCAGCCAAGCAAATCACGCGAGAGCCTCAACAACTGGTCTATCAGGGATACCATCCAAGTGGCAGGCAAAGAGTAATGATTTACTTTTTAAATCATTATACAACCCTATGTCCTACCCGGGGCATAGTGGTTTTATTGTCAGGGCCTTGTTTGATTATGTACATGCATTTTACCAATAAATCAAAAGGCATTTTTCTTCGTATTCAAATGTTGTGATCCCTGTTATTCCTGTTTTATATTTGTTTTGAAAAACAATAAAATGGCAATGGGGTTTGTGCTAACCTGCATATCCTTGTTTTAAGCTTAACCCTTGTTATTGCAGGATCCACATAGCAGATGACATCGACTCTGGACCTTCTACGACTCACTTCGACTTCGATTGCCCGATCTATCAAGCCGAAGAAGAGATTGACGAAGATGAAGACCTTCCCGAAGAGTTGGCCCGCTTGTTGAAATAAGAAGAGAAAGTTATTCTGCCTCACGAGGAAGAGATTGAGATTGTGAATTTGGGTTCTGAAGAACTTGTCAGGAACGTCAGGATAGGGGCCGCGTTGCAGAGTGATGTCAAGCAGAGATTGGTCGAGATGCTAAGAGAGTATAGTGACATCTTTGCTTGGTCATACGAAGATATGCCCGGACTTGATACTGACATTGTGGTCCATCACTTGCCGCTGCGAGAAGATTGTCCTCCCGTTAAGCAGAAGCTTAGAAGGACGCGACCAGATATGGCCGTTAAGATCCAAGAAGAAGTGCAAAAGCAGCTTGATGCTGGCTTCTTAGCGGTCACTACTTACCCTCCGTGGGTCGCCAACATAGTGCCTGTACCGAAGAAGGACGGTAAGGTGCGAATGTGCGTCGATTATCGGGATTTGAATAGGGAGAGCCCTAAAGATGATTTCACGCTGCCTCACATCGATGTGTTGGTCGATAATACAGCTCAGTTCTCCGTATTTTCATTCATAGATGGCTTCTCCGGTTACAATCAGATAAAGATGGCGCCGGAGGATATGGAGAAAACTACGTTTATTACACCCTGGGGAACCTTTTGCTACAAGGTAATGCCTTTCGGTCTGAAGAACGCAGGGGCCACTTACCAACGAGCTATGGTTACTTTGTTTCATGATATGATTCATCATGAGATTGAAGTCTATGTTGATGACATGATTGCAAAGTCCCAAACGGAGGAAGGACATCTGATCAATTTGCTGAAGCTTTTTGAGAGGCTTAGGAAGTTCAGGTTGAGGCTGAATCCTAACAAGTGTACTTTCGGGGTACGGTCTGGAAAACTACTGGGGTTTATCGTGAGCGAAAGAGGCATTGAGGTTGATCCTGCGAAGATAAAAGCGATACAAGAAATGCCAGCGCCAAGAACCGAAAAAGAAGTTCGTGGTTTCCTGGGCAGAATAAACTACATTGCAAGGTTTATTTCTCAGCTCATGGCTACGTGTGAACCGATGTTCAAACTGCTAAAGAAAGATCAGGCGATTATCTGGAATGAGGATTGCCAGAAGGCATTCGATAAGATAAAACAGTATCTGCAGGAACCTCCGATCTTGATACCCCCAGTGGCCGGAAGACCCTTAATCATGTACTTGACAGTTCTTGAGAATAGTATGGGGTGCGTTCTCGGTCAGCACGACGAGACGGGCAGAAAGGAGCATGCCATTTATTATTTGAGTAACAAGTTCACAGACTGTGAATCTCGTTACTCTATGCTGGAGAAGACGTGTTGTGCATTAGCCTGGGCTACCAAACGTATACGACAGTACATGCTCAACCACACCACCATGCTAATTTTGAAGATGGATCCGATCAAGTACGTCTTTGAGAAGCAAGCGCTTTCGGACAGGATTGCCAGATGGCAAATGGTGTTGACGGAATATGACGTTCAGTACGTTTCCCAGAAGGCCATCAAGGGAGCGTATTATCTGAATACCTGGCCGAACAGCCGATCAAGGATTATCAGCCGATGAAATTTGAATTCCCTGACGAGGATATCATGTTTCTCAAAGCGAAAGATTGCGATGAACCGTTGCCCGACGAGGGTCCAGATAGGAAATCCCAGTGGAAGTTGATATTTGACGGGGCGGTTAATTCTTATGGAAGTGGCATTGGGACGATCATCACGACTCCCCATGGATCCCACATCCCGTTCACTGCGAGACTGACGTTTCCAGTCACCAATAACGAAGTGGAATACGAAGCATGCATCATGGGTCTAGAAGAAGCGATTGATTTGAGAATCAAGAACCTAGATGTATATGGTGACTCGGCACTTGTAATCAACCAGATTAAAGGGGAGTGGGAGACTCGTCAATCGAATTTGGTGCCGTACATGAACTATGCCAGAAGGTTACTTCCGTTCTTTGATCGAGTGGAACTCTATCATGTGCCCAGGGCCGAAAACCAGATGGCTGATGCCTTAGCCACGTTGGCTTCGATGTATAAAGTCAATTTTTGGAATGAAGCTCCAAGAATTGTCCTTTCTCGTCTTGATAGACCTGCATTCGTCTTTGCGATCGAGGAAGCCTCCGACGGCAAGCCATGGTTCCATGATATCCAGACCTTCCTTATGACTAAGGAGTATCCTGAGGGAGCGTCAACCCAGGATAAGAAGACTCTGAGGAGGCTATCTGGAAATTTCTATCTCAATCCTGATGGAGTTTTGTATAAAAGAAACCACGATCTCGTGCTACTCAGATGTGTAGATGAGAAAGAAGCGAATATGCTCATGGAAGAGGCACATTTGGTACGCACGCCGGCGGGCATGCTATGACAAGAAAGATCCTGAGAGCAGGATATTACTGGCTGACGATGAAATCGGATTGCTTTAAATTCGCGAAAAGATGTCATAAATGCCAGATTTATGCTGATAAGATTCATGTGCCGCCGTACCCATTGAATGTCATGTCCTCCCCGTGGCCGCTCTCCATGTGGGGCATCGACATGATAGGCAAGATCGAGCCCACTGCATCTAACGGTCATTGCTTTATTCTAGTAGCTATCGACTACTTCACCAAGTGGGTGGAGGCAGCCTCATATGCTAATGTGACCAAGCAGGTGGTGGCTAAATTTATAAAGAGGGACATCATCTGTCGTTACGGAATTCCCGAGCGGATTATTACTGATAATGGTTCGAATCTGAATAACAAGATGATGAAGGAGCTGTGCCAGAGTTTCAAGATTGAACACCACAACTCATCTCCTTACCGGCCGAAGATGAATGGCACTGTTGAAGCGGCTAACAAGAACATCAAGAAGATTGTACAGAAGATGGTTGTGACCTATAAGGATTGGCACGAGATGCTGCCATTTGCACTGCACGGTTATCGTACGACAGTACGTACATCAACCGGGGCAACTCCTTTCTCACTGGTGTACGGTATGGAAGTTGTCCTACCGTTGGAAGTTGAGATTCCTTCTTTAAAAACAGTAAAAGAAACAGCCTAAGCCCACCCTGAAAAATCTATACACGCAGGGGGGATGAAACAAAAAACGGGGATAGCAATCAGTAGTCTGCCACAAAGGCCCAGCCCACTTGAAACCATAGTCACACGAGGGAGGGGGTAGGAAAATAATAACGCAGGTAAGTGTAGTAAAACGACTTTGGGCTTAGCGAAGCCCAGCTACGCACACACGTCCATTTCACGCTAGTGCAACAAACCCTAAGTGATTCTAATCTCATTTCACTGTTCATCTATCTTCAGACGACGCTTCCACTTTTCAGATTCTTCTCTCAAACTCTCTCGCTCCCTCTCGTATCCGTCTCTCTCTGATCTTCCTTCCCACTTCAACTTCTCACTCAATCTTTCTCCCCAACCTCTTCGCTCACACCACAAACTAAAAGCAACCGTAATCTCGTAATCACCAGCGACACAACAAGCAATTAATCGAAGCAAGAATCAACCACGGTCTGAAGATCTCAGATGAATCCACTAGAGGTGTTGAAGCTATACGTTCTTGCGAGGATAATGCTTGAAAAACTGAAGAATACGAAGGCTCGATGGATGAAAAATCTTGAGGTGCGCATGTTGGAGAACTGATGAGTTTTAGCGAAGCGATGAAGATATGAAATCTGGAAAAGGAATTTAATCGCTAACCTCGTGAAGATTCAAGGCGCAGATTCATGTTCTCTGATGAATGATGAATGTGTGAGGATTCTGGGAAAACAATTTGAAGATGATATCACTGACGGATTAGATCTGAGAAGGTGATGTTCGGGAAATACGATGAAGGTTTCTTGGTGTAGAACGAATTTGCGATAAAGTTCGATCTATGGATCTTTGAAGAACCAGTGAAGATGAACTTGATGATCGTTGTTGAAAGATCTGGAAAAATATTGTTGATGATGATCGGAGGAAGATGAATGTCAGAGGACGAAGATGAAGATTATAGGAGAAAGATGAAGATTCGATGGATTCTGGGGAAAAAATGGTTTCCGGTGAAGTTTACGGCGGAGGGCGGTGGTCGGAGACAGTTGGAGGTTGGTTAGGGGTTACCGGAGTAGGTTAGGGGCGGTGGTTGCATGGCCGCCGGCCATGCAACCGGCGAAGCTCAGGCGAGGGACAAGTGGCGGCGTTAGTGGCAGAGGGAGAGTTGCATGCGTGCCGCGTGGAGGGGAGAGATAGTGGAATACGCGTGGCTGAATTCTGGGTGAAGTGGGAATTGTGATGTGGCTCCCCTGGATTTGCACGCGTGGCCTGGCTTTATAGCTGACACATGGCATGGACAAAAACCGGACAAAAACGGACTGAAATTGGACTGGGCCTCCAATACCTCTGGCCCACGAAAATGGCCTGAATAAAATGCTAATTAACTGATTAGAAACCTGATTAAAATGCAATTAAGACTAAAAAACCACCATTAACTAATTAAAACTACAATTAGATGCTAAATGACAATTAAAACGGTAATTAAAACTACAATTAAATGCTAATGAATTACCTATTTAATCTAATATTCTAATTAAACCTAAAAACTATTTGAAAAACCTATACTATTTAATAAAAAACTATTAAATCCTATATTAAAACATATCTAAAACTATTAAATCCTATAATATCTATTAACTATTATTCTACTAATCTATTAAAATTCTATTTAAAACTAATAAAAGAAAAATCTATTATATTCTATTAAAACTATTAAAAAAAACTATTAAAACCTATTAAAAACTCTATAAAATTCTAAAAATGATTTAAAGCTATTAAAAATATTTAAAAAAATCTATTTAAATTCTGAAAAATCTATAAAACCTATTTAAAATCCACAAAAGGCTATTAAATCCTAAAAAATGGTAAACAAAGGCAAATAACCAACAAAAAAACGCGAGACCAGATCGAAGCAAACAGTAAACCCGGACACCAAGAATCTCAAAAATCACCGCGAACTGAAAACACCCAGGAAGCGCACGACTTCTCAAAATAACCTCCGGTTATCCGAATCGGTCTGAAATACCCGAAAAGCGACAGCAGGGCTGTAATCTCGATAAAATCACCATGATTGAGGAAATGCACTATATGCAGTATGCAAATGCGAATGCGAAAATGCGCCGAAGCATAAACCGAAAGTGGCACCGGTTGGTCAAATTTTAGGGTGCAACAGCTGCCCCTATTCAAGCGACTTGGACCTGAAGGGTTGAAGAGCGCGCAGCCTTCAAACATTCAGAGGTAGAAGACGGTTGAATACCAATAAACCCAAAATTTTGCCAACCGTGAGAATATACTGTAAAACTGCTTGGGGAATAAAATCCAAAAAACCGAGTCCAGTCGTCACGGCAACAAACTGATCAATCATCTGGTAAAGAACTTCTGATTTTAACGACTGTTACCCGCGTGATACCACAGATAACAAACCCGAGGGCTGCAACAAAACACCTGATCCTCTCACATCGTCTACTGATAGACAGGAAGAGAAATATACTCACATCGTCCAAGGATAGACGGAAAGACACCCATCCCGAAGGAAAAAATCAATACTCACATCGTCTAAGGATAGACGGAAAGACACCCAAATCGAAGGAAAAATTCAATATTCACATCGTCTAAGGATAGACGGAACGACACCCATCCCGAAGGAAAAATTCAATACTCACATCGTCTAAGGGTAGACGGAAAGACACTCATCCCGAAGGAAAAATTCAATACTCACATCGTCTAAGGATAGACGGAAAGACACCCATCCCGAAGGAAAAATTCAATACCCACATCGTCTAAGGGTAGACAGAAAGACACCCATCCCGAAGGAAAAATTCAATACTCACATCGTCTAAGGATAGACGGAAAGACACCCATCCCGAAGGAAAAATTCAATACTCACATCGTCTAAGGATAGACGGAAAGACACCCATCCCAAAGGAAAAATTCAATACTCACATCGTCTAAGGGTAGACGGAAAGACACCCATCCCAAAGGAAAAATCAATACTCACATCGTCTAAGGATAGACGGAATGAACACCACTTGCCAGAGAAACCCCATCTTGAAACCCCACTGAAAAAATCACTCGAAACTTCACATCGTCTAATGATAGACGGAAAGAACGCCATATTCGAACTCAAGACGTCTAATGATAGACGGAGAAATCCACTTATTGGAGGAACACATCGTCAATATGAATTGACGAAAAGAAAAGTCTGTCGATACCAGATGACTGATTGATCAAAGCATAACTGTTGTATGATCTGAAATACGAATAAACTGCCGAACTGTCTAAACACTGCTGCTAGATGAATGCCCCTGAACTGATCACAGAGTAATTCACGTGCCATATGAGGCTTATAGAAAACCTGGCTTATGCTTCGTGTGCATATGCATATGTTTGAATCTTTCTAGGGCGTAATGCTCCATTTAGGATGGAAATGCTACGCATTTTGAAAATGACATGCAAGTATGATGCAAATATGATGATATATGCAATATGCTAATGCAGGCTCGGGCTGCTGGAGAAAGTCGGGTACAGAAAACCACTTCAGCAAAATAAATGCCGAAGACGAAGCCAACTCCGATGGGGATAAACCGGACCTCACAGAATTATTCCAGCAAAATAAATGCTGGAAGAGTGAAATCAACTCCGCTGGGGAATGACAGATGTGCCAAGTATGATTGTACTTCTCTGGGGATAGCTTGCCCGTGCCAATGAAAAATTGGACTTTGCTGGAGAAAATAGACGGAGTCTTCCTGCGTACTGACGAAGATTGGATTTGGAAACTGATGCGCCAACACGGATGGGCCTCACAGTGATCACCAACATGGATTTGGGCTTTTAGGCTATCTGTGATGGGTCAGGTACAACTGACGCTGGAAAACATTTTGTCTGAATACATAGTTTTCTGGTTGACGAGTCAAGGGATAGTAACACGACTTCCCAATATTCGTCTCGCACTCGAAAATTGGCCGAATCTGCTCGACTAGCTCTGAATAACTCTGATGATACGGAGAAGAACAATCCCTTCGCTTCTGATATGCCCCAGCCTGCGGGACCTCTGTGGTGATGCTCCTCAAAAGGAAATCTGAAAATCTGTACCCTGATGGTCTGATATGAAATGCCCCAGCATTCTGAACTTCAGAGAGATACTTCACATCAAATGCTTCTCGAATAAAGAATAACTTCTGCGCTCTTAAGATGGCCTGCCCCTGACTGCAATGACTTTGCCCCTGATTATCTGATTCAGAGTAGTGCCCCTGACTACGAGATATTTACCGAATCTCAACCTGATTGCCCCAGGATAACTGACTTCGAAAGGCTGACCTGACTGGGGATCACTGGATGTAGCTTGCCCTGGCTTGCGGAGCATTCGGGTGTTCTGTATTCTATCCTGGCCATACCTTCCATTGTAGAAAACTTTCCTGCTGTCAAGCGCTTACTCGCAAGTAAAACAAGTTGTTATGCATGAAAGATATACTAATGCAACGCATATGACAGCTTTGACATCCAATCTGTTCACTGGGAAAAGGAAAAAACAGTTTATGGCATATAATGCACAAAACATTTATCAAGAATATCCGCATCAGTACCAACATGGTAAGAAGAACCTTTTTAGGAGTCAGTTTCGACGCAATCTTTACCGAAGTATGCTTTCGAAATAAACCTGCTTCAATTAGGACTTTTGAAGGTTGTAACGTGGTCAGGTTCACAGTTTTGAAAGAAAGGATAAAGGCTCGAAGTTTATTTTAACCCACCCACTCCCCTTGATGTTCTTCCATCCTACGTTTAGCTAATTCGACCTTAGCGCTCACCTCTCAGAGGCTGAAAGATAGGAGTGATAGTTCGAGAAACCATGAGTTTTTGGAGTGACAGTTACTCACTCTTCGTCTTTGACACTTGAGGTCACACGACTCGTATTTCATTTGAGGATTTTTCTTTTTAATCCTTTTCTTTTTCCCTTTCTCGTTTTCTTATCCCTAACTTTTGCCTGGACTGACTCTTTTTGAGTTTCTTTTGATTTTTTAAGTCCAGCGGGATGCCCTCATTTTTGCCCAAGTCATTTGTTTTGAAGTTTTGACTTAGCGGGCTTTTGATTCTCTTTTTGCTTTCTCTTTTTCCGAACAAGTCGTGTGACACTAGTTGTCTGACTCATTGGGGGATAATGTGATTGTCTCACTCTTGATTTAACCATTGTGGCTTTTTAGGCACGACCTCTAGAGGTGTGATTGATCCTCGAACGAACACTCCTTTTGCAACTTGAACGCTCGGCCAAATTAGCTAACACCTACCCTGCCCCAGGTTAAAGATGGAGGGTTTTTCGTTTTCAGAAAGAACTCCTACTACTAGGCTCAAAGGGGTTGGCAAGGGATTATCTTCCTTATATCACCGGTGTTTAGGGATTTGAAACAATGTCTGTACATCATCAGCAGGTTTTATTTCAAAAGCATACAATATCGGAAGTTGCATGTCGTTCATTTTCGTCGTCCTCCTCAGATCCTTCTTAACCAAGCATTGGACGTTTGTAAAAACAATTAGTGAACACGAATGGATTTAATCAAAACATGCATATTTATTTCATTATCATCAATTGAATGAAAACAACAAGTTTTACGAACAAGATTGCAATTTAAACAGGAAAGAAACTACAAACGTAAAAGAATGACAAGATAAAACAAAGAAAAATGCCAGCTTCTGAGAACCGGGCTTTCACATCTGTCCTGCTGCTGAACCAGCCATACTCACAATCAGTTATTAGAGGCAACTCGATGTTGTCCTGATCTGCTTTCAGCGACCCAACCAAATTATAGAGCCCTTCCTCCTTATTCAGATGATTTTGGGCCCTTCCTGCCCGAAGTTGATAGCTGTACTATCAAGTAGGTCCTGCACCTTGTGCTTGAAGGCCAGACAATCTTCAATGTTGTGCCCCGGTGCTCCTGAATGGAAATCACATTGCTCATTGATATCATACCCTGCTGGAGGCGTACCTGTCAGCGGGGCTAACTTCCTCTTCTCAACCAACTGTAATCGTAGCAACGTCTGAAGAAGTTCGGCATAGGGCATCGGAGGCACATTAAATACCCTCACTGGCCTCTGATTTTGAGCTCTTCGCTGATTGGGATGTTGTTGCCTTTGCTGCTGTTGAGGTCGTTGCTGTTGTCGCTGGTACCGGGTTGACTGTTGAACAACATCTGTAGCAAATACAACATTGGTTTCTTGATTTCCATTGTACTGATTAAGGCACTCCTTATGCTCAGCCATTTTCTTTCTCAGATCTGCCCCAGGAATAGGCAACAGTTGTGGGCATGGAGATTCTGACACCATGGAGTCCAGGATACGTTTCTGACCTACTGCAGCTTTAGAAGCATCCATCATCTTAGCATCAACTGGGATAGGACCAATACGTACAGCTACACCGCTTGGCATGAATTCAATATCTTTTGAGTCAATCAGGTCTTGAACATTGTGCTTAAAAGCATGACAACTCTCGATGTCGTGTCCGAGTGCCCCAGAATGAAATTCACATTGCTTACCGGTATCGTACCCATAAGGAAGCGCTCCTGTGGGTGGGTCCAACGTTCTCTTCTCAACCAGATTCAAACTTAACAGTGTCAGAAGCAGTTCTGCATACGTTGACGGGGGTGTATCAAATACCCTCTTTGGCTTCCCATTCTGGATCCTTCTCTGAGCAGGATTATACCTTTGTTGTTGTTGCTGATGTCTGTCAACACGTTCGTTAAGCTCAGGTTCCCCAGGCACAGGTGGCACGAGCTCCTTCGCTGCGGCTTCAAATAGCTGATCATCCTCTTTCCTAAGCACATTCTTGACTACTTCCATGATCAAGCTCATTTGGGTCTTCAGCTGACTATTTGCCTCTTTGAGGATCTTCTGCTCCAGACGCATCTCTTTCATGTCTCTCATCATCTGCCCTAGCTGGCTTCGGACTTCAATCAATTCAACCTGATTTTGTTCCATATCTCTGAAGGAACTCCTGCAACAAACTGGATGATGAGGAAATAAGACCCACGGTTCTGATGTACCTGTTAAATGATAATGCAATGCAGAAAGCAAACACATATTCATGACAAGACAAAGAGAAACTCAAGCTATAAGCACACAGACGAACACCGCCCACACATGTATAACCAACAAAAGCAGCACGTAAGCACAAATGAGTACGAATACAATGACCCCAGCCAACAATCCTGATGATGGTCAGCAAACAATAATGCACAAAAGCTAAACGGGTCAGCAAAGGAAACAGATGCGACACCCGGCACAGAAACCTCTAGAACTTCTCCCATATTCAACTGAACTCTCCGTTTGACATTCTTCAGAACATACACTTCCCGTGGAGTCTTCCATGCCATTAACTGACGAACCCACACAACTGGATGACGGAGAATCGTTAATCTGAACAAAACCCTGGGGCGCGATGAAAATCCGGTTAGAGTCTAACAGATCCTGAACCTGGCTTCTAAGCACCTTACAATCATTTGTTGAATGTCCCTGTGCCCCAACATGGTACTCACAGCGGGCGCTGGCATCAAAACCTGGAGGATATGGTGGAATCATTGGATTAGTCTCTTTCGGCACTATCAATCCACTTCTGACCAGATCTGGCAACAACTGACTGTACGACACCGGTAGCTGAGTAAACTGCCTTTCGGGTTTCCTTGGTCTTCGTTGGGCGTGCTGACGCGATCGACGACAGGATGACCGTTGACTTGAAGTGTCTGAAAACCGATCCTGAGATGCTAGAGATTCTGAGACGACGTCATTTCCTTCTTCCCACTCTTCTTGAGAACTAACAACTGACTCATTCTTATCAACTGGGATATAAGGAGCATCTCAAAGCTTTCCACTCTTGAGTCCTCTCTCAACAAGCTCCCCCATTCTCATCAGGCCCACAAAGCTTGTACAACCGAACAATTTGTCATAATAATGGCCTTTCAGAGTACCCAAGAAGAGGTCAACCATTTCTCTTTCCTGAAGTGGTGGTTGAACACTAGCAGCCAATTCTTTCCATCTTTGCACATACCCTCTGAATGATTCATTCTCCGCCCGAGGTAATTCTTGCAGATGTACGAGACTAGGAGCCATATCCAGGTTGTAGTCGTACTGCTTCATGAAGGCATTGGCTAAATCTGACCATGATTTGATGCTATCACTTTTCAACTGCATATACCAATCCAAAGATGCTCCAATCAAACTATCTTGGAAACAGTGAATCATGAGCTTGTCATTGGTGACATGCGAAGTCATCCTTCTGCAGAATATAACCAAATGTAACTTCGGACAACTATCCCCTTTGTACTTCTCAAAATTAGGCGTCTTGAACTTTGGAGGCAACACAAGGCCTGGCACTAAACACATGCTCGCAGCATTCAGATCAAGAGCATTCTTATTCATCAAGGCATCAATTTGATCTTCCAGCAGCTGAAGTCTTCTCGTATACTCAACAGTCCTTGGGTTCTGAACATTAACCTATGGAACAGCTCTTGGAGGTGGAACAATCCATGGAGAAGGAACAATCCTCGGAGAACCTGGCGTAGAGAAAGTGAAACTGTGATATTCTATGCCATGGAGAGAAGGTATACCTCTGGTAGGGGTTTGCACAGGCTGAGCTACATTGTTCCCCGGAGTTCTCTGGATGTTAGCTTCTTCTCTATTCATAGCTGTTATGGTTTCCATGAGCTGACTCAGCTGATTTTTCAACAATTCAAACTCCGGGTACTCACCTTCAGGAAACAAAGGCTGGATCAGAAATCTGGCTAACTGGAGAAATGTTATGCAATATGATGCAAAGATGCTTATGCAAATGCAATGCAATGCAGCAAACACGGGATCACAGCCCCCACAACACACTCTGAATACTGCTGCACAGCTGACGGAGTACGTTCTCTCTAAAAGAGAACGCCAAGATAGCGGGTAGGCTGGAAGTCAAGTTTCTTGCAAAAAAAAACCCCCCACTCACGGGTATGGACCTAAGGTACGACATCCTATGCGGTCATCAGCGTCACAGACTTTCATGAGGAATGATGCGATACCCAGAAGGTGTGGCATCGTCATCCCATGAAGAGGCCTCACTTAGCTGACTTCCAAATGATCGGTCCCCAGAGTCGACAATCCTCACGTCTGGACTCCCCTCAGATCCTTAGGATCGGAAAGAAGCACCTCGGAGAGAACCTCGTCTGAGCGTGAATTTCGTGGGGAACTTGTGTCTGCTCAACAAACAGGTTCGTCCACTAATCTCCACAACTACGTCTAAATGCATACTCAAGTAGCCCAGGTCCGGCTATCACTCAAAGTATCACCCTCCCCAGCACAACAGCAACAGATAATAGCAATGAAAAAAATAAACACCCAAAAGACAAGCAAACAAGCGCTAGGATTGACTCTCCTAGGGGACGTTGGATCCCACATGCATGGGGGACTATCGCAGTCTCCCCAGCAGAGTCGCCAGCTGTCGCTACTGCGAAAATCGGCGTCGGCTGACAGAAGAGTCGCCACCGTGCGTTATTTATCCCAACGGAGGGAAAGGAAACGCTCAGAGTAAACCTCGCAAAAAACGGGAAAGGTATGGTCGTCGCAACCAAAACCTGGGTTCGGGAGTCGGTTACGCAAGGGGAAGGTATTAGCACCCCTCACGTCCGTCGTACTCGACGGGATCCACGCTTGCTTGGTTTGTCTAAAGGATGCAAAACAATCTATCTACGACTGCTAAATCTAAACGGAAGGGAATTGACTCGATAGAGCGTCGCACTCTATGCCTACGTATTCTCAAGAGAGAAAGTCAGAGTCAACGTAGTTCGGGAAACTACAGGGAATTGGATCGCCAAGACTTCGCGTCTTGTGCCTACGTACTTCCACACAGCATGGAAGATCAGAGCTTTCATAGTTCAGGCTAACTACGGCTAAGCAGGGTGTTCTCATACAGGAGTGAGAAATTAAATCTGGTTTTACAGGCACGGGAACCTATGGGAACTAAAACTACGGTCTGGTCTCAAATGCACTCGGGCAAGAGAAAGGGAAAACAATCAGTCGTCAGCGGGAAAGTCTCGATCGCACAGCAGTGAGAGAACAAAAGAGTTAGTTGTTAGTGTGCTCGCTAGGATATCGCATCCTATGCCTACATATTCTCGTCTGGTACGAGAAATCAGAGCAGCTGTAGTTCGGCTACTTCGGGACCACAGCTCAAATCTTGTTTTATTAATCTTCTGAAAAAAGGTTACAATGATTGAATACGGAAATAAACTCCTAGAAAATACTATCCTATCCATCTATAATGGAAAATCAAGTGGAAAATAGTCCCCTAACAAGTGGACTTCTAAAACTACCTCTAAAAGGTAAAATAAACTCCTATGAAGAAAATATCTATTCTAAAAATATTGAATCTACAAAGTAATATTTTTATATTCTTTTTTACTATTTTCTCTTTTCATATTTCTTTTTTTCAAAATATTTTTTCAATTCTTTTTCAAATATTCTTTTTCCTCAATATTCTTTTCTATATTATTTTCATATTTCTTTTTCTATCTTCTTTTCATATTTCTTTTTTTCAAAATATTTTTTCAATATTCTTTTTCACTATTTTCTCTTTATTATTTTTCCTTATTCTTTTTTTTATTTTTCAATATTTTCTCTTCTTTTTCTTTCAACTAATCAAATGAATATAAAAGAAATAAAAGAAATACAAGGGGGAGGGGGTAAAAGTTACAAGGGAGTATGTATAAAAACAGTAAAAGAAACAGCCTAAGCCCACCCTGAAAAATCTATACACGCAGGGGGGATGAAACAAAAAACGGGGATAGCAATCAGTAGTCTGCCACAAAGGCCCAGCCCACTTGAAACCATAGTCACACGAGGGAGGGGGTTAGGAAAATAATAACGCAGGTAAGTGTAGTAAAACGACTTTGGGCTTAGCGAAGCCCAGCTACGCACACACGTCCATTTCACGCTAGTGCAACAAACCCTAAGTGATTCTAATCTCATTTCACTGTTCATCTATCTTCAGACGGCGCTTCCACTTTTCAGATTCTTCTCTCAAACTCTCTCGCTCCCTCTCGTATCCGTCTCTCTCTGATCTTCCTTCCCACTTCAACTTCTCGTTCAATCTTTCTCCCCAACCTCTTCGCTCACACCACAAACTAAAAGCAACTGTAATCTCGTAATCACCAGCGACACAACAAGCAATTAATCGAAGCAAGAATCAACCACGGTCTGAAGATCTCAGATGAATCCATTAGAGGTGTTGAAGCCATACGTTCTTGCGAGGATAATGCTTGAAAAACTGAAGAATACGAAGGCTCGATGGATGAAAAATCTTGAGGTGCGCATGTTGGAGAACTGATGAGTTTTAGCGAAGCGATGAAGATATGAAATCTGGAAAAGGAATTTAATCGCTAACCTCGTGAAGATTCAAGGCGCAGATTCGTGTTCTCTGATGAATGATGAATGTGGGAGGATTCTGGGAAAACAATTTGAAGATGATATCGCTGACGGATTAGATCTGAGAAGGTGATGTTCGGGAAATACGATGAAGGTTTCTTGGTGTAGAACGAATTTGCAATAAAGTTCGATCTATGGATCTTTGAAGAACCGGTGAAGATGAACTTGATGATCGTTGTTGAAAGATCTGGAAAAATATTATTGATGATGATCGGAGGAAGATGAATGTCAGAGGACGAAGATGAAGATTATAGGAGAAAGATGAAGATTCGATGGATTCTGGGGAAAAAATGGTTTCCGGCGAAGTTTACGGCGGAGGGCGGTGGTCGGAGACAGTTGGAGGTTGGTTAGGGGTTACCGGAGTAGGTTAGGGGCGGTGGTTGCATGGCCGCCGGCCATGCAACCGGCGAAGCTCAGGCGAGGGACAAGTGGCGGCGTTAGTGGCAGAGGGAGAGTTGCATGCGTGCCGCGTGGAGGGGAGAGATAGTGGAATACGCGTGGCTGAATTCTGGGTGAAGTGGGAATTGTGATGTGGCTCCCCTGGATTTGCACGCGTGGCCTGGCTTTATAGCTGACACATGGCATGGACAAAAACAGGACAAAAACGGACTGAAATTGGATTGGGCCTCCAATACCTCTGGCCCACGAAAATGGCCTGAATAAAATGCTAATTAACTGATTAGAAACCTGATTAAAATGCAATTAAGACTAAAAAATCATCATTAACTAATTAAAACTACAATTAGATGCTAAATGACAATTAAAACGGTAATTAAAACTACAATTAAATGCTAATGAATTACCTATTTAATCTAATATTCTAATTAAACCTAAAAACTATTTGAAAAACCTATACTATTTAATAAAAAACTATTAAATCCTATATTAAAACATATCTAAAACTATTAAATCCTATAATATCTATTAACTATTATTCTACTAATCTATTAAAATTCTATTTAAAACTAATAAAAGAAAAATCTATTATATTCTATTAAAACTATTAAAAAAAACTATTAAAACCTATTAAAAACTCTATAAAATTCTAAAAATGATTTAAAGCTATTAAAAATATTAAAAAAAATCTATTTAAATTCTGAAAAATCTATAAAACCTATTTAAAATCCACAAAAGGCTATTAAATCCTAAAAAATGGTAAACAAAGGCAAATAACCAACAAAAAAACGCGAGACCAGATCGAAGCAAACAGTAAACCCGGACACCAAGAATCTCAAAAATCACTACGAACTGAAAACACCCAGGAAGCGCACGACTTCTCAAAATAACCTCCGATTATCCGAATCGGTCTGAAATACCCGAAAAGCGACAACAGGGCTGTAATCCCGATAAAATCACCATGATTGAGGAAATGCACTATATGCAGTATGCAAACGCGAATGCGAAAATGCGCCGAAGCATAAACCGAAAGTGGCACCGGTTGGTCAAATTTTAGGGTGCAACACTGAGGACATCAAGAATCATCTTGGACAAATAACTCCGCGGGGACTTCAAGAATCATCCTGAACCAATAACTATGCTGGAGATTTCAGGAATCATCCTAAGCAGACACTCTGTCGGGGATTTCAGGAATCATCCTGAACGGCTTTCTCTGGTGATTTCACAGGGGATTTTAAGAATCATCTTAAGCAAATGACTTCGTTGGGGAATTCAAGAATCATCTTGAGCAAGCGATTATGCAGAAGAGCACCTGCAAAACGAGAACGGTAACGACCTAGCTCACGTTTAGTATGCATATGCTTCGGCAATGCGCAATGCTTCACACGGTGGAGATGCTACGCGTTTATGATAAATGCTATGCAATCATGCAAAATGCTGCGACCCCGTCAGCAAAATAAATGCTGGAGGGGGAGCCCCCATGTCAAGGAGAAAGAACCACTCTGGTGGAGGAAGGAATCATCCTGCCACAGAGAAAAGGTCACGTCAATCTTAATCGAACTCCGCACGGGGAAGCAAACTTCAGTGGACTGCTGCAGGGGAACAAAGCTCTACGAGAACCCAGACCTGCTAAGGAAAGCAATGTCAATCGCGGAAATAAACTGCACGGCCTTCACGGCTAACCTTTCTGGAGATAATGACTCCGGTGGGGAAATACGGCATCAGCTATTCAACACTCTACTGGGAAAAAACCAATCATGGCCCGAACTGCTTTCCAAGGACTCAGCTCCCTTGGGGATTTGCGAACTCAGCTGGGGAAGAAGGAATCGTCCTTCTTACAGGGGAGCATACAACTCTGTGGGGGATTTCAATTCTGCCGGAGACTTCAGTCTGGAACTACCAATTGTTGCACCCTTCAGACTCAGCCAGGGAGATGACGACCCTTCGGGGTGTATCTGATTGGGGAGAGAATCCTCTCTGCCTGGGGAGACATATCAATTCTTGACGATCTCACGTTCAGACTCTGCGGGGAGAGGCTGCTGAACTTTGCTGGAGGAGTAGGAATCATCCTGCCTGGGGATGCGCACGGCGCACTGCCTGCTACACCTGTAACAACACAAACAAACAGACAAGATACCCTTCTCAAAGGGGCCTATCAAGGTTATCATCTTGTGACAATGTTCAAGTAATTCATTGTTTCAACAACCAGTGGCCTAGGCCCGTAAGTTTATGCATGCGCATTTTAACAAAAACATCGGCGTTCTTTTTCGCAAACAAAACAAATATATGCTAAACAGACAGGTAGAATTGCTGAATAGTATACATTTTATTGATAACGAACCCCTGAATGGGTAAAAATGTTTTACAACAGATGCAAGCTCCTGGAATGAGGAAGTCGCGCAAAAACAAAACATAAATATACATCAGTATATACAAATGTCGGCTACGAGACGTAGACGAACACCATGAGTTGATCCCTTTATGACCCACTCGACTTCGATACTTCTCCGACGCTTCAGCTTCAGAAGAGATTCATTCAGATAAACGGCCCTCAGGTCTTCCAAACCACTAAACAATGAAAGTCCACACGCGGAACGCAGTCATTTGCTTTTTCAAATCCCTAACTTTTTCCTGAATCGCCCTTTCGGGTTTTCGATTCACCGGGATACCCTTTTTTGCAAAAGTCGCCCATCCGGGTTTTCGACTTTGCGGGTGTACATTTTTTCAATTTATATCCCTAATTTTTGCCCGAACCTTTTTCCTTTTTTATGGTTCGCCAGGATGCCCCCTTTTTGCCTGGATATTCTTTTTCTTTCCAGCGGGTCATTTTTAAGCAAAGTATTTTTTAACTGCGTCCGCGTTCACCGGGGATGCAAAATCTTCACCATCCATCGTGGATAACAACAAAGCTCCTCCCGAGAAGACCTTGCTGACGACGTACGGACCTTTGTAATTGGGAGTCCACTTGCCCCGGTGATCGGAGTGTGGAGGAAGAATCTTCTTCAGGACGAGATCACCCGTCTGAAAGCTTCTAGGACGTACCTTCTTATCATAAGCTTTCTTCATTCGGCTTTGGTATAAACGACCATGTGCAATCGATGCTAACCTCTTCTCGTCCATCAGGATGAGTTGGTTTAGTCGGTTCTTAATCCATTCTGCCTCGTTGAGTTTCACATCAACCAAGACTCGCAAAGAAGGGATCTCCACTTCTAACGGTAGGACAGATTCCATACCGTACACTAAGGAGAAAGGAGTTGCCCCGGTTGACGTACGTACCGTCGTACGATAACCGTGCAGTGCAAACAGCAGCATCTTATGCCAATCTTTATAGGTCACAACCATCTTCTGAACAATCTTCTTGATGTTCTTATTGGCCGCTTCAACGGCGCCATTCATCTTCGACCGGTAAGGAGATGAGTTGTGGCGTTCAATCTTGAAACTCTGGCACAACTCCTTCATCATCTTGTTATTCAGATTCGAACCATTATCAGTAATGATCCGCTCGGGAATTCCGTAACGACAGATGATATCCCTCTTTATGAATTTAGCCACCACCTGCTTGGTCATATTAGCATATGAGGCTGCCTCCACCCACTTGGTGAAGTAGTTGATAGCTACTAGAATGAAGCGATGACCGTTAGATGCAGTGGGCTCGATCTTGCCTATCATGTCGATGCCCCACATGGAGAACGACCAAGGGGAGGACATGACATTTAACGGGCACGGCGGCACGTGAACTTTATCAGCATAAATATGGCATTTATGACACCTCTTCGCGAATTTAAAGCAATCCGACTCCATCGTCAGCCAGTAGTATCCTGCTCTCAGGATCTTTCTCGTCATAGCATGCCCGCCGGCGTGCGTACCAAATGTGCCTTCATGGACTTCTTCCATGAGCATACTCGCTTCTTTCTCATCTACACATCTGAGTAGCACGAGATCGTGGTTTCTTTTATACAAAACTCCATCAGGATTGAGATAAAAATTTCCAGACAGCCTCCTCAGAGTCTTCTTATCCTGGGTTGACGCTCCCGCAGGATACTCCTTAGTCATTAGGAAGGTCTGGATGTCATGGAACCATGGCTTGCCGTCGGAGGCTTCCTCGATCGCAAAGACGAATGCAGGTCTATCAAGACGGGAGAGGACAATTCTTGGAGCTTCATTCCAAAAATTGACTTTATACATCGAAGCCAACGTGGCTAAGGCATCAGCCATTTGGTTCTCAGCCCTGGGCACATGATGGAGTTCCACTCGATCAAAAAACGGAAGCAGCCTTCTGGCATAGTTCATGTACGACACCAAATTCGATTGACGAGTCTCCCACTCCCCTTTAATCTGGTTGATCACAAGCGCCGAGTCACCATATACGTCTAGGTTCTTGATTCTCAAATCAATTGCTTCTTCTAGACCCATGACGCATGCTTCGTACTCCGCTTCATTATTGGTGACCGGAAACGTCAGTCTCGCAGTGAACGGGATATGGGATCCGTGGGGAGTCGTGATGATCACCCCAATTCCACTTCCGTAGGAATTAACCGCCCCGTCAAATATCAATTTCCACTGGGATTTCCTATCTGGCCCCTCGTCGGGAAACGGTTCATCGCAATCCTTCGCTTTGAGAAACATGATATCCTCATCAGGGAATTCAAATTTCATAGGCTGATAATCTTCGATCGGCTGTTCGGCAAGGTATTTAGACAATACGATACCCTTGATGGCCTTCTGGGAAATGTACTAAATGTCGTATTCCGTCAACACCATTTGCCATCTGGAAATCCTGCCCGAAAGCGCTTGCTTCTCGAAGACGTACTTGATCGGATCCATCTTCGAAATTAGCATGGTGGTGTGATTGAGCATGTACTGTCGTAAACGTTTGGCAGCCCAGGCTAGTGCACAACACGTCTTCTCCAGCATCGAGTAGCGAGATTCACAGTCTGTGAACTTTTTACTCAAGTAGTAAATGGCATGCTCCTTTCTGCCCGTCTCGTCGTGCTGACCGAGAACACACCCCATACTATTCTCAAGAACTGTCAAGTACATGATTAAGGGTCGTCCGGCCACTGGGGGTATCAAGATCGGAGGTTCCTGCAGATACTGTTTTATCTTGTCGAATGCCTTTTGGCAATCCTCGTTCCAGATGATCGCCTGATCTTTCTTTAACAGTTTGAACATCGGTTCACACGTGGCCGTGAGCTGAGAAATAAACCTTGCAATGTAGTTTATTTGGCCCAAGAAACCACGAACTTCTTTTTCTGTTTTTGGCACTGGCATTTCTTGTATCGCTTTAATCTTCGCAGGATCAACCTCGATGCCTCTTTCACTCACGATAAACCCCAGTAACTTTCCGGACCGTACCCCGAAAGTACACTTGTTAGGATTCAGCCTCAACCTGAACTTCCTAAGCCTCTCAAAAAGCTTCAGCAAATTGACCAGATGTCCCTCCTCCGTTTGGGACTTCGCAATCATGTCATCAACATAGACTTCAATCTCATGATGAATCATGTCATGAAACAAAGTAACCATTGCTCGTTGGTAAGTGGCCCCTGCGTTCTTCAGACCGAAAGGCATTACCTTATAGCAGAACGTTCCCCAAGGAGTGATAAACTTAGTTTTCTCCATGTCCTCCGGCGCCATCTTGATCTGATTGTAACCGGAGAAGCCATCCATAAACGAAAATACGGAGAACTGAGCTGTATTGTCGACCAACACATCAATATGAGGCAGCGGGAAATCATCTTTAGGGCTCGCCCTATTCAAATCCCGATAATCGACGCACATTCTCACCTTACCGTCCTTCTTCAGTACAGGAACGATGTTGACGACCCATGGAGGGTAAGTAGTGACCGCTAAGAAGCCAGCATCAAGCTGCTTCTGCACTTCTTCTTTGATCTTAACGGCCATATCTGGTCGTGTCCTCCTAAGCTTCTGCTTGACGGGAGGACAATCTTCTCGCAGCGGCAAGTGGTGGACCACGATGTCAGTATCAAGTCTGGGCATATCTTCGTACGACCAAGCAAAGACGTCACTATACTCTCTTAGCATCTCGACCAATCTCTGCTTAACATCACTCTGCAATGCAGCCCCTATCCTGACGTTCCTGACTAGTTCTTCAGAACCTAGATTCACAATCTCGATCTCCTCTTCATGAGGCAGAATAACTTTCTCTTCTTGTTTCAACAAGCGGGCTAACTCTTCAAGAAGGTCTAGATCTTCATCAATCTCTTCTTCGGCTTGATAGATCGGGCAATCAAAGTCGAAGTGAGTCGTAGAAGGTCCAGAGTCGATGTCATCTGTTATGTGGATCCTGCAATAACAAGGGTTAAGCTTGAAACAAGGATATGCAGGTTAGCGCAAACCCCATTGCCATTTTATTGTTTTTCAAAACAAATATAAAACAGGAATAACAGAGATCACAATATTTGAATACGAAGAAAAACGCCTTTTGATTTATTAATAAAATGCATGTACATAATCAAACAAGGCCCTGACAATAAAACCGCTATGCCCCGGGTAGGACATAGGGTTGTACAATGATTGGAAAAAGTAAATCATTACTCTTCGCTTGTCATCTGGATGATATCCTTGACGGACCAGTTGGTAAGGCCCTCGCCTGGCTTGCTTGGCTGGATCCAAGAGTCGAGGTCACAGTCGCTATCTCCGTTGTCTTCAGATACTGCGTTGACGCTTTCAAATATCACCCCGCCACTGGTAAACTAGATCGTCCCTTTACCTCGCGACGCACTACTAGAAGAGGAAGCTTTAGCTCTAGGAGAATATCCCAACTCAAACTTATCTTGCTTATTAGGTATCTCCAAAATTCGCCCCCATCCTGGGGTAGATC
Source organism: Lathyrus sativus (assembly GCA_963859935.3). Taxonomy (NCBI): domain Eukaryota; kingdom Viridiplantae; phylum Streptophyta; class Magnoliopsida; order Fabales; family Fabaceae; genus Lathyrus; species Lathyrus sativus. The sequence goes on along the minus strand of OZ012737.1, from coordinate 307,585,814 downwards.
CGGCTTGGACAACGGCCCGAGCTTCTTTGAACAAAGCGAGAGTCATCTCTGGCTTTTCAGTGACTACAGGAGCTACGTTCTTGACTTTAACAACTTCGAACGCTTGGCATAGGGTTTCGTGGATTTCCCCATCCATCTCAACATACTTGAAGGACGACAAATGGCTCACCATTATATCTTCCTCGCCGCAAACGATCATGATGTTACCTCCGACAGCATACTTGAGTTTCTGGTGCAACGTGGAGGTCACGGCACCCTCCGAATGGATCCATGGCCGGCCCAAGAGACAGTTGTAGGCAGGCATGATGTCCATAATGTAAAAGATTGCGTCAAACGTTTCCGGCCCAACTTGGATCGGCAACGTCACCTCCCCAAAAACATGGCGTTTGGTTCCATCGAATGCTTTCACAACCAGATCACTGGGTGTGCAAATCACTCCACGAGTATCTAACTTCATTAATGCCTTCTTCGGAAGAACATTGAGTGACGACCCCTTGTCCACCAACACGTGAGACATAATCGTCCCCCTACACTCTATCGAGATGTGCAGGGCGCTATTGTGGTTCCTCCCCTTTGGCGTCAGCTCTAGGTTAGTGAACCCTAACCCATTTCCAGCATTTACGTGGGCTACGACCTCTTCCAGCTGATTTACCGATATTTCCTGCGGTACATATGCGGCGTTCAACACCTTCAGCAATGCGTTGCGGTGTGCTTCAGAACACAGCAACAGATTCAGGATGGAAATTTTCGAGGGTGTCTGATGGAGATGATCCACAATCTTGTAGTCACTCTTTTTAATCAACCTCATAAATTCCTCGGCGTCTTTAACGAGTAAGTCTTTTTCTGCCCCACGCGGGATCTCTTCGACGACTTTACTCTTCCCTTTATCAGCTGCATCAGCTCTGTCCGTTTTATCCGCCACGACCTCAGGTGGTGCAAACACTCTCCCGCTGCGAGTGATTCCGCTAATTCCCGCAAGGTTCTCCACAGACGACCCAAACGGCTCTAGTTCCAACTTCTGTCCGTTGCAGTAGACTTCAGCCCCATAATGCCATGGGATAGCATTAGTGCTTTCGAACGGTATCGGCCCAGCTTTGGTGATGGTAATCGTAGGCGGCTTGGGTGTAGAAATAGTTATCGTCTGGCGAGGGATGGTGATGGTGGCAACCTCATCACCTTGCTTCAGCATTACTTCTCCCAGTCCGCTTTCGGCCCTTCGGCTAAACTGTAGGATTCCCTCGGTCATCAGACTTTGAATCCCCTCTATCAACTGTTCACATCCATCAGGACTTGTCGCACAGCCCATGCACAGTTCTCCGCAACCTGGAAAGAAACCTCTTTTCATCAGCTTAGCTTTAACGAAGCTAAGTGGCGTCTTCAGATCTCTGACGTCAGTCAGCAAATCCAAACTCTCGTCTTCAATAATGGCGTTTACTCCACCTCCCCTATGATTCTGCATAGGGTTCTTTGTGACGTTTGGCACATTATCTGAGAAGTTGATGATCTTAGCGTCCACCATGTCCTGCACCTTGTGCTTAAAGGCTTTGCAGTTCTCTATTGTGTGGCCTGGTGCCCCTGAGTGAAACTCACAAGTTAAATTTGCGTCATAACCTGGCGGAGGTTCCCCTGTCAAGGGAGCCAGGGTTCTCTTCTGGATCAACTGTAGCTGAAGCAAAGTCTGCAATAGCTGCGCGTACGACATGGGGGGTGTCTCGAGGTGACGGCTCGACAGAGGTGCCCGATTATGATACTTTTTGTACCCCTGTTGATTCTGTTGTTGCTGCTGCTGTGGCTGTTGAACTGTCGGGATAGTTATACTGGCCACCTGCTGGTGAGGGCCTTTACCCTTCCTTCGAGCGTTGGTCACGGCGCTCGTTTCTCCTTCCCGTCTTTTGCCACTATAAGGTTTCTTTCCGCCTCCTCCAGCTGAGGATGACTCACCTTGAATTTTCCCGAGTTTGATCCCATTTTCAATGTGCTCACCCGTGATAATGAGATCTGAGAAGGTTCCAGACATACTGCTGACCAATTTCTCATAGTAAACCCCTGGGAGGGTGGCTACGAACATCTGCACAAGCTCACGTTCAACCATCGGCGGCTGAACCCTGGCTGCCAACTCACGCCACCGCTGGGCGTATTCCTTAAACCCTTCATTGTTCCTTTGCGATAGATTCTGCAGTTGGACTCGGTTCGGGGCCAAGTCACTGTTGTATTGTTAGTGGTGCACAAATGCTTCAGCAAGGTCCTTCCACGTGCGCACACTGGTAGGCTCCAGACTCATGTACCATTCGAGGGACGGTCCGGACAGACTGTCCTAAAAGAAGTGCATCAGCAACTTCTCGTCCTCAGAATGAGCTGACATTTTCCGGTAATATGATCTCAGGTGGACGCGAGGGCAAGTGGTGCCCTTATACTTTTCAAAGTCAGGTACCTTGAACTTGGGAGGCACCTTGAAATCAGCAATCAGTCCCAACTTGGACATGTCAACGCCCAGGGTGTTCTAGTTCTCGATATTTCTCATCTTATCCTCGAGTGCCTTGAACCTTAGACGTGCTTCAGCAGTCAGCTCCCCTTCAGCACCTCTCTGAGAGAACACATCGTCCTGACGATCTTCTAACCACGGCTGAGGCCCGAACAGATTCCCAACACCTGCATTGTCGTTGCCTAGCCCAACATTGACGTTAGCTTCAAGACTCCCATTACCGACGCCCGTCGTATTGCCATTGAGTCCCATGTTAGCTATCACATTGCCGTTGGCACTACCATTCCCCCCGGTCACGGGGACGCCATTCTGTGGAGTTCCAACTGGTGGAGGGGTAGGCACGGTCCCACCATGGAGTACCCCATTGCTATCGACCCTTGATATTAGAGGTTGAACCAAGGTTCTGAGCTGATCCTGGCCATTGGCGACCGCTTGCATGAGCTCCATGAAGCGATCCATTCTTTTGCGGAGTTCCTGAACATCAGTTTGCACTTGCTCCATGATTCTGGTTTGATTTGCTCTGGTCGGATAGCGGTGGATAGGTCTCTGATCAATCCTGGCACAACCTGAAACAACCTGAAAACACAACAGGGTTAGGAAAAAAATGACAAAGTGCTCGTTATGCAAATGCTTCATGAAAATGCAAACATGTGTCTGTGCATTAGGGAGATTTCCCCCGATCCTAGTGCCTGAGTGCTAGTGCTGATAATAAGAAGTCCGAGTCCAGTCATGGAAATAACATCTCATATATAAAGAAAGCCCATCAAGGCAGTACACGACATCAGTGAGTACAAGCAGAATCAATAGCATGACCTCGACCAACAAGCCTGGTGATGGTCAGCATACAACGATGATCAAATAAAAGGAATACAAATATAGTCAAGTATGGCCACGGGCATGAAACTCTCCTAACAACCCCTTCGTTTCCGGCTGATCAGGACGAGTGAGTAACCCTTCGACGAGTAGCTCCCTCTGCATAATGGTGTATTGAAGACCTTCGACCGAATCTTCCCATGCTCCTACACCGAAACAATATTCTAGCTTCCGCTTCTTGGATTCAAACATCAGTTTGCGCTCCTTCAGGTTAGCGAGAGCCCTGTTGAGCTGGCCTTCAGCGGCGTATCTACGAGCGGTTTCTTCATCAAACCTCTTCTCACTAGCCTTCACCTGGGCTTTCAGCTTGGAGATTTGTTGCATCAGCTTATCCTCCCGCTCTTTCCTGTTGGCTAGGGAGGCCTTCCAGTGCTGGTTAAACTTGGATATCCTCTGATACGCTTCATCCAAGTGTTGCTTCTTCGTGGCCAGTACATCGTTGACAGCTTTGAAGTCTCGACCCATGCGCTCACGCTCAGCTATCTGCTTAGTCAAGTCTGTCTCTAGCTGGTTCACCAGCTCTGTCTGTCTCTTGAAGGAATGAACGGCTTCGTTTCTCTCGCTTCTGAGTTGTGCCAATTCTTTCTCCAGTTCTTCATTTGCCCTCTTCAATTCATTTCTTTCAGCTAACACCTGATTATGCTGCTGAATGGGCACGGTAGTAGGCTCTTCAATCACTGGAGGGCTTTCTGGCTTGGCAGGAAGAAATGACATCCCTATAGCATCTGCTCTGGCTCTGATCCACGTCACATACGAAGGGTAGGCTTGGCTATTGCTTCTCCCCAGCAATGGTTTTCCTCTCTTACTGATACCATTCCAAGCGCGCTGAAGCTTAGATAACAGATCCCCCTCTAGAAGGCCAGTGAGGTACAGAGATTCCTGCACCTCTTCATCCTTCGGCGGAGCTCTCAAAGCATACGCGAACTGTCGGACCAGCAAAGACGGATTATAGTTTATACAGCCTTTCCTGCCTATCAAAGGCACGTTCGGAAACCCGCTGCAGCTGAAGATAATCTCGGTGCCCAACCTATCTATGTCGAACCAGTCAATATCCTCCGCAGATAGACTCATCAAACGCTCGGACCACTCAGATGTGGCTGCAGACGAAGCAAAGGGACCCCTCTTGGGTAGGTGACTATCAAGCCATTTATAAAGCAAGGGCACACAACACGAGACATTTTTGCCCCTTCTGTTCTCGTTTTTGTAGTGGATAGAATGGTAGACATCTCCTATCAAGGTAGGGACTGGATTCCCTGAAGCAAAGATGCGAAATGCCTCGAAGTCTACAAAGTCGGGCATATTGGGGAACAGAACGATTCCATATATGCACAGAGCGAGGATGGCGTTGAACACGACCCAACATCCGTCTTTGGCGCACTGTTGGTCCTTTCCCACTAAGAACTGCAAGGAGAAGCCGGGAACCTTGTTCCAACTAGACAATACCAACTCGGAGGCATCCAGATGAAGTGAAGGAGCTAGACCAGCCAGATTAGGCTTAGCATCCATATGAACAAAAGGCATTTGCCTCTTGATAGGCACACCTAACAAATCAGCATATTCTTCCAGCGTGGGTGCAAGAACAAAATCCTGGAAAGTAAAGCATCTCAACGGAGGGTCGTAGAACTGCAGCAGAGCGTGCAACCCATTCAACTCGAACGCATAAGGTTTACGAACCAAACTAAGCAATTTGCCGTAAGATTTTCTGAACTCATCTCTCACAGAATCATCTGCTAAAGCAATCAAACCAGTCAGCTGAACCACATCAGGGGCAGGGAGCTTGTAAGCCACGGTCTTCCTCAGAGAACCCATAACAATACAGTAGGAGGCAAGAAATCCTGGATCGGGGAAAACGGTACCTGCAGCACAGACACACGTTAATGAAATGCAAATGGGTATGCAAAGCGATGTAAAATGCAATCATGCAGCAGGAGATCAAGGCAACTGTACTGTGGAGATTCTATATTAACAAAACCATGATGTTGCTCTGTCAAGAACAACCACTGTCTCTGATAAGAAGGAAACCCCGGTATCGGACCACAAATATGCTCTGTCAAGAACACACACATAGGACCATAAATCTTCTATGTCAAGAACAAACATCTGATAATAAGGACCTCTTGATACAGGACTGTTGCACCCTAAAATTTGACCAACCGGTTCTCCTATCTGGTTCATGGTTTAATTCGTATTCGCATATCAGATGCATGACATTTGTACACAGACAGAGGATGTCAGGGTTACAGCTTGGTTTTCATCTACCGGATATTTCAGATCCAGTCTAGATAATCAGGGTTTCATTTTCGGGAAATTGTGCGCTTCTCGGTGTTTTCAGCTTACATGGTGGTTTTTGGGATATTCCGATGCCCGGGGTTTACCGTTTATTCCAGTCTGGTCTCGCGTTCCTTTTATCGGAGTTGTTCGCTTTAATGGCAATTTTAGAATTTTATAGAATTTTCTAGGCATTTATTGGACTTTATTAGCATTTTTTAGACAATAGTTTTCATATTAAATAGAATAAATAAGTAGATTTTATTTTCACTAGAATTTGATGGATTTTATTGTTAACATAGGGTTTAGATAGATTTTATTTTAGATAAATAGTATAGACTTTTAATAAATACTAAATAGATTAATAGATTTTGTTACTATTTTTTTTAGAATATTTTGTTTTAGAAATCTTTAGATTTGTTTTAGATATTAAATAGATTTTAACAGTTTTAATAGTTTTTAGATTTGTGAGAATATTAATTCCTAGAGTTAATTAGATTTTTTTAGGTTTAATTAGTCATTAATTGGTAGAATATATTAGGTCTAACTGATTAGAATTAATTGGTTAGGTTAATTAGTTCAATTCAGATTTTAATTCAATGTGGATTAGGTGGTTTTCGTTTAATTTTAATGGATGTTAGTCAGATTTTATTAATTAGTCTTTAATTAGGTTTACCTTTTTAATTAGATTAACCAGTTTTTAATTCAGTTAATTAGTCTTAATTCACGTTAATTCATCAATCAGTCATTAATCCATTTTCATTAGGTCATTTTAATTCTGTTAATCAGTATTAATTTGTTCATTATCCAGTATTAGTCTTAGTATTAAGTCATTGGGCTTTTTATCCAAGTATTTTCGAGTAGGCCCACTTCTGCAAGTCCAAAAATCATGTCCATATAAAGTATCCAGCCACGTGTGGATCCAGGGGGGAGCCACATCACAATTCCCACGTCCTGCCACGTTTTCCCCACCATCTCTCTCTCTCTCTCTCTCTCTGCCAACACACAGCACACGTGTCTCCTCCCTCTCACTCCTCAGTGCCAGCGCACATCCAACTAACCAGCCCTCACCGTCGGCCATGCAGCCACCGGCCCGGACGCCTTTCTCCACCGCAACCGTCGCCGGAGATCGTTGAGGTCGCCGGAAACTGCAAATTCTCCCTTTTCTCCAGAAATCACCCGTTCATCATCTTCTACCTTCGTCCACCCTGTCACCGGAAAACATAACGACCCGCCGGAATCTTCATCGATCCATCCACATTCATCCAGATCTCCAGATCTCAGCAATCTCCATCTATTCTTCAGGATTTCTTCACGGAGTTCATCAACAATTTTCCAGATTCTTCCTCAAGATCTACGAATGACTTTCTTCATCCAGATTTCTCCAGAAGCTCTTCGTGTTCAATAGTTTTTCTGGAGATTCATACGACCTTCAACCACGTTCATGTTCATGCGCCTCCTTCAAGTTCTCCCAGCAATACTCATAGATCTTCATCATCCTTCAAGAAGCTTCGTCATCAGCTTCGTCTTCGAGAACGTCCCCAGAACTTCTTTGCCAAGAACTTCATCGTAACTGATTCTCCAATCTTCAGCTTCGTCGAGTCCACCGCATCGTTAGTCAAGATCTTCAAGGCTCCCAGATCGTCTTCAAACATCATCAAGTTTGTTGATCTTCGAGCGTCCACGAAGAACTCTCCAGAAGCTTCATCGTCTCCGTTGCTTCACCCAGGTTTCGCTTCTTTTCGTCTCATAGTCGTTTGTTCATCTGGATTAGGGTTTCTGTTTTGAGATTTGAGTGTTAGATTTGTTGATGAGGATAATCTAGGTTAGGGTTGAATGGATTTGAGTTTGGGAATGATGGTTCGATTGAGATTCGTGAGAGTTTGAGAGTTTTAGAAGAGGGTTCAGAGAGAGTGTTTCAGAGAAGAGAAGCACCGCTAGGGTTTGGTTCAGTGAACAGTGAACGAGTTTGTGAGAGGAGGGATTTGTTTTGTTAGCTGGTTTGTGGGTTAGGGTTAGACTCAGCATTGGGCCCAAATTCGTTTTGCTAAGGATCCCCCCATTCCACTTATTTCGCCACCCCCTGGTTCTATTTTCTTTTTGAATTTCTTTTGTTTCATTCATGTTAGAAAATAATTCATAAAAAATAGTAGGATTATCCAATTAATTCCCTTCTTTTTTCTATAGATTCATAATTCAATTTAGAATTTTATGGTGCAAAAGTATTGAATTGATCATGCATTTTCATTTTTATTTGCATTTTTGTATTTTAATTGGTATTGAGTAATTGATTTGTGATGTGTCTGCCTTGTTGATTTTATTTCTCTCGCTTGGTAATGAATCTTGCTTTTCTTTTTTAGTATGTTGTACTAGACTAATTCATGCTCCCCATAGGATTTTCATAGATTTTTTAGAAATTGATTGATGTTGTTTTAGGGTTAGAGAGTAGAGACCTCATAACTTGCTGGTTAACCCTTGACCATTCAATGTTAGGGATTGTTTAGTAGCCTTAGAAGTTGACTTAGGCTCTGAGATTTGATCTTGGGATCATAGAGCCATGTAGGTTTCCCCTAGATTTTTGGTGGATTTTTAGAAGTTGTTTTGCTATTTTTGCTTGAGCTTGAGAATACGAGAAGTCTTGAGGGCTTCTGACTTTGAAGTTCAACTGTGGTTGAACTTTAGAGATAGTTTCTTTGGGTTTGAGGGCCTGTGGTTTCTTCTTGAAGATGGAGGCTGGATGCAGACTTGATGGAGCTTGCAAGGATGCATAGATTGAAGACCTGGTCTAGGAGCTTGCTCTCTTTCTGTGAGGTTTGAGATCCTGAAGTTTGAGGGAAATTTATGGTACTTTCCTGAGGAAGGCACTATGGATGTCTTTCATTCTTTCTTCTCACCTCTTTCTTAAGTATCCAATGATGTTGGAGCCTTCATGTGAGTTTAGTTTCTCCTGAGGAGGAATGTAAACCGATCACAGTTGTTGAGCCACATGGGATATGATTCCTAAGTGGAAGCCCCCTAGTATTTTCCAGAGGAAGGCACTATGGGTATGTTCACTTAGTTCCCTTAGTTCATGTAGGATTTCTCAAGTATCCAATGATGTTGGAGCCTTCATGTGAGTTTAGTTTCTCCTGAGGAGGAATGTAAACCGATCACAGTTGTTGAGCCACATGGGATATGATTCCTAAGTGGAAGCCCCCTAGTATTTTCCATAGGAAGGCACCATGGGTCTGTTCACTTAGTTCCCTTAGTTCATGTAGGATTTCTCAAGTATCCAATGATGTTGGAGCCTTCATGTGAGTTTAGTTTCTCCTGAGGAGGAATGTAAACCGATCACAGTTGTTGAGCCACATGGGATATGATTCCTAAGTAGAAGCCTCCTAGTACTTTCCTGAGGAAGGCACTATGGGTCTGTCTACTTAGCTCCCTTTCTTTGGTAAGCTTGTCTTGAAGCTTGAAGAATGGGATTGATTTCTCCCTTTAGAGTTTGGCTTAGAGATTTGATTAAGGTTTTGTGTAGGGCTTTTGCTCAGGGGTTTGATTAGGGGCTTTGTTCAGGGGTTTGATTATAGTTTTGTCTAGGGGTCCTGCTCAGAGGTAGTTTCTTGCTTTTGGATAGGAGTTTGCCAGGCTGGTTAGCCTTCTCTTTGTGTTGATTGACTTGTGTGGTGCTGTGCTGCATTAATCTTAGGGGTTCATATAGATATTTCTGAGATAGGTGCATCTTAGAAATAAGCCTGCTTGTGTGCATAAGAAGTTGAGGTGGGCCTCCTTCTGCTTGATTGTTATTGAGTGGCTTTGCTTGTGGGTATTTGGTAGAGCTGAGCTCCCTTACCTCTGTGGTTTGTGGCCTTTGTGCCTTGCTTGTTTGGTTGTTGCATTCATGCATATTTCCAGTATTTCTTTACTTTGCAGTGTTTCCTGTTTGCTGTTTAGTTCTGTTGCCATGATCCCTTAGGAGCTCTAACTCCTCTGTTGTAGAGGAGTTATAATAGACATTAGGTTGGTTAACCAGGCATGATAACATTAGGTAGATTCCCCTTTTCAACCATAGTTTTAGGGTGTCTCTTTCCTTTCTCAAAACAACAGAAAAACACTTAATAAGGGATAAAACAAAAGTGAATTCATTTCTTCCGTCAAAAGATTTGAACAAACATCAAAACCTTTTGTCCTCCTAGACTGTGAAAACCCTTGGTTAAGGTGCATTTTCCCATAAAAAACACTTGAACAACTTGTGTCGTGCGTAGCCCGAACTACGTTTGCTCTGATCTTCCATGCCGTGTGGAAGTACGTAGGCACAGGACGCGATGTCCTGGTGAGCAACCTTCCCCCTCGTCTAGACGTAGGTAGTCGAACTACGTTGACTCTGACTTTCCCATTGCACGAGGGAGTACGTAGGCCCAGAACACCGTATGTTCTGTCGAGTCCTGTCCTTTTCTTTTCTTTTCAGACTGACCACTAGCGTAGATAGATAAACACCCCCTTTTCCTTATAAACACCAAGCATGGATCCCGTCGAGTACGACGGACGTGAGGGGTGCTAATACCTTCCCCTTGCGTAACCGACTCCCGAACCCAGGTTTTGGTTGCGATGACCATACCTTTCCCGTTTTTTGCGAGGTTTACTTCGAGCGTTCCCTTTCCCTCCGTTGGGATAAATAACGCACGGTGGCGACTCTTTTGTCAGCCGGCGCCGATTTTCGCAGTAGCGACAGCTGGCGACTCTGCTGGGGACCATGTAGCATCTAGGGACTTTTCCCATCCCTTATGCTGGGACCGTTTCCCATCCCCTACGCGAGTCAATCCTAGCGCTTGGATGTTTTTCTGTTGGGTGTTGTGCATATGTGTTTTACCTTTCCGCACTTTACTTTTCCGCACCTTTACCTTTCGGCATTTACTTCCAGCACTATATTATTGTGATTATTGCTGTGGGAGAGGGAGGTTACTATGAGTGAGGAGCCGGACCTGGGCTTGAGTATGCACCTAGACATAGTTGCGGAGAGTAGTAGACGAACCTGTTTGCTGAGCAGACACAGTTCCCTACGAAATCTGCGCTCAGACGAGGTTCTCTCCGAGGCGCTCCTTTCCGATCCTGAGGATCTGAGGGGAGTCCAGACGTGAGGATTGTCGACTCTGGGGACCGATCAATTGGAAGTCGGCTAAGTGAGGCCTCTTCATGACTTGATGATGCCACTCCTTCTGGGAATCGTATCGTCACTCATGAAAGTCTGTGACGCTGATGACCGCATAGGATGCCATACCTTTGTCCGTGGATTAGGTCCATACCTGTGAGGGGGATTGGGTTATTGCAGGAAAACTGGCCTTCAGAAATCGTGATTCAGTATTTATCAGATGGTTTTCTTAGCTCGATAACAGGTGTGTTGATTGGATCAGATGGATTTCTTGTCTGAGGTTGATACTATTATCAGATGGTTTTCTCGTCAGAGACAGAGGTTCAGATGGATTTCTTACCAGGGTATTGGTATTTTGGGTGTCGGATGATAGTCAGTGTCATGAGGTTCTGGTGACTGTGGTGGTTTTCTGTTCTTGACATCACAGAGATGTTCCTCTTCAGGCTACAGCATGGCCTCTGTGTTCACTGATTGCATCATTTATCATATTGCATTATTGCATTACCATTTGCATCCAACTAACGTGTGTGTATTGCAGGTACATATTTTCCCTTCCAGTTCCGGTGGTTGTTTCCTAGCAGACATGGAAGCCATGAAGAGAGTGTTACCCTACAGATTCCCGTCTCCAGATATCAGTCTGTTGTTAGAGTTAATCACTATTGCGGGGAAGAAGGTTATGGGAGATTTCAGGAAGACATATGGGAGGATCCTGACTTATGTTTACCAGCCCTCAGCTTATGAGATCAGCGGTATTTACACCCTATTGCAGTTTTATGATGCCGAGCTCAGGTGTTTCGTATTTCCTGACTTTGTCTTGGCTCCTACCCTGGAGGAGTATTCTGCACTTTTGGATATACCGATTCGCGAGCAGATGCCGTTCTATCACACGGACGCTAAGCCTAATCTGGCTAAGCTTTCTGCTATTCTGTACTTATGAGAGTTTGGGCTGACAGGGAAGATGATCAGGAAAGGAGATGCGTGGGAATTTCCGTTGGTTGTTTTGGTAGAGAAGGCTCGGGAGTATGCTAAGAAGGGTGGTTGGGTTGTTTTTGATGCCATCCTTGCTGTGTGTGTTTATGGCATTGTATTGTTCCCAAACCAGCCTGATTTTGTTGATGCGGATGCTTTCTATATTCTGGCTGCAAAGAACCCAGTTCCTACCTTGCTGGGAGATATCCACCATTCTACTCACTACAAAAATGAAAAACGGCGAGGAAAGAATGTCTCTTGCTGTGTACCTCTACTGTGCAGGTGGTTTACTAGTCATATGCCGAAGTCAGGGCCTTTCGTCACCTCTATTGATTCTTTAGGATGGCCTGAGCGCTTGATGGGGTTGACTTCTGAGAATGTGGTGTGGGTTAATGAGGAGGTGTTAGGAGTTGAGGTCATATACGGATGCGAAGGATTCCCTAATGTTCCTTTGATAGGAAGGAGAGGGTGTGTCAATTACAACCCTTCCTTATTAATCAGGCAGTTTGGGTATGCACCTCAGGAAGCGCCGAAGCCCGAGGAGATACAGGAATCTCTGTATCTTACTGGGGCAATAGAGGAAGAAATGTTGATCAAGCTTAAGAAAGCATGGAAGAACCTGCATAAAAGAGGAAAGTCTTCATTTAGCAAAGGGGGTACCCGAGTTCTTGGCCCGTATGTGGAATGGATTCGTGAACGAGCTACGAAATTCCTTATGCCTTATCCTGCAGTTCAGCCATTGTATCCTTCTCCGGTGGAGGAGCCCACCACTATAGACATACAGGTATACAAGCAGCTGATGGCAGAGAAAGAGGAGTTAGCAAAGGCTAAAGAAGCTTTAGAGAAAGAGAACGCCCAGCTTCGTCATGAAAAGATTGAAACAGGATATTCTTCCAAGCAACAGGCTGAAACTTTGAAACATCTGAAGACTACTTTATTGGAGTTGACTGAAACCAAGAAGCGTCTGGAGTTGGATGTAGACTCATTTAGCAGTGTATTGGCTACTAAGAAGCAAGAACTGGAAAGGGCCTACACGAAGCTAGCTAAGTTCAGAGAACATTGGGACATTACTATGGCCAAACGCAAAGAGCAGGAAGAAGAGCTAAAGATACAGGTTGCTCAGTTGGGAGAACAGGTTAAAGTGAAGACTGAAGAGCTTGAAGAAGAAGCATGTCGTCGATACGAGGCCGAACGCAAACTGATTGATGCCATGAAGAATCTGGAAGATTGTCAGCGCAGAGCAGACGCTAAGAGGCCCAAACCTGAGGATGGTGCCCAGGATAAGGCTTGGGAAGATTTTGTCAGAGATATCCAAGGAACGGTCAAGAAAAGGGATCAGTTGATAGAAGGATTGATTTATCGACCGGATCACCCAGAGACGAAGAAGCTGGTTGAGGATTTCTGCGACCGTACCCGCATTTGATTTCTGTCTTGTATTCTATGTGTTGAGATCACCACCAGGCATGTTGGTTGGGATCCTCCTTTATCATATCAGTTGTATGGAACATAGTTGTGTAACGCCTTGACGAGACTGTTATTCCAATAAATATATGAGGGTTTTTCTAAATATTGTCTTTATGGTTTCTCCTATCTTGCTACCTTGACACTGGAATTGGAGGGGAAATATCCCCAACGCACACATGCACGTTAGCATTTTTGCATTGTTGTTTGCATAAATCACATTGCATTACAGGTTTGCGATCCATGTTCCTTATCATTCTTCATCCATATCAGCAGGTATTTTCAGGATTGCGGAAAAGCGGATCCACCGTTACTCTACCAGGACTAATCACAAGAAGATCATGGACAACGTGCAGAGTGAAATGCAAGAGATGCGTGACAGGATGGCCATGCTCATGCAAACCATGGAGGTCGTCGCCAAAGGACAAGAGCAGCTGCAGACTCTGGTTCAACCGTTAGTCGCACGGGCTGAAAACAACGGGACACCGCATGGTGAAAATATTGTTGCTTCTCCCCGAATTGAGAATCGTCAAAGTGCTGATGCTATTCCCGTAACCGGTTTGAATGCTGGAGAAACTGGTCCTGCAGGAGGAGGTGGGAACGCCGGTAATATGAATGCCAATACAGATACTGCTGGGGTATTTGTGGGTAATGTCAACCAGGGTTTCAATGGGGGCGCTGAGAATGTCGGGATGAATGGAAATAATGGTAACCAGGGCTTCAATGGTGTGAACACGGGGTATGGCAACATTGCTGGCACCAAGGCTGGGTTTGGTGACTATGGTTATGGTAATCCTGGATATGGAACTGGTGCGTACAACGCTCAAGAGATGGGCAATCTGAGGTACGACCCCAGGTACTTCCAAACGGGTCCGGGCCGTGATGCAGATTATGTTGGATACGATGCAGTACCTCGTTGGGAGGATCGTCAGGAGGATGTGTTCTCTGGTCAGAATGAGGGTTATGAAAGAGCTAAGGATGACAACTATCGGATGAGATTGCTAGAAGAGAAGGTGAACGGATTAGCCAGCCAGAATGCTCTTGGGCTGGATATGTCAAATATGGGGCTAGTCCCAAGGCTGAGGGTCCCGCTGAAATTCAAAGCGCCGTCATTTGATAAGTACAAAGGGGATACATGCCCTAGGGTACATGTGCGCACGTTTTACAGGCGCATGTCCGCGTATTCTGAGGATGAAAAGATGCTAATGCACTTCTTCCAGGAAATCCTGTCAGGGCCATCGCTGGAGTGGTATATGAGCTTGGAGCCTACTCAGATCAGGAGTTGGAAAGAGCTGGCAGAGGATTTTGTTCGACATTATCAATATAATAGTGATCTCGCCCCTAACCGAGTCCAGCTGCAAAGCATGTCTCAAAAGTCTAGCGAGAGCTTTAAGGAATACGCCCAAAGATGGCGAGATTTGGCTGCTAGGGTACACCCTCCGATGGTGGAGCACGAAATGATGGATATGTTCATAGGAACTTTCTCTGGAATGTACTATGACCGGTTGCTCAATTTTTCGATGAGTACCTTCTCTGAGTTGATCTTGATGGGGGAGCGCATTGAAAACGGAGTGAAGATTGGTAAAATTCAAGCGGGTGAGTCCAGTTCCGCAGGAGGTAATAAGAAGACGCTTGGTGGTAAAAGGCAGGGTGATACCAACGCTGTATACAATGCTCGACGGAGAAATAGAGGTCAGAAATGGCATCAGCAGTCGCAGGTTGCAAGTGTAACCATTCCAGGGCCTTCTCAGCAGCAGAGACAACAACCACAGCAGCAAGCTCAGCAGCAGCCAAACAATAATCAGCGCAGATTTCAGAACCCGCGACCGAGGAGAGTATTCGAGGTACCGCCGGTATCATATGCAGAACTTCTTCAAGCTTTGTTGAAATTGCAGCTAGTCGAGAAGAGGACCTTAGCACCACCAACCGGCCAGCCACCAGTTGGGTATGATATTAATGAGCATTGTGACTTCCATTCGGGTGCACCAGGGCACAACATTGAAAATTGCCTAGCTTTCAAGCATAAAGTACAGGATTTGCTTGATAGTACGACTATTAACTTCGGGAAGGACGGTCCCAATATCACGCAGCAGCCAATGCCCAAGCATGGTGGGGCTGGGGCCAATGCAATCCTGACAGATGATGAGTTGGACTTGGTTTCGGAAGTGAGCAAGCTGAAAACCCCTTTGAGTTACGTAAAGCAGCGTTTATTGAAAGGAGGTGTCTATCCCGGATGCAGTGAAGAGTGTGCTGACTGTTTGGTTCAACCTGGGGGCTGTGAGAAGTTGAAAAGGGGAGTTTAAGGTTTGATTGATGAAGGAATCTTGCAGTTTGACAGGTCTGTGGGGCGAGAGAAGTCTGTTGAGACAGAATCTGAAAAAGAGCGCAGTGAGGTTGCTACGATCACCATCCCGTTCAAATCAGTGACGATTTCGGCATCATCGAAAAGGCTGACCGTTACTATTACCAAGGCTAAACCAGTCCCTTATGAGAGCACAAAGGCAGTCCCGTGGTGCTACGGTGCTGAAGTGTATTGCAATGGGGAAAAGATTGACTTGAATGATCCGCCAGCGGGATCCGTAGATAACATCGTGGGAGCGGGTGGTATAACCCGGAGTGGGAGAATTTTCACTTCACCTGAGGTTGAAGCAGAGAGGCTTGCCAGGGGTAAGAACAAAGTTGTTGAGGGGGAATCTTCGGGGAGTAAGGAGAAAGAACCGATAACCAAAGATGTGGAAGAATTCATGAGATTGATTCGCAAAAGTGACTACAAGATCGTAGATCACCTGCAGCAGACCCCGTCAAAGATCTCTATATTATCGCTGTTGTTGTGTTCTGAGGCGCATAGAAATGCCCTGTTGAAGGTACTTGAGACATCCTTCGTGCCGCAAGAGATTTCAGTCAATCAGCTGGAGGGAGTTATGGCACATGTGAATGCTGGGCATGGTTTGGGATTCACGGATTTTGACCTAACGCCTAGAGGGCGTGATCACAATAATGCCTTGCACATCTCTATCGAATGCCGGGGCACTATTTTATCCCATGTGCTGGTAGACACTGGATCCTCGTTGAATGTGTTACCAAAGAAAGCCCTGTTGAAATTGGATACCCGTGGGTTGTTGTGCACACCTAGTGATTTGGTGGTGAGGGCCTTTGACGGAACCAGGAGGTCGGTATTCGGGTCCGTAACGTTACCCATCCAGGTAGGTCCGGAGGTGTTTGATACAGTATTTTACATCATGGACATCCAGCCTGCATATAGCTGTTTGATCGGGAGACCTTGGATTCATGCCGCTGGGGCAGTAACTTCTACACTCCATCAGAAGCTGAAGTATATGGTTGAGGGGAGTATTGTGACAGTGTGTGGCGAAGAGGATATCCTAGTCAGTCATTTGTCTTCCTTCAAATACGTGGAGGTAGATGGAGAGATTCATGAAACGCTGTGTCAGGCGTTCGAAGGGGTGAAGGTTAAAGAAGAAGCTCCGGTGAAGAGTGAAGGGCAAGAGGTGGCTGTCTCCTCATATAAAGAAGCCAAGGCGTTGGTACAAGCAGGAGAGACTCAGAAGTGGGGGCAGGTTCCAGACATACCAGTGAAGCAAGATAGGTATGGCTTGGGGTACCGCCCATCTCCCTCACAGAGTGCGCCTAAGTACAAGGGACCTGTCGTGTTCACACCCGGAGGGGTTAGCTTCGAAAGGATTAGTGTCGTGTCTGATACGGAGGAAGTGGATAGCGACTGCGACATGGACGCATGGATTCGACCCAGCACGCCGGGGCAAAGCCTATGCAACTGGTCCATCCAGGACGTCATCCAAGTCACCAAACAGTAATGCGTTGTTTTTTCAATCATTGTATGATCACATGCCTTGCCCGGGGCATCGTTGACCTCGTCTTAGGGCCTAACTATTTACCTGTATGTTTGCATGATCAATAAATGATGACGTTTTTTACATTCAAATGTTGTGATCCTTTTCTTTCTGTTTTTTATTTTTCAATAAAATGGCAGCGTGGTTATGTATTTTGCTTGTATATCATTTTGAAGCACTTAACCGTTTCCCTCGCAGGATTCATGAATTTTCAGATGACATCGACCAAAGACTTCCTATGACTCATTTAGACTTCGAGCATCCGATCTTCCAAGCTGAGGAGGAGATTGTTGAGGATAGTGACTTACCAGAAGAGCTGAGTCGATTGTTGAAGCAAGAGGAGAGGTTCATTCTGCCTCATCAGGAAGAGATTGATATTGTCAATTTAGGGTCTGAAGAATGCATCAGGAATATCCATATAGGGGCCGCGTTGCAGGTTAACGTCAAGCAAGAGCTTATTGAGATGCTGCGTGAATACAGCGATATATTTGCTTGGTCCTACGAGGACATGCCGGGTTTGGATACCGATATGGTTGTTCATCGGCTGCCGTTGAGGGAAGATTGCCCACCTGTGAAGCAGAAACTCAGAAGGACTCGTCCTGACATGGCTGTAAAGATAAAGGAAGAAGTGCAGAAGCAATGGGATGCTGGGTTCCTGGCTGTCACCACTTATCCCACTTGGGTCGCTAATATCGTGCCTGTGCCAAAGAAAGATGGCAAGGTTCTAATGTGTGTTGATTATAGAGATCTAAACAAAGCGAGCCCGAAAGATGATTTCCCGCTGCCGCATATTTATGTGTTAGTTGACAACACAGCTCAGTTTTCGGTATTCTCTTTCATGGATGGATTTTCAGGGTACAACCAGATCAAAATGGCTCCGGAGGATATGGAAAAAACGACCTTTATCACCCCGTGGGGAACCTTCTGTTATAAGGTGATGCCCTTTGGTTTGAAAAATGCTAGGGCAACATACCAGCGGGCTATGACAACGCTCTTTCACGACATGATGCACAAAGTGATTGAGGTGTATGTCGATGACATGATTGCCAAGTCTCAAACAGAGGAAGAACATCTGGTTAATCTGCTGAAGTTGTTCAAGAGGCTGAGGAAGTTCAGGCTGAGGCTGAATCCTAACAAGTGTACCTTCGGAGTAAGATCCGGGAAGCTACTGGGGTTCATTGTGAGCAAGAAAGGAATCGAGGTCGATCCGGCAAAAATAAAAGCAATACAAGAGATGCCAGCACCGAGAACAGAAAAAGAAGTCCGTGGATTCTTAGGGAGATTGAACTACATTGCTAGGTTCATCTCTCACCTAACGACCACGTGTGAACCTTTGTTCAAACTGTTAAAGAAAGATCAAGCGGTGGTCTGGAACGACAATTGCCAAAGGGCATTTGAAAAGATAAAAGAATACTTGCAGGAACCTCCGGTGTTAATACCCCCAGTAGCGGGACGACCACTGATTATGTATCTGACGGTTCTTGAGAACAACATGGGTTGTGTTCTCGGTCAACATGACGAGACAAGAAGGAAAGAGCATGCAGTTTACTACTTGAGTAAAAGTTCACGGATTGTGAATCTCGATACTCTATTCTCGAAAAGACGTGTTGTGCATTGGCGTGGGCTGCCAAACGTCTAAGACAGTACATGCTGAACCATACAACCATGCTGATATCGAAGATGGATCCGATCAAGTATGTGTTTGAAAAGCAAGCGCTCTCTGGAAGGATTGCTAGATGGCAAATGGTATTGACAGAATACGATATCCAGTATGTTTCCCAGAAGGCCATTAAGGGAAGTGTTATGTCCGAATATCTTGCCGAGCAGCCGATTGAGGATTATCAGCCTATGAAGTTTGAGTTTCCTGATGAGGACATAATGTACTTGAAAGCTAAAGATTGTGATGAGCCGTTGCCTGATGAGGGTCCTAAGCGGAGTTCTCAGTGGCAATTGATTTTCGATGGGGCTGTCAATTCGTACGGTAGTGGGATTGGGGCAATCATTACAACTCCCCACGGGTCGCACATCCCGTTTACGGCCAGATTGACTTTTCCAGTGACGAATAACGAAGCCGAGTACGAAGCTTGTATTATGGGGTTAGAGGAGGCTATCGATCTGAGGATCAAGAATCTGGACGTATATGGGGATTCAGCATTGGTTGTGAATCAGATTAAGGGAGAGTGGGAGACACGCCAACCTAATCTGGTACCGTACATGAATTATGCGAGAAGGTTGCTACCTTTCTTTGATAAAGTAGAGTTTCATCATGTACCCCGGGCGGAGAATCAAATGGCAGACGCCCTTGCAACATTATCCTCGATGTATAAGGTCAACTACTGGAATGAGGCTCCCAGGATTGTCATATCTCGCCTTGATAGGCCGGCCTTTGTGTTTGCAATTGATGAAGCATCTGACAGTAAACCTTGGTATTTCGACATACAGAATTTCCTGAAGAACAAGGAATATCCGGCTGGGGCATCCAGTCGTGATCAGAAGACTCTAAGGAGATTAGCAGGCAACTTCTATCTGAATCCCGACGGCGTTCTGTATAGAAGGAACCACGATTTGGTACTCCTCTGGTGTGTAGACGAGAAGGAAGCCGATTTACTCATGGAAGAGGTCCATGAAGGAACTTTTGGTACACATGCTGGTGGGCATGCTATGACCCGAAAGTTGTTGCGGGCGGGGTATTATTGGTTAACGATGGAAATGGACTGTTTCAAGTTCGCCAAGCGGTGTCACAAGTGCCAGATCTATGCTGATAAGATCCATGTGCCACCCAGTCCACTGAATGTTATGGCTTCTCCGTGGCCTTTCTCCATGTGGGGGATTGATATGATTGGCAAGATTGAGCCTACTGCTTCTAATGGGCATCGCTTCATCCTGGTCGCGATTGATTACTTCACCAAGTGGGTGGAAGCAGCATCTTACGCCAATGTGACGAAGCAGGTGGTGGCCAGATTTATCAAGAGGGATATAATTTGCAGATATGGTATTCCTGAACGGATCATTACTGATAATGGTTCGAACTTGAATAATAAGATGATGAAGGATCTTTGTCGGGAGTTTAAGATCGGACATCATAATTCATCTTCGTACAGACCCAAGATGAATGACGTTGTTGAAGCGGCCAACAAGAACATAAAGAAGATTGTTCAGAAGATGGTGGTAACGTATAAGGATTGGCATGAGATGTTGCCGTTTTCTTTGCACGGTTATCGCACGACGGTGCGTACATCAACCGGGGCAACTCCATTCTCACTGGTGTATGGCATGGAGGCAGTCCTGCCATTGGAGGTTGAGATACCATCTTTGAGGGTTTTACTTGATGTTCAGCTTGATGAGGCAGAATGGGTGAGAAGTAGATTGAATCAGCTGAGCTTGATAGATGAGAAGAGACTGGCATCAATTGCACATGGTAGGCTGTATCAGAGCCAGATGAAGAAAGCGTTTGACAAGAAGATTCGACCTCGAAGCTTTCAGACGGGTGACCTTGTGCTGAAGAAGATTCTCCCACCGCAATCGGATCACAGGGGCAAATGGACTCCCAATTATGAAGGTCCATACGTCGTGAGAAAGGTCTTCTCCGGAGGAGCCTTATTGTTATCCACCATGGATGGTGAAGACTTTTCGTCCCCTGTGAACTCGGACGCAGTCAAAAAATACTTTGCTTAAAAATTGACCCGCTGGACAGTAAAAAGAGAATCCAGGCAAAAATGGGGCATCCTGGCGAACCAAAAACAGAATAAAAGGTTCAGGCAAAAGTTAGGGATAAAATGGAAAAAATGTACACCCGCGAAGTCGAAAACCTACACTGGGCGGCTTCGGCAAAAAAGGGTATCCCGGTGAATTGAAAACCCGCAAAGGGCGATTCACGCAAAAGTTAGGGATTTGAGAAGCAAATGACTGTGGTCCAAGTTAGATTGATTATCTAGTGGTTTGGGAGGATCTGGGGGGTCGACTATCCAAAGCAATCTCTTCCGAAGACAGAGATCAGGAAAGCGTCAGAGTCCGGCGAGTCATAGGAGGATCAACTCATGGTGTTCGTCTGTAACACGTTGCCGACATGTGTACAAATTTTATTCTGTATCTTTGTACATTTCTGCATTTTGATTATGTGTGACTACCTCTTTTCAGGGGTTGCATCTGATGTACAAATCTTGCCTATTTTTAGGCCGTTATCAATAAAGGGTGTTATTCAGTGTAGTGTGTGACTTTGGTTTTAACTTTTACAGTTTTGTTTGTAAAAAACGCCGATGTTTTTGATAAACTTACATGTGTGTAAACAGGCAGGCCTCGGCCGATGATTGTTAAAACCGGAAATTACCTGAATGGTTGTCATGGGTGATTACCAAGATGTTTCTTTTTGCATAGATTGTCTTGTGTTTGCTTGTTGACTTTTGCAGGTATTCAAAAGCTCGCAAAGTTCCCCGCCAGAGTCCATGGCAGGCTGGTACCCTCTCCAGAGGATGAATGTAGTGTCTTTCCCCAGTGAAGTCGCCCCTGGCAAAATTGAATGTTGTCTCCCCAGGAGAGTGGAGGTTGCGTCAAAGGAAAAGATCAATGTATCTTCAGTAGTTCAGAATTGGCTTATCAAGCAGAGCAGAGTCCTCCCCAGCAAGGGTCGAGACGGATATGATTAACTCGCCCAAAGAGTTTCTGGTGTAGTGCGAATCAGAGCACACCGGTCAATCCCCAGCTCAGTGATAGCAGGATGAACTATCCCCACAGGGCGTAATCAGAGTGTTGATACCTTTTGAAAGCAGTGTCCAGGATTGCTTTTTCTCTTTCCCCAACAGGTTGATCCTTCCTTGTCAGGACGATCATCTTCAGCAAAGTTTGAAGTTATGAGTTTGTGAGCTACTTTCCCAGCAGGATGGTTATCCCCAGCGGAGTTAGTTCATCTTTCCAGCATTTATTTTGTTGGAAGCGTATCGGTAGTATTCCGGTCATCCCCAGCGGATCCAGTTTGTCTTCAGCATTTATTTTGCTGAAGTAACTCTTTGCATAAGCATGCATCATAAGCACTTGCATTTTACACGAATACGTAGCATTTCCATGCAGCATGGAAGCATTACGGCATTATCAAACATGCGCATTTGGAAACGTAAGCAGGATTGATTACCCGTCCAGCTTCAGGTGTATTTTCTCTGTCGATAAGGGAGATCGTGGTTCACGGAGATGTGCATATGTTTGGTTTGCGACACAGGACGCGCAGTGATCGTGTTTCCTCCTGTCAAGAGGGTTGTTGCGCAAGGCACGCGGTGATCGTGTTCATCATGTCATGGGGTTTTTGCGGAAGAGATACGCAGTGATTGTATCCGTCCTATAGGTGGTTTTGTTTGCAACACCGAGGCGCGTAGTGATCGTGTTTCCTCCTGTCAAGAGGGTTGTTGCGCTAGACACGCAGTAATCGTGTTCGTCATGTCATATTCCCCTAGCAGAGTTTGCTTGGTCAAGCACCTTTTTCCCTCAGTTGAGTCTTTCTCAGGATGCTGTGGTGTCAGCATTGGAAGAGGGTAATGCAGATTTTTGGGTGGTTACCCGTAGTTCCCTCAGCAGGGTGTTACTTCAACGAGGTGCTCGGTTAAGTTCCCAATTTCCCCAGCGGAGTGTTTTATGGATACCTATTGCCATAATAGGTATTTGACGGTTGTCGGCAGAATTGTCCTCTCAAAGCTGCTTGGTTGAGTTTCTCGTGTCCCCGCAGGTTTGCTCGTTCAGGTACGAACGGAAGGTTGGTAAGTGAAATCAACATTTTCTCGCTGTTTAGTGGATGCTCGGAAGGTTGGTAAGTGAAATCAACATTTTCTCGCTGTTTAGTGGATGCTCATTCAGGTACGAACGGAAGGTTGGTAAGTGAAATCAACATTTTCCCGCTGTTTAGTGGATGCTCGTTCAGGTACGAACGGAAGGTTGGTAAGTGAAATCAACATTTTCCCGTTGTTTAGTGGATGCTCGTTCAGGTACGAACGGAAGGTTGGTAAGTGAAATCAACATTTTCCCGCTGTTTAGTGGATGCTCGTTCAGGTACGAACGGAAGGTTGGTAAGTGAAATCAACATTTTCTCGCTGTTTAGTGGATGCTCGTTCAGGTACGAACGGAAGGTTGGTAAGTGAAATCAACATTTTCTCGCTGTTTAGTGGATGCTCGTTCAGGTACGAACGGAAGGTTGGTAAGTGAAATTAACATTTTCTCGCTGTTTAGTGGATGCTCGTCCAGGTACGAACGGAAGGTTGGTAAGTGAAATCAACATTTTCTCGCTGTTTAGTGGATGCTCATTCAGGTATGAACGGAAGGTTGGTAAGTGAAATCAACATTTTCTCGCTGTTTAGTGGATGCTCGTTCAGGTACGAACGGAAGGTTGGTAAGTGAAATCAACATTTTCTCGTTGTTTAGTGGATGCTCGTTCAGGTACGAACGGAAGGTTGGTAAGTGAAATCAATAATTTTGCTCGCTGGTTAGTGTTTGCTCGTTCAGGTACGGACGAAAGGTTGATAAGTGAAATCGACATTGTCCCGCTTGGTTAAGCGTTCGCTCGTTTCTTCGGATGCGAAAGGTTGATAAGAGAGATCAACAATTTCTCACTGTTCAGTGTATGCTCACTTCTTCAGAATGGGATGGTCTATGGACAATATCAGATTATTTCATAAACAGGTTGATGGATAGGTGTTTAGTTGTCGCTGTGGCAACGGAGATCAGTTCCCTGGTTAGTTCTCCCCAAGCAGTGGTGTGCGCAATTTATTTTTGCGGTCGGCAAATTTCCGGGTTTATTGGTATTCAACCATCTCGTACCTCAATTATCTGAAGGTCGTTCGCTCTTCATCCAGTCGGGTCCAAGCCGTTTGAATAGGGGCAGCTGTTGCACCCTAAAATTTGACCAACCGGTTCTCCTATCTGGTTCATGGTTTAATTCGTATTCGTATATCAGATGCATGACATTTGTACACAGACAGAGGATGTCAGGGTTACAGCTTGGTTTTCATCTACCGGATATTTCAGATCCAGTCTAGATAATCAGGGTTTCATTTTCGGGAAATTGTGCGCTTCTCGGTGT
Source organism: Lathyrus sativus (assembly GCA_963859935.3). Lineage (NCBI taxonomy): Eukaryota > Viridiplantae > Streptophyta > Magnoliopsida > Fabales > Fabaceae > Lathyrus > Lathyrus sativus. The sequence goes on along the minus strand of OZ012737.1, from coordinate 307,561,710 downwards.
TTTCAGCTTACATGGTGGTTTTTGGGATATTCTGATGCCCGGGGTTTACCGTTTATTCCAGTCTGGTCTCGCGTTCCTTTTATCGGAGTTGTTCGCTTTAATGGCAATTTTAGAATTTTATAGAATTTTCTAGGCATTTATTGGACTTTATTAGCATTTTTTAGACAATAGTTTTCATATTAAATAGAATAAATAAGTAGATTTTATTTTCACTAGAATTTGATGGATTTTATTGTTAACATAGGGTTTAGATAGATTTTATTTTAGATAAACAGTATAGACTTTTAATAAATACTAAATAGATTAATAGATTTTGTTACTATTTTTTTTAGAATATTTTGTTTTAGAAATCTTTAGATTTGTTTTAGATATTAAATAGATTTTAACAGTTTTAATAGTTTTTAGATTTGTGAGAATATTAATTCCTAGAGTTAATTAGATTTTTTTTAGGTTTAATTAGTCATTAATTGGTAGAATATATTAGGTCTAACTGATTAGAATTAATTGGTTAGGTTAATTAGTTCAATTCAGATTTTAATTCAATGTGGATTAGGTGGTTTTCGTTTAATTTTAATGGATGTTAGTCAGATTTTATTAATTAGTCTTTAATTAGGTTTACCATTTTAATTAGATTAACCAGTTTTTAATTCAGTTAATTAGTCTTAATTCACGTTAATTCATCAATTAGTCATTAATCCATTTTCATTAGGTCATTTTAATTCTGTTAATCAGTATTAATTTGTTCATTATCCAGTATTAGTCTCAGTATTAAGTCATTGGGCTTTTTATCCAAGTATTTTCAAGTAGGCCCACTTCTGCAAGTCCAAAAATCATGTCCATATAAAGCCTTCAGCCACGTGTGGATCCAGGGGGGAGCCACATCACAATTCCCACGTCCTGCCACGTTTTCCCCACCATCTCTCTCTCTCTCTCTGCCAACACACAGCACACGTGTCTCCTCCCTCTCACTCCTCAGTGCCAGCGCACATCCCACTAACCAGCCCTCACCGCCGGCCATGCAGCCACCGGCCCGGACGCCTTTCTCCACCGCAACCGTCGCCGGAGATCGTTGAGGTCGCCGGAAACTGCAAATTCTCCCTTTTCTCCAGAAATCACCCGTTCATCATCTTCTACCTTCGTCCACCCTGTCACCGGAAAACATAACGACCCGCCGGAATCTTCATCGATCCATCCACGTTCATCCAGATCTCCAGATCTCAGCAATCTCCATCTATTCTTCAGGATTTCTTCACGGAGTTCATCAACAATTTTCCAGATTCTTCCTCAAGATCTACGAATGACTTTCTTCATCCAGATTTCTCCAGAAGCTCTTCGTGTTCAATAGTTTTTCTGGAGATTCATACGACCTTCAACCACGTTCATGTTCATGCGCCTCCTTCAAGTTCTCCCAGCAATACTCATATATCTTCATCATCCTTCAAGAAGCTTCGTCATCAGCTTCGTCTTCGAGAACGTCCCCAGAACTTCTTCGCCAAGAACTTCATCGTAACTGATTCTCCAATCTTCAGCTTCGTCGAGTCCACCGCATCATTAGTCAAGATCTTCAAGGCTCCCAGATCGTCTTCAAACATCATCAAGTTTGTTGATCTTCGAGCGTCCACGAAGAACTCTCCAGAAGCTTCATCGTCTCCGTTGCTTCACCCAGGTTTCGCTTCTTTTCGTCTCATAGTCGTTTGTTCAGCTGGATTAGGGTTTCTGTTTTGAGATTTGAGTGTTAGATTTGTTGATGAGGATAATCTAGGTTAGGGTTGAACGGATTTGAGTTTGGGAATGATGGTTCGATTGAGATTCGTGAGAGTTTGAGAGTTTCAGAAGAGGGTTCAGAGAGAGTGTTTCAGAGAAGAGAAGCACCGCTAGGGTTTGGTTTAGTGAACAGTGAACGAGTTTGTGAGAGGAGGGATTTGTTTTGTTAGCTGGTTTGTGGGTTAGGGTTAGACTCAGCATTGGGCCCAAATTCGTTTTGCTAAGGATCCCCCCATTCCACTTATTTCGCCACCCCCTGGTTCTATTTTCTTTTTGAATTTCTTTTGTTTCATTCATGTTAGAAAATAATTCATAAAAAATAGTAGGATTATCCAATTAATTCCCTTCTTTTTTCTATAGATTCATAATTCAATTTAGAATTTTATGGTGCAAAAGTATTGAATTGATCATGTATTTTCATTTTTATTTGCATTTTTGTATTTTAATTTGTATTGAGTAATTGATTTGTGATGTGTCTGCCTTGTTGATTTTATTTCTCTCGCTTGGTAATGAATCTTGCTTTTCTTTTTTAGTATGTTGTACTAGACTAATGCATTCTCCCCATAGGATTTTCATAGATTTTTTAGAAATTGATTGATGTTGTTTTAGGGTTAGAGAGTAGAGACCTCATAACTTGCTGGTTAACCCTTGACCATTCAATGTTAGGGATTGTTTAGTAGCCTTAGAAGTTGACTTAGGCTCTGAGATTTGATCTTGGGATCATAGAGCCATGTAGGTTTCCCTTAGATTTTTGGTGGATTTTTAGAAGTTGTTTTGCTATTTTTGCTTGAGCTTGAGAATACGAGAAGTCTTGAGGGCTTCTGACTTTGAAGTTCAACTGTGGTTGAACTTTAGAGATAGTTTCTTTGGGTTTGAGGGCCTGTGGTTTCTTCTTGAAGATGGAGGCTGGATGAAGACTTGATGGAGCTTGCAAGGATGCATAGATTGAAGACCTGGTCTAGGAGCTTGCTCTCTTTCTGTGAGGTTTGAGATCCTGAAGTTTGAGGGAAATTTATGGTACTTTCCTGAGGAAGGCACTATGGATGTCTTTCATTCTTTCTTCTCACCTCTTTCTTAAGTATCCAATGATGTTGGAGCCTTCATGTGAGTTTAGTTTCTCCTGAGGAGGAATGTAAACCGATCACAGTTGTTGAGCCACATGGGATATGATTCCTAAGTGGAAGCCCCCTAGTATTTTCCAGAGGAAGGCACTATGGGTCTGTTCACTTAGTTCCCTTAGTTCATGTAGGATTTCTCAAGTATCCAATGATGTTGGAGCCTTCATGTGAGTTTAGTTTCTCCTGAGGAGGAATGTAAACCGATCACAGTTGTTGAGCCACATGGGATATGATTCCTAAGTGGAAGCCGCCTAGTATTTTCCAGAGGAAGGCACTATGGGTCTGTTCAGTTAGTTCCCTTAGTTCATGTAGGATTTCTCAAGTATCCAATGATGTTGGATCCTTCATGTGAGTTTAGTTTCTCCTGAGGAGGAATGTAAACCGATCACAGTTGTTGAGCCACATGGGATATGATTCCTAAGTAGAAGCCTCCTAGTACTTTCCTGAGGAAGGCACTATGGGTCTGTCTACTTAGCTCCCTTTCTTTGGTAAGCTTGTCTTGAAGCTTGAAGAATGGGATTAATTTCTCCCTTTAGAGTTTGGCTTAGAGATTTGATTAAGGTTTTGTGTAGGGCTTTTGCTCAGGGGTTTGATTATAGTTTTGTCTAGGGGTCCTGCTCAGAGGTAGTTTCTTGCTTTTGGATAGGAGTTTGCCAGGCTGGTTAGCCTTCTCTTTGTGTTGATTGACTTGTGTGGTGCTGTGCTGCATTAATCTTAGGGGTTCATATAGATATTTCTGAGATAGGTGCATCTTAGAAATAAGCCTGCTTGTGTGCATAAGAAGTTGAGGTGGGCCTCCTTCTGCTTGATTGTTATTGAGTGGCTTTGCTTGTTGGTATTTGGTAGAGCTGAGCTCCCTTACCTCTGTGGTTTGTGGCCTTTGTGCCTTGCTTGTTTGGTTGTTACATTCATGCATATTTCCAGTATTTCTTTACTTTGCAGTGTTTCCTGTTTGCTGTTTAGTTCTGTTGCCATGATCCCTTAGGAGCTCTAACTCCTCTGCTGTGGAGGAGTTATGATAGACATTAGGTTGGTTAACCAGGCATGATAACATTAGGTAGATTTCCCTTTTCAACCATAGTTTTAGGGTGTCTCTTTCCTTTCTCAAAACAACAGAAAAACACTTAATAAGGGATAAAACAAAAGTGAATTCATTTCTTCCGTCAAAAGATTTGAACAAACATCAAAACCTTTTGTCCTCCTGGACTGTGAAAACCCTTGGTTAAGGTACATTTTCCCATAAAAAACACTTGAACAGCTTGTGTTGTGCGTAGCCCGAACTACGTTTGCTCTGATCTTCCATGCCGTGTGGAAGTACGTAGGCACAGGACGCGATGTCCTGGCGAGCAACCTTCCCCCCCGTCTAGACGTAGGTAGTCGAACTACGTTGACTCTGACTTTCCCATTGCACGAGGGAGTACGTAGGCCCAGAACACCGTATGTTCTGTCGAGTCCTGTCCTTTTCTTTTCTTTTCAGACTGACCACTAGCGTAGATAGATAAACACCCCCTTTTCCTTATAAACACCAAGCGTGGATCCCGTCGAGTACGACAGACGTGAGGGGTGCTAATACCTTCCCCTTGCTTAACCGACTCCCGAACCCAGGTTTTGGTTGCGATGACCATACCTTTCCCGTTTTTTGCGAGGTTTACTTCGAGCGTTTCCTTTCCCTCCGTTGGGATAAATAACGCACGGTGGCGACTCTTCTGTCAGCCGGCGCCGATTTTTGCAGTAGCGACAAGGACCAAAACTCTGCTCTGTCAAGAACAAACATCTATCTGCTGATGAGACCCTCTGACCCCAATCATAAATCTGCTCTGTCAAGAACAAATACACATCTGATGAAAAACCCTGCTCTGTCAAGAACAATCATATATCTGCAGATGAGATCCTCAGATCCCAACAAAACTGATCCACTATCAAGAAAACCAGGTGGTCTGAAGGTCAAAGTTTCTTGCAATAAACCCAACCCTGCTCACAGGTATGGACCTAAACTGACTCAAGTTCGGCATCCTATGCGGTCATCAGCGTCACAGACATTCAAGAGGGGTGATACGATACCCAGAAGGTGTGGCATCACCAGCTCATGAAGCGGCCTCACTCGGCTGAATCCCAAATGATCGGTCCCCAGAGTCGACAATCCTCCAAACCAACAACCCCCTCAACCCAAAGGGTTGAAAAAGAAGTCAACCGGGAGAACCTCGTCTGAGCGTGGATTTCATGAGACACTAGTGCCTGCCAAGCAAGCATGCGCCCACTAATTTCCACAACTAATGCTAAGTTCACTCAAGCCTGGGTCTGGCTTCTCACTCATCAGAATGCCCCTCCCACAACAGCATAGAAAATCATATCATACTGAAAATAAAGTGTGGGAAAGAAAATGCGATAAATAAACACAACCCAACAAGTAATCATACAAGCGCTAGGACTGACTCTCGCAGGGGACGTCGGATCCCCAAACTGACTCGCATTCAGGACGTTGGATCCCAGGAAACTATCAAGTCCCCAGTAGAGTCGCCAGTTGTCGCTTCCGCGAAATAAGGTGCCGGCAAAACAGAAGAGTCACCACCTTTCGTTATTTATCCCTCAGAATGGGAAAGGAAACGATCGGAAAAACCTGACGAAAAAGGTATAAGACAAGGTCATCGCAACCGTTGTCTGGGTTCGGGAGTCGGTTACGCAAGGGGAAGGTATTAGCACCCCTCACGTCCGTCGTACTCGACGGGATCCACGCTTGTTGTGTTTACTGGACGAGTTGGTTTATCTATCTACCTATCAAGGCTGGCTTAAACAGAAAAGAAAAATGACTCGGTAAAGCGTCGCGCTTTATGCCTATTATCAGAGAATGAGAAATCAGTATTGTGCCTACGTACTCTCAACAGGTATGAGAGATCAGAGCTTACGTAGTTCAGGATAATACGGATTACGGGAATTCAGATTCATCTGTTTTATCGAGTAGGGCTAAACAGCAGTTCCAGCAGTTAGGGACAAAGCCTTTTTGCGGTGGCGCTGAAGTTTAACGACACTCTTTTCTTCAGAAAAGCTTCCTTTGAATTATGGGCCCACGGGGCAAAAAGGTTTGAAGTTTGTTTTCTGTCTTTTACGGAAGAACTGTTTTTTATTGTGTTTGCAATTTCAATCGCACTAAAGACTATGACCTGAGAGTGAATGCGTCGTATGTCACCCAAAGGGTACCATACTAAACATCCAGACTGTTGAAAAGAAACTCTCCAACAATCCTTTCCCAGATAGCTTAAGTCTCGTAACATACGAAAGAGATCATTCATGATTACTGTATCTTAAGCTGTTTTGAGATGAGAAGAGAACAGGCTCAACTAAAGGGGAGACTATCAAGTCCTAATGTTGTCATGCCAAGGATTCATCCTATGGTTGAGGTTTGAAACAGGGAACTCCTAGACGTTATCATGCATAGGTTTCAACCTAAAGTTCTATCATCACTTCCTTATCAAAGGAAGTGAGATTCCTAAGGGATCATGTCAATGATAAACAGAAACAGATAAAGCATCAGCTTAAACAGTAAACAATAATACAGTAAAATGCATGCAATGCAAGTGAGGGAGGAAATGTGTGTGGGGCATCAGCCTCCACAAGCTCATCTCAACCTCAAGCCAGAATGAATAACAGTAATCATACAGGAAGAAATAACATGCTATCAAGCAAAATGCAATAAACTGTAATCATACAGAAGAAGTAAACATGCTATCAAGCAAAATAAACCACATGGGCAAGGGAGCTGGGCTCTACCGAATACCCGCAAGCAAAGCCATACATTAACAATACAAGCAGAGGGAGCAACTCAACCTCTAGTGAAATCATGCTCCTAGATTAAAGTCAGTCTAGATATGAACTTATTCTAATGCATCAAGCAAGTCAAACAAGTCACAACAATACAGAAAAGAAAAACTGACAAGAAAAGAAAGCAGATCAACCCCTCTTTCAAATCCAAGCTTCAGCTCCTCTGACAGCAACCCAGTCTTCAGACTTCAATCACCCTTCAAGGCTACCATCTCTCATGACAAGTATCAACTTGCTTCTCCAGGGTTTCAACCCATCAAACATAAGCTTCAACTTATTCTCCCTTCTTCAAGCTTCATCTCTTTAGTCAATTCCACGTTCAGGATTCACTCCTAACTGCAAGTATCAATTTGATTCCTTCAGGCTCTCAATGTATCAATGTAAGTATCAACTTATCTCTTATTCCTTAAGCCTCAGCTCTTCACTCAATTCCAATTGAATCCTCTTCATAAGTATCAACTTAGTCTTCAAGCTTCAGCTCTCTTTGCTTTACCAGTATCAACTTGGTCTTCTTCCTCTACAAGCTTCAGCTTCTCAGAGTAGTCTTTAATCACATGGAAGTGTCAACTTCATCCTTCAATCTTCTTCAAGCAAGGAACTCCTCACTCTTCATTCAATCTCCATTGGATCTTCAAGTATCAACTTGTTCTTCTTGCTCTCCAAGCTTTAGCTGCAATGGCAATGCTCAAGGAATCATCCTCTCCCACACTCTTCAATGAAGTCCTCATCTTCAAACTCAAGTCTAACATCTTTCAAGATACTCAAACCAGAAGACAATTGATTTAACAGGATGAGGGGAAATGATAAACAGCTTACTGACAACCAAAGGAAGCCTGTAAGGGTTCATCATTATGAGAGACTGGTTCCCTCAAAGTTCTACTTCCCAGATAAAGCCACTCATCCTTCCAAAGGAGGGATGTGAATATCTGAGAAGGACTTTTAGTCATTGGGAGGAATGGAAGCACAAGATGCTTTCCATATTTGTGAAAGAAATCATTCTAACTATAAGGCTCTCCCTATGTCTCCTATCTCCTAAAACTTCATCAGACACCTTCAGGCACAAACAAATCCAAAGCTCCAAGCAACCTCAAGCAACTTCAAGCATCCTCACCTTGTCTTCAACTTGTCTTCAATCTCAACCAAAGGCAAACAAAGCAAAAACCCTAATCTAAGGGGACTAAGGAAGTTAAACTATTTGAATTAGTAAGTTAGGATCACCTAAAACCTAGTACTAAAGTTAGTCCTAACTAAAATACTAAAACCAATTGTAAAATCCTACAAAAATTACTATGGGAACCTAGGTCAATCATGACTCTACCACATTAATTTCAGAGATCAAATCATCAAATTAGACCTAGAACTAAATTCTACATCATAAGGTATCAAACCTAAACCCTAAAAGGAAACACCTAAATATCAATCTAGAAAGCACACCTATTCTCATCACAAAAATGTGAGAAAAATTCTATGGGATCATACATGTCTAACCTAATCACACACACAAAATTAGGATCAAAGTCATCACCACATGATCACATAAAATTCCACAAAAATATGTATCAAACATAACCATTTTAATACCAATTAAAATGTAAAGTTCCCAAAAAATCAGAAAATACATGAAATGAAAATATTTTTTATCTGAAAAATACTAGACTCAATCATGAGTAAAATGCAAAAAGAATGGGATTAATTGGATTAATTTTCAATTTATTATGAATTTTCCAAGAACCATGAATAAAATGAAAAAACAATGAAAATCCAACTAAAATAATAACACGCGCGGTGTGGATAGCAATGATAATCAACACAAATAATGGATTGGGCCATCAGGGGGGTGTGGATAACAACCAATTCACTAAGCCTAGCATCAGCTACTAAATGAAACGCAGCGTTTCATTTATTCAGATCCTTCACAACTTGAAATTAAAACGTGGCCATCGGATCAAGCTCCTAGTCAAAGTCCAACCCCCATCCAACGGTGCTAACATCATCTTCTACCTTTTGAATGCCTGAACTTCGTGCCCAGCTCCGGCCACCACCGTGGTGCTCCGGTCGTCTTCCTCAACCCTAGTTCTCTCTAGGAGCCTCCATTGCAAATGGTTAAAACATGAAACTTATCCCAAATCTTGTCACGAGTTCAACCATACCCTTAGCTTCCTCTGAAACCTCAAGATTCACCATATCTAGTTCTCAACCGAAAATGGTAATTCACCTATTTTGTCACTAATTCTCAAATTAACTATCTGAAATCAATCCTACACCATTCTACAATGAGTCTAACACCTTAATTCACCTTGATTCTACCTAAATCATGCTAGAGGAAGAAAGTTACCAACCTGAAAATCTTGGATGAACAGATGCACTAAACCTCCAATTCAAGCTCTCCAATCTTGCAAACACGATCAATGAACCCTCTCCTTGCTTCTGTATGCAAAAGAACCGGTTGAAAGTGCTTGAATCTTGAAACCCGATAGTGAGTTGCAGGTGGAAAAATTCACTTGCTCATACACTATTCAGCCATGAATTCTTCTTGATAATGATCTGGAATCACTCCTTGACATCCATGGAAGAAGTTTCAATCAAGAAAATGGATGGAAAGTGAGGAATTTGGTGAAACAGAATTCAATTGCAAGCTATGGAAATTCAATCTCAATTTATGCTCTCTTCTTCAATCATCACCAACCTCTGCAATGGATCACCTCTACTCAATATATAGAGGATGTTTGGATGATCTAGAACCCTCTAGATCCTTCTAATGAGAGTTTCCATTTCTCATGTCATGAGATTTTCAACCATGTATCATGATATGCACCATTCTGTTTGCAGCTTGGAACCAACCTCATTCACTTCCAATTTCTCCCCTAGTGACATTTTGAGAGTGTTTAGCTTGCAAAGTTCCTTGGTTATGCCTTGATTCTATGTTTTGCACATGTTACTTAATATGCAAGTAAGTATTTTCCAAAGCAAGTCCACAAATTGAATCTCAACTCAAAAATGTGGCTAAAACAATGTTCTTAAAATGTTTTCTAGAGTCAAAATGATATACTACATGCCATGGTTTGGATGTGTAGGCTGAAAATATCAATTTCCAACTTTGGTTTATTTAACTTATGCCCTTATTTTAGGTCATTTTTGCAACTTTGAGCTACAAGCATTTCCAACAACTCATGACCTCCTTAATAGCCTTAAAACATTATTTTGAACAAGTTTGATGTTGAAGATTTTTCCATTTGAAGCTTGGAAAGAGGAGTTATGGCCTTAGGCTTGAAATGACCTGTAATCTCCAAATGACCAAAATGCCCTTGACTTGTCAAAGCCATAACTTGAGTTCTACCAATCCTATCAAGGACTTCTAGTACTCTATAGAAATCTAAGAGGATAAGGAACAACATTCATGTTAACCAAAAGTCCATAGGAATCATCCTTCTTGGGCAAACGTTTGGTGCAAGTTGGGTAACTTTCAAGCCCCCAAATTCACATACCTCAGATGACCTGTAACTTGTCAAAGTCATAACTTGAGTTCTACAAATCCTATCAAGGACTTCTAGTACTCAAATTAAAGCTAAGATCATGCTTTACAACATTCATGTTGGGGGCAAGATGATATGACAATCACATCTTGGGATAAACTGCCTTGGAGATAGGGGTCAAACTAGGGGATTTTACACTGTCAAGCCTTAGAAACCCTAGCTTGAAACTTCTCAAACTCTTCAATCATGATGAGTTAACCTTGGAATTATCCTTATAACATCTCAATGTGTCAATCCATGATCACATGGCCTTTGAATTAGGTCTCAACCTTGTTCAAATCATCAGTTGACCTAGGGTTGACCCAGTCAAACCCTAATTACACCATTCATGGCTGAGTCTTCTTAATCTTACACAATGACCTGTCTAGGCTTCATGATGGCTTTCAAGACATCTCATAAGCTCTCTCAAGGCTTCAAGTCTACATTCATGGCTTCAGAATCATCTGAGGTCTTCCCACAATTCTCAAGTTAGGAGACACACCCTCTTGGTTTCAACCACTTACTCTGAGGATCTTTTAACTTCTCTGACAAGGATATCAACCCTTGAACACTTGAATAACCTTCTTGGCTAGCCTCATAGTCTTGTATAGCTCTTGATTGGTAATCATACCTCTTGATCTCCTGCATACATGTCAATGAAATGCAAATGATAATGCTAATGTGAATGAAATGAAACATAAGCTAGGTAAAGAAATGTTGGTCAAATTTTGGGGTGCAACATTACCAAAACAAAACAAGAAGAAATGCAAGCAATAGCACAAAGGAAACAAGCATGCATCACATAGGAGTTCAAGTTGGAGGCACAAAAAGAAAGGCATCAATCAACAAGCAATGAACATAATTTTGACCTAAAAATGAACATACAACAAGCTCAACATGTCTAGAATGTGAAACAAGAAGAGTTGAGAGCTTATTGGATCCACAAAGGTCATTTCCAATCCAAACTAGGTCAAGCACTTGTGTGAGCTATCCTATGGAATGACCTAACTTGTAAGTCACTTCAAAAAATAGGAAAAGGGCTCAAAAAATATCAAATAAAATGCACAAAGAAGCTAAAATATTGGCAACCAGAGGCCAAGAAATCAAGACAAATATCCTCTCAAAGCACCATCAAAAGAATCAATTCATTTGGATGCACCACTTTGAAATGGGAAAAACAAAGGCAAGAAGAAAAGCCACAAAACTCAACCCAAAAGTCAACAACCAGGGGCAAAATGGTCCTCTAAAATTGATCAACTCATCATTGAGATGAGGATCAATTTTCAATCATTGGATCAAAAAGGAATGAGAGAAATAAATACAAACACAAAACATGTTACAATTTAATTCAATTAGAACAACTCCAATACTTAATTCATTTTTTAATTGAAAATAAAACAGAAAAATAAAATAAAAATGTCCAAAAAAATATTAGACATCTCAAAGTATATAAAAAATATTTTTGGTGAATTTTTGGAGTATTGGAACTATTTTAATTAATTAAAATTGTAGACAGAAAATAAAATAAAAAACAAAAGAAAATAATATGAAAATGACAAAAGGCTGTGGCAAATAGCAATGAATTGAAGTACAAAAAGGGAATTGGGCCCAGCTGGGGGTGCGCTTAGCAAGTGCGCACTAGGCCCAACAGCAAACTCAAACAAAGCCAAACAAATCTAGTAATCCAATGCATCAAAGTCAACAGGGTACACCATGGAAGTGCGTTGGGAAGCGCTTGATCACAAGGTAATCAAATCAGAAGGTCATGATCATGCCAGCAAATAAATGAGGATTTAAACATAATCACGTAGATCCAGTCAACAATGGCCTACTGTAGGTCTTAATCATATCCGTTTATTCAAAAAGTATGATAATCCATCGCTCCTCATCTCACCACGTCAGCAGGTCAAAGTCAAAAAGTCTCAGACTCAATGTCACGCGTCAGATCTAAATACTAAGTCAGCTAATTCAACATCATCCAACGGCTGCTGGCTTTCTTCTTCATTTAAATTGAACCAGCAAGGAGCCAAAACTTGTGGCGGCCGGAGAAGATTCCGGTCATCTTCTCCAGCGAGTTCATCAACACCAGAATTCCAAATCTCACCAAACTTAACAAAAATCACATGGATCTCTTCCTCTACTCACAAGGATCATCGTGATCTACTCCATTTTTATTTCTCTCCAAAGATCAAGCCAACACGAATCAAAACAGAAAATGCACATCTAGGAAAATCATCTCAAACGGCCATGATTCTAAACCTAAATCCATCTATGCATCACCAGCAACCTAACCTCATGTCTAATCTAACTTAATTATGCTTAAATTAAGAGAAATCATGAATGAAAAAAACCTGATCCGAAGTTTTATTTTAGTCACCTTCAAGCTTGAATTCTTGCCTCAAATGCTGCAGATTCCATCAAGGATGTATGCTATAGCTATCTGGATACTTAGTTCCTCTTGATTTAGCTTCAAACTTCAAATTCGAATTCCACTTGAGAGCTCCAATTTCTTCAACTATTCTCACTGCTTTTCCCTCCAAATGCCATCCAAAACCATCTGAATCTGATCCATGTCTTATATAGAAGAAGTTTGGATCACTATCTGGCCCAATCATGGCCCAATTCATCCAATTCAATTTTCAACTTTCCTTCACTTTTTCACTCATGGCTTTGCACGAATTCCCTTCTGTTTTGCCTCCAAATTGCTTCAAATGCATTGCTTGCAAGGTGGTGAAAATGAAGGGCTGAGATTATTCCCTTAATTCCAATCAATGGTTGAGATTGGTTATGTAACTTCATGATGAAGAAATCTTGAAAATGGATAACTTAAACACCTCAAATTCAAAATCTAAAATTGCCAATGTGTTTAAAAAGTTGTTTGCACTCAAAAAATGCACTTATTTGCACCAATTGATCAATAATGAATTAATTCCCATTTTGCCCTTTTAAGCTTCCTTTCATGAAAATTCACATATCCATTCTTCAAACCAAGCCTAAACCATGACTTATCAATGTTTGACTAAACAAATAACACCATTTGGAGCAATTTTTATGTTGGAAAGATCTTCATTTGAAGTGTGCAAGTTGGTGAAATGGACCTATAATTTTATGACCTATAATCTTACTTTCCCAAAATACCACTGACTTGTAACCCTCATAACTTGAGTTCTACAAATCAGATGAAATACTTATGGTACATTTTAGAAATCTAAGACCAAGATCTACAACTTTCATGTTGGCCAAAAGTTAAGGAAAAACATCCTTCTAGGTAAAAAATGTTCTTGGAAGTTGGTTGACATTTGCTGACCAAAATCACATTCATCTGATGACCTGTAACTTGTCTGGATCGTAACTTGAGTTCTATAAATCCAATCAAGGACTTCTAGTACTCAAAAGAAATCTAAGAACATGCTCTACAAGTTCCATGTTGGTCAAAAGTTAAAATGAAACTTGTATCTTGAGATAGGTGGTCTTGAAGTCAGGCACTAAATAAGAGATTTTACCTTGAGAACCCTAATTTAGTAACTTCTCACACACTTGATCCTTGATGAATTGAACTTGAAATAATATCTCATATATCTTAACACCATCCCATGACCATAGAGACTTTGAATTGAGTTTTAATCTCCTTCAATTTCACAGCTGACTGAGGATTTACCAGATGAAAACCCTAGATGCAACACCTTCAACTGTAACCTTTCACCCTTAGCACAAACACTTGGATGAGCTCCACAATGACCCTCAAGGAATTAAATGAGCTCTCTCAACCTCTTATATCCATAACCATGGCTTCAAAATCCTCTGATGATCTTGAACTGGCCTCCAAGTTAGGAGCTGACCCACATACATCCATCCTTTCTTTCACAAGACCAATGTCCATTTCCTGATGGCTTGATGACCATCCAAACTTGAGTAAAACCCCTTGCTTAGGCTCAACTCTCTGCGTAGACTCCTCTTGATATGCATAAAATCTTGATCCCCTGTTCAATGAAAAATGCTATGCAATGCAAATGCTAGAAAGAAAATGAAATGAAACATAAACCAAGTTAAGAAAAGGTTGGGCAAATTTTGGGGTGAAACAATGTGGTGCCAACACTTATTATTTTTTGGTTTTTACATTTAAACCGGGTCCGTCCCCTAGACCAATAACAAACAAAATCCTGTCCCCTAGGCTTTCAAACCCCACTATAGCTTTGGGACAAGTCACTAGTCTCCACGAAACTAGCAAGCATTGCCTCTTGACAACAAATGATGCGTATGCAATCAACAACCATATGCACTTAAGACCGTTCTCGCATCTTAACCCCATGCATACTCAAATAATTCATCACACAAGAATTATAACATGATTGCACATACAACACATTTCATAATAACCAAAGTATTCATACTTTCAACATCATCATTACATTTATCAAGTAATGCATAAGAATCATTTAGATTCAATCACAATTCACAACACAGTTCAATGATTACACATAGGACAATCAATCTATCACCAATAATTGAATTCAATATTCAATACACAATCAACTTGTTAAACAACAATTGATATCACAATAACCAACCAAAGGTTTATAATCAATTAATACTCAAGTAAATAATCAATAAACCATCTTAATTAATCCATGTTCTAGTTAAAATTTAATTAAACAATAACTTTGTGTAATCAAACTTCCAGTACATGACTTTTCCAAATTTCAGCTTTTGTACAACATGCAATCGATTTGAGTTATGGTGCAATCGATTGTATGACTCAATTTCTCATATTTTTAGCTACTATTTTTAAGTGCAATCGATTGACATCTTAGTGCAATTGGTTGTACCCTTGAAAATTTCATCATTTTAGCTACTGTTTTACTGTGCAATCGATTGACATATTAGTGCAATCGATTGGACAACTAAAAATTCAGTTTCCAGCAGCTTTGCTCAGTATGCAATCAATTGACGTATTGGTGTAATCGATTGCTCACTGTGCATTTTGGAAAAATTATGCAGAAAATTGTATTTTCACCAACCATTCCCTTCTTTGCTACCATCATCAATCCCTTCATATTAGGGCATTCACAAAACTCGAAAATTCACCAAATCATGAGAAATCTATGGGTTTTTCCTTACCCAATCTTCTACCCATTAACCATTAACCCACAATTCCAATAATGAGAGAATACCCACCCTTACCTTAGGTTTTTCTTTGGAGAAGAATCCTTGATTCCTTGAATGCTTGGATTCTGATTTTCTCCTTTCCACTCTTCTTTCCTCTTGCCTCTTTATCTTCTTCTCCTCTATGCTCTCTATTCTCTTTCTTTCCCTTCTTTTCTCCTCTTACTAACTTCTATCCTTCTATTTTATAAAACCCTAACAATTAATCTATTGGGCTTTACCCTACTCTATCTCACTTTCTATTCACACACCTATAATTAGGCCCAACTAATCAATCTAGTAATTATACATTATTCTACCAAATAGAATAAATCAATTAATTTAATTAATTCAAAATATCACATATTTAGATTAAATCAATTAAATCAATTAACTCATATAAATTAGATAAATCAAATAATTCATTTAAATCAAATAAATCACATAAATAAATAAATTAGTACAAATAATTAATTATTAAAAATTGGACTGTTACACCTTTCACTCACCTCTCTCAAACCCTTCGTTTTAATCCATACGCAGCGTATCACAACAAACATCAACAACAGCTTCAAGAACACAAATGAAACTTTTTCCCAACTTCCCCCGGATTCAAACCAAAACAGAAACAAAAAATGGAGAAGAGTTGATTTTGAAGATAGGTTAAGGAAGAAAATCTTTTGGGCGAATTTCGAAAACAAAAATGCAAGAGCAGGAGATCATTTCGAACTGTTGATGGGTTTACCACCCCTTTTTGCTGTTTTTTAATTCTTTTGTGTTTTTTTCTTTTTATATTATTTATAATAATATATTTAAGACAATTCAATATGTATATTAGTTTAATTAACTTATAACTTTTTTTAATTTATATATATATATATATATATATATATATATATATATATATATATATATATATATATATATATATATATATATATATATATATATATATATATATATATATATATATATATATATATATATATATATATATATATATATATATATATATATATATATATATATATATATATATATATATATATATATATATATATATATATATATATATATATATATATATATATATATATATATATATATATATATATATATATATATATATATATATATATATATATATATATATATATATATATATATATATATATATATATATATATATATATATATATATGAGATTGATGAAGATGAAGACTTTCCTGAAGAGCTAGCTATACTTTTGAAACAAGAAGAGAAGATCATTTTGCCTCATCAGGAGGAAATCGAGGTTATTAATCCGGGTTCTAAAGAAGTTGTCAGAAATGTTCGGATATGGGCTGCGTTGCAGAGTGACATCAAGCAAAGACTGATTGAGATGCTTCAAGAGTATAGTGACATCTTTGCTTGGTCGTACGAAGATATGCCCGGGCTTGACACTAATATAGTGGTTCATCGTTTGCTGTTGCGTGAAGAATGTCCGTCGGACAAGCAGAAGCTTAGAAGGACAAGACCAGATATGGCTGTAAAAATCAAAGAAGTCCAGAAGCAGTTGGACGCAGGATTTTTAGCCGTGACAACTTAACCTCCGTGGGTCACCAACATCGTAACTGTACCTAAGAAGGATGGGAAGGTACGGATGTGTGTAGATTACAGAGATTTGAATAAGGCGAGCCCAAAGGATGACTTCCCGCTCCCTCACATTGACGTATTGGTTGACAATACTGCTCAATACTCCGTATTTTCCTTCATGGATAGTTTTTCCGGTTATAATCAGATAAATATGGCACCGAAAGATATAGAGAAAACAACGTTCATTACGCCGTGGGGGAAATTCTGCTACAAGGTAATGCCTTTTGGGTTGAAAAACGCAGGGGCAACCTACCAGCGGGCTATGGTCACTTTGTTCCATGATATGATTCATCATGAGATTGAAGTCTATGTTGACGACATGATAGCAAAGTCGTAAACGGAGGAAGAGCATCTGGTCAACTTGTTGAAGCTGTTTGAGAGCTCAGGAAGTTCAGATTAAGGTTGAATCCAAATAAGTGCACTTTTGGAGTTCGGTCCGGAAAGTTATTGGGCTTCATTGTCAGTGAAAAAGGAATCGAGGTCAATCCTGCAAAAATAAAATCTATACAAGATATGCCAGCGCCAAAAACAGAAAAGGAGGTTCGCGGCTTCTTGGGGAGATTGAACTACATTGCTCAGTTCATATCTCATTTCACAGCCACGTGTGAACTAATGTTTAAATTGCTAAAGAAAGATCAGGCGGTCGTCTGGAATAAAAATTGTCAAAAAGCATTTGATAAGATAAAAGAATACTTGCAGGAGCCTCCGATATTGATACCCCCAATAGCTGGAAGGCCTTTAATCATGTGCTTAACGGTTCTTGAGAATAATATGGGTTGTGTTCTCGGTCAACACGACGAGACTGGAAGAAAAGAGCCTGCAATCTATTATCTGAGTAAAAAGTTCACAGACTGTGAGTCCCATTACTCAATGCTCGAGAAAACGTGTTGCGCACTCGCTTGGGCTGCCAAATGTTTGAGACAATATATGCTTAATCATACAACCATGCTGATTTCGAGGATGGATCCGATCAAGTATGTCATCGAGAAGCAAGCGCTCTCAGGAAGAATTTCCAGGTGGCAGATGGTACTGACAGAGTACGATATACAATATGTTTCCCAGAAAGCCATCAAGGGAAGTGTTCTGTCAAAGTACCTTGCAGAACATCCTATCGAAGACTATCAACTGATGAAGTTTGAATTTTCTGACGAGGACATCATGTTCCTCAAAGTGAAGTACTGTGAAGAGCCATTACCCGACGAAGGCCCAGAGAAGGGTTCTCAGTGGCAGATGATATTCGATGGAGTTGTCAACTCCTATGGTACTGGAATTGGGGCAATCATTACAACTACTCATGACGCTCATATTCCCTTCACTGCCAGGTTGACATTCCCTTACATTAATAATGAAGCCAAGTACGAAGCGTGCATCATGGGTCTGGAAGAAGCTATTGATTTGAGAATCAAGAATTTGGATGTATATGGAGATCCAAAACTAGTGGTTAATCAGATCATGGGAGAGTGGGAAACTCGTCAGCCAAATCTAATTCCTTACAAAGATTATGCAAGGAGGTTGTTACCCTTCTTTGACAGGGTAGAGTTTCACCATGTGCCATGAGTAGAGAATCATATGGCAGACGCTTTGGCAACGCTATCTTCGTTGTATAAAGTGAATTTTTGGAACGATGCTCCAAGAATAGTCATCTCTCACCTCGATAGGCCCGCTTTCATATTCGCCATTGAGGAAGCTGCGGATGGCAAGCCATGGTTTTATAACATACAAAATTTCCTCAAGAAACAAGAGTATCCTCCAGGAGCTTCAGCTCAGGATAAGAAGACCCTGAGGAGGTTTTCTGGTAACTTTTATCTAAACCCAGATGGTGTGCTTTATAGAAGAAACCATGATTTGGTGTTATTAAGATGCGTGGACGAAAAGGAAGCAACGTTACTTATGAAAGAGGTCCACGAAGTTACTTTTGGTACACACGCCGGCGGGCATGCCATGTCTCAGAAGTTGTTACGAGCAGGGTATTATTGGCTAACTATGGAGTCAGATTGTTTCAAATTTGCGAAGAAATGCCATAAATGCCAGATTTATGCAGACAAAATTCATGTACCGTCGTGCCCATTGAATGTTATGGCGTCTCCGTGGCCTTTCTCCATGTGGGGCATTGACATGATTGGTAAGATTGAGCCAACCGCATACAATGGTCATCGTTTCATCTTGGTCGCCATTGATTACTTCACCAAATGGGTTGAAGCAGCCTCGTATACCAATGTTACAAAGCAAGTCGTAGCCCGATTCATAAAAAAGGACATCATCTGCAGATATGGAGTTCCCGACCGAATCATTAATGACAATGGTTCGAATTTGAACAACAAGATGATGAAGGAATTGTGCCAGAATTTTAAAATTGAGCATCACAACTCATCTCTGTATCGTCTGAAGATGAATGGTGTTGTCGCTTTCGCGAAAATAAGGTGCCGACACAACAGAAGAGTCGCCACCTTTCGTTATTTATCCCTCGGAGCAGGAAAGGAAACGATCGGAAAAACCTAACGAAAAAGGGTAAGACAAGGTCGTCGCAACCTTTGTCTGGGTTCGGGAGTCGGTTACGCAAGGGGAAGGTATTAGCACCCCTCACGTCCGTCGTACTCGACGGGATCCACGCTTGTTGTGTTTATTGGACGAGTTGGTTTATCTACCTACCTATCAAGGATGGCTTAAACAGAAAAGAAAAGTGACTCAGCAAAGCGTCGCACTTTATGCCTACGTATTCTCATCAGAGAACGAGAAATCAGAGTCAACGTAGTTCGACCTACGGCGGGATACAGGGAAGGTGGCTCGCCAATACATCAGTATTGTGCCTATGTACTCTCAACAGGTATGAGAGATCAGAGCTTACGTAGTTCGGGACACTACGGATTATTTTCTGTCTCTTACGGAAGAAGTGTTTTTTATTGTGTTTGCAATTTCAATCGCACTAAAGACTATGACATGAGAGTGAATGCGTCCCATGTCACCCAAAGGGTACCATACTAAACATCCAGACTGTGGAAAAGAAACTCTCCCACAATCCTTTCTCAGGTAGCTTAAGGCTCGTAACGTACGAAAGAAATCATTCATGATTACTGTATCTTAAGTTGTTTTGAGATGAGAAGAGACTAGGCTCAACTAGGAGGGAGACTATCAAGTCCTACTGTTGTCATGCCAAGGATTCATCCTATGGTTGAGGTTTGAAACAGGGAACTCCTAGAAGTTATCATGCATAGGTTTCAACCTAAAGTTCTATCATCACTTCCTTATCAAAGGAAATGAGAGTCCTAAGGGATCATGTCAATGATACAGAAACAGATAAAGCATCAGCTTAAACAGTAAACGGTAATACGGTAAAATGCATGCAATGCAAGTGAGGGAGGAAATGTGTGTGGGGCATCAGCCTCCACAAGCTCATCTCAACCTCAAGCCAGAATGAATAACAGTAATCATACTGAAATAAAACATGCTATCAAGCAAAATACAGTAAACTGCAATCATACAGAAGAAATAGAATGCTATCAAGCAAAACAAACCACATGGGCAAGGGAGCAGGGCTCTACCGAATACCCGCAAGCAAAGCCATACAGTAACAGTACAAGCAGAGGGAGCAACTCAACCTCTAGTGAAATCATGCTCCTAGATTAAAGCTATTCTAGATATGGACTTATTCTAATGCATCAAGCAAGTCAAACAAGGCACATCAATACAGAAAAGAAACAGATAAGAAAGCAGATCAACTCCTCTCTCAACTCCAAGCTTCAGCCCTTCTAACAGCAACTCAGTCTTCGGACCTCCATCACTCTTGACAAATATCAATTTGCTTCTCCAGGTTTCAACCCTTTAACATAAGTTTCAACTTATCCTCCTTCTCCCCAAGCTTCAGCTCTTCAGTCAGTTCCACCTTCAGGCTTCACTCTTAACCACAAGTATCAACTTGATTCCTTCAGGATCTCCAAGCTTCAAAGTAAGTATCAACTCATCCTTTTCTCTTCAAGCTTCAGCTCTTCAGTTAATCTCAGTTGCTTAGAAGTGTCAACTTCATCCTTCAATCTTTCCCAAGCCTCAGCTCTTCATTCAATTTTTACTGGATCTTCAAGTATCAACTTGATCTT
Organism: Lathyrus sativus; assembly: GCA_963859935.3. NCBI lineage: Eukaryota > Viridiplantae > Streptophyta > Magnoliopsida > Fabales > Fabaceae > Lathyrus > Lathyrus sativus. The sequence continues at coordinate 307,540,632 of OZ012737.1, read as the reverse complement.
CTGGCTCTTCAAGCTTCAAAGTAATGGCAGTGCTCAAGGAATCATCCTCTTCCATACTCTTCAATGAACTCTTCATCTTCACACTCAAGCCCAACATCTCTCAAGATACTCAAAACAGGAGAAATCACTTAACTGGATAAGCTAGGATGTTAAATTGCTTACTGACCACCAAAGGTGACCTATAAGGGTTTAACATCAAAGGAATGGTTCCCTCAAAGGTTCTACCTCCTAGGCACCATCAGTTATCCCTCCAAAGTAGGAAGGTGGATACCATGGAAGGACCTTGGATCATAGGGAAGAATGGAGGTGAAAGATACCATCCACGTTTAAGAAAGGAATCAACTAAGTCTAAGCTCTTCCTAATCCCTATCCCTAAAACAACAACAAAACAAACAAGTCTTCAAGCTCTCAAGCCCCTTCTTCCATATCCAAGTCTTCTACTATGCTCCTCAAAGCAAGACCAAGCCCATCAAGCCCACAAAGCAAAGCAAAACAAAATACAAGCCCACAAGGGCAACACAACCAACAATCAATTACAAAAATCAATTAAAAATAGTATACTATCATATTAAAATCTAATATAATTTCTAGGGGATCCTATATACCTACCCTTAATACCCTATATGTCCCAATATCTAACTTGGCCTAGAAACCCAAAATTCTAGTGTTATTGTGGACCTATGTTAAGGATTGACCTAAATCTACACAACCTAAAGTCATCTAATCAAAACTAGTCAAATATTAATCACAAAATTATGGAATAAATCCAGAGGGGAGCTAAGGTCCTAATCTAACTATCCTAAAAATAATGGCCTAAAAATTCAAAGGGAACTAGCTAAACAAAATTCTACAAGTATATGTATCAACATAAAAGGAATTAAAAGCTATTAAAATAGAAAATATACAAAAAATATTAAAAATGCATGAAATGCAAATATTTTTATTTTATAATTTTCTAGACATTAACATGAAATGGGAGAAAAAATCCCCATGCAAAAATCATCATTTTTCTATTTATTATGATTTTTCAAATGTTAAAATAAAATGGAGAAAAAGAAATAAAAATGAGAAATGTTGGGTGCAGATAGTAACTATATTCAGTACAATATCCAGATGGGCTCAAAATGGGGGTGGGGATATCAATGCGCGCCAGGCCCAATTTTCATCATAAAATCAATTAAAAATCACAAAGAAAAAGAAAAATGAACGATGCCGTTAGTAACAAAATTCAGTTAAAAGTCTTAATGGGCCATGACTTGGGGTGTGAATATCAATTACCAACTAAAGCCCAATACCCCAAGTTTAATGAAATGCTTCGTTTAAGCTCTTCAGAGTTTCTTTCATAAACTCAAACGAATCCTGGCCGTGTAATGCCATCTTCAGTCAAAGTCAACCTATGGATCCAATGGTGTACCACTTATCTTCTTCATTTGAATAGGGCTTGGAGGGAAGAACAGCCATGGAAGCTCAGAACTTCAAGCTCATCCTCTCCAATTCGAACCTCATCAATTCTCCATGAAAAACTGAAATTCAAAACCCTAATATGTCCAGAATTTCACCCTGAATCTAACCATGGCATCAAAATCCATTGAAACTTCCTCAAACCTAAAACACGAATCAAACCCCCAAATATGCTCAGGAATCAAAGTTCACCATTCTTGAAATTAATTACCTCAGAATGATCACCACCTCACATTGGTTAAATCTTGATATCAAACTCATGATATATCTCAATATAACTCGTGTTCTTGATCCAAACAAAAATGGTGTCATCAACTCAACCTTCACCAATTGATCTCAAACTTCTCAGAATCCATCTCCTATTGGTCTCTAACCATTCTAACCTAACAATTCTACCTAATCATGCTTAAATTATGGTGTAGAAGAAAAGTTACTAACCTGTCAAATCTTGACTAACAGATAGGGTAAACCTTCACTTCAGCCTCTCAAACTCTTCAGAATCCTTCCTTGCTTGATGATAAAGCTTCTGTTTGCAAAAGATTTGTCCAAGAAAGCCTGAATCTCCCTGAATCTCCAAACCCGATTGTGACTTGCAATCTTCAAAATCCAAAAGCTATCTCCTCAATTATCCAATATCTTCCCCTCAATTTAGTATGCACAGCTTCAGTGTGATCAATGGAATGTGTTTGGATTGAAAGAAGCAATGGAAATGGATCAGAATGTGGAATTTGATTTCAACTTGCAATGGAAGCAATTGAAATGGCTATCTCACTCTCCTCTCTAATCTCTCACCAACCTTGCATCTGAGCAAGTTCTAATCCATATATAGAATGCATTGGACCTCTCTAGATCCTTCTGGAATCATCCAATGAGAAATTGGGATTCTCATGTCATGAGTTTATACTTTCATCTCATCTCATGCCTCATCTCATGCCATGCCTCTTGCAGTAACTTATTCTGACCTGAAATTCTCCTTAGATGAGATATGGGATGTGTTAAGATACTTAGCAAGCTTGTACATTACCTTTCCTTGGGTTTTGCATTTGTGCCTTAATATGCAAGCAACCATTTTTCAAAGCAAGTCTATGATTTAAGCCTCAACTCAAAAATATGGCTGAACCATTGTTTCTAAAATGCTATTTGGAGTTAAAATGACCTATTATATGCCATGGTTTGGATGTGTAACTTGGAAATTTCAATTTCCAACTTCAACTTATTTAACTTATGCCTTCATTTTAGGTCATTTTTATCACTTTTTGCTACAAGCCTTTTCAACATCGCATGACCTCCTTAATAGCCTTAAAACATCATTCTAAGCAAGTTTGATGTTGAATATTTTTCCATTTGAAGCTTGGAAATAGGAGTTATGGCCTTATGCTTGAAATGACCTATAATCTCCAAATGACCAAAATGCCCTTGACTTGTCAAAGCCATAAGTTGAGTTCTACAAATCCTATCAAGGACTTCTAGTACTCTATAGAAAGCTAAGAAGATGAGGAACAACATTCATGTTGACCAAAAGTTCATAGGAATCATACTTCTTGGGAAAATGTTTGATGCAAGTTGGGTGACTTTCAAGGCCCCAGATTCACATACCTCAGATGACCTATAACTTGTCAAAGTCATAACTTTAGCTCTACAAATCCTATCAAGGACTTCTAGTACTCAAATTATAATCTAAGAACAAGTTCTACAACATTCATGTTGGGGGTAAGATGATATGACAATCACATCTTGAGCTAAACTGCCTTGAAGATAGGGGTCAAACTAGGGGATTTTACACTGTCAAGCCTTAGAAACCCTAGCTTGAAACTTCTCAAACTCCTCAATCATGATGAGTTGACCTTGGAATCATCCCTATAGCATCTCAATGCATAAATTCATGATCACATGGCTCTTGGATTAGGTCTCAACCTTCTCCGAATCATCAGTTGACCTAGGGTTGACCCAGTCAAACCCTAACTGCACCACTCATGGCTGAGTCTTCTTATTCTTGTACAATGGCCTCTCTAGGCTTCATGATGGCTTTCAAGACATCTCATAAGCTCTCTAAAAGCTTCAAGTCCATCCTCATAGCTTCAGAATCATCTGAGGAGCTCCCACAACTCTCAAGTTAGGAGACACACAACCTTTGTTTCAACTAATCTCTCTGAGGATCTTCTCACTTCACTAACAAGGATATCAACCCTTGAACACTTGAATAACCTTCTTGGCTAGCTTCAAACTCTTGAATGGTACTCATACCTCTTGATGAACACAAGCTAGGTAAATAAATGTTGGTCAAATTTTGGGGTGCAGTAGCTGCCCCTATTCAAACGGCTTGAACCTGACTGGGTGAGGAGCGAACGACTCTCAACCAAATAAGGTAAAAGACGGTTGAATACCGACAAACACGGAAATTTGCCAACTGCACAAGTACACGGTACTCTGATGGGAACAAATCTTGAAACACTGAAATATTAGCTGCACGACAACTAGATGGAGAAATGGTCACACGGTAACCGGTAACATGGTCGATCATGCCATCAGACATCAGGATTCCTCGGGACTCATCAGGTCAACAATCAAGTTAATCACGCCATCGGGCGTTCAAAGAAAACTTTCGGGCATCAGCCGGATTTCATCAGTAAGTCGGGAATAGGATTCTGGGTCAATCATGAACCAGTTGGGGATACCCCAAACTTCTGCCATTAGGCACTCCGCGTCAGCTGAGTGAACCGCTTCGTTAACACGGTCGGACTTCAATCATCAAGTCTTCGAGGGAAGTTTCAACTTCGCTGTTCAGAAACCTGCTAGGGATGACGCATCTCCGCTGGGGATTCTGGAGAACTATCAAGTAACTCTGCTCCGGGGATCCGGAAATCATTCTGGATGAATCAACTCTGCTGAGGACTTCAAGAATCATCTTGGACACATAATTCTGTCAGGGACTTCAAGAATCATCCTGAACCGTCAACCATGCTGGAGATTTCAGGAATCATCCTGAGCAAACACTCTGGCGGGGACTCTAAGCATCAGCTTGAGCAACCAACTTTGGCGATTGCACTGGGGATCTTAAGAATCATCTTAAGCAAGTGACCTCGCTGGGGAATTCAAGAATCATCTTGAGCCGAAGACTTCGCTGGGGACTTCAAGAATCATCTTGAGCAAGCGACTTCGTTGGGGAAAATTTTAGGAATCATCTTGAGCAATCAATTCTGCGGCGGAACACCTGCAAAACAAGAACGGTAACAACCTAGATCATGTTTATTATGCATATGCTTCGGCAATGGCACAATGCTCCACACGGTGGAAATGCTATGCGTTTATGATAAATGCTATGCAGTCATGCACAATGATGCGATCCCTTCAGCAAAATAAATGCTGAAGGGAGAATCCTCCTGTCAAGGAGAAAGAACCACTCAGATAGGGGGAGGAATCATCCTGCCGAGGAGAACAAGGTCACACCAATCTCAATTGGACTCCGCAGGGGACACAACTTCAATTGACTGCTGCGGGGGAACGAAGCTCTACGAGAACCTGGACCTTCTGAGGGAAAGCGATGTCAATCGCGAGAATAAACTGCACGGCCTTCACGGCTACTTCCCTGGAAATAACGACTCTGGTGGGGAAATGTGGCATCAGCTATTCAACACTCCATTGGGGAAAACCATTCATGGCCCGAGCGGCTTCCAAGGATTCGGCTCTCTTGGGGGATCTGCAAACCTCGGCTGAGGAAGAAGAAATCATTCTACTTGCTGGGGAGAGTACGACTCTGTGGGGAATCTCAATTCCGCTGGAGACTTCAGTCTGGGACCATCAGTTGCTGCACACTTCGGTATGACTCAGCTGAGGAGATGACGTTCCGTCAGGATGCATCTGATTGGGGAGAGAATCTTCTCTACCTGGGGAGACATATCAATACTCACGATCTCGTTTTGAGACTCTGCGGTGAGAGGCTGCTGAACTTTGCGGGAGAAGGAGGAATCATCCTGCTTGGGGATGCGCACGGCGCACTGTCTGGAATATGCTACAACCCTTCTCAAAGGGACCTATCAAGGTTATCATCTTGTGGCAATGTTTAAGCAATTCATTGTTTCAACAATCAGTGGCCTAGGCCAGTAAGTTTATGTATGCGCATTTTATCAAAAACATCGGCGTTCTTTTTCGCACACAAAACAGATAAATGCTAAACAGGCAAACAGAATTGCTAAATAGTATACATTTTATTGATAACGAACCCCTGAATGGGTAAAAATGTTTTACAACAGATGCAAGCTCCTGGAATGAGGAAGCCGCGCAAAAATAAAACATAAATATACATCAGTATACACAAATGTCAGCAACGAGGCGTAGACGAACACCATGAGTTGATCCCTCTATGACCCACTTGACTTCGATACTTCTCCGACGCTTCAGCTTCAGAAGAGATTGATTCAGATAAACGACCCTCAGGTCTTCCAAACCACTAAACAATGAAAGTCCACACGCGGAACGCAGTCATTTGCTTTTTCAAATCCCTAACTTTTGCGTGAACCGCCCTTTGCGGGTTTTCAGTTCACCGGGATACCCTTTTTTTGCCAAAGTCGCCCATCCGGGTTTTCGACTTTGCGGGTGTACATTTTTTCGATTTATATCCCTAATTTTTGCCCGAACCTTTTTCCTTTTTTATGGTTCGCCGGGACGCCCCATTTTTGCCTGGACTCTCTTTTTACTGTCCAGCAGGTCGCTTTCAAGCAAAGTATTTTTTAACTGCGTCGGCGTTCACCGGGGATGCAAAATCTTCACCATCCATCGTGGATAACAACAAAGCTCCTCCCGAGAAGACCTTGCTGACGACGTACGGACCTTCGTAATTGGGAGTCCACTTGCCCCGGTGATCGGAGTGTGGAGGAAGAATCTTCTTCAGGACGAGATCACCCGTCTGAAAGCTTCTAGGACGCACCTTCTTATCATACGCTTTCTTCATTCGGCTCTGGTATAAACGACCATGTGCAATCGATGCTAACCTCTTCTCGTCCATCAGGCTGAGTTGGTTCAGTCGGTTCATAATCCATTCTGCCTCGTCGAGTTTCACATCAACCAAAACTCGCAAAGAAGGGATCTCCACTTCTAACGGTACGACTGCTTCCATACCGTACACCAAGGAGAACGAAGTTGCCCCGGTTGACGTACGCACCGTTGTACGATAACCGTGCAGTGCAAATGGCAGCATCTCGTGCCAATCTTTGTAGGTCACAACCATCTTCTGAACAATCTTATTTATGTTCTTATTGGCCGCTTCAACAGCGCCATTCATCTTCGACCGGTAAGGAGATGAGTTGTGGTGTTCAATCTTGAAACTCTGGCACAGCTCCCTCATCATCTTGTTATTCATATTTGAACCATTATCAGTAATGATCCGCTCGGGGATTCCGTAACGACAAATGATGTCCCTCTTTATGAGTTTAGCCACCACCTGCTTGGTCACATTAGCGTACGAGACTGCCTCAACCCACTTGGTGAAGTAGTCGATATCTACTAGAATGAAGCGATGACCGTTAGATGCAGTGGGCTCGATCTTGCCTATCACGTCGATGCCCCACATGGAGAACGGCCACGGGGAGGACATGACGTTTAACGGGTACGGCGGTACATGAACTTTATCAGCATAAATCTGGCATTTATGACATCTCCTCGCGAACTTGAAGCAATCAGACTCCATCGTCAGCCAGTAGTATCCTGCTCTCAGGATCTTTCTTGTCATAGCATGCCCGCCGACGTGTGTACCAAATGTGCCTTCATGGACCTCTTCCATGAGCATACTCGCCTCTTTCTCATCTACACATCTGAGTAGCACGAGATCGTGGTTTCTTTTGTACAACACTCCATCAGGATTGAGATGAAAATTTCCAAAAAGCCTCCTCAGAGTCTTCTTATCCTGGGTTGACGCACCCGCAGGATACTCCTTAGTCATAAGGAAAGTCTGGATGTCATGGAACCATGGCTTGCCGTCGGCGGCTTCCTCGATTGCAAAGACAAATGCAGGTCTATCAAGACGACACAGGACAATTCTTGGAGCCTCATTCCAAAAATTGACTTTATACATTGAAGCCAACGTGGCTAAGGCATCAGCCATCTGATTTTCTGCTCTGGGCACATGATGGAGTTCCACTCGATCAAAGAACGGAAGTAGCCTTCTGGCATAATTCATGTACGACACTAAATTCGATTGACGAGTCTCCCACTCCCCTTTAATCTGGTTGATTACAAGCGCCGAGTCACCATACACGTCTAGATTCTTGATTCTCAAATCAATTGCCTCTTCTAGACCCATAATGCATGCTTCGTACTCCGCTTCATTATTGGTGACCGGAAACGTCAGTCTCGCAGTGAACGAGATGTGGGATCCGTGGGGAGTCGTGATGACCGCCCCAATGCCACTTCCATAGGAATTAACCGCCCCGTCGAATATCAACTTCCACTGGGATTTCCTATCTGGCCCCTCGTCGGGCAACGGCTCATCGCAATCTTTCGCTTTGAGAAACATGATATCCTCATCAGGGAATTCAAATTTCATCGGCTGGTAATCCTCGATCGGCTGTTCGGCAAGGTAATCAGACAATACGCTTCCCTTGATGGCTTTCTGGGACACGTACTGAATATCATATTCCGTCAAGACCATTTGCCATCTGGCAATCCTACCCGAAAGAGCCTGCTTCTCAAAGACGTACTTGATCGGATCCATCTTCGAAATTAGCATGGTGGTGTGATTGAGCATGTACTGTCGTAAACGTTTGGCAGCCCAGGCTAGTGCACAACACGTTTTCTCCAGCATCGAGTAGCGAGATTCACAGTCAGTGAACTTTTTACTCAAGTAGTAAATGGAATGCTCCTTTCTGCCCGTCTCGTCGTGCTGACCGAGAACACACCCCATTTTGTTCTCAAGAACTGTCAAGTACATGATTAATGGCCGTCCAGCCACTGGGGGTATCAAGATTGGAGGTTCCTAAAGATACTGCTTTATCTTGTTGAATGCCTTCTGGCAATCCTCATTCCAGGTAATCGCCTGATCTTTCTTTAAAAGGTTGAACATCGGTTCACACGTGGCCGTGAGCTGAGAGATAAACCTTGCAATATAGTTTATTCTGCCCAAGAAACCACGAACTTCTTTTTCTGTTTTTGGCACTGGAATTTCTTGTATGGCTTTTATTTTCGCAGGATCAACCTCGATGCCTCGTTCGCTCACGATAAACCCCAGTAACTTTCCGGACCGTACTCCGAAAGTACATTTGTTAGGATTCAGCCTCAACCTGAACTTCCTAAGCCTCTCAAAAAGCTTCAGCAAATTGACCAGATGTCCCTCCTCCGTTTGGGACTTCGCAATCATGTCATCAACATAGACTTCAATCTCGTGATGAATCATGTCATGAAACAAAGTTACCATAGCTCGTTGGTAAGTGGCCCCTACGTTCTTCAGACCGAAAGGCATTACCTTGTAGCAAAATGTTCCCCAAGGAGTGATAAACGTCATCTTCTCCATGTCCTCCGGTGCCATCTTGATCTGGTTGTAACCGGAGAAGCCATCCATGAACGAAAACACGGAGAACTGGGCTGTGTTGTCGACCAACACATCGATATGAGGCAACGGGAAATCATCTTTAGGGCTCGCCCTATTCAAATCCCGATAAACGACGCACATTCGTACCTTACCGTCCTTCTTCGGTACAGGCACTATGTTGGCGACCCACGGAGGGTAAGTAGTGACCGCTAAGAAGCCAGCATCAAGCTGCTTTTGCACTTCTTCTTTGATCTTAACGGCCATATCTGGTCGTGTCCTCCTAAGCTTCTGCTTAACGGGAGGACAATCTTCTCGCAGCGGCAAGTGGTGGACCACGATGTCCGTATCAGGTTCGGGCATATCTTCGTATGACCAAGTGTCGCTACTGCGAAAATCGGCGCTGGCTGAACAGAAGAGTCGCCACCGTGCGTTATTTATCCCAACAGAGGGAAAGGAAACACTCGAAGTAAACCTACCGCAAAGACGGGAAATGAATGGTCATCGCAACCAAATCCTGGATTTGGGAGTCGGTTACGCAAGGGGAAGGTATTAGCACCCCTCACGTCCGTCGTACTCGACGGGATCCACGCTTGCTTGGTTTGTCTAAAGGATGCAAAACAATCTATCTACGGCTGCTAAATCTAAACGGGAAGGAAACTGACTCGATAGAGCATCGCGCTCTATGCCTACTGTTGCGGTGGAAATAGGATCACAAACTATTAATGAGTTTGAATCGCAATTCAATTCACAACCGCTCTTTGATTTATCCGAAGGAAAAGGTCAAAAAGGGAAAACCTATTTTGCATCGTAAACACAATGCGGGGAGAGATCTAGGGTTCGGGGGTTGGTTAAATTTAGGGAAGGTATTAGCACCCTAAACTTCTGTAGTACTCTACAGGAACCTTTTGTTCAAATGTTTACTATTTGCTTTATTTATTTGCTTAAGGTATATGTACAAAGGATTACAAGTGAGAAAGGAGACCTAAGGGGTTAATTCTAAGTTTACTCGGCAAGACATCGCATCTTGTGCCTACGTATCCTTACGGGAGTGGAATCAGAGTAATCGTAGTTCCCCTCAAAAGGGAGGTTAGAGACTTCTTGACTGTGGTCAAGGTCTCAAGGGGGAATAAACGCATCTTAAGGACACGCTTACGTGGAGTGTAGAAACTCCAAATCTCTACGTTGAATTGTTAAGTTGTAATTAGGGTTAAATTAGGTTAGGGATTCCACGGCGGGAAACCCTAAAATGAGCGCGACGGCTCTTTGACCTAATGCTAGGGGTAAAATTGTAATCTTGCCTGCGGCGAGGCATTTATGAAAATTAGGGTTTGTAAAAGTTGTAAGGGTTGAAGGTGAGGACTATTGGCGCGGCGGCCAAACTGCTAGACCTAATTCCTTCGGAGGAGTGAAATTATTGGTAAAGACGCGATAAACATACAATGGCAGAACATAAAGTGCGGAAAGATAAATGCGACAATTGTCTCGCAAAATTACATCCCATAAGCAGTTACAAATATGATAATTGAATATTTAAACTGAAAATAAAATCAATTGAACTTAGTCAGCTGCAAAAAACCAAAACAAACCGAGACTGTTATTATACGGGGTTAGACAAAAAATTAGACGAGAATGTTAGGAATTTAAATAGAAAATTATAATTTTAACGAAACAAGAAAAAAAAATTAGAAATTTGGATCTTAAAAATGAGGATGTTAGCGAAAAATTAATAAACAATAAAAGTTGATACGCAATGAAGATGATGATAATATACAAGTGATAATGGAATATGAAATAGCAACGATGATGTCAGATTATGTACAAATATAAAAATAAATACAAAAATAAATAAATAAATATTAGTGAACAGGTTCATGGATAATCAAGAATACTGTTAGAAATGAAGGATGAAAATTGGAATTGACAATAATTAGAAGTTAAGTGATGAACGTTTTGAGACGATGAGAATTTAGGTAATAAGAAAAGAGTTAGAATGGAATTAGGTTTTTTTTGTGAGATTTGGAAAAGTTAGAGTTTTTAATGTGATTAAGAAAAAGAAAATAGATTAAAAGTTAGAATTAAAAGTTAGCAAAAAAAATTAGAACTTCGAAATTTGGTTTTTAAAAAAAAGGTTAGAAAATAAAAATAAAAGTTTGAAAATAAAAGAGAAAAGGTTAGAATTTTAATAAAAAAAGAGTTAATACTCTTGAAAAAAAACAAAAATAAGATTAGAAATTTTTTAAGAAAAGAAGAGTTAGTTACTTTTGATGAAGACTGTAAGAGTTTTTGATACTTGTCGGCCCCCCCCGTTTTGTTGCTCCTGAGGGTCCTTTTATACTTGATTTTTTAAATCTTTTTCAATCTCAGATTTGATTTGAATGAATTTTTATGATGATTTCAGATTTGATTCAATGATGGTGATGTTGATATTTAGATCTGATTTTCTTATGATGATGATATGATCTGATTGATTTGATTTTGCTCCATCTGGAATTCATTGGGATTGGATTTGATTAAAAAAAGGGTTGGATTTAAATTTAAAAAGTTAGCAAAGAAAATAAGAGTTTTAAGTTAAATAAAAATTAGAATTTTAAGTTTAAAAAAAATGAGTTAGAATTTTAAAATAAAAAAATATATTTGAATGTTGATTTTAAAAAATGTTAGAATTATTTTAAAAACTGTTAGAATTTAATTTTAAAAGGAATTTAGAATTTTAATTTGAAAAAGGATGGTGTCAAAAAAAGATTTAGATTTAATTTTAAAAAAAAGGATAGATTTAATTTATAAAAAATGGTTAGATTTAATTTTTAAAATAGTTAAAAAAAAAGATTTAATTTTAAAAAGAAGTTAGAGAAAAAAAAGATTTAATTTTATAAAAGTTAGAAAAAAAGATTTAATTTTTTTAAAAAAGTTAGAAAAAAAGATTTAACTTTATAAAAGTTAGAAAAAAGATTTAATTTTAAAAAGAAGTTAGAAAAAAATATTTAACTTTAAAAAAGTTAGAAAAAAAAGATTTAGTTTTAAAAAAAGTTAGAAAAAAAGATTTAACTTTATAAAAGTTAGAAAAAAGATTTAATTTTAAAAAGAAGTTAGAAAAAAATATTTAACTTTAAAAAAGTTAGAAAAAAAAGATTTAGTTTTAAAAAAAAGTTAGAAAAAAGATTTAACTTTATAAAAGTTAGAAAAAAGATTTAGCTTTAAAAAAAAGTTAGAAAAAAAGATTTAGCTTTAAAAAAAGTTAGATTTTTATTTTAAAAAAAGTATTAGAATTTGATTAAAAAAATGTGTTAGAAATTAATTTAAAAAAGGTTATAAAAAAAATTTACTCTTAAAGAAAAGAAGAAAAAAAAAGTTAAGTTTTAATCTAAATCCTAAAAGTTAGTAAGAGCTTAAAATGATTTAAATAAATAAAATAGAAAAAAAAAAAGAAAAAAAAAGTTAATAAAAAACGTTAGTAAAGTTATAAAAAAAATTTAATTAAATTATTATTAGTTAAAAAAAAACAAGATCTAAAAAAAAGATTAATTTATTAAATAAGAATTTAAAATAAAATAAAAAATAAAATAAAATAAAAAAGAAAGGGTAAAATTTGGGGTATTACAGTTGCCCCTATTTAAATAACTACACCGGATGATTTGAGTGACCGAGACTCAAGGAATCATGGTGGAGGGATTTAAATATAGATAACCGAAAATTTTGCCCTTAGATGCAGTGATATGAAAATGCTATGGATAACACGAAATGAAATGTAATGCTAACACACTGTGAATATGGTATGATGCGTATGCTGGAATGATGAATGCGAAAATGATGACGAATACGACGACACAGAGACAGACGCTACGAGAAGAACTCACTGGGGAAAACGACGCGCTGAGACACAGTACAACACTGGGGAATTCTAAAAATGATGGTCAACTGGTGCGAACACGACCAATTGTCTTTTTTAGAAAAGGAACGAGATTCTCAAATGGAGATGGTACCTATGAGACGGCCTCCACTGGGGAATCTAAAAGTAAAACTGGATCATGTACGACTGCAAGATCGATTACAGAATGCTGGAGCATTGAGCAAAGAATAACATCCAAGCTTCTGTAACCTATCCCTCGTGACAGGATCAAACGGACTTTTCGGAAATCCGTATCATATACAGGGTAAAGACCGGCTGTATGCCAAAATAAATGGACTTTAGGAATAAGGTTCTTAAATGGAGAGGGCACTTATGAGATGACATCCATTTGGGAATGTTTAATAATAACAGGATCTACACGGCTTGCAAGATCGATTACAGACTGCTGGAGCATTGAGCAAAGAATAACATCCAAGCTTCTATAACCTATCCCTCGTGATGGGATCGAATGGACTTTTCAGAAATCCGTATCATATATACAGGGTAAAGACCAGCTGTATGCCAAAATAAATGGACTTTAATGGGAAATGCCTTGATAAGCTTCTCGAGGGAGAACTGTCACTTATTGTTGGAAGGGACTTATGTGCCAAAATGGATAAGCACTCAAATAAAGAGGCTGCTGCTTATCTGATAAATAAATCTTTTCGCATTTAAGGTCGGCGCCTGGAATACGATTCTGATTCTTCTCTTACTGAAGGATAAATAAACTTCTTCATGCTTCAAGATCGTGCTCTCCTGAACATGAAAAGGATAAACTGAACTTTCTCATACTTCAGAATCGTGCTCTCCTGAATATGATTCGGCTCTTTCGGGTAAATGAAATTCTTCATACTTCAGAATCGTGCTCTCCTGAATATGAAAAGGGCTAACTGAACTTCCTCATACTTCAGAATCGTGCTCTCCTGAATATGATTCCGCTCTTTCTTGTAAATGAAATTCTTCATACTTCAGAATCGTGCTCTCCTGAATATGAAAAGGGCTAACTGAACTTCCTCATACTTCAGAATCGTGCTCTCCTGAATATGATTTGGCTCTTTCTTTGTAAATGAAATTCTTCATACTTCAGAATCGTGCTCTCCTGAATATGAAAAGGGCTAACTGAACTTCCTCATACTTCAGAATCGTGCTCTCCTGAATATGATTCGGCTCTTTCTTGTAAATGAAATTTTTCATACTTCAGAATCGTGCTCTCCTGAATATGAAAAGGGCTAACTGAACTTCCTCATACTTCAGAATCGTGCTCTCCTGAATATGATTCGCTCAAACCTCCCCGTATTTCAAGATCGTGCTCTCCTGAATACGATTTGGTTCAAAACCTCCCTATACCTCAAGACGACAAGGAAAATGGAAGCCCAACTGCTCCATGGAGATGGCCATTTGCTGCGAGTCGTAACGAAGATAGGATCGGCTTCTTAGGTGAGAAATGTTGTATATTGATGCTGTAAGATGTAAAATGTTGTAAAGTGTTGTAAATGTAGGATTGTAAAGTGTTGTACTGATAGGCTTTTCCAGGCGTGAACTGGCGTGTATCTGTAAAGGATTAGTTGAAAGATAGTGCAAAATAAATGCACGTCCGGGTACATTGATAAACTTCTCGGGCGAGAACAGTCGCGTATCTGCCATGGTATGGTGAAAATCTTTAGATGGTGCAAAATAAATGCACGTCCGGTTGGGCTCGACGACCGACAAGACTGAGATTCAATCTAGGATCGAGCTAGAAAGAAGACTAGTAATCAAGACTCCATCGAGGGAATGATCTCGAAGGGTAAATATCTAATCCTGGCGAGGAAAGATAGCTGAAGTAACCGTCATCCACGAGGATCGAGCTCTGTGGGGAAACTGGAAACAAGTAGGTATTTTATGCTTAAGGCTGACAATCTATTTGAAGAGAATGGACAAACCCCAGTTACTCGGCGGTAACAATCAATGATGGTGAGACACAATGAACCTGTGAATGCTAATGCATATGTGAATGTACGTTAATGTCTATGTATGTAGTTAAATATGCAAGATGTTATGAAATGAGTATGTAATGAGTATGTGAAATGAATATATGACATAGGCATGTGATGCTTATGCCCCTGCGTATGCTGACGAAACTGACTAGAGACGGGACGAGAGATAAAATAAACATCTCGACGGAGATACCCTGCATTCTCTGCAACCAATACGTCAATCATGGGTGAGAAGGATCAATGGTAGAACCAAATCTAGTTTTAAAATTTTGAATTCTCTGGGGAGAAGGTAATCTGCTTGGGTGCATAGTATCATGTCTTCACATGGGGAGAAGAAAACTTGAGGGACACTTTTGAGTTACCCAAGAAAAAGTTGTCAGCTTATAGTCTCTCTGGGGACTGTGATGAGGCAATAGTTTAGGAGCCTGTTGCAACACTGAGGTTTACTGGGGAATGAAGGCCGCCGTGAGTAAAATCCATCGGGTGCATGAAGAAAACTTGTGAAACCACATGGTTTTGATCTTGAAGGACCTTATAGTAGTCGCCATTTGTTTCTTTAAAAAAAACACGGTGCCCCAGGATATTTGCGTTGTGAGGTATGGTCATCTCAAGAGGATTTTATAGAGAACACGGAGTCTGGTTGCCCCACTGTTTTCAAACTCTTTGAGAGATTTGTCAGGTCTCGATGTAACTGGCACAAATTAATCGTGTTACGACGAAATTTTTTTTTTTTTGAGAAATAGCTCTTAAGAACTCCAGACTCGCGTTGGTAAGCGAACTGGGAAACTGCCTGCCCCTGTTTAGCAGGATCTTCAAGTTCCACGGGTTATGTTCATATGTAAATCTCTAAGATATTAAGCAAAGTTGTCATGCCTGAAATGCCTATCCTGAGCTTGCCAATGTACACATATATTTGTCTTGAATTTTTGTTTTGAAAAAAAGATATCGCAATAACTTGTGACCGAAATCACTAGTCGGGATATAAGTTTTAATTATAATGCCAACATGAATTTTTTTCTGAGCATAGCTCGTAGGAGTCAGGAAACGTGGTCTTGTCGAGTATGCTTTCAACCGAAGTCCTACTTCAATTAGGTCTTTTAAAGGTTGTATCGTGGCTCGGTTCACGGTTTAAGAAACAAAGGATAAAGGCTCAAAGTGTTATTTGTACCCACCCATTCTTCGTGATGTTCTCCAATCCTAATTCAGTTAACCGGATACGAACGCTCATATCTCAAGCGGAGTTGCTATGGTCGAGAACTCATCAAGGCTTTGGACATGGCAGTCACTCACCTATTTCTAACGGCAATTGGTCACACGATCTTGTTTTTTACTAGGGATTATTTATTCTACCCTCTTGTTTTGCTTTTATTCCCTAACTTTTGCCTGGACAGCGTCTATTGATTTGACTTTGGAGTCCAGCGGGATGCCCCAGTTTTGCCTAAGTCTCCTTCATAGGTTTTGACTTAGCGGGCTTTTATTATTTTTTTGAATATTCTTTTATGCACAAGTCGTGTAAATCTTTTGAAAGGCTCGTGACTGCCCCACTCCTTAGGTAACCGAGGGATAGTCATTGTATTGGACTTCTTAAGATGCTAAGGATAAATTCTCGAAGGTTTGCTCTTCCTTTTTAAGAATCTAAGCGCTCGATCGGTTTAACTGAAACCTACCCTGCCCCAGGTTTGGATAAAGGTTCTTAAAAAGAAAGAAAAACTCCTACTTCAAGGCTCAAAGGGTTGACTAGGGATTAACATCCTTATATCTCCAGTGTTTGGGATTTGAAACAATGCCTTACATCATCAGCAGGTTTTAATTGAAAGCATACGACAAGAAATCTGACGTTTAGGTTCGTCATCCTCCCCCCAATTCTCCATCAGAACAAGAGATCGGGTAAAGTTGGCATTATAATTTATGAAAACGTTTTTGAATGAGTGAAGCGAATGGATTTATTTAAGACAAACATATGCGTTGCATTAATTAATCAAAGATAAACAAGTTCGTGCATGCTAAATATGCTTAATCAAAGAGAAATGCATATAAATAAACAAATGAACTGTCGGAAAAATCCTTCTAAATGTTTATGAAATCTTGCATTCAAGAGTAACAGTTTCCTTTGGCGGAGCCTCAATGGAAAGGACGTCTGGTTTACGATCACTGTGAGTCGTCCCGGCTTGCCCCAGTTACGTTGGTCACATCTTCAACAGTTTTCAGTCGTTGCTTCAAAATAACTTTCCCAGATTCTTTGTTGATCCCGGTCATATCACCTTGAGGGTTACTGAAATGAAGCGAGCTAGGCCTTCGAATAATTACTGGATTCGGCTGATTTGCCACAGGAGTAGCATGCTTTGCAGAATTCGAACTCAACAAGTGAGGGACCCCGAGAGGAGTCTCGATCTTCAGCTGAGCATCGCCAAAAGACAACTTCTTCGTTTCTAGCAAATTTCTGACACAGTTCTTAAGAGCGTAGCAATTCTCTAGATCATGGTCGGGCGCACCCTCATGAAATAAACAATGAGCGGTAGGGTTGTAACTTGCAGGTAATGGATTAGGCGGAGGACCCAAAGCACAGGTGGTAATCAGACCTTGTTGTACCAAATGGGGGTATAACTCAGTGAAAGTCATCGGAATTGGAGGACAAGGCTTATACTGACTCTTACGGGGATAAGGAACCTGATCCTGTGATTGCTGGTGAACAGGAGCGTTGGGCACTCGTTGACTGTCGACAGGAACTTGCATAGGCGAATAACCGGAAGGTTGTTGATAAACTGGTGCCTGATATACCGGAGCTGACTGTACAGGCTGGCATGTAGGAAACCGCTGATCGAAAGGAGGTGCAACAGTAGCTACATAGGGTTGTTGAACATATAGAAACGGATAGCCTTGAACATAACTCTGCTGATATTGTAAAGGTCGAGGAGTAGCCTTTTGCGGTTCTTTGAACGTGCAGGTCCTTTACCAGGGTCGGAGTTAGGAGTTTTGCACTTTGGAGGGGTAGCTCGTCGAACTGGTCGAGCACTAGGAGGCACCAAACCGGATTGAAGACCGTGAGGAGGTACATTCTCGACAGTAACAGCTGGTTGAGGTTCCATAACAGTATTAGTAGTCTCAGAAACAACAGTAGACTGAGCATCCACCTTCACACTAAGAGCTCGTAGCATCTCCAAAATCTGCCCTACACTTCCTCGAAGATCTTCGAATTCATGGCTGACACGGTTGATCTCTTGGTTTTGATCTTCCATTCTTTTGAAGGGTCGTATTGATGCAGAGAACTCAGGGTGACAAAACTGGAGGGTGAGAGAACCGAGTATGAGAAATCAGGAGACACATGCAATGCAAAAGTATGATGCTAAAATGTGAATGCAAATGAAGATTTCATGGAATTCAAACATTTACGAATGTCGTGGGGTACCAAGGAAATCTTTTTCTTGTTTTTTTTCATTTTATTTTTTTATTTATGGTATCCCGCGATATCCATAAATGATGTTTGAACTCCATGAAATACAATGCAATGAGATGCTTTATGGATGCAATGCATGAAAACACACAAAGTCCTAGGTTAAAGGAACGTGAGCGGAGTCAAGGTCTACCCATCCCAAAAGGAGTGTACTATAGGTTAGTTGTACCTGCCGAACAAGGTTCTACAAAGTGCCCAAAGTCATCAGCCCATCTTTCGGATATTATCAACCTTCCGACTGACTCGGGGGTGAATAATATTCTCAAGAGAACCTCTTTTGAGTGTAGTATCGCGTAGCAGCCGTTGTAGGATTACTCCCACATAGCTCCCGCACTACGTCCTAAATAAGGCCAAGGTGGTGTTAAGGTACTACGGTTCCCAATATCACAGACTCCAATCGACCATGGAAAAAGTTTTCGCGATTACTCGTTCAACCGAACCATTTTCGAAAAGGTCTCAACTGAGCGGTGATTCTCGAATCAGCTTGGTCGGGATTCAACTCCCTATAAGCCTCATCGAATATATCCCCATCCTATAATAATGTCACTAGTCCGGGCATAGGACTTATCTCACAACACGAGGTACCGTCCCAAAATCAAAATACAATATATATATGTGCAAATGAATAGTAACACAGATAGTAATAAATATGAACAAGTTAGGGATAACCCTCAAAAGTTTAGGATTCCCCAGTGAAGTCGCCATTTTCTGTTGCGGTGGAAATAGGATCACAAACTATTAATGAGTTTGAATCGCAATTCAATTCACAACCGCTCTTTGATTTATCCGAAGGAAAAGGTCAAAAAGGGAAAACCTATTTTGCATCGTAAACACAATGCGGGGAGAGATCTAGGGTTCGGGGGTTGGTTAAATTTAGGGAAGGTATTAGCACCCTAAACTTCTGTAGTACTCTACAGGAACCTTTTGTTCAAATGTTTACTATTTGCTTTATTTATTTTCTTAAGGTATATGTACAAAGGATTACAAGTGAGAAAGGAGACCTAAGGGGTTAATTCTAAGTTTACTCGGCAAGACATCGCATCTTGTGCCTACGTATCCTTACGGGAGTGGAATCAGAGTAATCGTAGTTCCCCTCAAAAGGGAGGTTAGAGACTTCTTGACTGTGGTCAAGGTCTCAAGGGGAATAAACGCATCTTAAGGACACGCTTACGTGGAGTGTAGAAACTCCAAATCTCTACGTTGAATTGTTAAGTTGTAATTAGGGTTAAATTAGGTTAGGGATTCCACGGCGGGAAACCCTAAAATGAGCGCGACGGCTCTTTGACCTAATGCTAGGGGTAAAATTGTAATCTTGCCTGCGGCGAGGCATTTATGAAAATTAGGGTTTGTAAAAGTTGTAAGGGTTGAAGGTGAGGACTATTGGCGCGGCGGCCAAACGGCTAGACCTAATTCCTTCGGAGGAGTGAAATTATTGGTAAAGACGCGATAAACATACAATGGCAGAACATAAAGTGCGGAAAGATAAATGCGACAATTGTCTCGCAAAATTACATCCCATAAGCAGTTACAAATATGATAATTGAATATTTAAACTGAAAATAAAATCAATTGAACTTAGTCAGCTGCAAAAAACCAAAACAAACCGAGACTGTTATTATACGGGGTTAGACAAAAAATTAGACGAGAATGTTAGGAATTTAAATAGAAAATTATAATTTTAACGAAACAAGAAAAAAAAATTAGAAATTTGGATCTTAAAAATGAGGATGTTAGCGAAAAATTAATAAACAATAAAAGTTGATACGCAATGAAGATGATGATAATATACAAGTGATAATGGAATATGAAATAGCAACGATGATGTCAGATTATGTACAAATATAAAAATAAATACAAAAATAAATAAATAAATATTAGTGAACAGGTTCATGGATAATCAAGAATACTGTTAGGAATGAAGGATGAAAATTGGAATTGACAATAATTAGAAGTTAAGTGATGAACGTTTTGAGACGATGAGAATTTAGGTAATAAGAAAATAGTTAGAATGGAATTAGGTTTTTTTTTGTGAGATTTGGAAAAGTTAGAGTTTTTAATGTGATTAAGAAAAAGAAAATAGATTAAAAGTTAGAATTAAAAGTTAGCAAAAAAATTAGAACTTCGAAATTTGGTTTTTAAAAAAAAGGTTAGAAAATAAAAATAAAAGTTTGAAAATAAAAGAGAAAATGTTAGAATTTTAATAAAAAAAGAGTTAATACTCTTGAAAAAAAACAAAAATAAGATTAGAAATTTTTTAAGAAAAGAAGAGTTAGTTACTTTTGATGAAGACTGTAAGAGTTTTTGATACTTGTCGGCCCCCCCGTTTTGTTGCTCCTGAGGGTCCTTTTATACTTGATTTTTTTAAATCTTTTTCAATCTCAGATTTGATTTGAATGAATTTTTATGATGATTTCAGATTTGATTCAATGATGGTGATGTTGATATTTAGATCTGATTTTGCTCCATCTGGAATTCATTGGGATTGGATTTGATTAAAAAAAGGGTTGGATTTAAATTTAAAAAGTTAGCAAAGAAAATAAGAGTTTTAAGTTAAATAAAAATTAGAATTTTAAGTTTAAAAAAAATGAGTTAGAATTTTAAAATAAAAAAATATATTTGAATGTTGATTTTAAAAAATGTTAGAATTATTTTAAAAACTGTTAGAATTTAATTTTAAAAGGAATTTAGAATTTTAATTTGAAAAAGGATGGTGTCAAAAAAAGATTTAGATTTAATTTTAAAAAAAAGGATAGATTTAATTTATAAAAAATGGTTAGATTTAATTTTTAAAATAGTTAAAAAAAAAATTTAATTTTAAAAAGAAGTTAGAGAAAAAAAAGATTTAATTTTATAAAAGTTAGAAAAAAAGATTTAATTTTTTTAAAAAAGTTAGAAAAAAAGATTTAACTTTATAAAAGTTAGAAAAAAGATTTAATTTTAAAAAGAAGTTAGAAAAAAATATTTAACTTTAAAAAAGTTAGAAAAAAAAGATTTAGTTTTAAAAAAAGTTAGAAAAAAAGATTTAACTTTATAAAAGTTAGAAAAAAGATTTAATTTTAAAAAGAAGTTAGAAAAAAATATTTAACTTTAAAAAAGTTAGAAAAAAAAGATTTAGTTTAAAAAAAAAGTTAGAAAAAAAGATTTAACTTTATAAAAGTTAGAAAAAAGATTTAGCTTTAAAAAAAAGTTAGAAAAAAAGATTTAGCTTTAAAAAAAGTTAGATTTTTATTTTAAAAAAAGTATTAGAATTTGATTAAAAAAATGTGTTAGAAATTAATTTTAAAAAGGTTATAAAAAAAATTTACTCTTAAAGAAAAGAAGAAAAAAAAAGTTAAGTTTTAATCTAAATCCTAAAAGTTAGTAAGAAGAGCTTAAAATGATTTAAATAAATAAAATAGAAAAAAAAAAGAAAAAAAAAGTTAATAAAAAACGTTAGTAAAGTTATAAAAAAAATTTAATTAAATTATTATTAGTTAAAAAAAAACAAGATCTAAAAAAAGATTAATTTATTAAATAAGAATTTAAAATAAAATAAAAAAATAAAATAAAATAAAAAAGAAAGGGTAAAATTTGGGGTATTACACCTAAGTATTCTCAAGAGAGAAAGTCAGAGTCATCGTAGTTTGGGAAACTACAGGGAATTGGCTCGCCAAGACTTCGCGTCTTGTGCCTACGTACTTCCACACAGAATGGAAGATCAGAGCTTACGTAGTTCAGGCTAACTACGGCTAGACAGGGTGTTCTCACACAGAAGTGAGAGATTAAGTTGTTTTGAGAGGTACGGGAACCTACGGGAACTAAAACTACGGTCTGGTCTCAAATGCGCAAGGGCAAGAGAAAAGGAAAACGTCAGTCGTTAGCGGGAAGGCCTCGACCGCACAGCAGCGAGAGAGCAGAAAGGTTAGTTGTTAGTGTGCTCGCTAGGATATCGCATCCTATGCCTACATATTCTCATCAAATATGAGAAATCAGAGCAGCTGTAGTTCAGCCTAACTACGGGTAGAACGGGGACCACAACACAAATCTCATTTTATTAATATTCGGAAAATTACAATGATAAACTCCTAAAAAATCACATCCATCTAACATGGAAAATCTAATGAAAAATAGTCCCCTAACAAGTGGACTTTTAAATCTACTTTTAAAAGAAAAGTGTAAAATAAACTCTATGTAGAAATTATATCCTAAAAAGAAAAATAGTAAAATACTATCATTTTTTTATATCACTATATTTTCTATTTTTTTATTTTTATATTACATATTCTTTTCTTTAAAAAATCTAAACAAATGAATATAAAGAAAATAAAAACAAAGGGGGGTGCAAACTGCAGCTAGGGGTGCAGCCAGCAGAAAATAAAAGAAACTGGGCCCAGCCCATAAGTGCATTCAGAAAAAAACAGAAACACAAAAACGGGGGGTGCAACGCAGGGGCGTAGGTGTGGCTGGAAAACCGAACAGGGCCCAGCCCATCAGACCAAACAAAAAAAACGGAGGGTGAATCGTCCAAAACGGGGGTATACGGATGAAACCAATGGCCCCAGCCCAATCCATTGCCCTCTCTCCCCTTCGTTCAAGCCCTCAGAAACCCTAGTTCCTCTTCTCCTCCCTCTCTCCGCCGTCACCTTCAATCTCTCCACACCTCTCAGCCAAACCCTAACCATGAACGGAACCACCCTCACTCTCTCCTACTTTCATCATCCTCAAACACCAATCAACCCTAACCTTCCATCTGATCCAAACAATCAACACGTTCCCTCAATCAAAACCGTAAACAGCGAAATCAACAGCCAAACGTGCCTGAATATCTCTTTGGAGGAAGATTCTGGAAGATGAGATGGGAAGGTCTTGAATCACGATGAGACAATCCTGAGTTGCATTGGAGGAGATCTTGAGTCGCGCTGAGAGATCTTGAAGTTTTCTGGAAAGAGCTTGAAGAACAGATGAAGATCCGTTGAAGATCTCTACGAGGAAGAGGAAGATCTATGATGCATGTTCTTGAAGATTCTTTGAAATTTGTTGGTTGAAAAGATGATCCAGATCGCGAAGATGAAGGATCGTTGAAGATGTTGTTGCTAAATCTGCGAAGAATATGAACATGCATGTGAAGATCTAACACTTCTTGTTGAAGGTTGATCGAAGACGTTGAAGGTGTTCTTCGATAATCTGGAGAATGATGAAGATTGTTGATGATCGGCGATGAATCTTGGTGATTCGCTGGAAAAGTGATGTGCAAGTTATTGGTTTTCGGGTAATCAGTTAATGAATCTGATGAACTTCAAATGAGGATTTCTGGAAAAAATGATTATTGATGATGATTTCTGGAAATCGGTTGATGAACATGATGTTGTTGGTGAAGATCTGATGATCATTTTCTGGAAAATCTGATGAGATTTCTATGAAGATTGTGATGGAAAGATGCATATTCCGGTGAGTTTGAGAACTCTGACGACGATTACCGGCGACCGTTGCGGCGGCTGCATGGCCGGCGGTGGGGTCTCCGGCGAGGGCCACTTGGCATCACGCATGCAAAGGTAGAGGGAGAAGTGAGGACACGTGGTGGGCGAGGTGGCAGTGAGAGAGGGAGAGTCTGAACGTGTGGCGTGAAATGGGGGGAAAAACGTGGCAATCGGAGAGGGAGAGTCTGAAATGAAACGTGGCGTGTGGTGAGGAAAAAAACGTGGCAAATGAAGTGGTGAACTGAATGCACACGTGTGTGCTCTTATATAGAGGACACGTGGACTGGGGTTGTGGGCCTCCAAAGCTGACACACGGCCCATTAAATGAGACTCAGACTAATTAACATGATTAATGAACAATTAACACTTGATTAAACCTAAAACTACAATTAAATGTAAAACGGAAATTAAAACAGTAATTAACCTAAATGAAAATTAAAACAAATCTAATCCTAATTACTTCTGATAACCTCAATTAAAATCTAATTAAGACCCTAATTAACTCTACCAATTAATATTCTAAAAACCTTTAATATCTATTAAACTTCTAAAAACGTATTATACTCTAAAAAACAATATATTCTAAAATACTAATTAAAATCTATTTAAAAATCTATAAAACCTATGAATTTCTATTAACAATATATTCTAAAACACTAATTAAAATCTATTTAAAAATCTAACTAATACCTAGAAAAATCAATTAAATCTATAAAAAAAATCTATTATCTCATAAAAATTCTAGGAATCATTTATTTAAATTCTAAAAAAAACCATGGAACCTATTTAATATCTACAAAAGGCTATTAAATCCTAAAAATGCAAATAAAGGCAAACGATCAACAATAAACGAGAGCGCGAGACCAGATCGAAGCAGGAAGTAAACCCCGACACCGAGAACCTCCAAAATCACTGCGTAAGCTGAAAACACCCAGGAAGCGCGTGACTTTTCAAAATAACCTCCGATTATTCGACCGATCTGAAATACCTGAAATGTGAAAACAGGGCTGTAATCCCGATAAAATCAGTATGAATAAGAAAATGCACTGTATGCGGTATGCGAATGCGAATGCGAAATGCGTCGAACCATAAACCAAATATGGGACCCGGTTGGTCAAATTTTAGGGTGCAACAGCTGCCCCTATTCAAGCGGCTTGGACCTGAATGGTTGAAGAGCGAACGACTTTCAAACATTCAAAGGTAGAAGACGGTTGAATACAAAAGAACCCTGAAATTTGCCAACCGCAGAAATAAACTGCAAAACTGCTTGAGGAATAGCTTCCAATGAACTGAAGTTTGGTTTTTACGGCGACAACTGGTCGATTATCTGATAAATTTCTTTTTCGTCAATCACCTGTGTGACGCCACAGGTACTGAATCTTCGAAATAATGCTTCAGAAAACAAACACCTTCCCATCTACAATGGGATCTTCTTCTGCCGACTCACAGCTCACAGCGAACCTGAGGAAAATTCTCCTGGGGAATTCTGAATTGAACTGCCAGACACCTATCCAGGCGGCAGCTTCAGGAGTTTGATATATGTCAATCTTTTCTCTTTTTTTTTCCAGCACTGTCGTAACAACCAAATATGAAGAATCACTCTGTTGAGGGTGAAGAGAAGCTTAACCAAACTGTTTTGCAGGGGAACATACTCGAAAGCCAATAGGTAACCACCCTGGTCTATGTTTCGACATGCGTATGTCTGAAATGATGTAATGCCCTTGTTGCACCCTAAAATTTGCTCAACCTACTTCACTTGGTTTATGTTTCAATTGCATTAGCATTTGCATATAGAGTCATGTATATAGTCTAATCATCTGCATAGCATAGCATAGCAAGTCATCCAACAAGGGACCAAGTACTATTCTTATCTCTATGAGCCTATCAAGAGGTTATTGTTCAAATTCAATCTTATCCAAGTCATCAGAAAGAAATTTGAAATCTAAGAAGTCAATGGATCAAACAGTGCATCTATCTCCTATCTTGAGTGTATTTGAAGATCATCAAAGAAGTTGTGTGCTGTGAATTGAGAATGGAGGGTATATAGACATCATATAGGACCTGGAGAGTCATTTTGAAAGTGAGACAAGTCATTGATGTGATCACAAGAGTTGCAGTTGAAGACAGTCAACTAGGGTTTCATC
This sequence comes from Lathyrus sativus, assembly GCA_963859935.3. Lineage (NCBI taxonomy): Eukaryota > Viridiplantae > Streptophyta > Magnoliopsida > Fabales > Fabaceae > Lathyrus > Lathyrus sativus. The sequence goes on along the minus strand of OZ012737.1, from coordinate 307,514,739 downwards.
TGGGTCAACCCTGGGTCAAATGATTGATTGAAAGGCATCAAGGTCTATCTGAGAGATGTGGAGTTCATCATTTGACATGTAGATATGGATATGGTGTTGTGCCAAGAAGAAATCAAGAGAAATCAAGAAGAAGAGGAGTTTCTAAATTAGGGTTTCTGTGTAAAATCCTCTGATTTAGGTCAAACTTCCAAGCAAGATAATTCAAAATGCAAGCTTCAAATGGATCCTTGGCCAACATGAAACTTGTAGAGGATCTCAATAACTTTAATTTTAGTGGTGGAAGACATCAAGGAGATTTATAGAACTCAAGTTATGGTCCTTGCAAGTTACAGGTCATCCGAGGTATCTGAAATTTTGTCCGTGAAAGTTACTTGTCTTCCAAGAAACTTTTACCCCTCAAGGAGATTTCAAATGAATTTCTGGTAAACATAAGAGTTGTTCCTCATTGTCTTAGCTTTCTAGAAAGGTATGGTATGCCTTCATCTGATGTGTGGAACTCTACTTATGGTCTTGGCAAGCAAAGGGTATTTTGGTCATTTGAGAATTACATGTCATTTCAAGCCTATGCCCAAAACTCATACAAGGAAGCTTCAAATGAAAAACTTCACAACATAAAACTTGCTCCAAATGACATTTTGAGTCTAGAAAAGTGATCATGAAAGTTGGAAATGCTCATAGCTCAAGGTTTCAAATTTGGTCATTTAAAAAGTGAATTTAATGAATAAAAGTGACTTAAAATTGGGATTTTTCATAACATGGCCAAATGAGATGAAGTTATAGGTCATTTTGATTGGAAAAAATGTTTTAAGAACATTGGCAAAAGTAGATTTTTGAGTTTGGTTCAAAGTTTGGAAGTTATGCTAGTTGGCTTACAAAGGAAGTAACATATCCAAAATCCAAGGGAATTGTGCACAAGAAGTTTCTACCAAGTTCTAGAGTGTTCTATGAGTGTCTATATATTGAGTAGAGTGGCTTCATTCAAGGGTTGGTGATTCATTTTGATCAAAATACCAAGTTTCATCTCATTCTTCCATTTTGCAAATCACATAAGAACTCCATCAAATCTTCATCATTCTCCACACTTCTTGATCCTATCATCATCTAAATCCATCAGAGATCAAGTTTCTATCAATATCTGGTTGAATTGAGGAAGAAATCGTGTGCTACCAACTTCATCATCCAAAGTTCAAGAAGATTGTGATTGCAAGATTAAGGACATTTGAGCAAGAACTATTGCATACAGAACCAAGAACCAAGTTGGTTGATCAATTCCCAAGCATTGCAAGCTTTGGATCCAAGGAATTCTGCATCTGTTTTCATCTTTAAACCAGGTTGGTGTTTCCTTCAAATTGGCTAGAATTAGTTAGAATAATGTAGAATCATTAGGTTAGAATGGTTAGGAATGGTTAGATGAATGTTTCTGATGAATTTGAAGTCATTTCATGGAAGTTACCATTGGAGTACGAAAACTGTTGTGGCTTAGAACACCTAGGTTAGGGCATGATAATCTTGGTTAGATATGTAAGAATGATCAGCATAGCATGTAGATTGTGTTAGTGTAAGAGTTAGCAAGAATTGGCAAGATTGATATCAGTGAAAAATGGTGGAGTCAAGGTTTTCTAGCTATCGGGTTTGGACCTAGAGGGAGTTTTGGAGAAAACCAAGGCCATGGTTGTGTAGAGGAGAAGAAATGGAGCGTTTTTGCTTTTTACAGATGTGAGTTTCATGGAGAAATGAAGGTGTAGGAGTATGTGGAATTCTGGTTCGCGCGAGCTGCATGCAGGGTTCATCAATGGCGAAACCCTAATTCTGTGGAGAAGACACATGAGGATCGTTGGATCCTTCGCAGGCTGTTGACTGAGTAACCCATCCTACGGCCATGATTTAAACTGAGACGAGAGGGAATCCAAAGATGCAAAGCGCACCGTTTCATTTAAGTCACTCAGACTGGGCTTATTGCATTCATGTTATTCACACCCCCAAACGCCAAGGCCCAATCATTTGCACTGAAATTTCTACTTTTTGCACCGTTCCCCTTTTTTTATTTAATTTTGGTGTTTTCTAATCAACTGGGCCCAGACGCGCTTTGCTATGCGCGCCCCCCAGTCTGGGCCCATCATCTCGTTTTAACTGAAATGATCACTAACTGCACCCTACCTCATTTAATTCATATTAATTTCATCCAATTTTTTTTATTTCTTTAAAAAATCATAACAAATAGAAAATTGCATATTTTTAAATGGTTGTTTTTGCATCTTTTCCATATTTTTGTTAAGAAAATTTTCACATAATAAAATTAGAATTTCATTTTATTTTTGTATTTTTAGTATATTTTTCTTTTAAATAGGTTTTGAATAATGTTTAGTTTAATGCATGATATTGTTGATTTTAGTTTAGTTAGATGCTTTTACATTTTGGATCCATTCTTTTTAGGGTGATTAACTTAGGACTTTAGCTTCCTCATAGGATTTAATTCATAATTTTAGGATTAATTTTTAGATGATTTGTTTAGGTGTGATTAGGAGAATCAAAACTAGGGTTTAGATATAACATAGGTGTAAGAGATCATTTCCTTTTAGGAGTTGTAGTTTGAATTTTGGGGTATGGGACTATAGGGATACTATGGGTAGATAATAGATCCCTTAGAAAATACTAGGTTTCCCCTATTTTACTATTACTATTAGTACTTTGCTTATGCTTGCTTGATTGTGTGGTGTGCCCTCTTTAGGGTTATTATTTGACTGTGTGGGGTATTGGGCCTGCTTGGGGTTTGGGGTTTGAGCTGAAGACTGTGCTGATGAAGCCCATTTGAAGATTAGAGAATGAAGACCAACTTCCAGAGTTGATGAGGAGTATCTCTTGCTGGCAGCTGTTGAAGGTTGTAGGATCTAGGAGTTAGGCAGAGCTCTAGAGTAGAAAACTTGATTCACAAACATGGAAGGTTTTGGTTGCCTCCATCCCTCTCTATGATGCAGAGTCTCTCTAAGACATTCAACCCCTTCCTTTGGAAGGCTTGGTGATAGTGTCTAAGAGATAGAACTCTTGAGAGAAATATTCTATGTGTTGTTAGCAGTCTGTTTGCCACCTTTGGTGGTCAACTAATTGCTTAACACCCCAGTTCATTCTTGTTGACTGATATTCATCTTGGAGATTGGGACTTGAAGAAAAGCCATTGAAGATGAAGACAAAGACCTTGCTTGAAGGCTGTGAAGATGAAGACTGATGCTTGCTTGAAGCTTGTAGATAGTGGATGATGACTTGAAGACAGAAGTTGGTGAAGATTGTTGCTGTTTATAATTCTTGATGTATTGATTGAATTTCCCTGGCTGTATTGTTTGCTGTTTAACCTGTTAGGTTGAAAGTGAACCTTGTTCACTTTTGCCTGTTGTTTTTTAGGTTCGAGGTTGAGTGGGACTCCCTTGCCTCGCTTGTATTGCTGCATCCATGCATTTTACAGCTTTATTGTATATATGCTATTGTTTCTGTTTCCGTCTATTCCCTTAGGATCTCTATTTCTCTCTGTGCAAGAGAGGAACATGATAGACACTAGGTCTTAACCCATGCATGATAACATTAGGTTAGTTTGATTCCCTTTGCAACCATAGGTTAGAGTTCTGTCTCTTCTTTTCTCAAAACAAACAGAAAAACACAATAAAATTTCAAATCCAATAAAAGACACTTCTTCCGTAAAAGAATGTGAACTCATCAAAACGTCATTTTTGTCCGCTGGGACCAGTAATCAGAAAAACCTTTTTCAGAAGGAATAAAAACAATCAAGACAGACTTGTGTCGTACGTGGCCCGAACTACGTTTGCTCTGATCTTTCATGCTGTATGAATGTACATAGGCATAGGATGCGATATCCTAGCGAGCAACCTTCCCCTCCTTTCCCGTAGGTAGGCGAACAACGTTGACTCTGATTTCTCGTTCCAGACGGGAATACGTAGGCATAAAGTGCGATACTTTGCCGAGTCATTTTATTTTCTTTTAACCCCAGACCTGTAGAATAGATAGAATAACAATCCGTACCCGAAAACAAGCGTGGATCCCGTCGAGTACGACGGACGTGAGGGGTGCTAATACCTTCCCCTTGCGTAACCGACTCCCGAATCCAGGATTTGGTTGCGATGACCATTCCTTTCCCCGTTTTGCGGTAGGTTTACTTCGAGCGTTTCCTTTCCCTCCTGTGGGATAAATAACGCGCGGTGGCGACTCTTCTGTTCAGTCGGCGCCGATTTTTGCAGTAGCGACAGCTGGCGACTCTGCTGGGGATCCAACGTCCCCTGGCTGCTAAGGACTGCGATAGTTCCTTATGCATTTGGGATCCGACGTCCCTTAAGAGAGTCAATCCTAGCGCTTGTTTTCCCGTCGAGGATTTTGTATGGATTTATATTTCTGTCATTTACTTTCAGCATTATATTATTGTTATTATTGTTGTATTGGGGTGTGACAGGTGTTCTATGATTGAGAGATAAGCCGGACCTGGGCTTGAGTGCACCTAGAATTAGAGTGGAAATTAGTGGGCGCGCACGTGCTTTGCATGTCCTAGTGTCCCGCGAAATCCACACTCAGACGAGGTTCTTCTGGTTGGTCTCCTGTCCTGCCCTTTGGGTGGCTCGGGTTGCTGGTTAGTTGGATTGTCGACTCTGGGAACCGATCATTTGGAAGTTGGCTAAGTGAGGCCTCTTCAGGATTTGATGATGCCACTCCTTCTAGGAATCGTATCATCAACCCTGAAAGTCTGTGACGCCGACGACCGCATAGGATGCAATACCTTTGTCAGTTACTAGGACACCTACCTGTGAGAGGGTTTTGGGGTTATGCAGGTAACTAGACCTTCAGATACCGGTTATTTCTTGATCTGAGATCCGGGGTATTTATGGATAGTTTTGAGGTCTGTCAGAGACCAGTTGGAGTTATGATATGGGGTCTATCAGAGACCAGTCAGAGTTATGTTGTGGGGTCTATCTGAGACCAATGTTGGAGCTTTGTATTGGGTCTATCTAAGACCAGGGTTTGAGGAATTCCGGAGGGTCTATCTGAGACTCTTGATATGGTTCAGGCTTCTCAGCTATGGCATTTGGTCCCTGTTGCATGTTACTTGCATTGCATTGTTCGCATAACCATTATCATTGCATCCCATTAACGCGTGTCTGTCCTGCAGGTGCATTTGCATATTCCCTGGTTCTAGTGTCCGGACTTTTGAGTATTGATCATGGCTGGTTTGAGGATGACAGTTGCCTACAAGTTACCTATTCCTGATATTACTCCCCTCCTGGGTCTGATTTCTCTTGCTGATGAGGATGTCCGTAGAAGCTTCAGACAGAGTTACGGACGGCTGTTGAGTTTGGTTCGCAAACCCACTGATGATGAACTGAATGGGCTGTACACACTGATGCAATTCTATGACCCTGCTATGAGGTGTTTCACGTTTGCTGACTTTATTTTGGGGCCTACCATCGAGGAGTATGTAGAGTTTACTGAGCTGCCAGTACAAAATAAGGTTCCCTTTATTCACTCTGCCGCTGAGCCCAAGTTGGAGGATTTAGCTAATGCCTTGCACATGAATGCTTCTGAGCTGTTGATGACTTCTTGGCGCGGGGTTCCAGGTTTCTCTCTCCAGTTTCTGGTTGGTAAGGCTCAAGAGTACGCCAAGAATGGATGTTGGGTGGTCTTTAACGCTGTTTTGGCTCTATGCATTTATGGGATAGTGCTGTTTCCCAATTTCCCGAACTTCGTGGACATGGATGCATTTCATTTGTTTGCTGCTGGCAACCCTGTACCTACATTGATCGGGGACTTCTACCATTCGATGCACTACCGAAACGAGAACAGGAGAGGCAAGAACGTCTCTTGTTGCGTGCCTTTGTTGTACATGTGGTTTAAGAGCCATCTTCCCCTGAAGGGACCTTTTGTGGATAGTGCAATAACAGATGACTGGCCAGAGCGCATGATGAGGCTATCTTCTGAAGACATTGAGTGGTTTGACCGAGACTTGTTGGGGTCTGAGCTTATTTTCAGTTGTTCTGGGTACCCTAATATTCCGTTGATAGGAAGAAAAGGGTGTATCAATTACAACCCATCTCTGTTCATTCGCCAGTTTGGATACGCGTTGAAGAGCCCACCTCAGGAGGAAGAAGTACAGGAATCTCTGTACTTCACCGGTGATTTGAATGGAGAGTTACTAGCCAAGCTTCAGCATGCCTGGATGCGTATTAACAGAAGAGGGAAACCACTGTTGGGGAAGAATGATTGTCAGGCTTATACACCCTACAAAGTTTGGATCCAAGAGAGAGCAAGACAGTTGCTGATGCCATTTCCAGCTGCACCAGTCCCTGTTCACATTCCGATGGAAGAACCAACCACTGTTACTATGGAGGCCTACGAGCAAGTTGTGAAAGAAAAAGAAGCCTTGATAAAGATCAATGAAGGGTTAGAAAAGGAACTGGCTCAGATGCGTAGTGAGAAAAACAAGGCTGTGCATGCTTCCCAACAACAGATCGAGTTAGTAAACAGGCTAGGAGCTGAGTTGACTGAAGAGAAAAAGAAGCGCGAACGTCTGGGTCAAGAGTTCAGGAGCTCTCATGACATGTTAGAGTCCAAAAAGAAAGCACTCGATGCCGCCCACCGAGAAATCTCTTCTTGTAACAAGACGTGGAATGCTACGCTAACCAACAACAAAAAGAGGGAAGACAAATTGAAGCAGCAAATTTCTGAACTCGAAGAACAGTTGAAGGCTAGCATTAAGAAGTATGAAGAAGAGGTGATGACCAGATATAGTCTCCAGAATGCATTGAACAAGGCCATCAAAGGCAGGAACGAAGCTGTGTCTCAGAAGCGGAAGCTAGAGGATCGCTTCGGAGAAGGGGCATGGGAGGAAACCGCTGGTGACGTGCGACGTGTTCTCAAGCGAAGAAATCAACTTGTTGAGGGTCTGCTTACCCGACCGAGTCATCCAGAGACTAAGAAGTTACTAGAAGAGTACCAGGCTTATGAGCGTACTTGATCGTTTCATGTATTAACGTGTATGCTTTATTTGCATAGCGCTGACCATCACCAGGATTGTTGGTTGAGGTCATGCCTTCTTATTGTACACTCAGTGATATTGTATTCTTGGCTTAATGGATTTCTCTGCAATATATGAGGTGTTTTCTATGATTCGGCTCCGATCATCGTATTGCTAGCACTCTCACTGCATTGGCACATTCGCACTAGAATCGGGGAATCATATTCCCTAATGCACAGACACATATTGCATTGCATTCCCAGTCATATTGCATTACAGGTGATTATTGAGCGGTACCTCATTTCTTGCTCTGTACCAGGTCTTTTCAGGATTGAAGATCAGCGCCCGCACCGATACTCCACTCGTACCAACTGCCGAAGAATTATGGATCAAATGCAGAACAAAATGCAAGACATGCGTAGAAGCTGGCGCTCTTCATGCAGACAATGGAGACCATTGCGAAAAGGCAGGAGAATTTGCAAGCTTTGGTGCAGCCTCTGTTGGTAAGAAATGCTGGGCACGGAAATGAGGATCATCAGTCTGTGCGAGTCGACACTATTCACGGGGATGGTACCCCCACACCAGTGGCTCCACCTGTAGTCAACATACCTGCTGTCAATGTGAACAACGGCGCTGCTGCCGGGAACGGTAACGTTGGAATTGAGAACGAGACTGTTGTCAACAACGTTGGGCTCGGAGATGTCAACCTGGGTAATAATATGGGAGGCAATGGTTTCGGTAATACTGGATTCGGTTTCAATGACCAGGGGTTCGATAATACTGGGAATTACGGCTTCAATGCTCAAGGCTTCGGACAGGACGGATTTGGTATGACTAATCAGGGTTATGGAGGATTCGGAAATGGAAATGGCGCTGGGTTAATGACGTTTGGACCTGCTGGAGTTGCTCCGGGGTACGGTAACAGGGGGCGAGGCCCGGTAATGAATCAGACTAGAGTTGGCCGTAACAATGGATACGATGGGTACGGAGCTGGGAATGGTATGTGGTAAGAAGATCAGCAAGAGGACGCTTTCTCCGGTGGAGGTTTCGAAGGACCTATGGATGACTCACAGAGAATCAGGATGCTCGAGGAGCAGATGAAGGGGGTCGTAAATCAAAGTGCTGTTGGCTTAGATATGACAACAATGGGTCTGGCGCCTGGCCTGAGGGTACCAATAAAATTCAAAGCTCCCACATTCGACAAGTATAAGGGGGATACCTGTCCAAAGGTGCACGTGCGGTCATATTACAGAAGGATGTCGGCATACTCAAACGATGAGAGGATGCTAATGCATTTCTTTCAAGATAGCTTGTCTGGTCCTTCCCTCGAGTGGTATATGGGATTGGAACCAACTCATATAAATACATGGAAGCAGCTGGCTGAAGCATTTGTGGCTCACTATAAGTACAACAGCGACTTGGCACCCAACCGGGTCCAATTGCAGGGGTTGTCCCAGAAGAAGGGCGAGAGCTTCAAAGAGTATGCGCAGAGATGGCACGACATGGCTGCTAGAGTTCATCCCCCTTTAGAGGACAAAGAAATGAATGATATGTTCATAGGAACGTTCACCGGTATGTTTTATGACAAGTTGTTTCACACCTCTTTGGGCAGTTTCTCAGACTTAATCCTGATGGGAGAGAAGATTGAAAGTAACATTAAACAGGGAAGATTCCAAGCTGAGGAGTCCACCTCAGCTGGCAGTAATAGAAGGGCTTTTGGTGGGCGCCGTCAGGGCGATGCAAGCGTGGTGTTTGGGGGCCGAGGCCGAGGCCGGGGCAGAGGTCGAAACCAGTACAATCAGCCGCAGCAGGTGGCAAGCGTTACTATTCTGTTTCAGCAACAACCATTTCAACAACAACAACAGCAGCAACCACAACAGGGGGCACAGCCTGCCCAGCGCAGATTCCAGGGGGGTAAAACAAGGAGGGTGTTTGAAAAGCCTCCTTCAACGTATGAAGATTTTCTACAGACACTACTAGGTTTGAACTTGGTAGAGAAGAGAACTCTGGCGCCAATAACAGGCACTCCTCCGTACGAGTACGATGCAAGCAGGCACTGTGAATTCCACTCCGGGGCTCCTGGCCATGATGTAGAGGGTTGCCACGCATTCAAGCATGTTGTGCAGGATCTATTGGATAGTAAAGCTATCAATTTTGGACAGGCGGGTCCGAACATAGTGCAGAAGCCTATGCCCAACCATGGGGCAAACGCCATTTTAACCGAGGAGGGTTTGAACTTGATTATGAATGTCGACGACCTGAAGACACTGTTGTGCGAGATAAAGAGCAGATTATTGCAAGGGGGTGTGTATCCAGGGTGCGACGAGTATTGCTTAGAGTGTTGGACCCAAGCTGGGGGGTGTGCTGACTTAAAGAAGGGTATTCAGACTTTAATAGATGGAGGCACATTGCAGTTTGACCGAGCAACAATTGAAGAACCTGCAGGGGTATTAGCAGACAAGCAAAGTGATGTGGCTACTGTGACGATTCCCCGAAAAACGATCACTATAACGGCACCGGCCAAGCGGCCACCGATTACTATCACCAAGGCCGGATCAATTCTGTACGAGAGCACTAAGGCAGTCCCCTGGACCTATGGGTTGGAAGTGTATTGTGACGGGGTGAAAATTGATGTTAATAAGCAGCCAGCTGAGACTGTAGACAACGTTGTCGGTACCGGAGGTATGACAAGAAGTGGGAGAATCTTCATATCACCTGAGGTAGAGGCTGAACGACTGGCAAAGGGAAAGGGAAAGATGATTGAGAATGTCCCAGTGCAGGGGAACGAAAAAGAAACGGCATCGAAGGATGTGGAAGAGTTCATGCGCTTGATTCGTAAAAGTGATTATAAGATTGTTGAGCACCTTCAACAGACGCCGTCAAAGATATCTATACTGTCGTTGCTATTGTGTTCTGAAGCTCACAGAAATGCATTGTTGAAAGTCCTGGATACTTCCTTCGTACCCCAAGATGTTTCCGTGAATCAGCTGGAGGGGGTGTTGGCGCATGTGAACGCAGGCCATAGCTTGGGCTTTACCGATTTTGATTTGACCCCGAAAGGGAGAGAGCATAATATGGCGTTGCACGTCTCTGTTGAGTGTAGAGGATCCGTCATGTCTCACGTGCTGGTCGACACCGGATCTTCCTTAAATGTGCTGCCCAAGAAAGCGATGATGAAACTAGATGTCAGAGGAATCCTGTGCACGCCTAGTGACTTGGTGGTCAGGGCATTTGATGGCACGCGAAGAACAGTCTTTGGATCCATAACATTACCTCTACAGGTGGGGCCGGAGGTTTTCGCGACTGAATTTTATATTATAGATATCCAGCCAGCATACAGCTGCCTTCTCGGACGACCCTGGATTCATGGTGCTGGGGCAGTCACGTCTACCTTGCATCAAAAGTTGAAATACATGGTAGGGGACAGTGTGGTCACTGTATGTGGAGAAGAAGATATATTGGTCAGCCATCTGTCATCATTCAAGTATGTGGAGGTCGATGGCGAGATTCATGAAACACCCTGTCAAGCCTTTGAAGGGTTGCGCATCAAAGACAAAGGTCCCGAGCCGAGTAAAGCGTCAGAGGTAGCCGTCTCGTCATATAAGGAAGCTCAAGCTCTAGTAGAGACAGGTGAGACAAAGGGCTGGGGCAAGGTGCTAGATATTCCCGTGAAGATGGACCGATTTGGGCTGGGATATCAACCGTCGTCATCAACACCTGCTGTGGGGGCACCCCGTTTCAGAGGACCGATAACCATCACCGCTAGTGGAGTGTGTCACGAGGCCATCAACGCTGCTTCAGAGTCTGACGAAGGAGACAGTGATTGCGACATGGACGCCTGGATTCAGCCGAGCGTGCCAGGACAAGGATTATGCAATTGGTCTATTCAGGAGATTGTTCCTATGACTCTTAAACATATAACATTTTCAGATGACATCAGTGAACCGCCTATGACTCGTCTCGACTTTGAGCACCCGGTATTTCAGGCCGAAGAAGAGATTGTTGAAGATGGTGACGTTCCCGAAGAATTGTCTTGGTTGGTGAAGCAAGAAGAACGAGTCATTCTGCCTCACGAGGAGGTCATCGAAATTATTAACCTGGGGTCGGAAGGGGTTGAAAAGAACATCCGTATAGGAGCCGCGCTGCAGAACGACATCAAGCGAAGACTGGTTGAAATGCTCAGAGAGTATAGTGATGTATTCGCTTGGTCGTATGAAGACATGCCTGGGCTGGATACAGATATGGTTGTGCACCGTCTGCCGTTGAAAGAAGAATGCCCGCCGGTCAAGCAGAAGCTTCGCAGAACTAGACCCGATATGGCAGTGAAAATTAAGGAGGAGGTTCAAAAGCAGTGGGATGCTGGTTTCCTAGCTGTGACAAAATATCCCTCATGGGTCGCTAACATTGTACCAGTGCCAAAGAAAGACGGTAAAGTGAGAATGTGCGTAGATTACCGTGATTTAAATAAAGCGAGCCCAAAAGATGATTTTCCGCTTCCTCACATCGATGTGCTGGTTGACAACACTGCTCAATTCTCAGTATTCTCCTTCATGGATGGCTTCTCGGGCTATAATCAGATTAAGATGGCACCAGAAGACATGGAGAAGACTACTTTCATAACACCGTGGGGAACATTTTGTTACAAAGTGATGCCCTTCGGATTGAAGAATGTTGGGGCAACGTATCAGCGTGCAATGACGACTCTTTTCCATGATATGACGCATAAAGAGATCGAAGTTTATGTCGATGATATGATTGCCAAATCCCAGACGGAGGAAGAGCATTTGGTGAATCTGCTGAAGTTATTCAAAAGGCTTAGGAAGTTCAGGCTGAGACTGAACCCTAACAAGTGCACCTTCGGGGTGAGATCGGGTAAACTGCTGGGGTTTATCGTGAGTGAAAAAGGAATAGAGGTCGATCCTGCAAAAATAAAAGCAATACAAGAGATGCCAACGCCTAGAACAGAGAAAGAGGTGCGCGGGTTTTTAGGGAGGTTGAACTACATCGCCCGGTTCATATCTCACCTAACACCTACGTGTGAACCATTATTCAAGCTGTTGAAGAAAGACCAGGCTGTAACGTGGAACGAAAATTGTCAAAAGGCATTCGATAAAATAAAGCAGTATTTGCAGGAGCCTCCTATGCTGATACCTCCAGTGGAAGGGAGACCCTTGATTATGTATTTGACAGTTCTTGAGGGAAGTATGGGTTGTGTTCTCGGTCAACACGACGAGACAGGAAGAAAAGAGCATGCGATCTATTACTTGAGTAAGAAATTTACTGAATGTGAATCTCGATATTCGATGCTCGAAAAAACTTGTTGCGCGCTAGCCTGGGCCGCCAAGCGTTTGAGGCAATACATGCTGAATCATACAACCATGCTCATCTCGAAGATGGATCCTATCAAATATGTATTCGAAAAGCAGGCATTATCGGGGAGAATTGCCCGTTGGCAGATGGTCTTGACTGAATACGACATCCAGTATGTCTCGCAGAAGGCTATAAAGGGGAGTGTGTTGTATGAGTACTTGGCAGAGCAGCCTATTGAAGATTACCAATCGATGAGGTTTGATTTTCCTGATGAGGATATCATGTACCTAAAGATGAAAGATTGTGAAGAGCCGTTGCCAGACGAAGGACCAGAATTGGGTTCCAAATGGAAGTTGATCTTTGACGGAGCTGTGAACGCCTATGGTAGCGGAATAGGGGCTATCATCACTACGCCACACGGGTCGCACATCCCGTTTACTGCTCGATTGACCTTTCCAGTTACCAATAATGAAGCCGAATACGAAGCTTGTATCATGGGGCTTGAAGAAGCCATTGATTTGCGAATCAAAAATCTGGATGTATACGGAGACTCAGCTCTGGTGGTGAATCAAATAAAAGGGGAATGGGAGACACGTCAGCCCAACTTGATACCTTACATGAATTATGCGAGGAGATTGTTGCCTTTCTTTGACAAAGTTGAATTGCATCATGTGCCGCGAGCAGAGAATCAGATGGCTGACGCCCTGGCCACTTTGTCTTCCATGTACAAAGTCAACTTCTGGAACGAGGCTCCCAGAATTGTTATCTCTCGACTTGACAGACCTGCCTTCGTATTTGCCATTGACGAAGCATCCGATGATAAACCATGGTATTTTGATATCCTTAATTTCCTGAAGAACAAAGAGTATCCGGCTGGGGCATCCAGTCACGATCAGAAGACTCTCAGGAGATTGGCGGGTAATTTCTATTTGAATCCGGATGGTGTCTTATACAGAAGAAATCACGACTTGGTGCTGCTGCGTTGTGTAGACGAAAAAGAGGCAAAGCTGCTCATGGAGGAAATACATGAGGGTACCTTTGGTACGCATGCTGGTGGGCATGCTATGACGAGGAAGTTGCTGCGGGCAGGTTATTTTTGGCTAACTATGGAAACTGATTGTTTCAAGTTTGCGAGGAAGTGCCACAAGTGCCAAATCTATGCAGATAAGATCCATGTGCCTCCGAGTCCTCTGAATGTGATGTCATCGCCATGGCCATTCTCGATGTGGGGAATTGATATGATTGGAAAGATCGAGCCGACGGCTTCCAATGGACACCGGTTTATTCTAGTAGCAATCGATTACTTCACCAAATGGGTGGAGGCGGCATCGTACGCAAATGTGACTAAGCAGGTTGTAGCCAGATTCATCAAGAGAGATATCATTTGCAGATATGGGATCCCTAAGCGGATAATCACCGACAACGGTTCAAACCTGAATAACAAAATGATGAAGGAGCTCTGTCAGAATTTCAAGATCGAACATCACAACTCCTCCCCTTACCGACCCAAGATGAATGGCGCTGTTGAAGCGGCCAATAAGAATATAAAGAAGATTGTCCAGAAGATGGTGGTGACCTATAAGGATTGGCATGAGATGCTACCCTTTGCTTTGCACGGTCATCGTACGACGGTACGCACATCAACCGGGGCAACCCCGTTCTCGCTGGTATACGGAATGGAAGCAGTGCTACCACTGGAAGTTGAGATTCCTTCTCTGAGAGTGTTACGAGACGTCCAACTAGACGAGGCAGAATGGGTGAAAGACAGGTTGAACCAGCTGAGTTTAATGGATGAGAAGAGGCTAGCTTCTCTAGCATACGGTCGTTTGTACCAGAGCCGAATGAAGAAAGCATATGATAAGAAGATACATCCTCGGAGCTTTCAGACGGGCGACCTTGTGCTGAAAAGGATTCTCCCGCCGCAGGCAGATCACAGGGGCAAATGGACCCCCAACTACGAAGGGCCATACGTTGTCAGAAAAGTCTTTTCAGGAGGCGCTTTATTGTTGTCCACCATGGACGGTGAAGACTTTACGTCACCTGTGAATTCGGACGCAGTTAAAAAATACTTTGCTTGAAATTGACCCGCTGGACAGAAAAAAGAGAGTCCAGGCAAAAATGGGGCATCCTGGCGAACCAAAAACAGAATAAAAGGTTCGGGAAAAAGTTAGGGATAAAATTGAAAAAAATGTACACCCGCGAAGTTGAAAACCTACACTGGGCGGCTTCGGCAAAAAGGGGTATCCCGGTGAACTGAAAACCCGTAAAGGGCGGTTCACGCAAAAGTTAGGGATTTGAAAAGCAAATGACTGCGGTCCGAATTTGATACTGCAGTGAGCATTGGTGCGGGAGAATATACCTGAGGGGTCGATTATCAGATACAATCTCTTCGGAAGTATGGATACCGGGAAAGCATTGGAGTCGGGCGAGTCATAGGAGGATCAGTTCATGATGTTCGTCTGCATCCCGTTGCCGACATGTGTACAAATTTGATTTGTCATTATATTTATGCTTCTTGTGCATACTTGTATATTTGTTGTGCGTAGCTTCCTCTTTTCAGGAGTTACATCCCGTGTACAAAACTCCGCCCATTTAGAGGCCCTATCAATAAAATATGTCATTCAGTATTTGATGCTGGTTCTTTACTGTTTTGCGCATGAGAAACGCCTAGGTTTAATGAAACTAGCGTGTGTATAACGTCACTGGCCCTTGCCAATAATTGCTAAAACTTTGAATTAACTGAAAATAATGTCACTAACACTTACCTGAATAGATTTGGTTGCATAGACTTGTCTTGTCTCGTTGGTGGTATTGCAGGGTTCGTAGCCGTATGAAGTGGACGATCAAGAGATTGCAGTATGGGCCAGAAGCTCGTAACGAAAGACTCGATCCCCACGCAGGTCGCGCTTCTGAGATAACAGTGTTCCTCACTGAAGAAGGATCAAATTCCCCAGCTAGTCGTAGCTTATCCAAAGGACATTCTCCAGCCAAAGTCGTTCATCCTCAGCAGAGTTGGCAATTCCAAGATTGTAGGATGTATTCAGACAGTGTGGTGTCCCCCAGAAGGATTCCCCCCATCTCAAGCAGAGTGGTTTAGCCTCAGAAGATTAATAGTTCCAACTCGTGAGCTGTACTCAGACAGTCTACCCTTCCCAGTAGGGTCATTTACTCTCCCCCAGCAGAGTCAGTTGATTTTCCCCAAGATAATCGTTTCGTCCCCAGTGGAGTTCTCTTTTCAGCAAGTGTTTTCTTTCCTCCCAGTGGAACTCGAAGATTAAGACTCTCCCCAGCAGAGTTGGTTGTGTGTCCCGGCATCTATTTTGTCGGAATACCGTGTGATACCCGTTCACTCCCCAGCAGAAGTCCAATCATGATTGGCGCATTCAATTATCCCTCAGCAGAGTTGGCTTCACTCTTCCAGCATTTATTCTGCTGGAATAATTTTGTAGCACCTGGCTACCCCCAGCGGAGTTGGCGTTGTCTTCAGCATTTATTTTGCTGAAGCGGTTTTCTGTATCCCAGCAGTTCGAGCCTGCATTTGCATTGGCATATAGTGTCATATTTGCATCTACCAAATAAAAACGCGTAGCATTTTCATTCCGAAGGGAGCATTACGCCATTTTCAAACATACGCATTTTTGGAACATAAATCAGGTTGGTTACCCGTTTGTTTCCAAGTATTGTTTTCATTGCAGGTGGAGAGAGCTCTTGCTCAAATTAATTACCAACCATTCAGGATCTCGGCGTGAGACGTATAACGATAATGTCAGTTTTGGCATTATCCCCCACAGAGTTATTAGGCAAAATTTCTCTTTGTCCCCGAGCAGAGTGATTTGTGTAAAGTTCTCTTGTTTTCCCTGCCAGAGTTGCTTGTTGAAGTGTCTCTAGTCCGACCAACGGATTACTTTCTTCAAAATGGTTGTTACGTCAGCATCAAAGGGTTTCGTGAATCAGAATTTCAGAGGCTGCCGCCGGTTATCAGAACAGGCGTCCGGTAGTTTGGTTTCCAAATATCCCCAGTAGAGTCCGCCTCAAAGTCGCTGTCACATCAGTGCTAAAAGGGTTGTGGGTTGGGATCAATGGAGTTAGTTATTGTGGAGATAAGCAGAGAAACTGTATTCAGAGTATCCTCCCGTAGGAACAGACGGATGAATTTTCTTACTGGTTGACAGGAGTATTTCCCCAGAGTCGTCAAAATTTTATTGCCTATATTGATAGGAGTTCATCGCGTTGACGAAATATGAGTCCTAACGTGGACAATTTATTCCTATATTGACGTGACTTCTTCGTGCTAAAAGAAATGGGTGTCCTGACGTGGACATGTTTAGTTCCTCGGGTGTGATGAGATGTGCTAGTCCTAACGTGGACAGACTCGATTTCTCCGTATTGATTGCATGTGAAGTCCTTACGTGGACAAAATTGATTACTCCTCGTATTGGTGTCCTGGCGTGGACCATTTATTCCTAGCCGATATCTTCCTTCGTAATGGTGAAATATGAGTCCTAACGTGGACAAGTTTATAGTTCTTCATGATGACAAGATGCGTGAGTCCTGACGTGGACAAATTTATCTTTCTTCGTGTTGGCGAAGCGTGTGTCCTGACGTGGACAAGTTTTATTTCCCCAGCGGGTCGAAGATGCGTGAGTCCTGACGTGGACGAATTTATATTTCTTCGGGTCAACGAACGGTGTCCTGACGTGGACGATGTTACCCCCATGCTGATAGGATTTTCTTGTGCAGACGAAGTGTGAGTCCTAACGTGGACGATGTAGTCCCGACGCGGACAAATCAAGACGGGATGTGAGTCCTTACGTGGATAAATCAAGACGATATGTGATTCCTTACGTGGAAAGAGGTATTCCTTACGTGGAAAGAGGTATTCCTTACGTGGAAAGATGTATTCCTTACGTGGAAAGATGTATTCCTTACGTGGAAAGGTTATTCCTAACGTGGAACAGGTTATTCCTAACGTGGAAAGATGTATTCCTTACGTGGAAAGGTTATTCCTAACGTGGAAAAGTTTATTCCTAACATGGACAAGTGTATTCCTAACGTGGAAGAGGTTATTCCTAAGGTGGACGATTTATTCCTGACGAGGACAGTTCATCCCTATGTTGATAGGATTTCCTCGTGCTGATGAAATGCAGACGAGTCATCCCCAGCGAAGTCGCCGATATTTTTCCGTGTTGACGGCAGGTGGAGTCCTAACGTGGACAAGTTTAGTTGAGATTTCTTCGTGTTGATGAAACAGGCGTCCTAACATGGACAAAGTTCTATCCCTGCGATGATAAAATCTTTTTCAGGCTAATGAAAATAATCCCCAGCACGGTCGCTAATGGATCAGTTGGTTGCCGTAACAACCAGATTCAGTTGGTGGATGTCGTTCCCTAAGCAGTGTTGCAGTTTATTTCTGCGGTTGGCAAATTTCCGGGTTCTTAGTATTCAACAGTCTCGTACCTTGAATGTTTGAAGGCCGTTCGCTCTTCACCCAATCGGGTCCAAGTCGCTTGAATAGGGGCAGCTGTTGCACCCTAAAATTTGCTCAACCTACTTCACTTGGTTTATGTTTCAATTGCATTAGCATTTGCATATAGAGTCATGTATATAGCCTAATCATCTGCATAGCATAGCATAGCAAGTCATCCGACAAGGGACCAAGTACTATTCTTATCTCTATGAGCCTATCAAGAGGTTATTGTTCAAATTCAATCTTATCCAAGTCATCAGAAAGAAATTTGAAATCTAAGAAGTCAATGGATCAAGCAGTGCATCTATCTCCTATCTTGAGTGTATTTGAAGATCATCAAAGAAGTTGTGTGCTGTGAATTGAGCATGGAGGGTATATAGACATCATAGAGGACCTGGAGAGTCATTTTGAAAGTGAGACAAGTCATTGATGTGATCACAAGAGTTGCAGTTGAAGACAGTCAACTAGGGTTTCATCTGGGTCAACCCTGGGTCAACCCTAGGTCAAATGATTGATTGAAAGGCATCAAGGTCTATCTGAGAGATGTGGAGTTCATCATTTGACATGTAGATATGGATATGGTGTTGTGCCAAGAAGAAATCAAGAGAAATCAAGAAGAAGAGGAGTTTCTAAATTAGGGTTTCTGTGTAAAATCCCCTGATTTAGGTCAAACTTCCAAGCAAGATAATTCAAAATGCAAGCTTCAAATGGATCCTTGGCCAAAATGAAACTTGTAGAGGATCTCAAGAACTTTAATTTTAGTGGTGGAAGACATCAAGGAGATTTATAGAACTCAAGTTATGGTCCTTGCAAGTTACAGGTCATCCGAGGTATCTGAAATTTTGTCCGTGAAAGTTACTTGTCTTCCAAGAAACTTTTACCCCTCAAGGAGATTTCAAATGAATTTCTGGTCAACATAAGAGTTGTTCCTCATTGTCTTAGCTTTCTAGAAAGGTATGGTATGCCTTCATCTGATGTGTGGAACTCTACTTATGGTCTTGGCAAGCAAAGGGTATTTTGGTCATTTGAGAATTACAGGTCATTTCAAGCCTATGCCCAAAACTCATACAAGGAAGCTTCAAATGAAAAACTTCACAACATCAAACTTGCTCCAAATGACATTTTGAGTCTAGAAAATTGATCATGAAAGTTGGAAATGCTCATAGCTCAAGGTTTCAAATTTGGTCATTTAAAAAGTGAATTTAATGAATAAAAGTGACTTAAAATTGGGATTTTTCATAACATGGCCAAATGAGATGAAGTTATAGGTCATTTTGATTGGAAAAAATGTTTTAAGAACATTGGAAAAAGTAGATTTTTGAGTTTGGTTCAAAGTTTGGAAGTTATGCTAGTTGGCTTACAAAGGAAGTAACATATCCAAAATCCAAGGGAATTGTGCACAAGAAGTTTCTACCAAGTTCTAGAGTGTTCTATGAGTGTCTATATATTGAGTAGAGTGGCTTCATTCAAGGGTTGGTGATTCATTTTGATCAAAATACCAAGTTTCATCTCATTCTTCCATTTTGCAAATCACATAAGAACTCCATCAAATCTTCATCATTCTCCACACTTCTTGATCCTATCATCATCTAAATCCATCAGAGATCAAGTTTCTATCAATATCTGGTTGAATTGAGGAAGAAATCGTGTGCTACCAACTTCATCATCCAAAGTTCAAGAAGATTGTGATTGCAAGATTAAGGACATTTGAGCAAGAACTATTGCATACAGAACCAAGAACCAAGTTGGTTGATCAATTCCCAAGCATTGCAAGCTTTGGATCCAAGGAATTCTGCATCTGTTTTCATCTTTAAACCAGGTTGGTGTTTCCTTCGAATTGGCTAGAATTAGTTAGAATAATGTAGAATCATTAGGTTAGAATGGTTAGGAATGGTTAGATGAATGTTTCTGATGAATTTGAAGTCATTTCATGGAAGTTACCATTGGAGTACGAAAACTGTTGTGGCTTAGAACACCTAGGTTAGGGCATGATAATCTTGGTTAGATATGTAAGAATGATCAGCATAGCATGTAGATTGTGTTAGTGTAAGAGTTAGCAAGAATTGGCAAGATTGATATCAGTGAAAAATGGTGGAGTCAAGGTTTTCTAGCTATCGGGTTTGGACCTAGAGGGAGTTTTGGAGAAAACCAAGGCCATGGTTGTGTAGAGGAGAAGAAATGGAGCGTTTTTGCTTTTTACAGATGTGAGTTTCATGGAGAAATGAAGGTGTAGGAGTATGTGGAATTCTGGTTCGCGCGAGCTGCATGCAGGGTTCATCAATGGCGAAACCCTAATTCTGTGGAGAAGACACATGAGGATCGTTGGATCCTTCGCAGGCTGTTGACTGAGTAACCCATCCTACGGCCATGATTTAAACTGAGACGAGAGGGAATCCAAAGATGCAAAGCGCACCGTTTCATTTAAGTCACTCAGACTGGGCTTATTGCATTCATGTTATTCACACCCCCAAACGCCAAGGCCCAATCATTTGCACTGAAATTTCTACTTTTTGCACCGTTCCCCTTTTTTTATTTAATTTTGGTGTTTTCTAATCAACTGGGCCCAGGCGCGCTTTGCTATGCGCGCCCCCCAGTCTGGGCCCATCATCTCGTTTTAACTGAAATGATCACTAACTGCACCCTATCTCATTTAATTCATATTAATTTCATCCAATTTTTTTTATTTCTTTAAAAAATCATAACAAATAGAAAATTGCATATTTTAAATGGTTGTTTTTGCATCTTTTCCATATTTTTGTTAAGAAAATTTTCACATAATAAAATTAGAATTTCATTTTATTTTTGTATTTTTAGTATATTTTTCTTTTAAATAGGTTTTGAATAATGTTTAGTTTAATGCATGATATTGTTGATTTTAGTTTAGTTAGATGCTTTTACATTTTGGATCCATTCTTTTTAGGGTGATTAACTTAGGACTTTAGCTTCCTCATAGGATTTAATTCATAATTTTAGGATTAATTTTTAGATGATTTGTTTAGGTGTGATTAGGAGAATCAAAACTAGGGTTTAGATATAACATAGGTGTAAGAGATCATTTCCTTTTAGGAGTTGTAGTTTGAATTTTGGGGTATGGGACTATAGGGATACTATGGGTAGATAATAGATCCCTTAGAAAATACTAGGTTTCCCATATTCTACTATTACTATTAGTACTTTGCTTATGCTTGCTTGATTGTGTGGTGTGCCCTCTTTAGGGTTATTATTTGACTGTGTGGGGTATTGGGCCTGCTTGGGGTTTGGGGTTTGAGCTGAAGACTGTGCTGATGAAGCCCATTTGAAGATTAGAGAATGAAGACCAACTTCCAGAGTTGATGAGGAGTATCTCTTGCTGGCAGCTGTTGAAGGTTGTAGGATCTAGGAGTTAGGCAGAGCTCTAGAGTAGAAAACTTGATTCACAAACATGGAAGGTTTTGGTTGCCTCCATCCCTCTCTATGATGCAGAGTCTCTCTAAGACATTCAACCCCTTCCTTTGGAAGGCTTGGTGATAGTGTCTAAGAGATAGAACTCTTGAGAGAAATATTCTATGTGTTGTTAGCAGTCTGTTTGCCACCTTTGGTGGTCAACTAATTGCTTAACACCCCAGTTCATTCTTGTTGACTGATATTCATCTTGGAGATTGGGACTTGAAGAAAAGCCATTGAAGATGAAGACAAAGACCTTGCTTGAAGGCTGTGAAGATGAAGACTGATGCTTGCTTGAAGCTTGTAGATAGTGGATGATGACTTGAAGACAGAAGTTGGTGAAGATTGTTGCTGTTTATAATTCTTGATGTATTGATTGAATTTCCCTGGCTGTATTGTTTGCTGTTTAACCTGTTAGGTTGAAAGTGAACCTTGTTCACTTTTGCCTGTTGTTTTTTAGGTTCGAGGTTGAGTGGGACTCCCTTGCCTCGCTTGTATTGCTACATCCATGCATTTTACAGCTTTATTGTATATATGCTATTGTTTCTGTTTCCGTCTATTCCCTTAGGATCTCTGTTTCTCTCTGTGCAAGAGAGGAACATGATAGACACTAGGTCTTAACCCATGCATGATAACATTAGGTTAGTTTGATTCCCTTTGCAACCATAGGTTAGAGTTCTGTCTCTTCTTTTCTCAAAACAAACAGAAAAACACAATAAAATTTCAAATCCAATAAAAGACACTTCTTCCGTAAAAGAATGTGAACTCATCAAAACGTCATTTTTGTCCGCTGGGACCAGTAATCAGAAAAACCTTTTTCAGAAGGAATAAAAACAATCAAGACAGACTTGTGTCGTACGTGGCCCGAACTACGTTTGCTCTGATCTTTCATGCTGTATGAATGTACGTAGGCATAGGATGCGATATCCTAGCGAGCAACCTTCCCCTCCTTTCCCGTAGGTAGGCGAACTACGTTGACTCTGATTTCTCGTTCCAGACGGGAATACGTAGGCATAAAGTGCGATACTTTGCCGAGTCATTTTATTTTCTTTTAACCCCAGACCTGTAGAATAGATAGAATAACAATCCGTACCCGAAAACAAGCGTGGATCCCGTCGAGTACGACGGACGTGAGGGGTGCTAATACCTTCCCCTTGCGTAACCGACTCCCGAATCCAGGATTTGGTTGCGATGACCATTCCTTTCCCCGTTTTGCGGTAGGTTTACTTCGAGCGTTTCCTTTCCCTCCTGTGGGATAAATAACGCGCGGTGGCGACTCTTCTGTTCAGCCGGCGCCGATTTTCGCAGTAGCGACAGCTGGCGACTCTGCTGGGGATCCAACGTCCCCTGGCTGCTAAGGACTGCGATAGTTCCTTATGCATTTGGGATCCGACGTCCTTTAAGAGAGTCAATCCTAGCGCTTGTTTTCCCGTCGAGGATTTTGTATGGATTTATATTTCTGTCATTTACTTTCAGCATTATATTATTGTTATTATTGCTGTATTGGGGTGTGACAGATGTTCTATGATTGAGAGATAAGCCGGACCTGGGCTTGAGTGCACCTAGAATTAGAGTGGAAATTAGTGGGCGCGCACGTGCTTTGCATGTCCTAGTGTCCCGCGAAATCCACACTCAGACGAGGTTCTTCTGGTTGGTCTCCTGTCCTGCCCTTTGGGTGGCTCGGGTTGCTGGTTAGTTGGATTGTCGACTCTGGGAACCGATCATTTGGAAGTTGGCTAAGTGAGGCCTCTTCAGGATTTGATGATGCCACTCCTTCTGGGAATCGTATCATCAACCCTGAAAGTCTGTGACGCCGACGACCGCATAGGATGCAATACCTTTGTCAGTTACTAGGACACCTACCTGTGAGAGGGTTTTGGGGTTATGCAGGTAACTAGACCTTCAGATACCGGTTATTTCTTGATCTGAGATCCGGGGTATTTATGGATAGTTTTGAGGTCTGTCAGAGACCAGTTGGAGTTATGATATGGGGTCTATCAGAGACCAGTCAGAGTTATGTTGTGGGGTCTATCTGAGACCAATGTTGGAGCTTTGTATTGGGTCTATCTAAGACCAGGGTTTGAGGAATTCCGGAGGGTCTATCTGAGACTCTTGATATGGTTCAGGCTTCTCAGCTATGGCATTTGGTCCCTGTTGCATGTTACTTGCATTGCATTGTTCGCATAACCATTATCATTGCATCCCATTAACGCGTGTCTGTCCTGCAGGTGCATTTGCATATTCCCTGGTTCTAGTGTCCGGACTTTTGAGTATTGATCATGGCTGGTTTGAGGATGACAGTTGCCTACAAGTTACCTATTCCTGATATTACTCCCCTCCTGGGTCTGATTTCTCTTGCTGATGAGGATGTCCGTAGAAGCTTCAGACAGAGTTACGGACGGCTGTTGAGTTTGGTTCGCAAACCCACTGATGATGAACTGAATGGGCTGTACACACTGATGCAATTCTATGACCCTGCTATGAGGTGTTTCACGTTTGCTGACTTTATTTTGGGGCCTACCATCGAGGAGTATGTAGAGTTTAGTGAGCTGCCAGTACAGAATAAGGTTCCCTTTATTCACTCTGCCGCTGAGCCCAAGTTGGAGGATTTAGCTAATGCCTTGCACATGGATGCATTTCATTTGTTTGCTGCTGGCAACCCTGTACCTACATTGATCGGGGACTTCTACCATTCGATGCACTACCGAAACGAGAATAGGAGAGGCAATAACGTCTCTTGTTGCGTGCCTTTGTTGTACATGTGGTTTAAGAGCCATCTTCCCCTGAAGGGACCTTTTGTGGATAGTGCAATAACAGCTGACTGGCCAGAGCGCATGATGAGGCTATCTTCTGAAGACATTGAGTGGTTTGACCGAGACTTGTTGGGGTCTGAGCTTATTTTCAGTTGTTCTGGGTACCCTAATATTCCGTTGATAGGAAGAAAAGGGTGTATCAATTACAACCCATCTCTGTTCGTTCGCCAGTTTGGATACGCGTTGAAGAGCCCACCTCAGGAGGAAGAAGTACAGGAATCTCTGTACTTCACCGGTGATTTGAATGGAGAGTTACTAGCCAAGCTTCAGCATGCCTGGATGCGTATTAACAGAAGAGGGAAACCACTGTTGGGGAAGAATGATTGTCAGGCTTATACACCCTACAAAGTTTGGATCCAAGAGAGAGCAAGACAGTTGCTGATGCCATTTCCAGCTGCACCAGTCCCTGTTCACATTCCGATGGAAGAACCAACCACTGTTACTATGGAGGCCTACGAGCAAGTTGTGAAAGAAAAAGAAGCCTTGATGAAGATCAATGAAGGGTTAGAAAAGGAACTGGCTCAGATGCGTAGTGAGAAAAACAAGGCTGTGCATGCTTCCCAACAACAGATCGAGTTAGTAAACAGGCTAGGAGCTGAGTTGACTGAAGAGAAAAAGAAGCGCGAACGTCTGGGTCAAGAGTTCAGGAGCTCTCATGACATGTTGGAGTCCAAAAAGAAAGCACTCGATGCCGCCCACCGAGAAATCTCTTCTTGTAACAAGACGTGGAATGCTACGTTAACCAACAACAAAAAGAGGGAAGACAAATTGAAGCAGCAAATTTCTGAACTCGAAGAACAGTTGAAGGCTAGCATTAAGAAGTATGAAGAAGAGGTGATGACCAGATATAGTCTCCAGAATGCATTGAACAAGGCCATTGAAGGCAGGAACGAAGCTGTGTCTCAGAAGCGGAAGCTAGAGGATCGCTTCGGAGAAGGGGCATGGGAGGAAACCGCTGGTGACGTGCGACGTGTTCTCAAGCGAAGAAATCAACTTGTTGAGGGTCTGCTTACCCGACCGAGTCATCCAGAGACTAAGAAGTTACTAGAAGAGTACCAGGCTTATGAGCGTACTTGATCGTTTCATGTATTAACGTGTATGCTTTATTTGCATAGCGCTGACCATCACCAGGATTGTTGGTTGAGGTCATGCCTTCTTATTGTACACTCAGTGATATTGTATTCTTGGCTTAATGGATTTCTCTGCAATATATGAGGTGTTTTCTATGATTCGGCTCCGATCATCGTATTGCTAGCACTCTCACTGCATTGGCACATTCGCACTAGAATCGGGGAATGATATTCCCTAATGCACAGACACATATTGCATTGCATTCCCAGTCATATTGCATTACAGGTGATTATTGAGCGGTACCTCATTTCTTGCTCTGTACCAGGTCTTTTCAGGATTGAAGATCAGCGCCCGCACCGATATTCCGCTCGTACCAACTGCCGAAGAATTATGGATCAAATGCAGAACAAAATGCAAGACATGCATAGAAGCTGGCGCTCTTCATGCAGACAATGGAGACCATTGCGAAAAGGCAGGAGAATTTGCAAGCTTTGGTGCAGCCTCTGTTGGTAAGAAATGCTGGGCACGGAAATGAGGATCATCAGTCTGTGCGAGTCGACACTATTCACGGGGATGGTACCCCCACACCAGTGGCTCCACCTGTAGTCAACATACCTGCTGTCAATGTGAACAACGGCGCTGCTGCCGGGAACGGTAACGTTGGAATTGAGAACGAGACTGTTGTCAACAACGTTGGGCTCGGAGATGTCAACCTGGGTAATAATATGGGAGGCAATGGTTTCGGTAATACTGGATTCGGTTTCAATGACCAGGGGTTCGATAATACTGGGAATTACGGCTTCAATGCTCAAGGCTTCGGACAGGACGGATTTGGTATGACTAATCAGGGTTATGGAGGATTCGGAAATGGAAATGGCGCTGGGTTAATGACGTTTGGACCTGCTGGAGTTGCTCCGGGGTACGGTAACAGGGGGCGAGGCCCGGTAATGAATCAGACCAGAGTTGGCCGTAACAATGGATACGATGGGTACGGAGCTGGGAATGGTATGTGGTAAGAAGATCAGCAAGAGGACGCTTTCTCCGGTGGAGGTTTCGAAGGACCTATGGATGACTCGCAGAGAATCAGGATGCTCGAGGAGCAGATGAAGGGGGTCGTAAATCAAAGTGCTGTTGGCTTAGATATGACAACAATGGGTCTGGCGCCTGGCCTGAGGGTACCAATAAAATTCAAAGCTCCCACACTCGACAAGTATAAGGGGGATACCTGTCCAAAGGTGCACGTGCGGTCATATTACAGAAGGATGTCGGCATACTCAAACGATGAGAGGATGCTAATGCATTTCTTTCAAGATAGCTTGTCTGGTCCTTCCCTCGAGTGGTATATGGGATTGGAACCAACTCATATAAAGACATGGAAGCAGCTGGCTGAAGCATTTGTGGCTCACTATAAGTACAACAGCGACTTGGCACCCAACCGGGTCCAATTGCAGGGGTTGTCCCAGAAGAAGGGCGAGAGCTTCAAAGAGTATGCGCAGAGATGGCGCGACATGGCTGCTAGAGTTCATCCCCCTTTAGAGGACAAAGAAATGAATGATATGTTCATAGGAACGTTCACCGGTATGTTTTATGACAAGTTGTTTCACACCTCTTTGGGCAGTTTCTCAGACTTAATCCTGATGGGAGAGAAGATTGAAAGTAACATTAAACAGGGAAGATTCCAAGCTGAGGAGTCCACCTCAGCTGGCAGTAATAGAAGGGCTTTTGGTGGGCGCCGTCAGGGCGATGCAAGCGTGGTGTTTGGGGGCCGAGGCCGAGGCCGGGGCAGAGGTCGAAACCAGTACAATCAGCCGCAGCAGGTGGCAAGCGTTACTATTCCGTTTCAGCAACAACCATTTCAACAACAACAACAGCAGCAGCAACCACAACAGGGGGCACAGCCTGCCCAGCGCAGATTCCAGGGGGGTAAAACAAGGAGGGTGTTTGAAAAGCCTCCTTCAACGTATGAAGATTTTCTACAGACACTACTAGGTTTGAACTTGGTAGAGAAGAGAACTCTGGCGCCAATAACAGGCACTCCTCCGTACGAGTACGATGCAAGCAGGCACTGTGAATTCCACTCCGGGGCTCCTGGCCACGATGTAGAGGGTTGCCACGCATTCAAGCATGTTGTGCAGGATCTATTGGATAGTAAAGCTATCAATTTTGGACAGGCGGGTCCGAACATAGTGCAGAAGCCTATGCCCAACCATGGGGCAAACGCCATTTTAACCGAGGAGGGTTTGAACTTGATTATGAATGTCGACGACCTGAAGACACTGTTGTGCGAGATAAAGAGCAGATTATTGCAAGGGGGTGTGTATCCAGGGTGCGACGAGTATTGCTTAGAGTGTTGGACCCAAGCTGGGGGGTGTGCTGACTTAAAGAAGGGTATTCAGACTTTAATAGATGGAGGCACATTGCAGTTTGACCGAGCAACAATTGAAGAACCTGCAGGGGTATTAGCAGACAAGCAAAGTGATGTGGCTACTGTGACGATTCCCCGAAAAACGATCACTATAACGGCACCGGCCAAGCGGCCACCGATTACTATCACCAAGGCCGGATCAATTCTGTACGAGAGCACTAAGGCAGTCCCCTGGACCTATGGGTTGGAAGTGTATTGTGACGGGGTGAAAATTGATGTTAATAAGCAGCCAGCTGAGACTGTAGACAACGTTGTCGGTACCGGAGGTATGACAAGAAGTGGGAGAATCTTCATATCACCTAAGGTAGAGGCTGAACGACTGGCAAAGGGAAAGGGAAAGATGATTGAGAATGTCCCAGTGCAGGGGAACGAAAAAGAAACGGCATCGAAGGATGTGGAAGAGTTCATGCGCTTGATTCGTAAAAGTGATTATAAGATTGTTGAGCACCTTCAACAGACGCCGTCAAAGATATCTATACTGTCGTTGCTATTGTGTTCTGAAGCTCACAGAAATGCATTGTTGAAAGTCCTGGATACTTCCTTCGTACCCCAAGATGTTTCCGTGAATCAGCTGGAGGGGGTGTTGGCGCATGTGAACGCAGGCCATAGCTTGGGCTTTACCGATTTTGATTTGACCCCGAAAGGGAGAGAGCATAATATGGCGTTGCACGTCTCTGTTGAGTGTAGAGGATCCGTCATGTCTCACGTGCTGGTCGACACCGGATCTTCCTTAAATGTGCTGCCCAAGAAAGCGATGATGAAACTAGATGTCAGAGGAATCCTGTGCACGCCTAGTGACTTGGTGGTCAGGGCATTTGATGGCACGCGAAGAACAGTCTTTGGATCCATAACATTACCTCTACAGGTGGGGCCGGAGGTTTTCGCGACTGAATTTTATATTATGGATATCCAGCCAGCATACAGCTGCCTTCTCGGACGACCCTGGATTCATGGTGCTGGGGCAGTCACGTCTACCTTGCATCAAAAGTTGAAATACATGGTAGGGGACAGTGTGGTCACTGTATGTGGAGAAGAAGATATATTGGTCAGCCATCTGTCATCATTCAAGTATGTGGAGGTCGATGGCGAGATTCATGAAACACCCTGTCAAGCCTTTGAAGGGTTGCACATCAAAGACAAAGGTCCCGAGCCGAGTAAAGCGTCAGAGGTAGCCGTCTCGTCATATAAGGAAGCTCAAGCTCTAGTAGAGACAGGTGAGACAAAGGGCTGGGGCAAGGTGCTAGATATTCCCGTGAAGATGGACCGATTTGGGCTGGGATATCAACCGTCGTCATCAACACCTGCTGTGGGGGCACCCCGTTTCAGAGGACCGATAACCATCACCGCTAGTGGAGTGTGTCACGAGGCCATCAACGCTGCTTCAGAGTCTGACGAAGGAGACAGTGATTGCGACATGGACGCCTGGATTCAGCCGAGCGTGCCAGGACAAGGATTATGCAATTGGTCTATTCAGGAGATTGTTCCTGTGACTCTTAAACAGATAACATTTTCAGATGACATCAGTGAACCGCCTATGACTCGTCTCGACTTTGAGCACCCGGTATTTCAGGCCGAAGAAGAGATTGTTGAAGATGGTGACGTTCCCGAAGAATTGTCTTGGTTGGTGAAGCAAGAAGAACGAGTCATTCTGCCTCACGAGGAGGTCATCGAAATTATTAACCTGGGGTCGGAAGGGGTTGAAAAGAACATCCGTATAGGAGCCGCGCTGCAGAACGACATCAAGCGAAGACTGGTTGAAATGCTCAGAGAGTATAGTGATGTATTCGCTTGGTCGTATGAAGACATGCCTGGGCTGGATACAGATATGGTTGTGCACCGTCTGCCGTTGAAAGAAGAATGCCCGCCGGTCAAGCAGAAGCTTCGCAGAACTAGACCCGATATGGCAGTGAAAATTAAGGAGGAGGTTCAAAAGCAGTGGGATGCTGGTTTCCTAGCTGTGACAAAATATCCCTCATGGGTCGCTAACATTGTACCAGTGCCAAAGAAAGACGGTAAAGTGAGAATGTGCGTAGATTACCGTGATTTAAATAAAGCGAGCCCAAAAGATGATTTTCCGCTTCCTCACATCGATGTGCTGGTTGACAACACTGCTCAATTCTCAGTATTCTCCTTCATGGATGGCTTCTCGGGCTATAATCAGATTAAGATGGCACCAGAAGACATGGAGAAGACTACTTTCATAACACCGTGGGGAACATTTTGTTACAAAGTGATGCCCTTCGGATTGAAGAATGTTGGGGCAACGTATCAGCGTGCAATGACGACTCTTTTCCATGATATGATGCATAAAGAGATCGAAGTTTATGTCGATGATATGATTGCCAAATCCCAGACGGAGGAAGAGCATTTGGTGAATCTGCTGAAGTTATTCAAAAGGCTTAGGAAGTTCAGGCTGAGACTGAACCCTAACAAGTGCACCTTCGGGGTGAGATCGGGTAAACTGCTGGGGTTTATCGTGAGTGAAAAAGGAATAGAGGTCGATCCTGCAAAAATAAAAGCAATACAAGAGATGCCAACGCCTAGAACAGAGAAAGAGGTGCGCGGGTTTTTAGGGAGGTTGAACTACATCGCCCGGTTCATATCTCACCTAACACCTACGTGTGAACCATTATTCAAGCTGTTGAAGAAAGACCAGGCTGTAACGTGGAACGAAAATTGTCAAAAGGCATTCGATAAAATAAAGCAGTATTTGCAGGAGCCTCCTATGCTGATACCTCCAGTGGAAGGGAGACCCTTGATTATGTATTTGACAGTTCTTGAGGGAAGTATGGGTTGTGTTCTCGGTCAACACGACGAGACAGGAAGAAAAGAGCATGCGATCTATTACTTGAGTAAGAAATTTACTGAATGTGAATCTCGATATTCGATGCTCGAAAAAACTTGTTGCGCGCTAGCCTGGGCCGCCAAGCGTTTGAGGCAATACATGCTGAATCATACAACCATGCTCATCTCGAAGATGGATCCTATCAAATATGTATTCGAAAAGCAGGCATTATCGGGGAGAATTGCCCGTTGGCAGATGGTCTTGACTGAATACGACATCCAGTATGTCTCGCAGAAGGCTATAAAGGGGAGTGTGTTGTATGAGTACTTGGCAGAGCAGCCTATTGAAGATTACCAATCGATGAGGTTTGATTTTCCTGATGAGGATATCATGTACCTAAAGATGAAAGATTGTGAAGAGCCGTTGCCAGACGAAGGACCAGAATTGGGTTCCAAATGGAAGTTGATCTTTGACGGAGCTGTGAACGCCTATGGTAGCGGAATAGGGGCTATCATCACTACGCCACACGGATCGCACATCCCGTTTACTGCTCGATTGACCTTTCCAGTTACCAATAATGAAGCCGAATACGAAGCTTGTATCATGGGGCTTGAAGAAGCCATTGATTTGCGAATCAAAAATCTGGATGTATACGGAGACTCAGCTCTGGTGGTGAATCAAATAAAAGGGGAATGGGAGACACGTCAGCCCAACTTGATACCTTACATGAATTATGCGAGGAGATTGTTGCCTTTCTTTGACAAAGTTGAATTGCATCATGTGCCGCGAGCAGAGAATCAGATGGCTGACGCCCTGGCCACTTTGTCTTCCATGTACAAAGTCAACTTCTGGAACGAGGCTCCCAGAATTGTTATCTCTCGACTTGACAGACCTGCCTTCGTATTTGCCATTGACGAAGCATCCGATGATAAACCATGGTATTTTGATATCCTTAATTTCCTGAAGAACAAAGAGTATCCGGCTGGGGCATCCAGTCACGATCAGAAGACTCTCAGGAGATTGGCGGGTAATTTCTATTTGAATCCGGATGGTGTCTTATACAGAAGAAATCACGACTTGGTGCTGCTGCGTTGTGTAGACGAAAAAGAGGCAAAGCTGCTCATGGAGGAAATACATGAGGGTACCTTTGGTACGCATGCTGGTGGGCATGCTATGACGAGGAAGTTGCTGCGGGCAGGTTATTTTTGGCTAACTATGGAAACTGATTGTTTCAAGTTTGCGAGGAAGTGCCACAAGTGCCAAATCTATGCAGATAAGATCCATGTGCCTCCGAGTCCTCTGAATGTGATGTCATCGCCATGGCCATTCTCGATGTGGGGAATTGATATGATTGGAAAGATCGAGCCGACGGCTTCCAATGGACACCGGTTTATTCTAGTAGCAATCGATTACTTCACCAAATGGGTGGAGGCGGCATCGTACGCAAACGTGACTAAGCAGGTTGTAGCCAGATTCATCAAGAGAGATATCATTTGCAGATATGGGATCCCTAAGCGGATAATCACCGACAACGGTTCAAACCTGAATAACAAAATGATGAAGGAGCTCTGTCAGAATTTCAAGATCGAACATCACAACTCCTCCCCTTACCGACCCAAGATGAATGGCGCTGTTGAAGCGGCCAATAAGAATATAAAGAAGATTGTCCAGAAGATGGTGGTGACCTATAAGGATTGGCATGAGATGCTACCCTTTGCTTTGCACGGTTATCGTACGACGGTACGCACATCAACCGGGGCAACCCCGTTCTCGCTGGTATACGGAATGGAAGCAGTGCTACCACTGGAAGTTGAGATTCCTTCTCTGAGAGTGTTACGAGACGTCCAACTAGACGAGGCAGAATGGGTGAAAGACAGGTTGAACCAGCTGAGTTTAATGGATGAGAAGAGGCTAGCTTCTCTAGCATACGGTCGTTTGTACCAGAGCCGAATGAAGAAAGCATATGATAAGAAGATACATCCTCGGAGCTTTCAGACGGGCGACCTTGTGCTGAAAAGGATTCTCCCGCCGCAGGCAGATCACAGGGGCAAATGGACCCCCAACTACGAAGGGCCATACGTTGTCAGAAAAGTCTTTTCAGGAGGCGCTTTATTGTTGTCCACCATGGACGGTGAAGACTTTACGTCACCTGTGAATTCGGACGCAGTTAAAAAATACTTTGCTTGAAATTGACCCGCTGGACAGAAAAAAGAGAGTCCAGGCAAAAATGGGGCATCCTGGCGAACCAAAAACAGAATAAAAGGTTCGGGCAAAAGTTAGGGATAAAATTGAAAAAAATGTACACCCGCGAAGTTGAAAACCTACACTGGGCGGCTTCGGCAAAAAGGGGTATCCCGGTGAACTGAAAACCCGTAAAGGGCGGTTCACGCAAAAGTTAGGGATTTGAAAAGCAAATGACTGCGGTCCGAATTTGATACTGCAGTGAGCATTGGTGCGGGAGAATATACCTGAGGGGTCGATTATCAGATACAATCTCTTCGGAAGTATGGATACCGGGAAAGCATTGGAGTCGGGCGAGTCATAGGAGGATGAGTTCATGATGTTCGTCTGCATCCCGTTGCCGACATGTGTACAAATTTGATTTGTCATTATATTTATGCTTCTTGTGCATACTTGTATATTTGTTGTGCGTAGCTTCCTCTTTTCAGGAGTTACATCCCGTGTACAAAACTCCGCCCATTTAGAGGCCCTATCAATAAAATATGTCATTCAGTATTTGATGTTGGTTCTTTACTGTTTTGCGCATGAGAAATGCCTAGGTTTAATGAAACTAGCGTGTGTATAACGTCACTGGCCCTTGCCAATAATTGCTAAAACTTTGAATTAACTGAAAATAATGTCACTAACACTTACCTGAATAGATTTGGTTGCATAGACTTGTCTTGTCTCGTTGGTGGTATTGCAGGGTTCATAGCCGTATGAAGTGGACGATCAAGAGATTGCAGTATGGGCCAGAAGCTCGTAACGAAAGACTCGATCCCCACGCAGGTCGCGCTTCTGAGATAACAGTGTTCCTCACTGAAGAAGGATCAAATTCCCCAGCTAGTCGTAGCTTATCCAAAGGACATTCTCCAGCCAAAGTCGTTCATCCTCAGCAGAGTTGGCAATTCCAAGATTGTAGGATGTATTCAGACAGTGTGGTGTCCCCCAGAAGGATTCCCCCCATCTCAAGCAGAGTGGTTTAGCCTCAGAAGATTAATAGTTCCAACTCGTGAGCTGTACTCAGACAGTCTACCCTTCCCAGTAGGGTCATTTACTCTCCCCCAGCAGAGTCAGTTGATTTTCCCCAAGATAATCGTTTCGTCCCCAGTGGAGTTCTCTTTTCAGCAAGTGTTTTCTTTCCTCCCAGTGGAACTCGAAGATTAAGACTCTCCCCAGCAGAGTTGGTTGTGTGTCCCGGCATCTATTTTGTCGGAATACCGTGTGATACCCGTTCACTCCCCAGCAGAAGTCCAATCATGATTGGCGCATTCAATTATCCCTCAGCAGAGTTGGCTTCACTCTTCCAGCATTTATTCTGCTGGAATAATTTTGTAGCACCTGGCTACCCCCAGCGGAGTTGGCGTTGTCTTCAGCATTTATTTTGCTGAAGCGGTTTTCTGTATCCCAGCAGTTTGAGCCTGCATTTGCATTGGCATATAGTGTCATATTTGCATCTACCAAATAAAAACGCGTAGCATTTTCATTCCGAAGGGAGCATTACGCCATTTTCAAACATACGCATTTTTGGAACATAAATCAGGTTGGTTACCCGTTTGTTTCCAAGTATTGTTTTCATTGCAGGTGGAGAGAGCTCTTGCTCAAATTAATTACCAACCATTCAGGATCTCGGCGTGAGACGTATAACGATAATGTCAGTTTTGGCATTATCCCCCACAGAGTTATTAGGCAAAATTTCTCTTTGTCCCCGAGCAGAGTGATTTGTGTAAAGTTCTCTTGTTTTCCCTGCCAGAGTTGCTTGTTGAAGTGTCTCTAGTCCGACCAACGGATTACTTTCTTCAAAATGGTTGTTACGTCAGCATCAAAGGGTTTCGTGAATCAGAATTTCAGAGGCTGCCGCCGGTTATCAGAACAGGCGTCCGGTAGTTTGGTTTCCAAATATCCCCAGTAGAGTCCGCCTCAAAGTCGCTGTCACATCAGTGCTAAAAGGGTTGTGGGTTGGGATTAATGGAGTTAGTTATTGTGGAGATAAGCAGAGAAACTGTATTCAGAGTATCCTCCCGTAGGAACAGACGAATGAATTTTCTTACTGGTTGACAGGAGTATTTCCCCAGAGTCGTCAAAATTTTATTGCCTATATTGATAGGAGTTCATCGCGTTGACGAAATATGAGTCCTAACGTGGACAATTTATTCCTATATTGACGTGACTTCTTCGTGCTAAAAGAAATGGGTGTCCTGACGTGGACATGTTTAGTTCCTCGGGTGTGATGAGATGTGCTAGTCCTAACGTGGACAGACTCGATTTCTCCGTATTGATTGCATGTGAAGTCCTGACGTGGACAAAATTGATTACTCCTCGTATTGGTGTCCTGGCGTGGACCATTTATTCCTAGCCGATATCTTCCTTCGTAATGGTGAAATATGAGTCCTAACGTGGACAAGTTTATAGTTCTTCATGATGACAAGATGCGTGAGTCCTGACGTGGACAAATTTATCTTTCTTCGTGTTGGCGAAGCGTGTGTCCTGACGTGGACAAGTTTTATTTCCCCAGCGGGTCGAAGATGCGTGAGTCCTGACGTGGACGAATTTATATTTCTTCGGGTCAACGAACGGTGTCCTGACGTGGACGATGTTACCCCCATGCTGATAGGATTTTCTTGTGCAGACGAAGTGTGAGTCCTAACGTGGACGATGTAGTCCCGACGCGGACAAATCAAGACGGGATGTGAGTCCTTACGTGGATAAATCAAGACGATATGTGATTCCTTACGTGGAAAGAGGTATTCCTTACGTGGAAAGAGGTATTCCTTACGTGGAAAGATGTATTCCTTACGTGGAAAGATGTATTCCTTACGTGGAAAGGTTATTCCTAACGTGGAACAGGTTATTCCTAACGTGGAAAGATGTATTCCTTACGTGGAAAGGTTATTCCTAACGTGGAAAAGTTTATTCCTAACATGGACAAGTGTATTCCTAACGTGGAAGAGGTTATTCCTAAGGTGGACGATTTATTCCTGACGAGGACAGTTCATCCCTATGTTGATAGGATTTCCTCGTGCTTATGAAATGCAGACGAGTCATCCCCAGCGAAGTCGCCGATATTTTTCCGTGTTGACGGCAGGTGGAGTCCTAACGTGGACAAGTTTAGTTGAGATTTCTTCGTGTTGATGAAACAGGCGTCCTAACATGGACAAAGTTCTATCCCTGCGATGATAGAATCTTTTTCAGGCTAATGAAAATAATCCCCAGCACGGTCGCTAATGGATCAGTTGGTTGCCGTAACAACCAGATTCAGTTGGTGGATGTCGTTCCCTAAGCAGTGTTGCAGTTTATTTCTGCGGTTGGCAAATTTCCGGGTTCTTAGTATTCAACCGTCTCGTACCTCGAATGTTTGAAGGCCGTTCGCTCTTCACCCAATCGGGTCCAAGTCGCTTGAATAGGGGCAGCTGTTGCACCCTAAAATTTGCTCAACCTACTTCACTTGGTTTATGTTTCAATTGCATTAGCATTTGCATATAGAGTCATGTATATAGCCTAATCATCTGCATAGCATAGCATAGCAAGTCATCCGACAAGGGACCAAGTACTATTCTTATCTCTATGAGCCTATCAAGAGGTTATTGTTCAAATTCAATCTTATCCAAGTCATCAGAAAGAAATTTGAAATCTAAGAAGTCAATGGATCAAGCAGTGCATCTATCTCCTATCTTGAGTGTATTTGAAGATCATCAAAGAAGTTGTGTGCTGTGAATTGAGCATGGAGGGTATATAGACATCATAGAGGACCTGGAGAGTCATTTTGAAAGTGAGACAAGTCATTGATGTGATCACAAGAGTTGCAGTTGAAGACAGTCAACTAGGGTTTCATTTGGGTCAACCCTGGGTCAACCCTAGGTCAAATGATTGATTGAAAGGCATCAAGGTCTATCTGAGAGATGTGGAGTTCATCATTTGACATGTAGATATGGATATGGTGTTGTGCCAAGAAGAAATCAAGAGAAATCAAGAAGAAGAGGAGTTTCTAAATTAGGGTTTCTGTGTAAAATCCCCTGATTTAGGTCAAACTTCCAAGCAAGATAATTCAAAATGCAAGCTTCAAATGGATCCTTGGCCAACATTAAACTTTTATAGTATCCCAAGACCTTTAATTTGAGTGGTGGAAGACATCAAGGAGATTTATAGAACTCAAGTTATGGTCCTTGCAAGTTACAGGTCATCTGAGGTATCTGAAATTTTGTCTATGAAAGTTACTTGTCTTCCAAGCAACTTTTACCCCTCAAGGATATTTCAAATGAATTTCTGGTAAACATAAGAGTTGTTCCTCATTGTCTTAGCTTTCTAGAAAGGTATGGTATGCCTTCATCTGATGTGTGGAACTCTACTTATGGTCTTGGCAAGCAAAGGGTATTTTGGTCATTTGAGAATTACAGGTCATTTCAAGCCTATGCCCAAAACTCATACAAGGAAGCTTCAAATGAAAAACTTCACAACATAAAACTTGCTCCAAATGACATTTTTAGTCTAGAAAAGTGATCATGAAAGTTGGAAATTCTCATAGCTCAAGGTTTCAAATTTGGTCATTTAAAAAGTGAATTTAATGAATAAAAGTGACTTAAAATTGGGATTTTTCATAACATGGCCAAATGAGATGAAGTTATAGGTCATTTTGATTGGAAAAAATGTTTTAAGAACATTGGAAAAATTAGATTTTTGAGTTTGGTTCAAAGTTTGGAAGTTATGCTAGTTGGCTTACAAAGGAAGTAACATATCCAAAATCCAAGGGAATTGTGCACAAGAAGTTTCTACCAAGTTCTAGAGTGTTCTATGAGTGTCTATATATTGAGTAGAGTGGCTTCATTCAAGGGTTGGTGATTCATTTTGATCAAAATACCAAGTTTTATCTCATTCTTCCATTTTGTAAATCACATAAGAACTCCATCAAATCTTCATCATTCTCCACACTTCTTGATCCTATCATCATCTAAATCCATCAGAGATCAAGTTTCTATCAATATCTGGTTGAATTGAGGAAGAAATCGTGTGCTACCAACTTCATCATCCAAAGTGCAAGAAGATTGTGATTGCAAGATTAAGGACATTTGAGCAAGAACTATTGCATACAGAACCAAGAACCAAGTTGGTTGATCAATTCCCAAGCATTGCAAGCTTTGGATCCAAGGAATTCTGCATCTGTTTTCATCTTTAAACCAGGTTGGTGTTTCCTTCGAATTGGCTAGAATTAGTTAGAATAATGTAGAATCATTAGGTTAGAATGGTTAGGAATGGTTAGATGAATGTTTCTGCTGAATTTGAAGTCATTTCATGGAAGTTACCATTGGAGTACCAAAACTGTTGTGGCTTAGAACACCTAGGTTAGGGCATGATAATCTTGGTTAGATATGTAAGAATGATCAGCATAGCATGTAGATTGTGTTAGTGTAAGAGTTAGCAAGAATTGGCAAGATTGATATCAGTGAAAAATGGTGGAGTCAAGGTTTTCTAGCTATCGGGTTTGGACCTAGAGGGAGTTTTGGAGAAAACCAAGGCCATGGTTGTGTAGAGGAGAAGAAATGGAGCGTTTTTGCTTTTTACAGATGTGAGTTTCATGGAGAAATGAAGGTGTAGGAGTATGTGGAATTCTGGTTCGCGCGAGCTGCATGCAGGGTTCATCAATGGCGAAACCCTAATTCTGTGGAGAAGACACATGAGGATCGTTGGATCCTTCGCAGGCTGTTGACTGAGTAACCCATCCTACGGCCATGATTTAAACTGAGACGAGAGGGAATCCAAAGATGCAAAGCGCACCGTTTCATTTAAGTCACTCAGACTGGGCTTATTGCATTCATGTTATTCACACCCCCAAACGCCAAGGCCCAATCATTTGCACTGAAATTTCTGCTTTTTGCACCGTTCCCCTTTTTTTATTTAATTTTGGTGTTTTCTGATCAACTGGGCCCAAACGCGCTTTGCTATGCGCGCCCCCCAGTCTGGGCCCATCATCTCGTTTTAACTGAAATGATCACTAACTGCACCCTACCTCATTTAATTCATATTAATTTCATCCAATTTTTTTTATTTCTTTAAAATATCATAACAAATAGAAAATTGCATATTTTTAAATGGTTGTTTTTGCATCTTTTCCATATTTTCGTTAAGAAAATTTTCACATAATAAAATTAGCATTTCATTTTATTTTTGTATTTTTAGTATATTTTTCTTTTAAATAGGTTTTGAATAATGTTTAGTTTAATGCATAATATTGTTGATTTTAGTTTAGTTAGATGCTTTTACATTTTGGATCCATTCTTTTTAGGGTGATTAACTTAGGAATTTAGCTTCCTCATAGGATTTAATTCATAATTTTAGGATTAATTTTTAGATGATTTGTTTAGGTGTGATTAGGAGAATCAAAACTAGGGTTTAGATATAACATAGGTGTAAGAGATCATTTCCTTTTAGGAGTTGTAGTTTGAATTTTGGGGTATGGGACTATAGGGATACTATGGGTAGATAATAGATCCCTTAGAAAATACTAGGTTTCCCCTATTCTACTATTACTATTAGTACTTTGCTTATGCTTGCTTGATTGTGTGGTGTGCCCTCTTTAGGGTTATTATTTGACTGTGTGGGGTATTGGGCCTGCTTGGGGTTTGGGGTTTGAGCTGAAGACTGTGCTGATGAAGCCCATTTGAAGATTAGAGAATGAAGACCAACTTCCAGAGTTGATGAGGAGTATCTCTTGCTGGCAGCTGCTGAAGGTTGTAGGATCTAGGAGTTAGGCAGAGCTCTAGAGTAGAAAACTTGATTCACAAACATGGAAGGTTTTGGTTGCCTCCATCCCTCTCTATGATGCAGAGTCTCTCTAAGACATTCAACCCCTTCCTTTGGAAGGCTTGGTGATAGTGTCTAAGAGATAGAACTCTTGAGAGAAATATTCTATGTGTTGTTAGCAGTCTGTTTGCCACCTTTGGTGGTCAACTAATTGCTTAACACCCCAGTTCATTCTTGTTGACTGATATTCATCTTGGAGATTGGGACTTGAAGAAAAGCCATTGAAGATGAAGACAAAGACCTTGCTTGAAGGCTGTGAAGATGAAGACTGATGCTTGCTTGAAGCTTGTAGATAGTGGATGATGACTTGAAGACAGAAGTTGGTGAAGATTGTTGCTGTTTATAATTCTTGATGTATTGATTGAATTTCCCTGGCTGTATTGTTTGCTGTTTAACCTGTTAGGTTGAAAGTGAACCTTGTTCACTTTTGCCTGTTGTTTTTTAGGTTCGAGTTTGAGTGGGACTCCCTTGCCTCGCTTGTATTGTTGCATCCATGCATTTTACAGCTTTATTGTATATATGCTATTGTTTCTGTTTCCGTCTATTCCCTTAGGATCTCTGTTTCTCTCTGTGCAAGAGAGGAACATGATAGACACTAGGTCTTAACCCATGCATGATAACATTAGGTTAGTTTGATTCCCTTTGCAACCATAGGTTAGAGTTCTGTCTTTTCCTTTCTCAAAACAAACAGAAAAACACAATAAAATTTCAAATCCAATAAAAGACACTTCTTCCGTAAAAGAATGTGAACTCATCAAAACGTCATTTTTGTCCGCTGGGACCAGTAATCAGAAAAACCTTTTTCAGAAGGAATAAAAACAATCAAGACAGACTTGTGTCGTACGTGGCCCGAACTACGTTTGCTCTGATCTTTCATGCTGTATGAAAGTACGTAGGCATAGGATGCGATATCCTAGCGAGCAACCTTCCCCTCCTTTCCCGTAGGTAGGCGAACTACGTTGACTCTGATTTCTCGTTTCAGACGGGAATACGTAGGCATAAAGTGCGATACTTTGCCGAGTCATTTTATTTTCTTTTTAACCCCAGACCTGTAGAGTAGATAGAATAACAATCCATACCCGAAAACAAGCGTGGATCCCGTCGAGTACGACGGACGTGAGGGGTGCTAATACCTTCCCCTTGCGTAACCGACTCCCGAATCCAGGATTTGGTTGCGATGACCATTCCTTTCCCCGTTTTGCGATAGGTTTACTTCGAGCATTTCCTTTCCCTCCTGTGGGATAAATAACGCGCGGTGGCGACTCTTCTGTTCAGCCGGCGCCGATTTTCGCAGTAGCGACAGCCCTGTACAACATGGAAATGTTACGTATTTGTTTGTATGAAAATGCAATGCCCCATACGGCATGGAAATGCTATGTACATGTTGTATAAATGCAAGTATGACAATATATGCAAATGTAAATGCAAGCTTGAACTGCCAGAGAACACCAGGTCTACAACCACTTGGCCAAATAAATGCCGAAGGCAACGTCAACTCCAATGAGGGTAACCTGATATCACAGAATCATCTCAGCAAAATAAATGCTGGAGGAAGGACGGCCCTGCACGGGGATACTTTTCCTAAACCACCTGCCTATTGTACTCTGTAGGGATTGACCCAATCGGGGTTGATTGTGCGCAGCACACTGCTAGGAATGCCCCTTCTGTCAAGCATATCAATCTTAATCTGCTGAGGATACTCCTGATCCTACTCTGATACGGGATAAAATACAATCTCAACTCTTTCGGGGATAATACGTGGCTTCCATCTGCTGAAGAGGAGTAGTAGTCCTGATTTAACAACGTCCTCCAGGGATGCAGAACCTTAATCCGGGAGCTGATATCAATCGAGCTTTGTATCGGGGAATGTGACAACATGCGAGTCATTGGGAATTACCGTGTCGGATATATATATATATATATATATATATATATATATATATATATATATATATATATATATATATATATATATATATATATATATATATATATATATATATATATATATATATATATATATATATATATATATATATATATATATATATATATATATATATATATATATATATATATATATATATATAGACTTTTTCTGGTTTAGGGATGAGAATTGGTTATTTACAAACTGGAAGATAGGGAAAATACTAGACGAGAACTAGCATTCAAAGGATAGACTACCAGACGAGAACTGATAGCAAAATAGATTAGGTTAGCGGACGAAAATTGATTTACGATTTGAACATCAGACGGGGCTGACGGAATAACCGGTTAGAGAACAAATGACCAGGCGAGAACTGGTTGAAAACTGACATGCACCAGACGAGAACTGGTACAACAATAGGTTAAAGAAACGGTGACCAGACGAGAACTGGTACCAATAACATACACCAGACGAGAACTGATGTAACAAACAGGTTAGAGAATTGATGACTAGACAAAAACTAGTTAAACGAAGACAGGTACCAGGCGAGAACTGGTAGTTACGAAAATGTGGGCCAGACGAGAACTGGTTACCGGTTTGCCAGGCGAGAACTGGACTTTGGAAACGTCTTGGTTACAATGTTCTGAT
Organism: Lathyrus sativus; assembly: GCA_963859935.3. Taxonomy (NCBI): domain Eukaryota; kingdom Viridiplantae; phylum Streptophyta; class Magnoliopsida; order Fabales; family Fabaceae; genus Lathyrus; species Lathyrus sativus. The sequence continues at coordinate 307,472,849 of OZ012737.1, read as the reverse complement.
ACGTAACGGATTTAAACTGTAGGATAACTATCCACCGACAACACGGTTCTCCTTATTTTTGGAAGGTTAAAGTTTTTGATAAAGGCATTGACACGATTCCCCGCTACTCAACTCCTGCTGGGGATAAACAATCTTGCTTGAATAACTTGCCCCAGTGCAACTCAACTTGCCCCAATCTAACTCTTGGGAATACTTGCTCTGAGCAGCTTGCTACGAGACGACCTCGAGATTACTTGCCCCAGTATCTGCACGACAAAAGATTCGACCTCAATTAAACAACTATCAACCCAGTTGGTTTCAACATTTTTTGAACTGACTTGCCCCAGAATGAGCGTATAAGCGACTTAACCTGATCTGATTACCCATTGGAAGGTTCTGCCCTCAAATCACAACATTCTGTATGATCGCACCTGATTGGGTCTCGAGAAGATTCATTTCTGACCAACTGCTTCTCAAACAAACTGCCCCTGATCAACTGAAGCTTCGGGACTTGTCCTTAGACCAACTGACTCTGAACTTACTGGAAGCTAATGCCCCTGATTCACAGGGTTCCACAACATACACCATTATGATCTAGACTGCTGAATTATTCAGTCCTGTTCGATTATTCCCTATTGGAATTTCCTTTGTGTCAACTACTGACCTGCAAGTAAAATTGTTTAATCCCGAATGGTAATTTTAATGCAGTGTTCATGCAGATTTTGAAAAATTGTGCTGTCACTCATTTATGTGTCATGATTGTGAGTGACGAATGAACCATAGTTCAAACGTAGTGCTGATGTGATCAGTGAAAAATACAACAAGGATATGATTAGCAAATCAAGAAGGAGTCAGGTTACTCAACCTTATCGTAATGCGCTTTCAGAATAAACCCTACCTCAATTAGGTCTTTTAAGGGTTGTATCGTGGTCGGGTTCACGGTTCGTGAAACAAAGGATATTTGGCTCAAATTTTGATTTGTACTCACCCCTTCTACGTGATGATCTCCGATCCTAATGTTCAGTTAACTTGGCACGCGCACTCGCCTCTTCGAGAGGTATGTTGAATGGTAAGGACCATAGTTACAGAAACTCACAAGGTTTACGGAGCGACGGTTACTCCTTTTCGTTTTCGGTGTCTGTATACACGACTTTATGACTTCACTGGGATTTTTCTATTGATATCCTTTCTTTTTCATTCTTTTTGACTCCCTAATTTTTGCCTGGACTGACTCCTTTTGAGTTCTTTTCGATTTTTTCTTTTTTTGAAGTCCAGCGGGATGCCCTAATTTTTTTCTGAGCATTAGCTTTCCAGCTTTTCATTTCTTTTTACTTAGTGGGCTTTCTTTTTTCTTTCTTTTTCTTTTGGAACAAAGTCGTGTGACATTGGTTGTCTTGATTGCTCCGAAAAGTGGTAACTGTCTCACTCCTGGTTGGTGAGGTTTAACCATTGTGGTTGGCGAGATGCGACCTCTTGAGAGGAATAAACTTTGGTTGGTCCTCGAAAGGCAACACTCCTCTATAAGACTTGAACGCTTGGTCAAGCTAATTGACAACTACCCTGCCCCGGGTTAAGATGTGAGGGTTTAAAAGTCCGAAAAAACTTCTACTTCCTGGCTCGAAGTGGTTAACAAGGGACTAACTCCTTATATCTCCATTGTTTAGGGGATTTGAAACAATGCCTTGTACGTCATCGGCAAGGTTTTACCCGAAAGCATACGATCATCGGTCATGAGTATTCAGTTTCGTCATCCTCCCTCCAATCTTTACTAATCATAGTGATAAAGTGGAGTGAATAAAATGTAAGTGTCAGTGCAATGCAATAAATGAGCGACAACGACATGATTAATTCAGAAAAATGCATAGTCACTTTATCAATATAACCATTCGATGCAAACAATGTTTAACAGCAAGTAGTAACTAACAGAAAGGAAACTACAAATGCAAATGATATAAAAGTCCGAGGACTGCCAATGCTGAGGACGTCTGCCTCTCTGAACCACTGGCTTCTTGAAAACAAACTCCGAATCTACGAGCTTAGACGACTGAGAAGTTGGTATGAACAAACAGAAATCCTTCTCGAAAGGAAATGCAATCTTGGTCGATCAACTGTTGTACTTTTGCCTGAAAAGCTTTACAATCTTCAGTTGAATGCCCTAGAGATCCACCATGGTAACCACACCGAACGTGGGGATCGTACCCAGGAGGGTAAGGCTCGGGAACAGGCTTAAGAGCTTTCGGTTCCACTAAAGAACTCTGGATCAAAGATGGCAGCAATTGGCTATACGACATAGGCACTGGGTGGAAAGGAGCATTCCTTCGTTCCAAGTTGTTACGAGGTCGATTCTGATTTGGGCGCTGATTCTGATAACCTCGGCCACGAGTTCGCTGATTTTCCAGAGGAGCGACATAAGGTTCTTAATAGGGTGCCCCAGGCACGGCTGTCTGTCCAGCATAACAAGACACAGGAGGTACTGATCTCTAAGAAGACGAAGAACCAACAGGTTTCAACAACTCATCTTGAGAATATTCGACATCTGACATGACTGCATTGATCACAACTCCTTCTTCATTCTAATAGTCATAAAGAGATTCAGCTTCACGAGCCTGACCTTCTGAAATAATCTGAATTTTCCCGATTTTGATGGCATACTCAAGGCGTTCTCCCAGTACTACCAAGTCAGAGAAACTTAACGGAAGCCCAAGCAGTCTTTCATGGTATAGATCCTGCAGTGAGTCTACAAACATGCTTGTTAGCTCTCGGTCTAAAAGCGGTGGTTGCACTCTGGCAGCAAATTCTCTCCATCTCTACGCATACTTCCTGATGGGTTCATTGTCCTCTTGAGACAACTCTTGCAACTGCATGCGATGAGGAGCTATGTCTAGGTTATAATCATACTGCTTCAGAAAAGCTCCGGCTAAATCCACCCATGATCGAATATGATTACTCTCTAACTGCATATACCAACGCAAAGGTGCCCCAGTCAGACTATCTTGAAATCAATGAATCATCAACTTGTCATTTTGCACAAACGAAGTCATTCTTCGGCAGAACATCACTAAGTGTTGCTTCGGACAGCTATCTCCTCTGTATTTCTCGAATATCGGCGCTTTGAACTTATAAGGCAACACTAGTCCAGGAACCAAACACATGCCTGCAGCATTCAGGTTAACAGCGTCTTTGACCTTCAAAGCTTTAATTTGTTCTTCCAACACTTGGAGTCTTCTATCACACTCAAGATCTCTTGGGTCTACCGTCCTGGCTACTGGGATCTCTCTTCGAATACTCGGCACAGGGAAAACAACACCTTGACTGTTGATAATAGGAGGTCGTTCATTGCGGACAACAAACTGCTCATGTCGATCTCGGTCCATAACAGGAGGTTGCACATGCTGGTCTGCAGTAAGGTTGTTCACTTGCGGAAAGTCTGCTTCGGAAGTAGAACTATACAGAGGGTTGGTCGTCATAGTGAACCCTGCCAAGGTGTTAGGAGACTGGAAATTGCCTTCAGACATAGCTACTGCTGACCTTCAACTGACTTCACTGCTCGATTCTGCTCAAATCTACTCAACCCTTTGGTCGTCTTCTATCAATCAACAGTTGTTCAAGCCAAACACCGGGTAATCACCTTCAGAAATCAAAACAACGGCTGGATAAGAGCTCTGGCTAGCTGGAGTATGACATGCAATATGATGCAACACGTTTATGCAAATGCAGTATGCAGCAAACACGGGATCACAGCCCCCCACACAATCTCTGAATACTGCTGCGCTGCTGACGGAGTACGTTCACTCTGAAGAGAAGACCAAAATAACGGGTAGGCTGGAAGTCAAATTCCCTGCAAAACCCTCCCACTCACGGGTATGGACCTAAACTGACACAAGGTACGACATCCTATGCGGTCATCAACGTCACAGACTTTCAAGACTGATGATACGATACCCAGAAGGTGTGGCATCATCATATCCTGAAGAGGCCTCACTTAGCTGAATCCCAAATGATCGGTCCCCGGAGTCGACAATCCAACTAACCAACATCCCACTCAACCCAAAGGGTTGAACCGGAAGTCAACCAGAAGAACCTCGTCCGAGTGTGGATTTCGCAGGACACTAGTACATGCAAAGCATGTACGCCCCCACTAATTTCCACTCTAAGTCTAAGGTGCACTCAAGCCTGGGTCTGGCTTCTCACTCAAAGGAACATCCTCCACCCAACAGCACGACAGCAACAGATAATAGCAATACAGAAATAATAAACACCCAATAGACAAGCAAACAAGCGCTAGGATTGACTCTCTTAGGGGACGTTGGATCCCACATGCATAAGGAACCATCGCAGTCCTCAGCAGCTGGGAACCGTTGGAGTCCCCAGCAGAGTCGCCAGTTGTCGCTACTGTGAAAATCGGCGCCGGCTGAACAGAAGAGTCGCCACCGTGCGTTATTTATCCCAACACAGGGAAAGGAAATGCTCGAAGTAAACCTACCGCAAAGACGGGAAAGGAATGGTCATCGCAACCAAATCCTGGATTCGGGAGTCGGTTACGCAAGGGGAAGGTATTAGCACCCCTCACGTCCGTCGTACTCGACGGGATCCACGCTTGCTTGGTTTGTCTAAAGGATGCAAAACAATCTATCTACGACTGCTAAATCTAAACGGGAAGGAAACTGACTCGATAGAGCATCACGCTCTATGCCTACGTATTCTCAAGAGAGAAAGTCAGAGTCATCGTAGTTCGGGAAACTACAGGGAATTGGCTTGCCAAGACTTCGCGTCTTGTGCCTACGTACTTCCACACAGAATGGAAGATCAGAGCTTACGTAGTTCAGGCTAACTACGGCTAGGCAGGGTGTTCTCACACAGAAGTGAGAGATTAAGTTGTTTTGAGAGGTACGGGAACCTACGGGAACTAAAACTACGGTCTGGTCTCAAATGCGCAAGGGCAAGAGAAAAGGAAAACGTCAGTCGTTAGCGGGAAAGCCTCGATCGCACAACAGCGAGAGAGCAGAAAGGTTAGTTGTTAGTGTGCTCGCTAGGATATCGCATCCTATGCCTACATATTCTCATCAAATATGAGAAATCAGAGCAGCTGTAGTTCAGCCTAACTACGGGTAGAACGGGGACCACAGCACAAATCTCATTTTATTAATATTCGGAAAATTACAATGATAAACTCCTAAAAAATCACATCCATCTAACATGGAAAATCTAATGAAAAATAGTCCCCTAACAAGTGGACTTTTAAATCTACTTCTAAAAGAAAAGTGTAAAATAAACTCTATGTAGAAATTATATCCTAAAAAGAAAAATAGTAAAATACTATCATTTTTTTATATCACTATATTTTCTATTTTTTTATTTTTATATTACATATTATTTTCTTTAAAAAATCTACACAAATGAATATAAAGAAAATAAAAACAAAGGGGGGTGCAAACTGCAGCTAGGGGTGCAGCCAGCAGAAAATAAAAGAAACTGGGCCCAGCCCATAAGTGCATTCAGAAAAAAACAGAAACACAAAAACGGGGGGTGCAGCGCAGGGGCGTAGGTGTGGCTGGAAAACTGAACAGGGCCCAGCCCATCAGACCAAACAAAAAAAACGGAGGGTGAATCATCCAAAACGGGGGTGTACGGATGAAACCAATGGGCCCAGCCTAATCCATTGCCCTCTCTCCCCTTCGTTCAAGCCCTCAGAAACCCTAGTTCCTCTTCTCCTCCCTCTCTCTGCCGTCACCTTCAATCTCTCCACACCTCTCAGCCAAACCCTAACCATGAACGAAACCTCACCCTCACTCTCTCCTACTTTCATCATCCTCAAACACCAATCAACCCTAACCTTCCATCTGATCCAAACAATCAACACGTTCCCTCAATCAAAACCGTAAACAGCGAAATCAACAGCCAAACGTGCCTGAATATCTCTTTGGAGGAAGATTCTGGAAGATGAGATGGGAAGGTCTTGAATCACGATGAGACAATACTGAGTTGCATTGGAGGAGATATTGAGTCGCGCTGAGAGATCTTGAAGTTTTCTGGAAAGAGCTTGAAGAACAGATGAAGATCCGTTGAAGATCTCTACGAGGAAGAGGAAGATCTATGATGCATGTTCTTGAAGATTCTTTGAAATTTGTTGGTTGAAGAGATGATCCAGATTGCGAAGATGAAGGATTGTTGAAGATGTTGTTGCTAAATCTGCGAAGAATATGAACATGCATATGAAGATCTAACACTTCTTGTTGAAGGTTGATCGAAGACGTTGAAGGTGTTCTTCGATAATCTGGAGAATGATGAAGATTGTTGATGATCGGCGATGAATCTTGGTGATTCGCTGGAAAAGTGATGTGCAGGTTATTGGTTTTCATGTAATCAGTTAATGAATCTGATGAACTTCAAATGAGGATTTCTGGAAAAAATGATTATTGATGATGATTTCTGGAAATCGGTTGATGAACATGATGTTGTTGGTGAAGATCTGATGATCGTTTTCTGGAAAATCTGATGAGATTTCTATGAAGATTGTGATGGAAAGATGCAGATTCCGGTGAGTTTGAGAACTCCGGCGACGGTTACCGGCGACCGTTGCGGCGGCTGCATGGCCGGCGGTGGGGTCTCCGGCGAGGGCCACTTGGCATCACACATGCAAAGGGAGAGGGAGAAGTGAGGACACGTGGTGGGCGAGGTGGCAGTGAGAGAGGGAGAGTCTGAACGTGTGGCGTGAAATGGGGGGAAAAACGTGGCAATCAGAGAGGGAGAGTCTGAAATGAAACGTGGCGTGTGGTGAGGAAAAAAACGTGGCAAATGAAGTGGTGAACTGAATGCACACGCGTGTGCTCTTATATAGAGGACACGTGGACTGGGGTTGTGGGCCTCCAAAGCTGACACACGGCCCATTAAATGAGACTCAGACTAATTAACATGATTAATGAACAATTAACACTTGATTAAACCTAAAACTACAATTAAATGTAAAACGGAAATTAAAACAGTAATTAACCTAAATGAAAATTAAAACAAATCTAATCCTAATTACTTCTGATAACCTCAATTAAAATCTAATTAAGACCCTAATTAACTCTACCAATTAATATTCTAAAAACCTTTAATATCTATTAAACTTCTAAAAACGTATTATACTCTAAAAAACAATATATTCTAAAATACTAATTAAAATCTATTTAAAAATCTATAAAACCTATGAATTTCTATTAACAATATATTCTAAAACACTAATTAAAATCTATTTAAAAATCTAACTAATACCTAGAAAAATCAATTAAATCTATAAAAAAAATCTATTATCTCATAAAAATTCTAGGAATCATTTATTTAAATTCTAAAAAAAACCATGGAACCTATTTAATATCTACAAAAGGCTATTAAATCCTAAAAATGCAAATAAAGGCAAACGATCAACAATAAACGAGAGCGCGAGACCAGATCGAAGCAGGCAGTAAACCCCGACACCGAGAACCTCCAAAATCACTACGTAAGCTGAAAACACCCAGGAAGCGCGTGACTTCTCAAAATAACCTCCGATTATTCGACCCGGTCTGAAATACCCGAAATGTGAAAACAGGGCTGTAATCCCGATAAAATCAGTATGAATGAGAAAATGCACTGTATGCGGTATGCGAATGCGAATGAGAAATGCGTCGAACCATAAACCAAATATGGGACCCGGTTGGTCAAATTTTAGGGTGCAACACCAAGCAAAGACGTCACTATACTCTCTTAGCATCTCGACTAATCTCTGCTTGACATCATTCTGCAATGCAGCCCCTATCCTGACGTTTCTGACGAGTTCTTCAGAACCCAGATTCACGATCTCGATCTCCTCTTCATGAGGCAGAATAACTTTCTCCTCTTATTTCAACAAGCGGGCCAACTCTTTAGGAAGGTCTTCATCTTCCTCAATCTCTTCTTCGGCTTGATAGATCGGGCAATCGAAGTCGAAGTGAGCCGTAGAAGGTCCAGAGTCGATGTCATCTGTTATGCTGATCCTGCAATAACAAGGGTTAAGTTTAAAACAAGGATGTGCAGGTTAGCACAAACCCCATTGCCATTTTATTGTTTTTCAAAACAAATATAAAACAGGAATAACAAAGATCACAATATTTGAATACGAAGAAAAACGCCTTTTGATTTATTAATAAAATGCATGTACATAATCCAACAAAGCCTTGACAATAAAACCACTATGCCCCGGGTAGGACATAGGGTTGTACAATGATTGGAAAAATCATTACTCTTCGCTTGTCATCTGGATGATATCCTTGACGGACCAATTGTTGAGGCCCTCGCCTGGCTTGCTTGGCTGGATCCAAGAGTCAAGGTCACAATCGCTATCTCCGCTGTCTTCAGACACCGCGTTGATGCTTTCGAAAATCATTCCGCCACTGGTAAACTGGATCGGCCCTTTACCTCGAGACGCACTGCTAGAAGAAGAAGAAGCTTCAGCTTCAGGAGAATATCCCAACCCAAACTTGTCTTGCTTGTTAGGTATCTCCAAAATTCGCCCCCAGCCTGGGGTAGATCTGGCTTGGACAACGGCCCGAGCTTCCTTGAAGGAGGAGAGAGCCATCTCTGGCTTTTCGGTGACTACAGGAGCTACTTCTTTTACCTTGACAGCTTTGAACGCTTGGCAAATAGTCTCATGGATTTCGCCATCCATCTCCACATACTTGAAGGACGACAAATGGCTCACCATTATGTCTTCCTCGCCACACACGGTTACAATGCTACCCCCGACAGCATACTTGAGCTTCTGGTGCAACGTGGAGGTCACGGCACCAGCAGAATGGATCCATGGCCGGCCCAAGAGACAACTGTAGGCAGGCATGATGTCCATAATATAAAAGACCGCGTCGAACGTTTCCGGCCCGACTTGGATCGGCAGGGTCACCTCCCCGAAAACGTGTCGTTTAGTTCCGTCGAACGCCTTCACAACCAGATCACTGGGTGTGCAGATCACTCCGCGAGTATCCAACTTCATTAATGCCTTCTTCGGAAGAACATTAAGTGACGAACCTGTGTCCACCAATACGTGCGACATAATCGTGCCCCTACACTCTATCGAGATGTGCAGGGCGCTGTTGTGATTCCTCCCCTTCGGCGTCAGCTCCAGGTCCGTGAAGCCTAGCCCATTTCCAGCATTCACATGGGCTACAACCTCTTCTAGCTGATTTACCGATATCTCTTGCGGTACATAGGCGGCGTTCAACACCTTCAGCAGCGCATTGCGGTGTGCTTCAGAACACAGCAACAAGTTCAGAATGGAAATCTTTGAGGGCGTCTGATGGAGATGATCCACAATCTTGTAGTCACTCTTTTTAATCAACCGCATAAACTCCTCGGCATCTTTAACAAGCAAGTCTTTTTCTACCCCACACGGGGCCTCTTCAACGAATTTACTTTTACCCTTATCGGCCGCATCAGCTCTGACCGCTTTATCCGCCCCGACCTCTGGTGGTGCAAACAATCTTCCGCTGCGAGTGATACCACTGACTCCCGCAAGGTTCTCCACAGTCGTCCCAAACGGTTCTAGCTCCAACCTCTGTCCGTTGCAGTAGACTTCAGCCCCATAATGCCACGGGACGGCGTTAGTAATTTCGAACGGTATTGGCCCAACTTTGGTGATAGTAATTGTGGGCGGTCTGGGCGCAGAAATAGTTATCGGCCGGCGAGGGATGGTGATGGTGGCGACTTCATCGGCCTGCTTCAGCACTACCTCTCCTGACCCACTTTCAGCCCTCCGGCTAAACTGCAGAATCCCTTCAGTCATCAGACTTTGAATTCCTTCTACCAACTGCTCACATCCATCAGAACGTGTGGCACAGTCCATACATAACTCTCCGCAACCTGGGAAGAACCCTCTTTTCAGCAACTTAGCTTTAACGAAGCTAAGCGGCGTCTTCAGAACTTTGACATCAGTCAACAAATCCAAATTCTCTTCTTCGATAATGGCGTTCACTTCGCCTCCCCTATGATTCGGCATAGGATTCTTCGTGACATTTGGCACATTATCGGAGAAGTTGATGATCTTGGCATCCACCATGTCCTGCACCTTATGCTTGAAGGCTTTGCAGTTCTCTATTGTGTGGCCTGGTGCCCCTGAATGAAACTCACAAGTGGCATTTGCGTCGTACCCTGGCGGAGGTGCCCCTGTCAAGGGAGCCAACGTCCTCTTCTGGATCAACTGTAGCTGAAGCAAAGTCTGTAACAGTTGTGCGTACGACATGGGCGGTGTCTCGAAGTGACGGTTCGCCAAAGGTGTCCGATTCTGGTACTTTCGGTATCCCTGTTGATTCGGTTGCTGCTGCTGCTGCTGCTGCGGAGCTGCCAGGATATTTATACTGGCCACCTGCTGGTGAGGGCCTTTACCCTTTCTTCGAGCGTTGGTCACAGCGCTCGTTTCTCCTTCCCGCCTTTTGCCAGCATAAGGTTTCTTTCCGCCTCCTCCAACTGAGGATGAATCACCTTGAATTTTCCCGATCTTGATCCCATTTTCGACGTGCTCACCCGTGATAATGAGATCTGAGAACGTCCCAGACATACCGCTGACTAACTTCTCATAGTAAACCCCTGGGAGGGTGGCTACAAACATCTGCACGAGCTCGCGTTCAACCATCGGCGGCTGAACCATAGCTGCCAACTCACGCCACCGCTGGGCGTACTCCTTAAACCCTTCATTATTCCTCTGCGACAGGTTCTGCAACTGGACTCGGTTCGGGGCCAAGTCGCTATTGTATTGGTAGTGGTGTACAAATGCTTCAGCAAGATCCTTCCATGTGCACACACTAGTGGGCTCCAGACCCATGTACCACTCGAGGGATGGCCCGTAAAGGCTGTCTTGGAAGAAGTGCATCAGCAACTTCTCATCCTCAGAATGAGCAGACATTTTCCTGTAGTACGATCTCAGGTGGACGCGAGGGCAAGTGGTGCCCTTATACTTTTCAAAGTCAGGTACCTTGAACTTAGGAGGCACCTTGAAATCAGCAATTAGTCCCAACTGGACATATCAACGCCCAGGGTGTTCTGGTTCTCGATATCTCTCATCTTATCTTCAAGTGCCTTGAACCTTAGACGTGCTTCAGCATTCAGCTCCCCTTCAGCACCTCTCTGAGAGAACACATCGTCCTGACGATCCTCTAGCCATGGCTGGGGCACAAACAGATTCTCGACACCCGCATTGCCGTTGCCCAGCCCAACATTGACATTAGCTCCCAGACTCCCATTACCGAGCCCGTCGTATTGAGTCCGATGTTGGTCATCACATTGCCGTTAGCACTGCCGTTTCCCCCGGTCACGGGGACACCATTCTGCGGAGTTTCAACTGGTGGAGGAGTAGGCACAGTCCCCCCGTGGAGTACGCTGTTGCTATCAACCCTTGAAATTAAAGGCTGAACCAAAGTTCTGAGCTGCTCCTGGCCATTGGTGACCGCTTGCATGAGCTCCATGAAGCGATCCATTCTCTCGCGGAGTTCCTGAACATCAGTTTGCACTTGCTCCATGATCCGGGTTTGATTAGCTCTGGTCGGATAGCGGTGAATAGGTCTCTGATCAATCCTGGAACTACCTGAGACAACCTGAAACAACCTGTTAAACACAAAAGGGTTAGGAAAAACAACAAAATGCTCGTTATGCAAATGCTTCATGCAAATGCAAACGTGTGTCTGTGCATTAGGGAGATTCCCCCCCCCCCCCCCCCCCCCCGATCCTAGTGCCTGAGTGCCAGTGTTGATAATAAGAAGAAGTCCGAGTCCAATCATGGAAACAACAATCTCATATATAAAACAAGCCTATCAAGGCAGTACACAACATCGGCGAGTACAAGATGAATCAACAGCGTGACCTCAGCCAACAAGCCTGGTGATGGTCAGCATACAACAATGATCAAAACAAAAGGAATACAAATAGTCAAGTACGGCCACGAGCGCGATACTCTTCTAACAACTCCTTCGTTTCTGGATGATCGGGCAGAGTGAGTAACCCCTCGACGAGTAATTCCCTCTGCACAATGGTGTACTGAAGTCCTTCAACCGAACTTTCCCATGCTCCTTCACCGAAACAATCTTCTAACTTCCGTTTCTTGGACCCAAACGCCAGTTTGCGCTCCTTCAGGTTAGCGAGAGCTTTGTTGAGCTGGCCTTCGGCGGCGTATCTGCGAGCGGTTTCTTCATCAAACCTCTTCTCACTATCCTTCACTTAGGCCTCTAGCTTGGAGGTCTGTAGCATCAACTTATCCTCCCGCTCTTTCCTAGTGGCCAGGGAAGCCTTCCAGTGTTGGTTGAACTTGGATATCCTTCGATATGCTTCGTCCAAGTGCTGCTTCTTCGTAGCCATTACGTCGTTGACAACTTTGAAGTCTTGACCCATGCGCTCACGCTCGGCTATCTGCTTAGTCAGGTCTGTACCTAGCTGGTTCACCAGCTCTGTCTGCCTTTTGAAAGAATGAACGACTTCGTTCCTCTCGCTTCGGAGCTGAGCCAACTCTTTCTCCAGTTCCTCATTCGCCCGCTTCAATTCATCTTGCTCAGCTAACACCTGATTATGCTGTTGAATGGGCACCGTAGCAGGCTCTTCAATCATTGGAGGGCTTTCTGGCTTGGCATGAGGAAACGACATCCCTATAGCATCTGCTCTGGCTCTGATCCAAGTCACGTACGGAGGGTAGGCTTGGTTGTTGCTCCTCCCCAGCAATGGCTTTCCCCTCTTACTGATACCATTCCAGGCGCGCTAGAGCTTGGATAACAGATCCCCCTCTAGAAGACCAGTGAGGTACAAAGATTCCTGCACCTCTTCATCCTTCGGCGGAGCTCTCAAAGCATACGCGAACTGTCGGACCAGCAACGACGGATTGTAGTTTATGCAGCCTTTCCTGCCTATCAAAGGCACGTTTGGAAACCCGCTGTAGCTGAAGATCACCTCATACCCAGCCTATCTCTGTCAAACCAGTCGATATCCTCTGCAGATAAGCTCATCAGACGCTCAGACCACTCAGTTGTGGCTGCAGACGAAACAAAAGGGCCCCTCTTGGGCAGATGGCTATCAAGCCATTTATAAAGCAAGGGTACGCAGAACGAGACGTTCTTGCCCCTCCTGTTCTCGTTTTTGTAGTGGATAGAATGGTAGACATCTCCTATCAAGGTAGGGACTGGATTCCCTGATGCGAAGATATGAAATGCGTCGAAGTCTACAAAATCGGGCATATTGGGGAACAGAATGATGCCACATATGCACAAAGCGAGGATGGCATTGAACGCGACTCAACATCCGTCTTTGGCGCACTGCTGAGCCTTTCCCACCAAAAACTGCAAGGAGAACCCAGGAACCTTGTTCCAACTAGTCAATACCAACTCGGAGGCATCCAGATGAAGCGAATGAGCTAGATTGGCCAGATCAGGCTCAACATCCATATGAACAAAAGGCATCTGCCTCTTGATAGGCACACCTAACAAATCAGCATATTCCTCCAGCGTAGGTGCGAGAACAAAATCCTGAAAAGTGAAACATCTCAACGGAGGGTCGTAGAACTGCAGCAGAGCGTGCAACCCATTCAACTCGAACATAGAAGGTTTACGAACCAAACTGAGCAATTTGCCGTAAGATTTTCTGAACTCATCTCTCACAGAATCATCTGCTAAAGCAATCAATCCAGTCAACTTAACCACATCAGGGGCAGGGAACTTGTAAGCCACGGTCTTCCTCAGTGAACCCATAACAATACAATAGGAGGCAAGAAATCCTGGATCGGGGAAAACGGTACCTGCAACACAGACACACGTTAATGAAATGCAAATGAGTATGCCAAATAATGTAACATGCAATCATGCAGCGGGAGATCAAGGTATTGCTGTGGAGATTCTGTATCAACAAAACCATAATCCTGCTCTATCAAGAACAGCCACTGCATCTGATAATAAGAAAACCCTGGTGTAGGACCACAAATCTGCTCTGTCAAGAACAACCATCTGATAGGGCCATATACATAGGACCATAATTCTGCTCTGTCAAGAACAAATGTCTGATAACAAGGACCTCTGATACGGGACCAAGAAACTGCTCTATCAAGAACAAACATACATCTGCTGATGAGGTCTTCAGACCCCAATCATAAATCTGCTCTGTCAAGAACAAACAACTGATGACCAAAACTCTGCTCTATCAAGAACAAACATCTGGTAATAAAACTCGGCTCTATCAAGAACAAACATCTGATAATAAAACTCCGCTCTATCAAGAACAAACATCTGGTAATAAGACTCTGCTCTATCAAGAACAAAACATCTGATAATAAGACTCTGCTCTATCAAGAACAAAACATCTGATAATGGGATCTTCAGACCCCAGTCATAAACCTGCTCTGTCAAGAACAAATACACATCCGCTGATGAGATCCTCTGATCAAAACTTGCTCTATCAAGAACAAATACACATCTGATGATAAGATCCTCTGATCAAAACCTGCTCTATCAAGAACAATCATATCTGCAGATGAGATCCTCAGATCCCAACAAAACTGATCCACTGTCAAGAAAAACCAGGTGGTCTGAAGGTCAAAGTTTCCTGCAATAAACCCAACCCTGCTCACAGGTATGGACCTAAACTGACTCAAGTTCGGCATCCTATGCGTTCATCAGCGTCACAGACATTCAAAAGGGGTGATACGATACCCAGAAGATGTGGCATCACCAGCTCATGAAGCGGCCTCACTTGGCTGAATCACAAATGATCGGTCCCCAGAGTCGACAATCCACCAAACCAGCAACCGTCTCAACCCAAAGGGTTGAAAGAGAAGCCAACCGGGAGAACCTCGTCTAAGCGTGGATTTCATGAGACACTAGTGCCTGCAAAGCAAGCACGCACCCACTAATTTCCATAACTAATGCTATGTTCACTCAAGCCTGGGTCTGGCTTCTCACTCATCAGAATGCCCCTCCCACAACATCACAGATAATCATATCATACTTAAAATAAAATGCGGGGAATAAAATGCGAGAGATAAAATGCGATAAATAAACACAACCCAACAAGTAATCATACAAGCGCTAGGAATGACTCGCATAGGGAACCGGAGAACCAGAGATTCTGGGTTCGATCCCCAGCAGAGTCGCTAGCTGTCGCTTTCGCGAAAATAAGGTGCCGGCACAACAGAAGAGTCGCCACCTTTCGTTATTTATCCCTCGGAGCGGGAAAGGAAACGACCGGAAAAACCTAACGAAAAAGGGTAAGACAAGGTCGTCGCAACCTTTGTCTGGGTTCGGGAGTCGGTTACGCAAGGGGAAGGTATTAGCACCCCTCACGTCCGTCGTACTCGACGGGATCCACGCTTGTTGTGTTTACTGGACGAGTTGGTTTATCTATCTACCTATCAAGGCTGGCTTAAACAGAAAATAAAAATGACTCGGCAAAGCGTCGCACTTTATGCCTACGTATTCTCATCAGAGAACGAGAAATCAGAGTCAACGTAGTTCGACCTACGGCGGGATACGGGGAAGGTGGCTCGCCAATAAATCAGTATTGTGCCTACGTACTCTCAACAGGTATGAGAGATCAGAGCTTACGTAGTTCGGGACACTACGGATTATATTCTGTCTCTTACGGAAGAAGTGTTTTTTATTGTGTTTGCAATTTCAATCGCACTAAAGACTATGACCTGAGAGCGAATGCGTCGCATGTCACCCAAAGGGTACCATACTAAACATCCAGACTGTGGAAAAGAAACTCTCCCACAATCCTTTCTCAGGTAGCTTAAGGCTCGTAACGTACGAAAGAAATCATTCATGATTACTGTATCTTAAGCTGTTTTGAGATGAGAAGAGACCAGGATCAACTAGGAGGGAGACTATCAAGTCCTACTGTTGTCATGCCAAGGATTCATCCTATGGTTGAGGTTTGAAACAGGGAACTCCTAGAAGTTATCATGCATAGGTTTCAACCTAAAGTTCTATCATCACTTCCTTATCAAAGGAAATGAGAGTCCAAAGGGATCATGTCAATGATACAGAAACAGATAAAGCATCAACTTAAACAGTAAACGGTAATACGGTAAAATGCATGCAATGCAAGTGACGGAGGAAATGTGTGTGGGGCATCAGCCTCCACAAGCTCATCTCAACCTCAAGCCAGAATGAATAACAGTAATCATACTGAAATAAAACATGCTATCAAGCAAAATACAGTAAACTGCAATCATACAGAAGAAATAGAATGCTATCAAGCAAAACAAACCACATGGGCAAGGGAGCAGGGCTCTACCGAATACCCGCAAGCAAAGCCATACAGTAACAGTACAAGCAGAGGGAGCAACTCAACCTCTAGTGCAATCATGCTCCTAGATTAAAGCTATTCTAGATATGGACTTATTCTAATGCATCAAGCAAGTCAAACAAGGCACATCAATACAGAAAAGAAACAGATAAGAAAGCAGATCAACTCCTCTCTCAACTCCAAGCTTCAGCTCTTCTAACAGCAACTCAGTCTTCAGACCTCCATCACTCTTGACAAATATCAATTTGCTTCTCCAGGTTTCAACCCTTCAACATAAGTTTCAACTTATCCTCCTTCTCCCCAAGCTTCAGCTCTTCAGTCAGTTCCACCTTCAGGCTTCACTCTTAACCACAAGTATCAACTTGATTCCTTTAGGATCTCCAAGCTTCAAAGTAAGTATCAACTCATCCTTTGCTCTTCAAGCTTCAGCTCTTCAGTTAGTCTCAGTTGCTTAGAAGTGTCAACTTCATCCTTCAATCTTTCCCAAGCCTCAGCTCTTCATTCAATTTTTACTGGATCTTCAAGTATCAACTTGATCTTCTGGCTCTTCAAGCTTCAAAGTAATGGCAGTGCTCAAGGAATCATCCTCTTCCCTACTCTTCAATGAACTCTTCATCTTCACACTCAAGCCCAACATCTCTCAAGATACTCAAAACAGGAGAAATCACTTAACTGGATAAGCTAGGATGTTAAATTGCTTACTGACCACCAAAGGTGACCTATAAGGGTTTAACATCAAAGGAATGGTTCCCTTAAAGGTTCTACCTCCTAGGCACCATCAGTTATCCCTCCAAAGGAGGGAGGTGGATACCATGGAAGGACCTTGGATCATAGGGAAGAATGGAGGTGAAAGATACCATCCATGTTTAAGAAAGGAATCAACTAAGTCTAAGCTCTTCCTAATCCCTATCCCTAAAACAACAACAAAACAAACAAGTCTTCAAGCTCTCAAGCCCCTTCTTCCATCTCCAAGTCTTCTACTATGCTCCTCCATGCTCCTCAAAGCAAGACCAAGCCCATCAAGCCCACAAAGCAAAGCAAAACAAAATACAAGCCCACAAGGGCAACACAACCAACAATCAATTACAAAAATCAATTAAAAATAGTATACTATCATATTAAAATCTAATATAATTTCTAGGGGATCCTATATACCTACTCTTAATACCCTATATGTCCCAATATCTAACTTGGCCTAGAAACCCAAAATTCTAGTGTTATTGTGGACCTATGTTAATGATTGACCTAAATCTACACAACCTAAAGTCATCTAATCAAAACTAGTCAAAAATTAATCACAAAATTATGGAATAAATCCAGAGGGGAGCTAAAGTCCTAATCTAACAATCCTAAAAAGAATGGCCTAAAAATTCAAAGGGAACTAGCTAAACAAAATTCTACAAGTATATGCATCAACATAAAAGGAATTAAAAGCTATTAAAAGAGAAAATATACAAAAAATATTAAAAATGCATGAAATGCAAATATTTTTATTTTATAATTTTCTAGACATTAACATGAAATGGGAGAAAAAAATCCCCATGCAAAAATCATCATTTTTCTATTTATTATGATTTTTCAAATGTTAAAATAAAATGGAGAAAAAGAAATAAAAATGAGAAATGTTGGGTGCAGATAGTAACTATATTCAGTACAATATCCAAATGGGCTCAAAATGGGGGTGGAGATATCAATGCGCGCCAGACCCAATTTTCATCAGAAAATCAATTAAAAATCACAAAGAAAAAGAAAAATGAACGATGCCGTTAGTAACAAAATTCAGTTAAAAGTCTCAATGGGCCATGACTTGGGGTGTGAATTTCAATTACCAACTAAAGCCCAATACCCCAAGTTTAATGAAATGCTTCGTTTAAGCTCTTCAGAGTTTCTTTCACAAACTCAAACGAATCCTGGCCGTGTAATGCCATCTTCAGTCAAAGTCAACCTGTGGATCCAATGGTGTACCACTTATCTTCTTCATTTGAATAGGGCTTGGAGGGAAGAACAACCATGGAAGCTCAGAACTTCAAGCTCATCCTCTCCAATTCGAACCTCATCAATTCTCCATGAAAAACTGAAATTCAAAACCCTAATCTGTCCAGAATTTCACCCTGAATCTAACCATGGCATCAAAATCCATTGAAACTTCCTCAAACCTAAAACACGAATCAAACCCCCAAATATGCTCAGGAATCAAAGTTCACCATTCTTGAAATTAATTACCTCAGAATGATCACCACCTCACATTGGTTAAATCTTGATATCAAACTCATGATATATCTCAATATAACTCGTGTTCTTGATCCAAACAAAAATGGTGTCATCAACTCAACCTTCACCAATTGATCTCAAACTTCCCAGAATCCATCTCCTATTGGTCTCTAACCATTCTAACCTAACAATTCTACCTAATCATGCTTAAATTATGGTGTAGAAGAAAAGTTACTAACCTGTCAAATCTTGACTAACAGATAGGGTAAACCTTCACTTCAGCCTCTCAAACTCTTCAGAATCCTTCCTTGCTTGATGATAAAGCTTCTGTTTGCAAAAGATTTGTCCAAGAAAGCCTGAATCTCCAAACCCGATTGTGACTTGCAATCTTCAAAATCCAAAAGCTATCTCCTCAATTCTCCAAGATCTTGCCCTCAATTTGGTATGCACAGCTTCAGTGTGATCAATGGAATGTGTTTAGATTGAAAGAAGCAATGGAAATGGATCAGAATGTGGAATTTGATTTCAACTTGCAATGGAAGCAATTGAAATGGCTATCTCACTCTCCTCTCTAATCTCTCACCAACCTTGCATCTGAGCAAGTTCTATTCCATATATAGAATGCATTGGACATCTCTAGATCCTTCTGGAATCATCCAATGAGAAATTGGGATTCTCATGTCATGAGTTTATGCTTTCATCTCATCTCATGCCTCATCTCATGCCATGCCTCTTGCAACAACTTATTCTGACTTGAAATTCTCCTTAGATGAGATATGGGATGTGTTAAGATACTTAGCAAGCTTGTACATTACCTTTCCTTGTGTTTTGCATTTGTGCCTTAATATGCAAGCAACCATTTTCCAAAGCAAGTCTATGATTTAAGCCTCAACTCAAAAATGTGGCTGAACCATTGTTTCTAAAATTCTCTTTGGAGTCAAAATGACCTATTATATGCCATGGTTTGGATGTGTAACTTGGAAATTTCAATTTCCAACTTCAACTTATTTAACTTATGCCTCCATTTTAGGTCATTTTAATCACTTTTTTCTACAAGCCTTTTCAACATCTCATGACATCCTTACTAGCCTTAAAACATAATTCTAAGCAAGTTTGATGTTGAAGATTTTTCCATTTGAAGCTTGGAAATAGGAGTTATGGCCTTATGCTTGAAATGACCTATAATCTCCAAATGACCAAAATGCCCTTGACTTGTCAAAGCCATAAGTTGAGTTCTACAAATCCTATCAAGGACTTCTAGTACTCTATAGAAAGCTAAGAAGATGAGGAACAACATTCATGTTGACCAAAAGTTCATAGGAATCATCCTTCTTGGGAAAAAGTTTGATGCAAGTTGGGTGACTGTCAAGGCCCCAGATTCACATACCTCAGATAACCTGTAACTTGTAAAAGTCATAACTTGAGCTCTACAAATCCTATCAAGGACTTCTAGTACTCAAATTAAATCTAAGAACAATCTCTACAACATTCATGTTAGGGGTAAGATGATATGTGTCGCTACTGCGAAAATCGGCGCCGACTTGACAGAAGAGTCGCCACCTTTCGTTATTTATCCCTCAGAGCGGGAAAGGAAACGATCGGAAAAAACCTGACGAAAAAAAAGGTAAGACAAGGTCATCGAAACCATTGTCTGGGTTCGGGAGTCAGTTACGCAAGGGGAAGGTATTAGCACCCCTCACGTCCGTCGTACTCGACGGGATCCACGCTTGGTGTTTATAAGGAAAAGGGTGTGTTTATCTATCTACGCTAGTGGTCAGTCTAAAAAAGAAAAGAAAAGGACAGGACTCGGCAGAACATACGCTGTTCTGGGCCTACGTACTCCCTCGTGCAATGGGAAAGTCAGAGTCAACGTAGTTCGACTACCTACGTCTAGACGGGGGGAAGGTTGCTCGCCAGGACATCGCGTCCTGTGCCTACGTACTTCCACACGACATGGAAGATCAGAGCAAACGTAGTTTGGGCTACGCACGACACAAGCTGTTCAAGTGTTTTTTATGGGAAAATGCACCTTAACCAAGGGTTTTCACAGTCCAGGAGGACAAAAGGTTTTGATGTTTGTTCAAATCTTTTGACGGAAGAAATGAATTCACTTTTGTTTTATCCCTTATTAAGTGTTTTTCTGTTGTTTTGAGAAAGGAAAGAGACACCCTAAAACTATGGTTAAAAAGGGGAATCTACCTAATGTTATCATGCCTGGTTAACTAACCTAATGTCTATTATAACTCCTCCACAGCAGAGAAGTTAGAGCTCCTAAGGGATCATGGCAAAAACACTAAATAGCAAACAGGAAATACTGCAAAGTAAAGAAATACTGGAAATATGCATGAATGCAACAACCAAACAAGCAAGGCACAAAGGCCACAAACCACAGAGGCAAGGGAGCTCAGCTCTACCAAATACCAGCAAGCAAAGCCAATCAATAACAATCAAGCAGGAGGAGGACCACCTCAACTTCTCATGCACACAAGCAGGCTTATTTCTAAGATGCACCTATCTCAGAAATATCTATATGAACCCCTAAGTCTAATGCAGCACAACACCACACAAGTCAATCAACACAAAGAGAAGGCTAACCAGCCTGGCAAACTCCTATCCAAAAGCAAGAAACTAACCCTGAGCAGGACCCTAAACAACCCTAAAACAAAACCCTAATCTACCCTAAGCAAAACCCTAAAGGGAGAAATCAATCCCATTCTTCAAGCTTCAAGACAAGCTTACCAAAGAAAGGGAGCTAAGTAGACAGACCCATAGTGCCTTCCTCAAGAAAGTACTAGGAGGCTTCCACTTAGGAATCATATCCCATGTGGCTCAACAACTGTGAACGGTTTACATTCCTCCTCAGGAGAAACTAAACTCACATGAAGGCTCCAACATCATTGGATATTTAAGAAATCCTACATTAACTACATGAACTAAGTGAACAGACCCATAGTGCCTTCCTCTGGAAAATACTAGGGGGCTTCCACTTAGGAATCATATCCCATGTGGCTCAACAATTGTGAACGGTTTACATTCCTCCTCAGGAGAAACTAAACTCACATGAAGGCTCCAACATCATTGGATACTTAAGAAAGCCTAGATGAACTAAGAGAACTAAGTGAACAGGCCCATAGTGCCTTCCTCTAGAAAATACTAGGGGGCTTCCACTTAGGAATCATATCCCATGTGGCTCAACAACTGTGAACGGTTTACATTCCTCCTCAGGAGAAACTAAACTCACATGAAGGCTCCAACATCATTGGATACTTAAGAAAGAGGTGAGAATAAAGAATGAAAGACATCCATAGCGCCTTCCTCAGGAAAATACCATGAATTTCCCTCAAACTTCAGGATCTCAAACCTCACAGAAAGAGAGCAAGCTCCTAGACTAGGTCTCCAATCTATGCATCCTTGCAAGCTCCATCAAGTCTTCATCCAGCCTCCATCTTCCAGAAGAAACCACAGACCCTCAAACCAAAAGAAACTATCTCAAAAGTTCAACCACAATTGAACTTCAAAGTCAGAAGCCCTCAAGACTTCTCCTATTCTCAAGCTCAAGCAAAAATAGCAAAACCACTTCATAAAATCCACCAAAAAACTAGGGGGAAACCTACATGTCTCTATGATCCCAAGATCAAATCTCAAAGCCTAAGTCAACTTCTAAGGCTACTAAACAATCCCTAATCATGCAAAGGGTCAAGGTTAATCATCAATAGTGGAAATCCCTAATCATCTACCCTAAAACAGAAGCAAACAACATCCAAAAATTCTATGAAAAATCTATGGGGAGCATGCATTAGTCCAGCATAACATACTAAAAAAAGAAAGCAAGATTCAATACCAAGTGAGAGAAATAAAATCAGCAAGGCAGACACATCACAAATCAATATTCAAAACCAATTAAAATGCAAAAAAATGTAATAAAAATGAAAATGCATGATCAAATTAATATTTTTGCACCATAAAATCCTAAATTGAACTATGAACCTATAGAAAAAAGAAGGGAATTAATTGGATAATCCTACTATTTTTTATGAATTATTTTCTAACATGAACAAAAATGAGAAAAATAAAAGGAATTAAAAGAAATTAAACAAGGAGGCGTGCTGAATAGCAATAATTTCAGTTCAGTTTCAGCTTTGGGCCTATCCTGGGAGTGCAGATATCATATGTCATTAAGCCCATTCCAAATATTAATCAGTTTTTCACAGCCCAGGGGGGGGGGGGCAACGAGTAAACAAGGGGGTGGTCATAGCAATACGGATTTGGGCCTAGCCCGTCTAAACCCTAACCCAACATAAGCGACCAAAAACAACTCTCCCTCTCCAAATCCGATCACTGTTCACCCAATCTCTCACGAAATCTGCAACCAAACCTAATCTAAATCTCACCAAACTCTTCATCTCAATGCCCTAAACTCAACCTAGATTCTATCCTGAATCAAGACAAATCCAAACATTCCCAGCAATCAGAAAAGATGTAACGAAGAATCACGGGAGACGTACCTGGACGTGGAATGCAAATAGCTCGTGAAGTTCTTGGAGTTTTAATGAAGAAATCTGGAATCGCGTTGAAGATCTTGGAGATGACGAAGACGATCTTGGAGATGTTCTGGAAAAACAACAAAAAAAAAATGACGATCACGATTTAAAATCCGTTGACGATCTGGAAAACGCGTGAAGATGGATGATTTCTGGTTGAAGATAGGTTGGAGTTGATGAAGCTGGGATGAACACGTTGAAAATCTGGAAAATATGCAAGAACAGTTGAAGATATTGATGAGGATCGAAGATTTTCTGGAAAGATGTTCTTGAGTTCTTCACGAAGCAGATGGAGATCTTGAAAATCTTCTGGAAAATCTGGTGAACGCATGAGCGAATCGAGGAAATCTGGGAAAAAACTGATTGAAGTGTGATGAAAGTTGTTGAAGAAAAATCTGGAAGAAGATTATGGAAGATGAAGGTGGTGATGATTTCTGGAAATTGATGAATTTTCCGGAGAGATTGCTAACTCCGGTGACAGTTGCGGTGGCCGGAGTTGGTTGGGCGGTGGCTGTTGGGGTTGTCACCGGATTTGCATGGCCGGCGGTGGCATTCCCGGTGAGGGTGAGGAGGCGACAAGTGTCGTGTCGGTGGTATGCATGAAGCACACGTGTGCTGGTTACTGGTGGTAGTGGGACGCGTGGAAGGTTTCTGGTGAGAGGAATGTGAGTGGAATTATGATGTGGCCTCCTCTGATTAACACACGTGGCTAGAACTTTATAGTGACACACGGCTGGACAAAAACAGACTGAAAGAATGAGCCTCAAAAAAAAAAAAACTCTGGGCCCACGAATTTGGATTATTGGACTGAAGACTAATGACCCTAATTATCACTAACTCAGACTAATAAACATTAAAATTGCCTACTTAATACTGAATTAACACTTAAAACTACAATTAAGACTTAAAACGGAAATTAAAACTGCAATAAAATGCTAACTGAAAATTAGACTAATCTAAACCCTAATTAATTCTGATAAATCCTAACTAACACCTAAACAAATGATTAAGACCTAATTAATCTAACTAATCCTAATATACTCTAAAAAAGAGAATTAACCTAAAAAAACTCTATTAATTCCAATTAATTTCTAAACTAATAAAAGTAGAAAAACTCTAATAAATCTATTAATCCTATTTAATGAAAACCTTATTAATTTCTATATTAACAAACTATATTAATTTCTATTTAATTTCTAATGAAGCCTATATTAAGCTATATTAATTTCTACTTAACAAATCCTAATAAAAGAAATATTCTATTAAGCTATTATCTAAAAATGACTTAATATCTAAAAAAAAAATTTTATTCTAAAATCTACTTAAAACAATTTATAAACTCTAAAAAAGATTTGAAACTATTAAAAATATTAAAAAAATCTATTTAAATTCTAGAAAAGCTATAAAACCTATTTAAAATCTACAAAAGGCTATTAAATTCTAAAAAAAAAAACAAATAAAGGCAAATAACCAACATAAAAAAACGCGAGACCAAATCGAAGTAAACAGTAAACTCGGACACCAAGAATCTCAAAAATCGCTGCGTAAGCCGAAAATACCCAGGAAGCGTGTGACTTCCCAAAATAACCTCCGATTACCCGAACCGGTCTGAGACGTCTTATTGGTGAAAACCAGGCTGCAATTCTGACATCATCTGTATGATTAAAAATGTAATGCACGTGGTATGCAAATGCGAATGCAAAAATGAGCCGAAACGTAAATCAGGAGCGGGAACCGGTTGGTCAAATTTTAGGGTGCAACAGCTGCCCCTATTCAAACGGCTTGGACCCGACTGGATGAAGAGCGAACGGCCTTCAGATAATCGAGGTACGAGACGGTTGAATACCAATAAACCCGGAAATTTGCCAACCGCAAAAATAAATTGCGCACACCACTGCTTGGGGAGAATTAACCAGGGAACTGATTTTCGTTGCCACAGTGATAACTAAGCACCTATCCATCAACCTGTTTTTGAAATAATCTGATATTGTCCATAGACCATCCCATTCCGAAGAAGAGGGTATACACTAACCAGTGAGGGATCGTTGATTTCACTTATCAACCTCCCGTTTGTACCTGAACGAGCAAACACTAACCAGCGAGCAAAATTGTTGATTTCACTTACCAACCTTCCGTTCGTACCTGAACGAGCAAACGCTAAACAGCGAGAAAATGTTGATTTCACTTACCAACCTTCCGTTCGTACCTGAACGAGCAAACGCTAAACAGCGAGGAAATGTTGATTTCACTTACCAACCTTCCGTTCGTACCTGAACGAGCAAACACTAACCAGCGAGCAAAATTGTTGATTTCACTTACCAACCTTCCGTTCGTACCTGAACGAGCAAACGCTAAACAGCGAGAAAATGTTGATTTCACTTACCAACCTTCCGTTCGTACCTGAACGAGAAAACGCTAAACAGCGAGGAAATGTTGATTTCACTTACCAACCTTCCGTTCGTACCTGAACGAGCAGCCCTGCAGGGACACGAGAAACTTAACCAAGCAACTCTGAGAGGGCAATTCTGACGACGACCGTCAAATACCTATTATGGCAATAGGTATCCTGAAAACACTCCGCTGGGGAAATTGAGAACTTAGCCAAGCCACTTGACGAGAATAACTTTGTTGGAAAATACGAGGAACTTAACCAAGCAACTCGTTGAAGTAACACCCTGCTGGGAATATAACTCTGTTGGGGAAACTACGGGTAACCACCCAAAAATCTGCAATACCATCTTCCAACGCTGACACCACAACGTCCTGAGAAAGACTCAGCTGGGGGGGAAAAGGTGCTTGACCAAGCAAACTCTGCTAGGGGAATATGACATGACGAACACGACTACTGCGTGTCTGGCCCCCCACGTAATCCCCATAACAAGATGAACACGATCACTGCGTGCCTTGCGCAACAACCCTCTTGACTGGAGGAAACACGATCACTGCGTGTCCTGTGTCGCAAACCAAACATATGCACATCTCCGTGAACCATGATCTCACTTATCGACAGAGAAAATACACCTGAAGCTGGACGGGTAATCAATCCTGCTTACGTTTCCAAATGCACATGTTTGATAATGCCATAATGCTTCCATACTGCATGGAAATGCTACGTATTCGTGTAAAATGCAAGTGCTTATGATGCATGCTTATGCAAAGGGTTACTTCAGCAAAATAAATGCTGAAGACAAACTGGATCCGCTGGGGATAACCGGAATACTACCGATACGTTTCCAACAAAATAAATGCTGGAAAGATGAACTAACTCCGTTGGGGATAACCATCCTGCTGGGAAAGTAGCTCACAAACTCATAACCTCAAACTCTGCTGAAAATGATCGTCCTAACGAGGAGGGATCAACCTGTTGGGGAAAGAGAAAAGCAATCCTGGAAACTGCTTTCAAAAGGTATCAACACTCTGATTACGCCCTGTGGGGAGAGTTCATCCTGCTATCACTGAGCTGGGGATTGACCGGTGTACTCTGATTCGCACTACACAAGACTCTTTGGGGGAGTTAATCATATCCGTCTCGACCCTTACTGGGGGGGACTTTGCTCTGCTTGATAAGCCAATTCTGAACTACTGAAGATACATTGATCTTTTCCTTTGACGCAACCTCCACTCTCCTGGGGAGACAACATTCAATTTTGCCTGGGGCGACTTCACTGGGGAAAGACACAACATTCATCTTTTGGAGAGAGCACTAGCCTGCCATGGACTCTGGCGGGGAACTTTGCGAGCTTTTGAATACCTGCAAAAGTCAACAAGCAAACACAGGACAATCTATGCAAAAAGAAACATCTTGGTAATCACCCATGACAACCATTCAGGTAATTTCCGGTTTTAACAATCATCGGTCGAGGCCCGCTTGTTTACACATATGTAAATTTATCAAAAACATCGACGTTTTTTACAAACAAAACTGTAAAAGTTAAAACCAACATCACACACTACACTGAATAACACACTTTATTGATAACGGCCTAAAAATAGGCAAGATTTGTACATCAGATGCAACTCCTGAAAAGAGGTAGTCACACATAAACAAAATGCAGAACTGTACAAAGATACATAATAAAATTTGTACACATGTCGGCAACGTGTTACAGACGAACACCATGATCTGATCCTCCTATGACTCGCCGGACTTTGACGCTTTCCTGATCTCTGTCTTCGGAAGAGATTGTTTTGTATGGTCGACCCCCCAGGTTCTCCCAAACCACTAGATAATCTAACTTGGACCGCAGTCATTTGCTTCTCAAATCCCTAACTTTTGCGTGAATCGCCCTTTGCGGGTTTTCAATTCACCGGGATACCCCTTTTTGCCGAAGCCGCCCAGTGTAGGTTTTCAACTTCGCGGGTGTACATTTTTTCATTTTATCCCTAACTTTTGCCCGAACCGTTTATTCTGTTTTTGGTTCGCCAGGATGCCCCATTTTTGCCTGGACTCTCTTTTTACTGTCCAGCGGGTCAATTTTCAAGCAAAGTATTTTTTGACTGCGTCCGAGTTCACAGGGGACGAAAAGTCTTCACCATCCATGGTGGATAACAATAAGGCTCCTCCGGAGAAGACCTTTCTCACGACGTATGGACCTTCATAATTGGGAGTCCATTTGCCCCTATGATCCGATTGCGGTGGGAGAATCTTCTTCAGCACAAGATCACCCGTCTGAAAGCTTCGAGGTCGAATCTTCTTGTCAAACGCTTTCTTCATCCGGCTCTGATACAGCCTACCATGTGCAATTGATGCCAGTCTCTTCTCGTCTATCAAGCTCAGCTGATTCAATCTATTTCTCACCCATTCTGCCTCATCAAGCTGAACATCAAGCAAAACCCTCAAAGATGGTATCTCAACCTCCAATGGCAGGACTGCCTCCATGCCATACACCAGTGAGAATGGAGTTGCCCCGGTTGATGTACGCACCGTCGTGCGATAACCGTGCAAAGCAAACGGCAACATCTCATGCCAATCCTTATACGTTACCACCATCTTCTGAACAATCTTCTTTATGTTCTTGTTGGCCGCTTCGACAGCGCCATTCATCTTGGGTCTGTACGGAGATGAATTATGATGCTCGATCTTAAACTCCCGACAAAGATCCTTCATCATCTTATTGTTCAGGTTCGAACCATTATCAGTAATGATCCATTCAGGAATACCGTATCTGCAGATTATATCCCTCTTGATAAATCTGGCCACCACCTGCTTCGTCACATTGGCGTAAGATACTGCTTCGACCCACTTGGTGAAGTAATCGATTGCGACTAGGATGAAGTGATGCCCATTAGAAGCAGTAGGCTCAATCTTGCCAATCATATCAATTCCCCACATGGAGAAAGGCCACGGAGAAGCCATAACATTCAGTGGACTGGGTGGCACATGGATCTTATCAGCATAGATCTGGCACTTGTGACACCACTTGGCGAACTTAAAACAGTCCGTTTCCATCGTTAACCAATAATACCCCGCCCGCAACAACTTTCGGGTCATAGCATGCCCACCAGCATGTGTACCAAAAGTTCCTTCATGGACCTCTTCCATGAGTAAATTGGCTTCCTTCTCGTCCACACACCGGAGGAGTACCAAATCGTGGTTCCTTCTATACAGAACGCCGTCGGGATTCAGATAGAAGTTGCCTGCTAATCTCCTTAGAGTCTTCTGATCACGACTGGATGCCCCAGCCGGATATTCCTTGTTTTTTAGGAAATTCTGTATGTCGAAATACCAAGGTTTACCGTCAGATGCTTCATCAATTGCAAACACAAAGGCCGGCCTATCAAGGCGAGATATGACAATCCTGGGAGCCTCATTCCAGTAGTTGACCTTATACATCAAGGATAATGTTGCAAGGGCGTCTGCCATTTGATTCTCCGCCCGAGGTACATGATGAAACTCCACCTTATCAAAGAAAGGTAACAACCTTCTCGCATAATTCATGTACGGTACCAGATTAGGTTGGCGTGTCTCCCACTCTCCCTTAATCTGATTCACAACCAAAGCTGAATCCCCATATACGTCCAGATTCTTGATCCTCAGATCGATAGCCTCCTCTAACCCCATAATACAAGCTTCGTACTCGGCTTCGTTATTCGTCACTAGAAAAGTCAATCTGGCCATAAACGGGATGTGCGACCCGTGGGGAGTTGTAATGATTGCCCCAATCCCACTACCGTACGAATTGACAGCCCCATCAAAAATCAATTGCCACTGGGAACTCCGCTCAGGACTCTCATCAGGCAACGGCTCCTCACAATCTTTAGCCTTCAAGTACATTATGTCCTCATCAGGAAACTCAAACTTCATAGGCTGATAATCCTCAATCGGCTGTTCGGCAAGATATTCGGACAGAACACTTCCCTTAATAGCCTTCTGGGAAACATACTGGATATCGTATTCTGTCAATACCATTTGCCATCTAGCAATCCTTCCAGAGAGCGCTTGCTTTTCAAACACATACTTGATCGGATCCATCTTCGATATCAGCATGGTTGTATGGTTCAGCATGTACTGTCTTAGACGTTTGGCAGCCCACGCCAATGCACAACACGTCCTTTCGAGCATAGAGTATCGAGATTCACAATCCGTGAACTTTTTACTCAAGTAGTAAATTGCATGCTCTTTCCTTCCTGTCTCGTCATGTTGACCGAGAACACAACCCATGCTGTTCTCAAGAACCGTCAGATACATAATCAGTGGTCGTCCCGCTACTGGGGGTATTAACACCGGAGGTTCCTGCAAGTATTCTTTTATCTTTTCAAATGCCCTTTGGCAATTGTCGTTCCAAACCACCGCTTGATCTTTCTTTAACAGTTTGAACAATGGTTCACACGTGGTCGTTAGGTGAGAGATGAACCTGGCAATGTAGTTCAATCTTCCTAAAAATCCACGGACTTCTTTTTCTGTTCTCGGTGCTGGCATCTCTTGTATTGCTTTTATTTTTGCCGGATCGACCTCGATTCCTTTCTCGCTCACAATGAACCCCAGTAGCTTCCCGGATCTTACTCCGAAGGTACACTTGTTAGGGTTCAGCCTCAGCCTGAACTTCCTCAGCCTCTTGAACAACTTCAGCAGATTAACCAGATGTTCTCCCTCTGTTTGAGACTTGGCAATCATGTCATCGACATACACCTCAATCTCTTTGTGCATCATGTCGTGAAAGAGCGTTGTCATAGCCCGCTGGTACGTCGCCCTAACATTTTTCAAACCAAAGGGCATCACCTTATAACAGAAGGTTCCCCACGGGGTGATAAAGGTCGTTTTTTCCATATCTTCCGGAGCCATTTTGATCTGGTTGTACCCTGAAAATCCATCCATGAAAGAGAATACCGAAAACTGAGCTGTGTTGTCAACTAACACATCAATATGCGGCAGCGGGAAATCATCTTTCGGGCTCGCTTTGTTTAGATCCCTATAATCAACACACATTCGAACCTTGCCATCTTTCTTTGGCACAGGCACGATATTAGCGACCCAAGTGGGATAAGTGGTGGCAGCCAGGAATCCAGCATCCCATTGCTTCTGCACTTCTTCCTTTATCTTTACAGCCATGTCAGGACGAGTCCTTCTGAGCTTCTGCTTCACAGGCGGGCAATCTTCCCTCAACAGCAGATGATGAACAACCATATCGGTATCCAATCCCGGCATGTCCTCGTAGGACCAAGCAAATATATCGCTGTATTCGCGCAGCGTCTCAATAAGCTCTTGCTTGATGTCAACCTGCAACGCGGCCCCTATACGGATATTCCTGACGCATTCTTCAGACCCTAAATTGACAATATCAATCTCTTCCTGGTGAGGCATAATGACTCTCTCCTCTTGCTTCAACAACCGACTCAGCTCTTCTGATAAGTCACTATCCTCAACAATCTCCTCCTCAGCTTGGAAGATCGGATGCTCGAAGTCTAAACGAGTCATAGGAAGTCTTTGGTCGATGTCATCTGAAAATTCATGAATCCTACGAGGGAAACGATTAAGTGCTTCAAAATGATATACAAGCAAAATACATAACCACGCTGCCATTTTATTGAAAAATAAAAAACAGAAAGAAAAGGATCACAACATTTGAATGTAAAAAACACCGTCATTTATTGATCATGCAAACATACAGGTAAACAGTCAGGCCCTAAGACGAGGTCAACGATGCCCCGGGCAAGGCATGTGATCATACAATGATTGAAAAAAAAACAACGCATTACTGTTTGGTGACTTGGATGACGTCCTGGATGGACCAGTTGCATAGGCTTTGCCCCGGCGTGCTGGGTCGAATCCATGCGTCCATGTCGCAGTCGCTATCCACTTCCTCCGTATCAGACACGACATTAATCCTTTCGAAGCTCACCCCTCCGGGCGTGAACACCACAAGTCCCTTGTACTTAGGCGCACTCTATGAGGGAGATGGGCGGTACCCCAAGCCTTACCTATCTTGCTTCACTGGTATGTCCAGAACCAGCCCCCACTTCTGAGTCTCTCCTGCTTGAACCAACGCCTGGGCTTCTTTATACAAGGAGACGACCACCTCTTGCCCTTCACTCTTCACCGGAGCTTCTTCTTTAACCTTCACCCCTTCGAACGCCTGACACAGCGTTTCATGAATCTCTCCATCTACCTCCACGTATTTGAAGGAAGACAAATGACTGACTAGGATATCCTCTTCGCCACATACCGTCACAATACTCCCCTCAACCATATACTTCAGCTTCTGATGGAGTGTGGAAGTTACTGCCCCAGCGGCATGAATCCAAGGTCTCCCGATCAAACAGCTATATGCAGGCTGGATGTCCATGATGTAAAACACTGTATCAAACACCTCCGGACCTACCTAGATGGGTAACGTTACTGACCCAAATACCGACCTCCTTGTTCCGTCAAAGGCCCTCACCACCAAATCACTAGGTGTGCACAACAACCCACGGGTATCCAATTTCAACAGGGCTTTCTTTGGTAACACATTCAACGAGGACCCAGTGTCCACCAGCACATGGGATAAAATAGTGCCCCGGCATTCGATAGAGATGTGCAAGGCATTATTGTGATCACGCCCTCTAGGCGTTAGGTCAAAATCCGTGAATCCCAAACCATGCCCAGCATTAACATGTGCCATAACTCCCTCCAGCTGATTGACTGAAATCTCTTGTGGCACGAAGGATGTCTCAAGTACCTTCAACAGGGCATTTCTATGCGCCTTAGAACACAACAACATCGATAATATGGAGATCTTTGACGGGGTCTGCTGCAGGTGATTTACGATCTTGTAGTCACTTTTGCGAATCAATCTCATGAATTCTTCCACATCCTTGATTATCGGTTCTTTCTCCTTACTCCCCGAAGGTTCCCCCTCAACCACTTTGTTCTTACCCCTGGCGAGCCTCTCTGCCTCGACCTCAGGTGAAGTGAAAATTCTCCCGCTCCGGGTTACACCACCCGCTCCCACTATGTCATCTACAGATCCCGCTGGCGGATCATTCAAGTCAATCTTTTCCCCATTGCAATACACTTCAGCACCGTAGCTCCACGGGACTGCCTTTGTGCTCTCATAAGAGATTGGTTTAGCCTTGGTAATAGTAATGGTCGGCCTTTTCGATGATGCCGAAATCGTCACTGATTTGAATGGAACGGTGATCGTAGCAACCTCACTGCGCTCTTTTTCAGATTCTGTCTCAACAAACTTCTCTCGCCCCACAGACCTGTCAAACTGCAAGATTCCTTCATCAATCAAACCTTGAACTCCCCTCTTCAACTTCTCACAGCCCTCAAGTTGAACCAAACAGTCGGCACACTCTTCACTGCATCCGGGATAGACACCTCCTTTCAATAAGCGCTGCTTTACGTAACTCAAAGGGGTTTTCAACTTGCTCACTTCCGAAACCAAGTCCAACTCATCATCTGTCAGGATTGCATTGGCCCCAGCCCCACCATGCTTGGGCATTGGCTGTTGCGTGATATTGGGACCGTCCTTCCCGAAGTTAATAGCCGTACTATCAAGTAAATCCTGTACTTTATGCTTGAAAGCTAGGAAATTTTCAATATTGTGCCCTGGTGCACCCGAATGGAAGTCACAATGCTCATTAATATCATACCCGACTGGTGGCTGGCCGGTTGGTGGTGCTAAGGTCCTCTTCTCGACTAGCTGCAATTTCAACAAAGCTTGAAGAAGTTCTGCATATGATACCGGTGGTACCTCGAATACTCTCCTTGGTCGCGAGTTCTGAAATCTGCGCTGATTATTATTTGGCTGCTGCTGAGCCTGCTGCTGTGGTTGTTGTCTCTGCTGCTGAGGAGGCCCTGGAATGGTTACACTTGCAACCTGCGACTGCTGATGCCAGTTCTGACCTCTATTTCTCCGTCGAGCATTGTATACAGCGTTGGTATCACCCTGCCTTTTACCACCAAACGTCTTCTTATTACCTCCTGCGGAACTGGACTCACCCGCTTGAATTTTACCAATCTTCACTCCGTTTTCAATGCGCTCCCCCATCAAGATCAACTCAGAGAAGGTACTCATCAAAAAATTGAGCAACCGGTCATAGTACATTCCAGAAAAAGTTCCTATGAACATGTCCATCATTTCGCGCTCCACCATCGGAGGGTGTATCCTAGCAGCCAGATCTCGCCATCTCTGGGCGTATTCCTTAAAGCTCTCGCTAGACTTTTGAGACATGCTCTGCAGCTGGACTCGGTTAGGGGCGAGATCACTATTATATTGATAATGTCGAACAAAAGCCTCTGCCAGCTCTTTCTAACTCCTGATCTGAGTAGGTTCCAAGCTCATGTACCACTCCAGCGATGGCCCTGACAGGCTATCCTGGAAGAAGTGCATCAACATCTTTTCATCCTCAGAATACGCGGACATACGCCTGTAAAACGCGCGCACATGCACCCTAGGGCATGTATCCCCTTTGTACTTATCAAATGACGGCGCTTTGAATTTCAGCGGGACCCTCAGCCCTGGGACCAGCCCCATATTTGACATATCCAGCCCAAGAGCATCCTGGCTGGCTAATCCGTTCACTTTCTCTTCTAGCAATCTCATCCGATGGTTATCATCCCTAGCTCTTTCATAACCCTCATTCTGACCAGAGAACACATCCTCCTGACGATCCTCCCAACGAGGTGCTGCATCGTATCCAACATATTCCGCCTCATGGCCCGGACCCGTTTGGAAGTACCTGGGGTCGTACCTCAGATTGCCCATCTCTTGAGCGTTGTACGCACCAGTTCCATATCCAAGATTACCATAACCATAGTCACCAAACCCAGCCTTGGTGCCAGCAATGTTGCCATACCCCATGTTCACACCATTGAAGCCCTGGTTACCATTATTACCATTCATTCCGACATTCTCAGCGCCTCCGTTGAAACCCTGGTTGACATTACCCACAAATATTCCAGCAGTATCTGCATTGGCATTCATATTACCGGCGTTCCCACCTCCGCCTGCAGGACCAGTTTCTCCAGCATTCAAACCGGTTACGGGAATAGCATCGGCACTTTGACGATTCTCAATTCGGGGAGAAGCAGCAATATTTTCACCATGCGGTGTCCCATTGTTTTCAGCCCGTGCGACCAACGGTTGAACCAGAGTCTGCAGCAGCTCTTGTCCTTTGGCGATGGTCTCCATGGTTTGCATGAGCATGGCCATCCTGTCACGCATTTCTTGCATTTCACTCTGCACGTTGTCCATGATCTTCTTGTGATTAGTTCTGGTAGAGTAACGGTGGACCCGCTTTTCTGCAATCCTGAAAATACCTGGATATATGGATGAAAAATGATAAGGAACATGGATCACAAACCTGTAATGCAATGTGATTTATGCAAACAACAATGCAAAAATGCTAACGTGCATGTGTGCGTTGGGGATATTTCCCCTCCAATTCCAGTGTCAAGGTAGCAAGACAAGAGAAACCATAAAGACAATATTTAGAAAAACCCTCATATATTTATTGGAATAACAGTCTCGTCAAGGCGTTACACAACTATGTTCCATACAACTGATATGATAAAGGAGGATCCCAACCAACATGTCTGGCGGTGATCTCAACACATAGAATACAAGAAAGAAGTCAAGTGCGGGTACGATCGCGAAAATCCTCGAACAGCTTCTTCGTCTCTGGGTGATCCGGTCGATAAATCAAGCCTTCTATCAACTGATCCCTTTTCTTGACCGTTCCTTGGATATCTCTGACAAAATCTTCCCAAGCCTTATCCTGGGCACCATCCTCAGGTTTGGGCCTCTTGGTGTCAATCAGTTTGCGTTCGGCCTCGTATCAACGGAATGCTTCTTCTTCAAGCTCCTCAGTCTTCACTTTAACCTGTTCTCCCAACTGAGCAACCTGTATCTTTAGCTCTTCTTCCCGTTCTTTGCGTTTGGCCATAGTAAGGTCCCAATGCTCTCTGAACTTAGCTAACTTCGTGTAGGCCCTTTCCAGCTCTTGTTTCTTAGTAGCCAATACACTGCTAACTGAGTCTACATCTAACTCCAGACGCTTCTTGGTTTCAGTCAACTCCAATAAAGCAGTCTTCAGATGTTTCAAAGTTTCAGCCTGTTGCTTGGAAGAATATCCTGTTTCAATCTTTTCATGACGAAGCTGGGCATTCTCTTTCTCTAAAGCTTCTTTAGCCTTTGCTAACTCTTCTTTCTCCGCCATCAGCTGCTTGTATACCTGTATGTCTATAGTGGTGGGCTCCTCCACCGGAGAAGGATACAATGGCTGAACTGCAGGATAAGGCATAAGGAATTTCGTAGCTCGTTCACGAATCCATTCCACATACGGACCAAGAACTCGAGTACCGCCTTTGCTAAATGAAGACTTTCCTCTCTTATGCAGGTTCTTCCATGCTTTCTCAAGCTTGATCAACATCTCTTCCTCTATTTCCCCAGTAAGATACAGAGATTCCTGTATCTCCTCGGGCTTCGGCGCTTCCTGAGGTGCATATCCAAACTGCCTGATTAATAAGGAAGGGTTGTAATTGACACACCCTCTCCTTCCTATCAAAGGAACATTAGGGAATCCTTTGCATCTGTATATGAACTCAACTCCTAACACCTCCTCATTAACCCACACCACATTCTCAGAAGTCAACCCCATCAAGCGCTCAGGCCATCCTAAAGAATCAATAGAAGTGACGAAAGACCCTGACTTCGGCATATGACTAGTAAACCACCTGCACAATAGAGGTACACAGCAAGAGACATTCTTTCCTCGCCGTTTTTCATTTTTGTAGTGAGTGGAATGGTGGATATCTCCCAGCAAAGTAGGAACTGGGTTCTTTGCAGCCAGAATATAGAAAGCATCTGCATCAACAAAGTCAGGTTGGTTTGGAAACAATACAATGCCATAACCACACACAGCAAGGATGGCATCAAAGACAACCCATCAACCTTTCTTGGCATACTCCCGGGCTTTCTCTACCAAAACAACCAACGGGAATCCCCACACATCTCCTTTCCTAATCATCTTCCCTGTCAGCTCAAACTCTCCTAAGTACAGAATAGCAGAAAGCTTAGCCAGATTAGGCTTAGCGTCCGTGTGATAGAAAGGCATCTGCTCGCGAATCGGTATATCCAAGAGTGCAGAATACTCCTCCAGGGTAGGAGCCAAGACAAAGTCAGGAAATACGAAACACCTGAGCTCAGCATCATAAAACTGCAACAGGGTGTAAATACCGCTGATCTCATAAGCTGAGGGCTGGTAAACATAAGTCAGGATCCTCCCATATGTCTTCTTGAAATCTCCCATCACCTTCTTCCCAGCAATAGTAATTAACTCTGACAACAGACTGATATCTGGAGACGGGAATCTGTAGGGTAACACTCTCTTCATGGCTTCCATGTCTACTAGGAAACAACCACCGGAACTGGGAGGGAAAATATGTACCTGCAATACACGCACGTTAGTTGGATGCAAATGGTAATGCAATAATGCATTATGATAAATGATGCAATCAATGAACACAGAGGCCATGCTGTAGCCTGAAGAGGAACATCTCTGTGATGTCAAGAACAGAAAACCACCACAGTCACCAGAACCTCATGACACTGACTATCATCCGACACCCAAAATACCAATACCCTGGTAAGAAATCCATCTGAACCTCTGTCTCTGACGAGAAAACCATCTGATAATAGTATCAACCTCAGACAAGAAATCCATCTGGTCCAAACAACACACCTGTCAACGAGCCAAGAAAACCATCTGATAAATACTGAATCACGGTTTCTGAAGGCCAGTTTTCCTGCAATAACCCAATCCCTCTCACAGGTATGGACCTAATCCACGGACAAAGGTACGACATCCTATGCGGTCATCAGCGTCACAGACTTTCATGAGTGACGATACGATTCCCAGAAGGAGTGGCATCATCAAGTCATGAAGAGGCCCCACTTAGCCGACTTCCAATTGATCGGTCCCCAGAGTCGACAACCCTCACGTCTGGACTCCCCTCAGATCCTCAGGATCGGAAAGGAGCACCTCGGAGAGAACCTCGTCTGAGCGCAGATTTTGTAGGGAACTGTGTCTGCTCAGCAAACAGGTTCGTCTACTACTCTCCACAACTATGTCTAGGTGCATACTCAAGCCCAGGTCCGGCTCCTCACTCATAGTAACCTCCCTCTCCCACAACAATAATCACAATAATACAGTGCTGAAAGCAAATGCGGAAAGGTAAAGGTGCGGAAAAGTAAAGCACATACGTATAACGCCCAACAGATAAACACCCAAGCACTAGGACTGACTCGCGTAGGGGATGGGAAACGGTCCCAGCATAAGGGATGGTAAAAGTCCCTAGATGCTACATTGTCTCTAGCAGAGTCGCCAGCTGTCGCTACTGCGAAAATCGGCGCCGGCTTGACAGAAGAGTCGCCACCTTTCGTTATTTATCCCTCAGAGCGGGAAAGGAAACGATCGGAAAAAACCTGACGAAAAAAAAGGTAAGACAAGGTCATCGCAACCATTGTCTGGGTTCGGGAGTCGGTTACGCAAGGGGAAGGTATTAGCACCCCTCACGTCCGTCGTACTCGACGGGATCCACGCTTGGTGTTTATAAGGAAAAGAGTGTGTTTATCTATCTACGCTAGTGGTCAGTCTGAAAAAGAAAAGAAAAGGACAGGACTCGACAAAACATACGCTGTTCTGGGCCTACGTACTCCCTCGTGCAATGGGAAAGTCAGAGTCAACATAGTTCGACTACCTACGTCTAGACGGGGGGAAGGTTGCTCGCCAGGACATCGCGTCCTGTGCCTACATACTTCCACACGACATGGAAGATCAGAGCAAACGTAGTTTGGGCTACGCACGACTCAAGCTGTTCAAGTGTTTTTTATGGGAAAATGCACCTTAACCAAGGGTTTTCACAGTCCAGTAGGACAAAAGGTTATGATGTTTGTTCAAATCTTTTGACGGAAGAAATGAATTCACTTTTGTTTTATCCCTTATTAAGTGTTTTTCTGTTGTTTTGAGAAAGGAAAGAGACACCCTAAAACTATGGTTAAAAAGGGGAATCTACCTAATGTTATCATGCCTGGTTAACTAACCTAATGTCTATTATAACTCCTCCACAGCAGAGAAGTTAGAGCTCCTAAGGGATCATGGCAAAAACACTAAATAGCAAACAGGAAATACTGCAAAGTAAAGAAATACTGGAAATATGCATGAATGCAACAACCAAACAAGCAAGGCACAAAGGCCACAAACCACAGAGGCAAGGGAGCTCAGCTCTACCAAATACCAGCAAGCAAAGCCACTCAATAACAATCAAGCAGGAGGAGGACCACCTCAACTTCTCATGCACACAAGCAGGCTTATTTCTAAGATGCACCTATCTCAGAAATATCTATATGAACCCCTAAGTCTAATGCAGCACAACACCACACAAGTCAATCAACACAAAGAGAAGGCTAACCAGCCTGGCAAACTCCTATCCAAAAGCAAGAAACTAACCCTGAGCAGGACCCTAAACAACCCTAAAACAAAACCCTAATCTACCCTAAGCAAAATCCTAAAGGGAGAAATCAATCCCATTCTTCAAGCTTCAAGACAAGCTTACCAAAGAAAGGGAGCTAAGTAGACAGACCCATAGTGCCTTCCTCAGGAAAGTACTAGGAGGCTTCCACTTAGGAATCATATCCCATGTGGCTCAACAACTGTGAACGGTTTACATTCCTCCTCAGGAGAAACTAAACTCACATGAAGGCTCCAACATCATTGGATATTTAAGAAATCCTACATGAACTACAGGAACTAAGTGAACAGACCCATAGTGCCTTCCTCTGGAAAATACTAGGGGGCTTCCACTTAGGAATCATATCCCATGTGGCTCAACAATTGTGAACGGTTTACATTCCTCCTCAGGAGAAACTAAACTCACATGAAGGCTCCAACATCATTGGATACTTAAGAAAGCCTAGATGAACTAAGAGAACTAAGTGAACAGGCCCATAGTGCCTTCCTCTGGAAAATACTAGGGGGCTTCCACTTAGGAATCATATCCCATGTGGCTCAACAACTGTGAACGGTTTACATTCCTCCTCAGGAGAAACTAAACTCACATGAAGGCTCCAACATCATTGGATACTTAAGAAAGAGGTGAGAATAAAGAATGAAAGACATCCATAGCGCCTTCCTCAGGAAAATACCATGAATTTCCCTCAAACTTTAGGATCTCAAACCTCACAGAAAGAGAGCATGCTCCTAGACTAGGTCTTCAATCCATGCATCCTTGCAAGCTCCATCAAGTCTTCATCCAGCCTCCATCTTCCAGAAGAAACCACAGACCCTCAAACCAAAAGAAACTATCTCTAAAGTTCAACCATAGTTGAACTTCAAAGTCAGAAGCCCTCAAGACTTCTCCTATTCTCAAGCTCAAGCAAAAATAGCAAAACCACTTCTAAAAATCCACCATAAAACTAGGGGGAAACCTACATGTCTCTATGATCCCAAGATCAAATCTCAAAGCCTAAGTCAACTTCTAAGGCTACTAAACAATCCCTAATCATGCAAAGGGTCAAGGTTAATCATCAATAGTGGAAATCCCTAATCATCTACCCTAAAACAGAAGCAAACAACATCCAAAAATTCTATGAAAAATCTATGGGGAGAATGCATTAGTCCAGCATAACATACTAAAAAAAGAAAGCAAGATTCAATACCAAGTGAGAGAAATAAAATCAGCAAGGCAGACACATCACAAATCAATATTCAAAACCAATTAAAATGAAAAAAAAATGTAATAAAAATGAAAATGCATGATCAAGTTAATATTTTTGCACCATAAAATCCTAAATTGAACTATGAACCTATAGAAAAAAGAAGGGAATTAATTGGATAATCCTACTATTTTTTATGAATTATTTTCTAACATGAACAAAAATGAGAAAAATAAAAGGAATTAAAAGAAATTAAACAAGGAGGCGTGCTGAATAGCAATAATTTCAGTTCAGTTTCAGCTTTGGGCCTATCCTAGGGGTGCAGATATCATATGTCATTAAGCCCATTCCAAATATTAATCAGTTTTTCACAGCCCAGGGGGGGGGGGGGTAACGAGTAAACAAGGGGGTGGTCATAGCAATACGGATTTGGGCCTAGCCCGTCTAAACCCTAACCCAACATCAGCGACCAAAAACAACTCTCCCTCTCCAAATCCGATCACTGTTCACCTAACACAAACCCTAACGCAGCCGTTCTCCCCAAATTCCTCTCTGAATTTCTCTCAAACCTCACCCAATCTCTCACGAAATCTGCAACCAAACCTAATTTAAATCTCACCAAACTCTTCATCTCAATGCCCTAAACTTAACCTAGATTCTATCCTGAATCAAGACAAATCCAAACATTCCCAGCAATCAGAAAAGATGTAACGAAGAATCACAGAAGACGTACCTGGACGTGGAATGCAAATAGCTCGTGAAGTTCTTGGAGTTTTAATGAAGAAATCTGGAATCGCGTTGAAGATCTTGGAGATGACGAAGACGATCTTGGAGATGTTCTGGAAAAACAACAAAAAAAATGACGATCACGATTTAAAATCCGTTGACGATCTGGAAAATGCGTGAAGATGGATGATTTCTGGTTGAAGATAGGTTGGAGTTGATGAAGCTGGGATGAACACGTTGAAAATCTGGAAAATATGCAAGAACAGTTGAAGATATTGATGAGGATCGGAGATTTTCTGGAAAGATGTTCTTGAGTTCTTCACGAAGCAGATGGAGATCTTGAAGATCTTCTGGAAAATCTGGTGAACGCATGAGCGAATCGAGGAAATCTGGGAAAAAACTGATTGAAGTGTGATGAAAGTTGTTGAAGAAAAATCTGGAAGAAGATGATGGAAGATGAAGGTGGTGATGATTTCTGGAAATTGATGAATTTTCCGGAGAGATTGCTAACTCCGGTGACAGTTGCGGTGGCCGGAGTTGGTTGGGCGGTGGCTGTTGGGGTTGTCACCGGATTTGCATGGCCGGCGGTGGCATTCCCGGTGAGGGTGAGGAGGCGACAAGTGTCGTGTCGGTGGTGTGCATGAAGCACACGTGTGCTGGTTACTGGTGGTAGTGGGACGCGTGGAAGGTTTCTGGTGAGAGGAATGTGAGTGGAATTATGATGTGCCCTCCTCTGATTAACACACGTGGCTAGAACTTTATAGTGACACACGGCTGGACAAAAACAGACTGAAAGAATGGGCCTCCCAAAAAAAACTCTGGGCCCACGAATTTGGATTATTGGACTGAAGACTAATGACCCTAATTATCACTAACTCAGACTAATAAACATTAAAATTGCCTACTTAATACTGAATTAACACTTAAAACTACAATTAAGACTTAAAACGGAAATTAAAACTGCAATAAAATGCTAACTGAAAATTAGACTAATCTAAACCCTAATTAATTCTGATAAATCCTAACTAACACCTAAACAAATGATTAAGACCTAATTAATCTAACTAATCCTAATTTACTCTAAAAAAGAGAATTAACCTAAAAAAACTCTATTAATTCCAATTAATTTCTAAACTAATAAAAGTAGAAAAACTCTAATAAATCTATTAATCCTATTTAATTAAAACCTTATTAATTTCTATATTAACAAACTATATTAATTTCTATTTAATTTCTAATGAAGCCTATATTAGGCTATATTAATTTCTACTTAACAAATCCTAATAAAAGAAATATTCTATTAAGCTATTATCTAAAAATGACTTAATATCTAAAAAAAAAATTTTATTCTAAAATCTACTTAAAACAATTTATAAACTCTAAAAAAGATTTGAAACTATTAAAAATATTAAAAAAATCTATTTAAATTCTAGAAAATCTATAAAACCTATTTAAAATCTACAAAAGGCTATTAAATTCTATAAAAAAACAAATAAAGGCAAATAACCAACATAAAAAAACGCGAGACCAAATCGAAGTAAACAGTAAACCCGGACACCAAGAATCTCAAAAATCACTGCGTAAGCCGAAAACACCCAGGAAGCGC
This sequence comes from Lathyrus sativus, assembly GCA_963859935.3. Classification (NCBI taxonomy): domain Eukaryota; kingdom Viridiplantae; phylum Streptophyta; class Magnoliopsida; order Fabales; family Fabaceae; genus Lathyrus; species Lathyrus sativus. The sequence goes on along the minus strand of OZ012737.1, from coordinate 307,430,379 downwards.
GTGACTTCCCAAAATAACCTCCGATTACCCGAACCGGTCTGAGACGTCCTATTGGTGAAAACCAGGCTGCAATTCTGACATCATCTGTATGATTAAAAATGTAATGCACGTGGTATGCAAATGCGAATGCAAAAATGAGCCGAAACGTAAATCAGGAGCGGGAACTGGTTGGTCAAATTTTAGGGTGCAACAATATGACAATCACATCTTGAGCTAAACTGCCTTGAACATAGGGGTCAAACTAGGGGATTTTACAATGTCAAGCCTTAGAAACCCTAGCTTGAAACTTCTCAAACTCCTCAATCATGATGAGTTGACCTTGGAATCATCCCTATAGCATCTCAATGCATCAATTCATGATCACATGGCTCTTGGATTAGGTCTCAACCTTCTCCAAATCATCAGTTGACCTAGGGTTGACCCAGTCAAACCCTAACTGCACCACTCATGGCTGAGTCTTCTTATTCTTGTACAATGGCCTCTCTAGGCTTCATGATGGCTTTCAAGACATCTCATAAGATCTTTCAAAGCTTCAAGTCCATCCTCATAGCTTCAAAATCATCTGAGGAGCTCCCACAACTCTCAAGTTAGGAGACACACAACCTTGGTTTCAACCAATCTCTCTGAGGATCTTCTCACTTCTCTGACAAGGATATCAACCCTTTAACACTTGAATAACCTTCTTGGCTAGCTTCAAACTCTTGATTGGTACTCATACCTCTTGATGAACACAAGCTAGGTAAATAAATGTTGGTCAAATTTTGGGGTGCAACAGGTGCTGTTGAAGCGGCCAACAAAAATGAGATGTTGCCTTTTGCTCTTCACGGTTATCGTACGACGGTACACACATCAACCAGGGTAACTCCTTTCTCGCTGGTATATGGTATGGAAGTTGTCCTACCGTTAGAGGTCGAGATTCCTTCTTTAAGAGTTCTGGTCGACGTCAAGCTCGATGAGGCAGAATGGATAAATAACAGACTTAATCAGCTTAGCCTGATGGATGAGAAAAGGCTAGCATCTATCGCATACGGTCGGTTGTAATAGAGTCGGATGAAGAAATCTTTCGACAAGAAGGTGCGCCCTTGATGCTTTCAGACGGGCAATCTTGTGCTGAAAAAAATTCTCCCATCACAATCAGATCAAAGGGGTAAATGGACTCCCAACTATGAAGGTCCATATGTCGTTCAAAAGGTCTTTTCCTGAGGAGCTTTATTGTTGTCCACCATGGATGGCGAGGATTTTACATCCCATGTGAATGCATACGCAGTTAAAAAATACTTTGCTTAAAAAGACCCGCTGGAAAGAAAAAAGAATATCCAGGCAAAAATGGGGCATCCCGGCTGTTGTACCCCAAAATTTGCCTTTCGTTTTAACCGTAACTGGCTTTTGTTTCTTTGCATTTTGCATTTTTGCATATCATAACATTTGTTCTCGAGGCATGGGATTAAGGTATTCCTATGGCTCAAGTTCATTTCGGCGCAAAGATTGAACAACGAACAACGAGCATCAGAGGATCGGGCATTTATTTTGTCCAGCGGTCAGGCGACCGATTTTATTTTTATTTCTTGCAGAAGAAACAGCAGTTCAGAAAGCAGCACTCAGGCCCGTGTCAAGCATTTTCACCGTGATAACGTTCAAAAAAGAGGTTCAGAAGCTAAACAGGGCTCAAAACGGCAGGAAACGGGAAAACGAGCAGGTTTTCCCTTCAAAAGGTGCCAAATTCAAAATTCAAAGGTGTTAACCGGTTAACGCATATGGTTAACCGGTTAACCAATGCAAAACTAGCCCAGATTCAAAGTTTCAGAGGTGTTAACCGATTAACCTATATGGTTAACCGGTTAACCAAAGCAGATTTTGCCTTGCACGTGAGATTTCAAGCAATTTTCATTTGGGGTTCATTTTTGGCCTTTGGAAATTCAAATTTTGCATGTGGGAAGGATCTAGAACCTCTTTAAAATTCAGATTTCCCTCCAAATGCCCACTCCTCATTCCAAACCTTGATTTCCAATCCAAATTCCCAAACCTAGCTTTGGATCCAAACCAAGAGAGTACTTAAGTGATTTACTCCAAACCAAACAATCTAATCTCTCAGAATTCAATTCATTTCTCAGAATTCACTCTTGAGCTCCCAACTTTCTCTCAATTCTCCATTTCCCAAACCCTCACTCAAAGCTCTTCATCATTTGGATTCATTGATTTTTCATTGAAACCAATGGATTCTTGAACATAAACCTCCATTTATCATAATCATTAGATCAATTTTCATAATCAATTTTTGTGCAAATTGAGATCGGATTTTGGAACTTGAGTTGGAAGAGCTTGTTTGGAGTAATTTGGCTTAAAAGTGTTTGATCTTCATTCCTCTTGCAAGAACTATTGTGGATCTTGAAGTTTTCCAGATAATCTCGCTTGGATCTGCTCAAATTCAGTTGATCAACATTTACCGAAGCAAATCTCCGCTTCGAAGGTTGGAATTCTCGATCCGATTTAATCTTTGAGCTTATCATGTTAATCTTCATATTCGATTGAATTTTGGTTGATTTCGATCCATTCGGATTGTGCTATTACTGTGTAATTGTGTATCTATGCTGTTGGATCTCTGTTTTCTGTTGTTAATTTCGTGCGTAATTGATAAGTTGATCTTTTGGAACCTTGGATAAGCTGTTTTGGTGCTAGAAGTGATTTTCTGCTGCTGTTTTTGGCTTCTGGTACAGTGTTAATTGGTTAACCATTTCAAACTTTCAAAATCTTTTTCAAACGTTAACAGTGTTAATCGGTTAACGCATATGGTTAACCGATTAACCTGTTCAAAATTCCATATTTCCCAATCTTTTTAAGGTGTTAACCGGTTAACCCAGGGTGTTAACCGATTAACACTGTGCCAGAATGTCATATTTGTTGTTTGCTTGCTTGTTTGCATACCGTTTCGATTCGAATCATGATAGATCAGCGTGATGCATTAGGATTGAAATGTTTTGGATATTTGTCACTGTTTGTGTGGTTAATCATGATTTTGTTGACATGTGTGTTCATTTTCCACTTGGTTGCATGCTTGTGTATGTGGTTCGAAGTGAGCATTTGTTTGCACATTTATTTGCTTTCATCTCTTGTTTTTCTCCCCATGTTTGCATCATTTTGCATCGCTGTTGAGGTCGAGACGTGCTTGTGGTGGCTGATGCCCCACACATTTTTCCTCCCTCCCACCATTCTAAATGTGCATTTTCATGTTTGTATTCTTTACTTGCGATTGAATTTACTTGGTGCTTTCTTGTGCTTTTTGCCATGATCCCCATAGGGTTCCTAGTGCCTCCATTTAGGACGGGAGTAGGAGACACATTAGGTGTTCAATCCAAGCATGCTAACATTAGGGTAGATGTTCCCCCTTTTCATCCAAACTTTAGGACCACTTTGCATGACAATGTTAGGGCCGGGTTTTCCTTAGACCTTCCGTGCGTCTCTCTTCTCATCTCAAAAAAATTCTAACTCATCTAATAAATGCGATGAATGTTGCGCACTACGAGCCTTAATCTACATGGGGAATGATGAGTGAAGGGTCTCCTCTCGCTTATCTAGAGTGTTTAGTATGCGTCCCGTTTGGGGGCGATATACGACGCATTCGCCTCCATGTCATAGTCTTTAGTGCAACGTGAATCACAAACCAAGTTAGTTCACTTCACTAAAAAACACAAACCAAGTTAGTTCAGAAAAGAGTGTTGTTAAGCTTCTATTCTACCGCAAACAGGCTTTGTCCCTAACTGCTGGAACGAAGGTTTAACTTTACTCGGTTAAAACACTTAATTAATTTGTGGCTTTGTATTAGCCCGAACTACGTTTGCTCTGAGCTTTCATACTGGATGAAAGTACGTAGGCACAAGACGCGATGTCTTGGCGAGCAACCTTCCCCTCTTCTCTCCCGTAGTTGACCGAACTACGTTGACTATGACTTTCCCATTGCACGAGGGAATATGTAGGCACAGAGCGGCGATGCTCTGCCAAGTCTCTTTTTCTTTTCTTTTTGTCCTGCAGCCTGTAGCGTAGATAGTTTAAACACACCCTTAGATAGACAACAAGCATGGATCCCGTCGAGTACGACTCCCGAATCCAGGACTTGGTTGCGATGACATTGTCTTTTCCCTTTTTTGTTAGGTTTCTCCGATCGTTTCCTTTCCCTCTCTGTGGGATAAATAAGAAAGTACGTAGGCACAAGATGCGATGTCTTGGCGAGCAACCTTCCCCTCTTCTCTCCCGTAGTTGACCGAACTACGTTGACTATGACTTTCCCATTGCACGAGGGAATATGTAGGCACAGAGCGGCGATGCTCTGCCAAGTCTCTTTTTCTTTTCTTTTTGTCCTGCAGCCTGTAGCGTAGATAGTTTAAACACACCCTTAGATAGACAACAAGCATGGATCCCGTCGAGTATGACTCCCGAATCCAGGACTTGGTTGCGATGACATTGTCTTTTCCCTTTTTTGTTAGGTTTCTCCGATCGTTTCCTTTCCCTCTCTGTGGGATAAATAAGAAAAGGTGGCGACTCTTCTGTTTTCCACCGGGTGTTTTTCGCAGTTGCGACAGCTGGCGAATCTGCTGGGGACTCTGGTTCCCTATGTGAGTCACTCCTAGCGCTTGTCTGTTGCGTCTTTGGGTGTTTACTTTTGTGCAGTTTTTGCTTTATTTACATTATATGTTGTATATTATTGCATTTGCATATTTTTGCTGCTGCTGTGTTGTGGGTTGGGTTGTTCCACCAAGAGATAAGACGGACCTGGGCTTGAGTATACACCTAGGTTTAGAGTGGAGACTAGCGGGAGCTTGTGTGGCATTTGGCTGCGCAATAGCTCGTGTGAAATTCACATTTAGACGAGGTTTTTCTTTGGAAATATTATATCCTGCGCGTCTAGTGCAGTTGAGGAAATATTGACTTAGAGAGACTGTCGACTCTGGAGAGCATTCATTTGGGAACTCGGCTAAGTGAGGCCGCTTCGTTAGACTATGATGCCAAACCAGAAATGGTAAACGTATCACCATTTCTCGAAAGTCTTTGACGCTGACAACCCGTATAGGATGCCGTACCTTTCAAGACTAGAACCCACATGTGAGAGGGATGGGTTTTTGCAGGAAACTTGGCCTTCAACCAACCCTGGTTTTCTCGTCAGTGCAGAATTCTAATCCAGAGTGTTTCATCCAGTGTGTTATCTCAGTGTTCTGATTAGAGTTGAGCTCTGATTGAATTCAGTCAACGGCACTGCAGTGAGTTTGAGCATTGGATACCTTGATCCCATGTGTGCATTTGCATAATCATTATGCATTTAACATTGCATGTTTATGTGTGTCACAAGTTCTCATCTTTCCCTTGATTCTGGTACTGGTCTTCTTCAGAGATGGAAGTTAGCAGAAAGAGGATTGTTGCGTACAAATTTTCGGCACATGAGTTGGGACCTTTATTTGGTCTGATTTCCCTGGCTGATCCTGGTGTTCTTGCAGCTTTCAAAGAACAGTATGGTGGAATTCGGAAGCTTGTCTGTAAGCTTACGACTTATGAGCATGGAGCTATTCATACCCTATTACAGTTTTATGATCCTCCGCTGAGATGCTTCACGTTTCCGGACTATGTGTTGGTTCCGACTTTCGAGGAATTTGCTTACATCTTAGGTGTTCTGATCCTGAACAAAGTGCCTTTCTTCAGCTCCGAAGAAGAACCTAATCTCGAGAAGTTATCCGCCGCTCTTTATTTGAGCGCCTCTGGCTTGGCAGATCATGTTATCAACAGAAATGGAGTTTCCGGCTTTACTTTACCCTTCCTAGTCGACAAAGCCCGAGAGTATACTGACAAGGGTTGTTGGGTGGTTTTCAGTGCTATTTTGGCTCTGTGTGTTTATGGCATTGTGTTGTTTCCCATTGTACCAGATTTTGTGGATTTTGATGCTTTTCATGTCATCGCTTCCAAGAACCCCGTACCTACTCTTCTAGGAGACTTGTATCATTCAGTGCATTACAAGAACGAGAAAAGAAGAGGAAAGATGGTTTCTTGTTGCACACCGTTGTTGCATAAATGGTTTGTTGATCACCTTCCTCACTCTAGAGCTTTTGTGGATTCCGTGAACTCATCTGAATGGTCGAAGAGGCTTATGTGTTTAACGTAGAAGAATATTGTCTGGTTCAATCGGGACTTGCTGGGTCGTGAGCTTATCTTTAGTTGTGGTAGCTTTCCTAATGTGGTAGCACTTGTGATGTTCTGAGGAGTAAGAAGGAGGATTTAGATAGAGCCTATCTGAAGATATCCAAATTCAATGAGCAATGGAATGATACCTTGACTGCCAACAAGGGTAGAGAGGACCAGCTTCGTGTTCAGGTCGATAAGTTGAAGGTGCAATTCAAGGCTAAGGAGAGAGAGGTATTGCTAGAAACGTTCCGCAGAAGTATGATTGAGCAGAAATACCAAGAGACTTTGTCAGCACTTGAAGAGTTCAAGATTCGGGCAGAGGTGAAGAAACCCAGGCTTGAGGACGCCTTCGGCGAAGATGCTTGGGAGGACCATTGTCATTATCTCTGGGATGTGATACGCAAGAGGGATATCCTTATCCGAGAGTTGATGGAGAGACCAGACCATCCCAACAAGAAGGAGATGCTTGAGGAGTCTCAGGAGTGGCGTAGAGATCATGGCTACTAGGAGTTTTATCTTTTGTAGTTTCATTTGCTTTTGTATCTTGATCATCACCAGATATGTTGGATGAGATCAATACCTCTTTGTATGCGGATATTTCTCATTTGGCTGTATTGTCTCAGCTTTACTTGATATATGAGAAGATTTATTGTGGTGTTTTTATCCATCTCTGCTGTTCTTGTTTATTGAAACCAGAATCAAGGGGGAGATCTCCCTGTGCATACATATACATGTTTGCATTTTGCATCTTGCATTCTTATTTGCATCGCAGGTTGTTCTTGGTGGCCTTGTGTTCTTATCTCTGCTTGGTTTTCTTTAGTTCAGGATTGAGGAGTTCAGTTTCCATAGGTATATTACTCGAGGGAATCAGCAGAAGGTGATGGATCAGGTTCAGGCAGAATTGCAGGAGGTCAGGGCTCACATGGCCCAATTCATGAAACTGATGCAGACTGTTGCTAGTGGACAGGAACAATTGAGAATGTTGGTCCAACCGTTGATAGCACGGGTTGATGAAGACGGTGTTCTGCATGGAGGAGCCGGTGTTGTTCATCCTCCGATTGGTGGATCTATTCCTCAGGGTATTCCTATTGTTGTTGTACCTCCGGGCGAAGGAGCTGCTGGTGAGAACAGTAATATTGCTAGTAATGGCAGTGTGTGCACTGTGCATGGGGTTGCTGGTCCTCATTGGGAGGATAATCAGGATGATATATTTTCTGTGAAAGATCTGGAGGGTGGTTTGTCGACTGAAGCTGACCGAAGGTTCAAACTGATTGAGGAGAAGATGAAATCGTTTGAGAATCAGAACTCTTTGGGCCATGATATGTCTGATCTTAGTTTGGTTCCTGGGATTAGGATTCCCCCCAAATTTAAGGTGCCCGATTTTGATAAGTACAAAGGGACGACTTGTCCCAGAGTACACATTCAGGCGTACTTCAGGAAAATGTCTGCTTATTCCAGTGATGAAAAACTGCTGATGCATTTCTTCCAGGATAGTATGGCAGGGGCTTCTTTGGAATGGAATATGGGGCTTGAGAGAACCCATATCCGCAGCTGGAAAGAATTGGCCGAGGCTTTTGTGCGTCACTATTAATATAATAGTGATCTGGCACCCAATCGGGTACAATTGCAGAGCTTGTCGTAGAAAAATTCTGAGAGTTTCAAGGAATACGCCCAAAGGTGGTGGGATCTGGCTGCAAGAGTGCAACCTCCTTTGGTTGAAAGGTAGTTGATCGACTTGTTCATGGATTCGTTACCTGGCGTGTATTTTGAGAAGTTGATAGGCTGCATGTCTGCAGGGTTTTCTAATCTGGTAATCGCTGGTGAAAGATTGGAGAGTGGAATCAAGTCTGGTAAGATTTTGAATGGTGGTGGATCCTCATCGGGAGGAACGAAGAAGGCATATTCTGCAAACCCCAAGAGAAGGGAGGGGGATGCAAATGCTATCTCGCACAAGGGTAAGGGTAGAGCTCAGTCCTGTTATCCTCAACAAGTCGCTACAGTAGATATCCCGGCTGTAGCTCATCAGCAATGCAATGTTCAACGACCTTATGCTGCCAGGAAAAGAACGGCTAATAGGCAGTTTGCGAATCCTCCTATGCCGTATCCTCAGTTGTTACAATAGTTGCTACAATTACAGTTGGTTCAGAAGAGGACCTGGGCTCCTCTCACTGGTCCGCCACCTGCTGGGTACGATGCGAACGCTCATTGTGATTTTCACTCGGGTGCTCCAGGGCACGATATTGAACATTGCAAAGCTTTCAAGCATAAAGTACAGGACTTGCTTGATTCCAAATCTATCAATTTCATCAACGAGGGGCCTAATGTGACTCAAAACCCGATGCCGAATCATGGTGTGGTCGGAGCCAATGCCATTATTGAGAGTGAGAAGTTGAATCTGATAACTGATGTTAAAGATTTGAAGACTCCACTGGGTTTTGTGAAGGGTTGTTTGTTGAAGAAGGGGGTATTTCTTGGTTGTTCTACTGATTGCTCATAATGTGAAGTGCAGCCTGAGGGTTGTGATCTTTTGAAGAGGGGTATTCAGAGAATGATTGATGAGGGTGGTTTGCAGTTTGATAAAGTTGTGAAAGAAGAAGTCGTGAAAGAGGTGTGTAATGATGGAAACGAAGTTGCTACGATTTCCATTCCGTATCGGACTATCAATATTTCAGCGCCTGCTAGGCCAGCTCTGGTGACTATTACTGTGCCGGGACCCATACCGTACGAGAGCGCTAGAGATATCCCATGGAACTATGGGGGAGAGGTGTTCTGTAACGGGCAGAAGCAAGAATGGACGGAATCGGCAAGCGGAAGTCTGTCGGTGGAGAACATAGTTGGTGCCGGAGGTATCACCAGAAGTGGTAGGGTCTTCTCTCCATCGGAGGTTATGGATGAAAAGAATGACAAGGGTAAGCATAAGGCTGTGATTGAAGAGAATGTTCAACCCCAGGTTGTTACTGATGATCTTTCAAAGGACGCAGATAAATTTATGAGATTAATTCGTAAGAGTGACTACAAAATTGTGGATCACTTGAATCAAAATCCGTTGAAAATTTCTATCCTATCATTGTTGATGAGTTCGGAGGTGCATCGCAACGCTCTACTGAAAATCTTGAATGCAGGATACGTACCCCAGAAGATTTCTGTTAATCAGTTGGAAGGGGTTGTAGCTCATGTGAATGTCGATAATGGTCTCAGCTTTACTGATTTAGATCTAACGCCTGCTCGGAGGAACCATAATCGTGCTCTGCATATATCTTTGGAGTGTAGAGGATCTCTGATGTCACATGTCTTGGTTGATACAGGATCATCCCTCAATGTGCTTCCGAAGAAGGCGTTGATGAAGTTGGACATTCAGGGTTTGTTATGCACGCCAAGTGATTTGGTCGTGAGGGCTTTTGATGGATCTAAGAGATCAGTGTTTGGAGAAATCATGCTGCCTATTCAGATAGGGTCGGAGGTCTTTGATGCAACTTTCTATATTATGGATATCCATCCAGCATACAGCTGTTTGCTCGGCCGACCTTGGATACATGCTGCCGGGGCAGTTACCTCAATATTGCATCAAAAGCTGAAATATATGGTGGAAGGGAAGATAGTCACCGTGTGCGGTGAAGAGGACATTATGGTTAGCCATCTGCCATCCTTCAAGTATGTAGAAGTGGATGGTGAGATCCATGAAACACTTTTCCAAGCATTTGAAACAGTTCAGATTAAGTGGAATTCTCCTGTAGAAGCCAAGGGCCCAGAGGTTTTGATGTCATTGCTCAGGGAAGCTCGTGCTATCGTAGAATCCAGCTCATCTTAGAAGTGGGGCCAAGTTCTCGATGTTCCTGTCAAGCAGGATAAGTTCGGCCTAGGATACAAACCCTCCTGTTCTTCTAAAATTCCAAGATACAGGGGACCTGTTTCGTTCACTAGCAGTGGTGTGATATTTGACAGGATCAATGCCGTCGGAGACGACGAAGGTGACAGTGACTGCGACATGGATGCCTGGATTCGTCCATGTACTCCCAGCCAGAAGCTGTGCAACTGGACTACCGAAGAAGTCATTCTTGTTACTGTTGCAGAGTAATGTTCATTATTTTGATTATGTTTAGTCCTACATTCTGCCCAAGACGTAGTGACCCATTTGTGGGGCCTTCTTGTTATTTGTAATTTATCATTAAATAAAAGACGTTTCGCATTCAAATATTGTGATCCCTGTTTTTCTTGTTTTTGTTTTGCATTTATACTTAACAGTAAAATGGTAGTGTGTTTTGTTTATTACATCGCATAATAAACATAACATCCTCATGCAGGTCTTTTCTATCAGATGCCATCGATTCAGGTTCAGCTATGACTTCGTATGACTTTGATAATCCCATTTATCAAGCTGAAGATGAGACTAACGAAGACTGTGAACTACCCGAAGAGTTAGCCAGACTTCTCAAGCAGGAGGAAAGGGTCATTGTGCCTCATCAAGAGGATATTGAGATTATCAATCTAGGTACCGAGGATGATAAGAAAGAGGTTAAAGTAAGGGCTGCATTGGAAGATAGTGTCAAGAAAAGATTGGTTGAAATGCTCCGTGAGTATAAGGATATCTTCGCTTGGTCTTACCAAGACATGCCTGGGCTGGATACAGATATTGTGGTACACCGGTTACCTCTCAGAGAAGAATGCTTGTCAGTCAAGCAAAAGTTGAGACGGACAAGGCTTGACATGGCAGTCAAGATCAAAGAAGAAGTTGAATGCTGGGTTTCTTGCTATCACGAATTACCCTCCGTGGGTCGCTAATATTGTTCATGTGCCTAAGAACGATGGAAAGGTCAGGATCTGCGTTGATTATTGAGATCTGAATAAGCGAGCCCGAAAGACGATTTCCCGCTCCCTCATATCGATGTGTTGGTTGATAATACCGCTCAATATTCTGTGTTTTCGTTCATGGATGACTTCTCTAGGTATAACCAAATCAAGATGGCCCTAGAAGACATGGAGAAAACTACTTTCATCACACCGTGGGGGACTTTTTGCTATAAGGTGATGCCCTTTGGATTGAAAAATGAAGGGGCAACTTATCAGCGGGCGATGGTCACTTTGTTTCATGATATGATACATCATGAGGTGGAAGTCTATGTTGATGACATGATTGCAAAGTCACGGACGGAGGAGGGACATCTGGTCGATCTTCTGAAACTGTTTGAAAGGCTGAGGAAGTTCAAGCTAAGGCTGAATCCTAACAAGTGCACCTTCGGGGTGAGATCTGGAAAGTTATTGGGTTTCGTCGTCAGTGGAAAGGGTATTGAGGTAGATCCTGCCAAAATAAAAGCTATACAAGAAATGCCTGAGCCGAGAACGGAAATAGAGGTTCGTGGTTTCCTGGGGAGATTAAACTACATTGCAAGGTGGAATGAAAATTGCTAGAAAGCATTCGAAAGAATAAAACAATATTTACAGGAACCTCCAATACTCATGCCTCCAATTGCAGGGAGACCACTGATCATGTATCTCATGGTTCTTAAGAATTCAATGGGATGTGTGCTCGGTCAACAGGACGAGTCAGATAGAAAAGAGCATGCCATCTACTACCTGAGTAAGAAATTCACCGATTGTGAGTCAAGGTATTCGATGCTGGAAAAAACATGTTATGCACTCGCTTGGGCTGCTAAGCGTTTGAGATAGTACATGTTAAACCACACAACCCTATTGATTTCAAATATGGATCCAATCAAGTATGTCTTTGAAAAACAAGCACTCTCTGGAAGGATTGCCCGATGGCAAATGGTATTAACAGAGTATGATATTTAGTATGTTTCCCAAAAAACCATTAAGGGAAGCGTTCTGTTGGAATATCTCGCGGAACAGCCGATTGAGGATTATCAGCCGATGAAGTTTGACTTCCCAGATGAAGACGTCGTGTTTTTGAGTATGAAAGACTGTGATGAGCCTTTACCTGACGAGGGCCCTGAGAGAGAGAATCTCAGTGGAAATTGGTTTTCGACGGAGCAGTTAGTTCATATGGTAGCGGAATCGGGGCTATCATTACTACTCCTTACGGGTCTCATATACCGTTCACCGCTCGATTGACATTCGCCTGCACCAATAATGAAGCCGAGTATGAAGCTTGCATTATGGGTTTAGAAGAGGCCGTTGATATGAGGATTAAGAATCTGGATGTATACGGTGAGTCAACGTTAGTCTTTAACCAAATCAAAGGAGAGTGGGAAACTCGTCAGGCCAACCTGGTGCCTTATAGAGATTATGCAAGGAGACTGCTGCCTTTCTTCGATAGAGTTGATTTCCATCATATGCCGAGATCTGAGAATCAGATGGCAGATGCCTTGGCTACGCTATCTTCGATGTAAAAAGTGAACTTCTGGAATGAAACTCTTGTTATCACCATCATGCGTCTTGATAGACCTGCTTTTGTTTTTGCCGTTGAGAAAGCATCTGATGGAAAGCCTTGGTATTTCGATATCAAACATTTTCTCAAGACTCAGGAGTACCCATCTGGGGCATCCAACAAGGATAAAAAGACTCTGAGGAGGTTAGCTGGAAATTTTTATCTGAATAAGGACGATGTGCTCTACAGGAGAAATTTCGGCATGGTCTTGTTGCATTATGTTAATGAACTTGAAGCAAACCTGTTGATGGAGGAAGTTCACGAGGGTTCTTTTGGCACTTATGCCAATGGACATGCAATGACTAGAAAACTGTTGAGAGTTGGGTATTATTGGATGACTATGGAATCCGATTGCTTCAAATACGCCAGAAAATACCATAAATGCCAGATTTATGCTGATAAGGTGCATGTGCCACCGGCTCCTCTGAATGTGTTGACATCTCCTTGGCCTTTTTCCATGTGGGGAATCAATGTGATTGTAAAGATCGAGCCGACTGCTTCTAATGGACATCGCTTTATTCTAGTCGCGATTGATTACTTTTCGAAGTGGGTAGAAGCAGCTTCCTTTGCCAATGTCACGAGACAGGTGGTCGCCCGATTCATAAAGAAGGACATCATTTGTTGTTATGGTATTCCTGAAAGAATCATTACTGATAATGGTTCAAATTTGAATAACAAGATGATGAAGAAGCTGTGTTAGAGTTTCAAGATTGAACATCACAATTCTTCTCCATATCGTCCGAAGATGAATGGTGTTGTTGAGGCAACTAACAAGAATATAAAGAAGATTATGCAGAAAATGGTTGTGACCTACAAAGACTGGCACGAGATGTTGCCTTTTGCTCTTCACGGTTATCGTACTTCGGTGCATACATCAATCGAGGCAACGCCTTTCTCACTGGTGTATGCTATGGAAGTAGTCCGGCCATTAGAAGTTGAGATTCCTTCTTTAAGGGTATCGTCAGATATAAAGCTTGACGAAGAAGAAATCTTGGTACCTTTTGATCCTCAGTCCCAGGGCTAGAGCTATCACTCTCTACCAGATTAGGATTCTTCTTGCCGATTGATTTCTTGCTACCAGGTGTAGCATCAGTTTCTACCACCTTTGGGGTAGGAGGTTTCTTCGGAGGAACCTTTGTTGATTTTCTCTTGATCAGTGATATTCATCTACTTTTTCTTCTTCTTAATGTATTTGGAGTGATTTGGTGAAGCGTCTCTATCATCGGGTTTGATTACATGAACCTCAGGTTCTTGCTGTTTTCTCTTTTTAGGTGTCGGAGGTAGTTTCCGACTACCCAGCAAAAATAGTATATTTCAGATAATAGATTGAGAAGGAAACATAATGAAAATAATAAGAAATGATAAGCCAAAGGTCTACCTTTGTTGTGGGTTTCTTGGGGTTGTCCTCTTCTTTTTCATCTTTAACGACTTCCGTTTCGACGGGAGTGGATTTTTTGGCTAGAATCTTCACAACTGCAAAAGAAAATCAATGCAGTTATGTTGCATCCCAAAATTTGTCCAACCTTTTCTTGGCTTGGATTTGTTTCATTTCATTTTTCTTCTAGCATTTCTGCATTGCATAACATTTGTTCTTGAGACAGGGGATCGAGGTTTTCCTGTGGATCAGAATTCATCTTCAGTGCAAGCCATCAAAGCAGCAAGCTCCGACATTTATTTTGCCCAGCGGTCGGACGACCGATTTTATTTTGTTTTGCAGTTTATTTTTTGCCAAGAAAGGGGCGTTCAGGCTATCGTGAGCAATCTCATGGTTACAGCGTTCAAGAACACATTCCAGAAGCTTAACAGGGTTCGAAACAGCAAGAAACGGGCAAACGGGTAGGTTTCCCTCCAAAAGGCGTCAAATTCAAAATTTTGAAGGTGTTAATTGGTTAACCTATATGGTTAATCGATTAACCATTGAAAAATCAGCCCAGATTCAAAAATTTTAAGGGGTTAATCGATTAACCTATATGGTTACCGATTAACCAATGTAATTTTTGCATATGTACGTGATTTTTCAATGCAGAGCCATTTGGGGGTCCAATTTTGGTCATTTTGAAATGTATTTTTTACACTTGGGAAGGATCTAGAACCATTTTGAAATTTGGATTAGTTTTCAAATTAATTCAATTCCCTCCAAAATCCCACTCCTAATTCCTTTTCAAATTTTCCAATCCACTCTCCAAACCTTGCTTTGGATATAAGCCGAAAGAGTACTTAAGTGATTCACTCCAAACCACACTCATCTAACTCTCATAATTCCCATTATCAAATTCAGAATTCTCTCTCAATTCTTTCAATTCTCTCTCAATTTCATCACTTCCAAAACCCTCACCAAAGCTCTTCATCCATTGAATTAATTGATTCTTCATTGGAATCCATTAATTCTTGAGCTTAAACCTTCATCTATCATCTCCATTGGATCAGTTTCTTCATTCAATTTTCATGCAAGTTCAGATCTGAAAGTTGAAGTGAAGCTAGAAGTGATTATTTGAAGTAATTTGGCTTAAACTTGAAGGATCTCCATCTCTACTACAAGGATTAGCTTGGATCTTGAAGTATTTCGGGTTTCTTGCTTCGATCTACTCATTTCCAGCAAATCAACATCAACCGAAGCAAATCTCTGCTTCGTAGATTGGTAATTCTCGATCCAATTCTGTTTTTAGCTTAATTGCATGTTCATCATGATGATTTTCATTTTTGATAGATTTTCTACATTTTGATTCATATGATCTGTGTTGATGTTATTTGGATCTGTTTACATGCTGTTTGAATCATGATTTGCTGGTTTAATTTCGTGATTAAGTGATTATGTGATCATTGGCATGTTCGGAGAAGTGATAAGTTGTTGAAAAGTGATTCTACTTTGCTGTTTTCTGCTGTCAACACAGTGTTAATCTGTTAACGCATATGGTTAACTGATTAACCAATTCAAATTTTCTGGTTTTTTCAAAGTTTTCACAGTGTTAATCGGTGAACGCATATGGTTAACTGATTAACCAGTTTAAATTTTCAAATTTTTCAAACGTTAACAGTGTGTTAACCGATTAACCCTGGGGGTTGACCGATTAACATTGTGCTGGCAGGCCTGTTTTGCTACTTTATTTGATTGTTCGCATACCGTTTCACTCCGAATCTTCATAAATTGATATGATGCATTAGGAGTGAAATGATTTTGGTGTTTGCCACTGTTTGTGTTTGGTTGATCATGACTTTGTCGATATTTGTGTTCATTTTCCACTTGGATGCATATTTATGTATGTGGTCCAAAGTGATGACTCTTTTCATGTTGTTTGCTTTCACCTTGTTGACTTTCCTTTCCATGTTTGCATCATCCTTGCATCGCTGTTAAGGTCGAGACGAGCTTGTGGCGGCTGCTGTCCTACACACTTCTTCCTCCCTCCCACCATTCTAAGTGTGCATTTGTGTATTTGTATGTTGCATTTTATTTGTGTTTTCTCCTTTTGGTATTTCCTTGCCATGTTCCCCTTAAGACCTAACCTTCCTTGTTTAAGGATGGTTATAGACATTAGGTTTCGAACTATGGATGCTAACATTAGGTAGTCCCCTTTTGCATCCCAACTCTTAGTCCACTTTGCATGATAACTTTAGGGTTTTGAGTTAGTCCCCTTTAGAGTCCTTTCTCTCTTTCTCATCTTCATACAATTCTAACATACTTAATAAAGATAATGGATGTTGTGCCATGAGTCTTGTACTTGGGAAATGGTGATTGAGTGGCTACCTCTCAATTGCCTAGAGTGTTTAGTATACGTCCTTAGGACGATATGCGACACATTTGCTCCTAGCCTTTAGACTTTAGTACAACATACATTATAAATATTTAATCAAAATACTTATTCTCTAAAAAACACAAAAACACTTCAAATCTTTTTCATCCTTCTGGATCTTAATCAAGGAAAATCTTTTCAGATAAAAGAGTTTTGTTAACTTTTAGTCCTACCACAAACGGTAACACTTAAGTCTCCAAAGGTCGAGCTGCACACACCAACTGCTAGAACTACTTGTTAACCCTACTCGGGCCTAAATTTTTTTTGAACCAACCTGTGGTCCTTTTTAACCCGAACTGCGTTTGCTCTTATATCTCATATCTGTTGAGAGTACGTAGGCACAAGACGCGATGTCTTGGCGAGCGACCTTTCCCCTTTCACCCGTAGTTAGCCGAACTACGTTGACTCTGACTTTCCCATTGCACGAGGGAATACGTAGGCACAGAGCGGCGATGCTCTGTCGAGTCCTTTCTTTTTCTTTTCTCCATTGACCTTTAGCATAGATAGTTTCAACACACCCTTTCTAGATAATTAACAATGCGTGGATCCCGTCGAGTACGACGGACGTGAGGGGTGCTAATACCTTCCCCTTGCGTAACCGACTCCCGAATCCAGGACTTGGTTTCGATGACTTTGCCTTTCCCTTTTTCGTTAGGTTTTTCCGATCGTTTCCTTTCCCTCTCTTTGGGATAAATAACGAAAGGTGGCGACTCTTCTGTTTTCCTGACGGGTGTTTTTCGCAGTTGCGACAGCTGGCGACTCTGCTGGGGAATCTGGTTGCCTATGCAAGTCAATCCAAGCGCTTGTTTGTTTATCTTTGGGTGTTGTATATATATGCTTTATTTTTATTTTCCTGCATTTATTTTCAGCATTATATATCATTATTGCTGTGATGTGGGGGGGGGGATGTTCGATTGAGTGATAAGCCAGACCCAGGCTTGAGTACAAACCTAGCATTAGTAGTGGAGACTAGTGGGGGGTCTGTTTGCTGAGTAGACACAGTTCCCCATGAAATTCACGCTCAGACGAGATTCTCTTTGATGATTTCCTTTCCGGTCCTGAGGATCTGACGGGATTTTGGATTTGAGAGTTTTCGACTCTGGGGACCGATCATTTGTGATTCAGCTAAGTGAGGCCTCTTTGGGAGATGATGATGCCAAACCAGAAATGGTGAAAGTATCATCATTTCTTGAAAGTCTGTGACGCTGATGAACACATAGGATGCCGAACCTTATCAGTGGATAGGTCCATACCTGTGAGAGGGACTGGGTTATGCAGGAAACCTTGGCTTTCAGACTACCCGGTTTTCTTCGTAGTGTGAATCTGAGTTATTGATATCAATGGGTCCTATTGTCAGAGCTATGCTAGTGTTCTTGTCAAAGCGAAGTGCTGGTTCTTCTACAAATGCAGCACAACAATCTTGATCCCCTGTTTGCATCTTTGCATATGCATTTGCATTACCATATTGCATTTCATTAACGTGTATTTATGTTATAGGTGTATATTTCCCCCTGATTCTAGTGGTCTTGTGCATTATTCCCGACATGGAATCCCTCAAGAGGACTTTGCCCTACAAGTTTCCAGCTCCAGATATCAGTTCTTTGTTGAGCTTGATTGCCATGGATGATAAGGCAGTAATGGAAGATTTCAGGAAGTCTTATGGGAGGTTGTTGAGATGCGTCTGTAAAACTTCTGCATATGAGATCAGTGCTCTCTACACTCTTCTCCAGTTTTATGAGCCCAACTAAGGTGTTTCGTCTTCCCCGATTATGTTCTGGCTCCTACTCTAGAGGAATACTCTGCTTTGTTAGATATGCCTATTTTAGATCAGATGTCGTTCTTCCATACGGACGCTGAGCCTAATCTGGCTAAGCTCACCGCCATTCTGCATTTGGATGCTTCAGAGTTAGAAGGAAAGATGCTCAAGAGAAGTGGGATGTTTGGATTTCCTTTGCCTTGTTTGGTTGAGAAAGCTCAACAGTGTGCCAAGGATGGTTTTTGGATCGTATTTAGCGCCATCCTAGCTCTTTGCATCTATGGCATTATATTGTTCCCTAATCTTCCGGACTTCATGGATGTAGATGCTTTTTATATACTGGCTTCAGGGAACCCAGTACCTACGCTGATCGGTGATGTTTATCATTCTGTGCACTACAAGAATGAGAACCGACAAGGGAAAAATGTGTCATGTTGTGTTCCTTTGCTGTATAGGTGGCATGCCAGTCATATGCCCAAGAACGGTCCATTTGTCACTTCTGCAGGTACGTCCGAATGGTCTGAATGTCTGATGGGTTTATTAGCTGAGAACATCACATGGTTCGATAAGAATATGCTTGGTACAGAAGTCGTTTATAGTTGCAGTGGATTTCCTAACGTCCCTTTGGTCGGAAGGAAAGGGTGTATCAACTATAACCCGTCTCTGTTGGTTAGGCAGTTTGGATACGCGCTGAGGGGTCCTCCTAAGGAAGAGGAGATACAGGAATCTCTGTATCTCACCGGATTATTCGAGGGTGAGACTTTAGGAAGACTTAAGCATGCATGGAACAACATTCACAGGAAGGGGAAAGCCTTATTGGGGAAGAGTGATAGTCGAGCATATGACCCTTACCTGGCATGGATTCGTGAGAGAGCTGCGAAGTTTTTGATGCCATTCCAAGAGATGCAAGCTCGAGGCGTGTTTTGGGGAAGGAGCTTAGGAAGACCATGTTGAGAGTCTACATCATATTGTTAGCCAGCAAGAGTTACTTATTCAGGGACTGCTTACTAGACCAGATCATCCTGAGACACGAGAGTTGCTCGAGGACTTCCGGTCTCGTCATCCAGCTTGACTATCTTGTAGTTTGTTGCTTATTTCTTGTTGTACTGACCATCACCAGGCTTGTTGGTTGAGGTCTTTTCTTCTTTGTACTCAGTTGTAGCTTGTACATTGCCTGCTGGCTTGTGATTATATACGAGGAGGTTCTGTTATATGCTTGTTTATAGGGTTCTCCTTTGTTGTATTTTTCTCCCGGAACCTAGAATCGAGGGGGAAATTTCCCTGTTGCATACATACATGTCTGCATTTTTGCATTTTTGCATTGAAGGTGCATCGGAACTGTTAATCTTATTTCCTGTGGTTCGTAGTGTTTCAGGATTGCCGATTAAACGACTCACCGGTACACAACTAGGGGAAATCAGAAAAGAGTAATGGAGCAGATGCAAGCAGAGATGCAGGAAATGAGGGACCATATGGCCCAGTTCATGGAGGTAATGCAGGGAGTGGCTAATGGACAAGAGCAACTCCGTACTTTAGTGCAGCCCTTGATTGCACGTGTTGATGGCAACGGTGTGTTGCATGGTGGGAATGCTGCTAATCCTCCACATGTTGAGACTCATAGAGCTGATAACTCCATGCCTACTTTGGTTATCCCTACTGCTGGAGGGAGTGGTAATGCTGCTGGTGCCGGTAATGCTGCAGGTTCCAACAACACCGGTTTTGGTAATAATGGTAACGTTAATGGGAATGGTTATGGTCCTGACACCACTTATGCTATACATGGTAATATTGATCATCTCTTGAATGAAGACTGGCAAGATGATGTATTCTCGCCGAGGGTTGTGGCTGCTGAATTATCCTCCGAAGCTAATAAGAGGATTAAGATGATTGAAGAAAAAATGAAGTCCCTTGAAAGTCAAAATTCCATGGGCCTTGACATGGCTAACCTGGGACTGATCCCGGACCTGAGAGTGCCGCCAAAGTTCAAAGTCCCAGACTTTGACAAATATAAGGGTGCCACCTTCCCGAGAGTTCATCTGAGATCCTACTACCGTAAGATGTCTTCCTACTCAGACGATGAGAAATTGCTCATGCATTTCTTTCAGGACAGTATGTCCGGTCCTTATTGGAATGGTACATGAGTCTGGAACCCGTGAATGTCCGCAGTTGGAGGGATTTGGCTGAGGCCTTTGTGAAACATTATCAATACAACAACGACCTTGCTCCTAACAGGGTCCAGCTCCAGAATCTTTCACAAAGGAACAATGAGTGTTTCAAGGAATATGCCCAAAGATGGCGGGAGTTAGCAGCCAGGGTGCAACCGCCTACGGTGGAACGTGA